>CM035104.1:27904401-28627721 GCA_020205505.1 Panax japonicus | reverse complement strand
AGGGTACACCGCGTATACAGGTCATGTATAGGGTATGCCACTTTTACAGGTTATTCCAACAGAATAACAACGAATGGAATAACATAAGTTCTCTTCAAGAAGAAAGAGTAACACCCCTTACCGTATTAGGAGATTGAATACTGCAAAAGTGTAGTAACCGAATACTCTTCTTCTTTATCTATTACTCTCTCTATACTTTCTCTCTCTATAGCTTGAACGAATTCGTGAAAAATAATGAAGCCCTAGGCCTCTATTTATAGAAGATTTATTACTATTTACGAAAGTATTTACTATTTACGAAGGTAATTACTATTGACGAAGGTAATTACTATTGACGAAGGTAATTACTATTTACGAAGGTAATTACTATTTACGAAAATAATTACTATTTACGAAAATAATTACTATTTACGAAGGTAATTACTATTTACGAAAATAATTACTATTTACGAAGGTAATTACTATTTATGAAAGAGACTCTTAGATGATGACATATGGCCCCCCATAAATAATTAAACTTACCATAAACGTCTAATAATAGACTCTTTATATACATCAAGGATTGAATAAAAATTACCAGAAATCATTTTATTTTATTTTTAATCAACACATATTTAATCTTTCAACAATTATTAATCATTTATAACTTGTCGTCTCAATTATTGTTTAGATAATATAACATATTATACAGATGATACTGTGACAATAATTGAATCAATAATATAAGAGATATGATGCAGCAATTACTGTAGCAATAATTGAGTATAGCTGAGTGACTTCTCACATAAGCATCAATAATTAATACCGTGTGCTATTATGCAACAACGCGTATTAATGTACTTTTACTACCGAGTAGTTCAATATTTTTAACGGTAACACCTCCGCCGTTATTTTATAGAAAGATAATTTTGTCGTTTTCTAACTACAACAATACTTCCGTTGTGGGGTCCACCAATGATTGTGCCGTCGTACGAATATTCCCCGACAAAAAGAATATTCCCCGACCAAACGAATATTTTATAACAACTTGCGTACTTTGCAAAATTTATAAATATTACCCACAACTATATATTTTATCAAATTTATTCCATAATATTAAAAAATAATAATTATGAAAATTCATCTTTATTTATAAAAACTGGGGTCTTACAACCACACCATTCAATACCATCTTAGAAAAGCGAACTTGGTAGCTGACGCATTGAGTAGAAGATCATACGCGGGAACAAATGCGATGTTGTTAAAACAAAGGCCCATTTTGTGTGATTTACAAAAGATGAAGATAGAATTCAGGACTCCGGGGACCCATGCAATGATGTCAAGTATACATATAGAACCAACTTTAATCGATAAAGTTAAAGTTGCTCAAGCCACAAACCCAGAGCTGATGATTATAAAGAAGAAAGTACAAGAAGGTTCTATTCTAAAAGCAAGAATCGATGAAGAAGGAATACTTCGAGTCTATTCCAGACTTTGTGTTCCTAATGATTCTGATTTGAAGTACAAGATCATGATGGAGGCACACAATACACCATTTGCAATCCATCCTGGAAATACCAAAATGTATCGTGATCTTCGACATACATTTTGGTGGACAAATATGAAGAGAGAGATTGCAAAGTTTATCTCGATGTGTTTAACTTGTCAATGTTTAAAGGCGGAGCATCAAGTACCAAAGGGTCCATTACAACCACTGGAGATTCCAAAATAGAAGTGGGAACATATTACTATGGATTTCTTTACGGGTCTTCCCAAGGTTTCTCAAGGCATAGATGCGATTTGGGTTATTGTTGATAGATTAACCAAGTCAGCCCATTTCTTGCCTATACATGAGACTTATTCTCTTAAAAGTCTTGCTAGTATGTATGTAAATGATATTGTAAGATTGTATGACATGACAGTATCCATAGTTTCGGATCGTGACCCAAGATTCACTTCAAGATTTTGGGTTAGCTTGCAAAAAGCTATGGGCACGGATTTATGATTTAGTTCGGCATACCATCCTCAAACAGACGGACAATCAGAGAGGACTATTCAAACTCTTGAAGATCTATTAAGACTTTGTGTCCTCGATTTCAAAGGTAGTTGGGATAAGTATTTACCATTGGTGGAATTTTCCTACAACAACAGTTATCAGGCAAGTATAGGTGTGGCTCCATTCGAAGCATTGTATGGACGAAAGTGTCGCCCTCCAATATGTTGGGATGAGGTGGGTGAAGCAACATTGTTGGGACCCAACTTGGTACGTATGACTACAGAAAAGATCTAAATGATTCGACAACGTATACAAAGGGCACATGATCGACAAAAGAGTTATGCGGATCTTCATCGAAAGGACGTGGAATTTTGTATTGGGGATCATGTATTATTGCGTGTGGCTCCATGGAAGGGAGTTACAAGATTCGGGAAGAGAGGAATGCTCAATCCACGATTTATTGGTCCATTTCAGATTCTTGAATGAGTAGGAAATGTTGCCTATAGACTCACGTTACATCGAAGCATGTCTCGTGTTCATAACGTTTTTCACATATCTGTGCTTCGTAAATATGTGAAGGACCCGAACCACATTATTGAGTTAGAACCAGACGAGATAGCAGAAGATTTAACATACGAGGAAGTACCTGTTAAGATCTTGGATAGGAAAGAGCATGTTTTACGTACTAAGGTAATACCACAAGTTAAGGTTTTGTGGAGAAACCATGATATTGAAGAAATGACCTGGGAGTTAGAATCAGAAATGAAAACGAGGTATCCTCACCTTTTTGAAACACCAGGTATGTACGTCAATTTCGAGGAAGAAATTTCATAAGAAGGGAAGGTTGTAAGACCCCAACTTTTTATAAATGAAATTTAATTTCCTCTATTTATTATTTTGAAATAGTAAGGGTTGAATTGATTAATGTGGTTAGTTATGGGTAAAATGCACAAATATTTTAAAATAAGCAGGTGGTTATAAAATACTCATTGTTGTCAGAGAATATTCGTTTGGTCGTGGAATATTCTTGATGTCGGGGAATATTCGTTCGACGGCGCAACCTTGTGTGGGCCCCATAACCGAAAGCGATTGGATGAAGAAAACGACAAGTATAAGTTGTTTATAAATAATGGTGTAGTTGTTACCATTAACACTGTTGGAATACCCGGTGGTTAAAACACAGTAATACGCGTTGTTGCACAGTAGCACACGGTATTGCGCCAATTATTGATTCTTACGTAAGAAGACGCTACTCAATAATTGTTACAGTAGTTACTGTTCAATATTTTATTTTATTGATTCAATAATTGCTGCATTGATATTTTATATTACCGTTGTTTTAATAATTGTCACCACACAGTATTTTTCATTATCGAAGCAATAATTCATATTATCTGAATAATATTATTAGAAAAAATTATTGGCAATGTCTGGAAAGTTTTATCTAAGGAGAGGTTTAGTCACCTAATTGCGCACCAGTAAGGAGAAATCCTTATTAGAAATACCAAGCTTAGGATTTCATTTGTTGGTTGTTTCATTTCATCCAACATTATAAGTGCTTAGTGGTTAGAGAGGAAAATCTAGAAAAGCTAGAAAGCTAGACTTTCATAGTTCAAGAAACAAGAAGAAGATTAAAGCTTAATCAAGTGATCTTTAAGGGTAAGAACTTAAACCATGATTCTCTTTCTCTTCTATTGTTATAGAAGTGAGTAGTGGTAGAACATGTATTCTAAGAAGGAGTAGGAATGATTAATCCAAAGACTTAAGCCATAAATAATTCATGTGGTAAGATAAGCAATAAATGAAGTTTTGAACTCATGAAGATCTTGTAAGAACTTATCATATAAATAAGTTAATGATATATATATGTTAAGATGTTAGTATGATGGATTGAATCCATTTGGAACGGTTTAAAAATCATAAGTAATGAAGTTATGCAAGAATTCACACGATTAGACGATAATTATCGAATTCGTGAAATTATTGGAACGAAAGTCAAATTTTGACATTGAGCTCAAAACGTTGGTTTTCGATGTAGTATAGTCTCATTTGGTATTCTAGAGTTGTTAAGTCGAAAATCACCGAATTTCAACTTAGAACGAAGAAACGAGCGTTACGTTCATGAACGTTTATCATTTTCGTTAAAATGAACATATAATTTGTGAATTAACGACATTTAAAGGAGTCAATTCGGACTTATAACGAAGAAGTTATGAGCCCGGGAATCTCACATAAAAAGTTTGTATGTCAAAAAATTTTGGGATTGAGGTCTGGCTCTGCAACGCCAGACAAAGCTCTATAAGTCGCTCCGCAGCGCCGGGGCGAAGGGATTGGTTACTGGTGTTTCGCACCACAGTGCCACTATAATAAAGGGATGCCGCGCCGTGGTGCTGGCAGTGAGAATTGGTTGACCAAGTTAGGTGTTGTAATTCCAATTGATTATGAACGAATAGTAGAATGTACCTGTACTTAATGTACATGATAAGACTAAGTTTAAATCACTTTTATAGTGATGACGGTATGAATTTAAGTATGTTTTAGGAATAATTAAACGAAGAACGT
Source organism: Panax japonicus (assembly GCA_020205505.1). Taxonomy (NCBI): domain Eukaryota; kingdom Viridiplantae; phylum Streptophyta; class Magnoliopsida; order Apiales; family Araliaceae; genus Panax; species Panax japonicus. Next base: position 28,623,184 of record CM035104.1, on the reverse strand, counting down.
GAAAGGTAATTAAGTAAACTGTTTCACCAATGACGATCGAGTAATGATTTAATAACATAAGAACGTTAGTAAGCCGTGAGTAAGGATGATCAACTCGAAATGAGTGGTATTAATGAAGTAAATCCACTTAAGACATAGAAGAGAAAGAAGTTGGTAAGAAAGATGTAAATTATAACGGCAAGCCGGAACCAATAATAACAAATCTAATACATGATTAGATTGAGAAGAAGGGTAAGATTCTTTAGGAACCACGTATGTTTATTCATGACCTAATGTGGTATTTTATGTGGTTACGTGTTGTAGAGACCGTAAAGACTCAAAGGAAAAGTAATTTTACTATAGCAGACGCTGAAGGCATGTTTTCTTATCGCTTGTCTAACCTTCGTGTTAGCCAGGTTCTCAGTAATTCATGTTATGAGACGCATGGTTTGTTTTATGAAAGGGTCGAAGCCAGTTTTAACTCGGCTAGACTATTCTTGAAAGATTGATTGATTTCTTTACAAGTCTGTCAATATAGAATTGATAACGCTATCCTATGCCAATTATTTGGTATGGATTCAAGGTAAGCCTGAGTATGAATAAACAAATCTATTTTTCATCGATTATTTGATGGGCACGCGAGGTTGCCAAAACTTAAACTTAAAAACGTTTAACAAATGAGTGTTGATCAACATAGAGTACTATAGGCTGATCACCTAGAAGTGCTCGTAAGATATGTCGGACTTATGGACTTAGTGTCGGGTTGTCCTTTTCATGAATAAAAGCTAAAGAGAATGTTCATGGTCTATGGACCTACTCAAAATTTCCAAAACTACTATATGTACTTCGGAATTGTTTTATGAGATGAGAAGTGCTAGTCAATGTTTCATAGTACTTTATAGCTATTGTTCAGTTATTGAAGAATAATCATATGATTCACGAAGTGGTATCTATATAATATCTTGTTAGACTTGTTGAGCTAGTTATGCTCACTTCTTACTTGAATCATATGATTGCAACTAAGGTCAAGCGAACCGAGGGTTCCAATAAAGATAAAGGCAATCCGAAGATGAATGATTAGTTTATCATGTAATAGATTAGTAAGTGTATGTATTATATTATGATGAACAAAGAATGTAATGGTTTAAGAACCTAGGAACGGGATTTATTATTATTAATGTAATAAGAATGTCGTTGAAAGACACATTTTGATATCGTTTCAATAGAATGAATGTATAGTTATGAGTACCGTGTAACACCAATTGTCGGATTGGAAGATACCCAAATTTTGGGGGCGTCACAGGTTGGTATCAAAGCATTAGGTTATAAAACTTAAGGGGGGGAAGAACCTTAGGTTAAAAATCTCATTAGGGAAGGAAAAGTGCAAATGAAGTAAACTCGAGCTTTAATTAAGTTGAATGAGTTAATAAGGTATTGAGGACACTCAGTACTGAAAGATTTAAAAGATGGAAATTATTCCTAAATAAATTTAAATATGATCTGTGCTTATACTATTGTGTATTATGTACTAATCAACATGTTATGTGTTATTGTAGATGTCGATCGATAGTTTGATGTATAGAGATATACAAGTGGTGAGCGTAGAAACGGTGAACAGAGTAGAGCTTGTACCCTTGCCAGTGGCAGAGGTACCATTAGTGATTCTAGAGGAGTCAGAGACAGTGGAGTACTTTTCTGCGGAGAGCTACTCCGAGGGAGATATGGATATAACATCATATCTGAATATGATGATCGATGTGGAGGAGGAAATGGAGGTAACATCGGTTATTACAGTGGTACCTACACAAGAGTCATCATCTCCAGATGCAATGAGAGCATTGTATCTGGCAGTGCTTGACATGAATGTGCAACTGAGTACAGTTGTGCTGAATCAGAGTGAAGAGATTAATTATCTCCATGAAGCTAAGGTGTCTGCAGAAGCAGATTTTGAGTCAGAGCACGATAAAAAGGTACTTATGACAAATAAGGCTAGGGACTATAAGGATAAGGTCGATGAGCTTCGTAAGAAACTGGTTGAGAAAGACTAGAAGATAGCGCGGATGTCTTACATCCATGAGAATGCTCATAAGGATTTGAAGCTGAGAGTTGCTTGTTATTCCATTGAGTCAGGACAAACTCGATATACTATTAGTCAGGATATTGTAGCGAGTATTACGAATGAGAAATACGAGGACGCTTTTATGCATTATTAAAAGTCTAGAGTAAATAAATATGTGTGTAGTGACGTAAAACCCTCTTTTTGTATAAAAGGGTAGTCTTTTTGTAAATCCCAACTTTTGTGAAATCCAATTGCGGGATAGAAATGTAATAGCTTTTAGCTATGAAAGCAAATTGTAAATAGTTTCAAACTATGAAGAAACATATGAATATAATGAAGTTTTCATTAATATGATTTGTTATGGTATGAGTTGTTGTTTGGCGAATAATAACGAAGTAAGTAAATAGATAATAATGAAATTTTATTTATTTAATCAGAAAATGCCGCAACGGAGAAGACAACGTAATCAGGAAGCGAAATCACATATTGATAACCAAGGGGGTCAAAATAACCCTATACAAGAGTTCGTTAATTTATTAACAGCTGCATTTAACCAAACCGGGGGTGGAACACCCGCGTGACCTGGGGTAGCCAGAGCGACTACCTTTAAAGAGTTTAAAAGCATAGGTCTGCCAGAGTTCAAAGGAACGACGGACCCATTAGAGGCCCAAACATGGGTAAAAGAAATAGAGAAGGCGTTTGTTATTATAAACGTAGGTGAGGTGCAAAAGACTTCTTTTACAACTTACATGATGAAAGGGAAGCCAACTTTTGGTGGGAGGCTCACCAGGGTGGGGCTATAACAGAGGCGGTAACATGGGAATAATTCAAGAAGGTTTTCTTCGAGAATTATTTCTTTACAAGCATGCAAGGGAGGATGGAGATTATGTTCTTAGAACTTAAGCAAGTGGACATGACGGTTCCCCAGTACGCGGTCAAATTCAATGAATTGGCAAGGTTTGCTCCACATCAAGTGGACAGTGAGGAGAGGAAGACTCGTAGGTTTGAGCATGGCCTTAAATCCTGGCTCTATAGTAGGATTTCTGTGTTCCAAAGTACTTCTTATGGGACCATCCTGGAGAAAGCGATTATAGCAGAAGGTAGTAGTGAGGCGTTGACTCAATACCACAAAAGAGAGAAAGAATAAGAGCAAGGGAGAGGGAGGAACCAAGGAAGAGAGTGCCAGTGGTAGTGGCAGTATGCCAAAAAGAAAGAATTTTAACTCCGAGAATACTGGAGTGGGGGTATGGGAATCCTAAGCGTAGGATCGAAGCGTGTAAGACATGTGGAAAGACTCATATTAGAGTCTGTCTGAAAGGGAAAAAGGTTTGTTATAGCTGTGGACAGGAGGGTCATATATCACCCAATTTTCCTAATCCTAAGAACCACCATGGTTGTTTTGTATGTGGGTCATTGGACCACATGGCAAAAAATTGCCCAAAGAAGGGGTCGGAGGAAAGTAAAGGTGTTAGTAGTTATAAATTAGCCATTACTGGACCACCAATGTCGGGTAGACCTATGACATGTACTTTTAATATGACGGTCCAAGATGTGGTTGCATCAGCGGATGTAGTAACAGGTATCATTCCAATCAGTACATTGAATGCTTTTGTGCTGTTTGATTGGAGTACTACTTTTATTTTATAGCATGAGAATGTGCTAAGTGATTAAGTTCATTCCCGAAAGGGATTATAATTACCTTTACACGTTAAGGTAGAGAATGAGGAAATAAATTTCATTTTTTATATTCGTGGAAATTGTTTCATGGATAATAGAGGTAAGCAAGTATCGGTAGATAAGTACCGATAAAGTTAAGAGAATTTGAAGTAATTCTTGATATGAATGAGTTAATTACCCATATAACTTTAATAAATTGTTGGAATAAAAGTATGAATCTTCGGTTTTCTAAGAAAACCCAAGGTAGTATTTCACGGTAATAAATCACCGAAATATTCTTGTTGTCTAACCATGACGCAAGTTAGGAGGATGTTAAGGAATAAGATGAGTCGTTACGTTTTAGTATCGACTATTGTAAGAGGAGTAAGTTAGCGGTTAAGAATATATACCCATTGTCCAGGATCGATGATCTATTTGATCAGTTGAAATGGGCAACGAATTTTTCTAAGATAGATTGGTGTACGGGGTATCGTCGATTGTAAATAAGAAAGAAGGAGGTACCTAAGACGATGTTCAGAACTCGTAAGGGTTATTACGAGTTTCTTCTTATGTCATTTGGGTTGACTAATGTAACGAAGTTAGACTTTCTGTTAGGGGCACTGAACAAGTCAGTGGCAAATTGATAGGTACTCTTATGAGACGATATGGTTGAAAGTAACATTAGCGTCACAAAGTGTTCAAATAATATTTGGACGAATATATCATAATTGTCATTGGTGATATTCTAGTCTATTTTAAGACGTTAGAAGATCACGTGAACATTTAAAGATAGTGTATGAAGCACTATAGAGGGAGAAGTTAGATACGGAATTCACTAAGTGTGAAATTTAGATTAAAATATATAAATATTTGTTATTGATAAGTATGTTGGGAATGAAAAGTGAGAAAATAGTTTTTAGGAACTAAAAGGAAGGTTAATTGAGGCACCTGTATTATATTTACCAGATAATACGAGGAATTTTATAATTTATGGCGATGCTTCGCATAGATGACAAGGTTGCGTGCTCAGGTAGCATGTCAAGGTCATTGCGTATGCGTCACGTCAGTTAAAGAATTATGAGAATGTTTATCCTACTTATGATCTAGAATTGGTAGCTGTAGTTTTTGAATAAAAAAACTAAAGAAAGTATTTCTACGGGGAGAAGTGTGAGATATACACGGACTCTAAGAGTCTGAAATATATCTTTACACTGAAAGAGTTGAATATGAGGTAGAGAAGGTGATTAAAATGGATAAAGGATCACGACTGTGATATTTTATACCATACAGGGAAGGTAAACGTTGAAGCCAACGTGTTAAGTAGGAAGGGTAGGGAAAAGCTATCAATGTTAACGACTCAGAATGGGTTAATAACAGAGACGGCAAGAATAAAGTTATAATTTAAATTACGAAAGGAAGTGGTAGAAATGTTATTCATAATGTAGACTCAGTCCACGAAATGGAACGAGTTATGTAAGTATAACTAAGTAACGAGGAATGCAAGCGAATGAAGAAGAGGATGCAGGATGAAGAGAAGACCAAGTATAATCTTGTTTTGAAGGAGGAATTTGAGTTCCAAATAAATCAGAATTAAAAGAAGAACTAATAAAAGGAAGATAGCGTAATATGTTAGTGAATGCTTAACTTCCAATTCAGATTATTGATAAGATGGAACAAGTATTAAGAAATAACATAATACCTTCAGGGAAGGTGAATGGAGGAACCACAATGCCGAAGAAGCAACGTGGGGACTCGAGATTAAAATGATGGAAAATTTTCCTCATTTGGCTATATAATTATAGCGAGATTCTGGGGACAAAATCTTTATTTGGGGGGGGGGGGGGAGAATGTAACGCCCGAGAAAATCAGATTTTTATGATAATTAAATTTTTATTTGATTATTAGATTTAAATGAATTTAATTGATTATTTATGTGAGTAAGCTATTTGAAGGTCGTTCTATGACCTAGAATGTGAGGATGTGGTTAGGATTCTGGCTATGTGATAGAATTAAAGTGTTTGAATTTCCAAGACGAAAATAAAGTTTTCCTAGAAATTTTCTGAAAAACACTATTCATTAATTTCTGTTCGGAAATTATTTTTGAACTTTTGAGAAATACATAACGATAGAATATAGAGGTAAAACGGATTATCCAATAATATTTCAGTTATGGCAAATGCATTTTTTCGCCCGCGGACTTAAAACCTAACGGTTAGGGAAACTGACTTTCGAAAAGGAAATGAGATGCGTATAATGAATTAAAGCGATGCTCGTATAATACGTATGTATTGTACGAGGTAATGAATACGAGTATAATACGAGGCTATGTTATATATAAATAAGTATATGAGTTGGAATACAAGATTAATACGTAGATTATACGTCATAAGGCTTTAAGCCAAATGGATTGGACTTATAGGATTTGTTAGGAATTCTACAAGCCCAAGTATAGGAATGGTTAAGCCCAATAGTAGAAATGGTTAAGCCAAATTGGAATGTAAGGTTAAGGTTCAAATTAAATTAATGAAAAGGCCCATATGTTTGTTTAATTGTAAGCCCAATGTATAAGTTAAGATTATTTAAGCTAAAAAGGCCAATATAAGAATCAATGGTTATTGGATTGTTTAAACCCATGGGGAAACCCATGGATGACCCAAAGTGGTGGCCAAGTAAAGTACTTGGTGGCTAATCAAGAGATAAGCTATGTGATAAGAAAGTAACTTAATGGTTAAGTGTTGTGATGGCCAAGTAATTAATGTGATGATCAAGTAAACTTATTGCTTAAGCTAGGAATAGTAAGGTGGTGGAGTAGCTTTATGACCATTATACCCTAACTTAGGAAATCTTATAAATACCAAGCTTAGGATTTCATTTGTTGGTTGTTTCATTTCATCCAACATTATAAGTGCTTAGAGAGGAAAAGCTAGAAAAGCTAGAAAGCTAGACTTTCATAGTTCAAGAAATAAGAAGAAGATTAAAGCTTAATCAAGTGATCTTCAAGGGTAAGAACTTAAACCATGATTCTCTTTCTCTTCTATTGTTAGAGAAGTGAGTAGTGGTATAACATGTATGCTAAGAAGGAGTATGAATGATTAATCCAAAGACTTAAGCCATAAATAAGTCACGTGGTAAGATAAGCAATAAATGAAGTTTTGAACTGATGAAGATCGTGTAAGAAATTATTGTGACAACCCGAGAATTTAATTTTTTTTAAAATATTAAAATATTGAATTAAGGTTAAATAATAAACCTAGACAGAAAATAAGTGTATGCTTTTGATATTTTTGGGAAGGAATTTTGAGGATTTCAAAATTCTGTGAAGAATTTCGGTGAATTATTCAGGATTAAGGGTATATTTGAATATGTTCTGTGTTTATGGTTGTATGTGTGTATAGTATGTGGTTAAGGGTCAAGGGTTGACCAGATAAACGATATCTGTAACAAACCATATGTATATATTAAGAACGTCAACATTCGGTTAGAAAACCCTAGCGAATTATAAGAAACCCTAAAATAGGTTCTGGAAACCATAATTTTAGTTCCGAGAATTTGAAACACTAATTCAGAAGTTGAAAACCCTAATTTGGGAATGCAATGCTAGTATAAGGTTTAAACGTTATTAATAATAACCTAATTAGGGATAACCCTAACTTTAATAATTTTAATGTTAATTAGGAAACATTAATCCTAATTTTCAAGTTATAAGTAAGTAGGAAACCCTAATCTAATTAGGAAACCTAATTTTAAATTAGAAAGATTATTTTCTATTTAAAACCCTAATTCGTGGGTTATAAACCCTAATGACCAATGTTGACCCTAATTGCTAAATTAGCAATTTTAATTAGGAATTAATAATTCTAATTAGCAAGATTTAAATGATGATTAGGAAATTTTAATATAATTAGAAAATTCTAATTATAATTTAGAAATATTAATTTTCGATTTTGAAAACCTAATTTGGAAATTCTAAAATTTATTTTTAAAACCTAAGGGTTCAAACCCTAAACCCTAAGGGTTAGGGCAAAAGACCAACTTGTCATTAAAATTATAAGAAAAATGACCATTTTACCCTTTTTGCATTATTTAGTAGATTGCTTGTAGATCTTGCCAAATATGGAGTTGGTAAACAACTAGATATCATCCATGTGACTTAAATAACAGCCAATCAGCCGAATTTTGCAGATCATATCAACATGTCATCATATATATTGATTTAAAGAGAGAGAAAGTAGACTAACTTAGTCATTTTTCTCTCAAACAACCAACCAACCTCTTCTCTTTCTTTAGCCACGAAATATAGAAGTATTTCAGTCTCTAAACAAGCCTCTTGATCATCAAGATCATGATAAGATGTCAGAATCAAAGGATTTGAGCATAAGAGGTATAAACCCTAAATCATGTGATCTTATGTTAATGTTATGATTTGTTGTTTTAAGTTGTGTATTAGGGTGTCACTAGATGATCTGGGTTGCTAAAACTTGGATCCATATCATTTAGATGCTCGAAATTGGAGTTTTCAAAAATATGGGAAAAATTAAAAATATTGTCTGAGAGTCATATGTCAGTGGCCTTAGATCTTTATGTGTTAATTGTTTAAGGTGTTTTATGTTTTGGATATGTTCTACTACATGAGGACTGTGATTTGGAACTGGAAACAGGGTCATAGCATGCCTAGAACGTAAGTTATAAGCAGTCAAACTGCGTTTACCAGCCACGGAATCTGGAAATCTGGGAAGCCCAGAATTTCCAAAAAGCTCTGACAAGGTTTTAAGGCCATGAATCTTCCTGTTGTTTGCTTGTTTGGCCATATTGTTGTTTTCATGTTGTAATCTGGTATAATGACTACACTATCAAGCCTTTATCTCACCCAGAAAGTACTTCGAATCAAATATAATTAAGGCCAAACAAGCGTTGACCGACTTCCTTATGAAGAAATCTGGGAAACCTAGATTTCTCAAGAACAGCCTCTGAACCCTACTTTGACCAGCATTTATCTGACATGTGTTATGTTGTTATGATGATAAGTTGTTATACAAATGAAGCCTGACATCTCCACTATAAGATGCAACCATGCATTATTTTACACAAACAAAACCCAGAACGCACGATATGAGGATTCAAAGTAGCCTCCTCGTTACTGCTTGAGTTTCTGGGCAACCCAGAAACTCAAGAACATGTCTGACAACATATTATGTAGTTTAGATCTTGCGTATATGATGTTTGTTAGCCATAAAATTGATTTAGGGTTGTAGTACTACAACATTAACCCATTAGCAAGCCCAGGAGCATTTTAACCAAATTAAGATTTAGTGTTGGTCAAACTAGCCAACCTGTAAGCTGACATGAAGCTCAAGAACAGGTTCAAGAACACCTATAGTGACGGTTCTGTCGCTTTAGGGCCATTTTTGTAATATTAATTTCTGAAAATTAATTATTTTATTTAATAAATAGATAAAAATGGGTTTTAATTATTAAAAATACAAAATAAATTTTTAAAATTTATTTTAAAGTCTGAAAAATAGTTTTTAACTATTTTGAGTATATTTCATAAATATTTAATATTTTTGGAATATAAATAGTATTTAATTTATTTAATTATAATATTAAATAAATTATTTAAAAATAATTTTAATACATGAAAATTTATATTATGGTAAAAGAAAATATTTTAAGTTATTTTTAGTGATTTTTAATAATTTATGAGAAATTTCATTAATTAATTAATATCGATGGTTAGTAGTTTATTTAATAAATATATTAAATAAATTATAGAAGAATAGAATTAATGGTTTAAAAATCATATAAAAATGATTTTAAGTGTTAGAAAAATATTTTAAGTTATAATATATAACTTTTGATATTTTGTTATGAATATATTAATATTTTAGTATTAAATACAATTATCGGATAATAAATTTAATGGTTTAAAAATCATATAAAGGTGATTTTAAAGTATTAAAAAAACTTTGATATATTATAATATTATGTGATGTATTTCATTAATATTTGATAATAAATAAATATTAATGATAAAGAAATTATGTGATATTTAATTCGTATAAATACGTTTTTAATGATTGAAAATTCATGATAAAAGATAATAATTATTTAAACATTATTATGAGACTTGAAAAATATTTTGACTGTTAATAAATTATTTTAGATAATGGTTAAATGTTTATACAGAGTTTAATTGAACTTAAACTCGAAATTTTGTCCGACTAGACTGTCGGAATATTAGAATTTTGCGAACTCGACTGAAACTGTAAAAGTTTGACTTGAGGTTAAGTCTTATGTGTGTTATAGACGGATAGGATTATGTGATAATGTGTTTAAGTTATTTTAAATATTGTGATAATATTATTCTAATTTGTATATCGATATTATTTATACATTAGGTCTTCAGACAAAGCGTAATAAATTGTGTAACCGTAATCTACCGAACATACAAGTTTTACTTAACTCTACTTAGAGTTGTTTCATTCAAATATGCCTGGGAATCTCACATAAAAAGTATATATGTTAAAAAGTTCTAGGACTGAGGTCTGGCGCCGCAGCGCCAGACAAAGCTCTATAAGTCGCGCCGCAGCGCCGCGACAAAGGGATTGTCTATTGTAGTTTCACGCCACAGCGCCACTATAATAAAGGGATGCTGCGCCGTGGCGTCGACAATGAGAATTGGTTGACTAAGTTAGTTGTTGTAATTCCAATTGATTAGGAACGAATAGTAAAATGTACCTATACTTAATGTACATGATAAGACTAACTTTAAATCACTTTTATAGTGATGACGGTATGAATTTAAGTATGGTTTAAGAATAATTAAATGAAGAACGTGAAAGGTAATTAAGTAAACCATGAATGGTATTCAACGTTGGTATTCCACCAATGATGATCGAGTAACGATTTAATAACGTAAGAACGTTAGTAAGCTGTGAGGAAGGATGATTAACTCGAAAAGAGTGGAATTAATGAAGTAAATCCACTTAAGACATAGAAGAGAAAGAAGTTGGTAAGAACGATGTAAATTATAACGGCAAGCCGGAACCAATAGTAACAAATCTAATACATGATTAGATTGAGAAGAAGGGTAATATTCTTTGGGAACCATGTATGTTTATTCATGACCTAATGTGGTATGTTATGTGGTTATGTGTTATACAGACCGTAAAGACTTAAAGGAAAAGTAATTTTACTGTAGCAGGCGCTGAATGCAAGTTTTTCTTATCGCTTGTCTAACCTTCGTCTTAGCCATGTTCTTAGTAATTCATGTTATGAGATGCATGAATTGTTTTATGAAAGGGTCGATGCCAGTTTTAACTCAGCTAGACTATTCTTGAAAGATTGATTAATTTCTTTACAAGTCTTTTAATATAGAATTGATAACGCTATCCTACGCCAATTGTTTGGTAAGGATTCAAGGTAAGAATGAGTATGAATAAACAAATGTATTTTTCATCGATTATTCGATGGACAAGCGAGGTTGCCAAAACTTAAACGTAAATACATTTAACGGATGAGTGTTGATCAACATAGAGTACTATATGCTGATCATATAGAAGTGCTCATAAGATATGTCAGAGTTACGGACTTAGTGTCGGGTTGTCCTTTTCATGAATAAAAACTAAAGAGAATGTTCATGGTCTATGCACCTAATCAGAATTTTCAAAACAACTATATGTACTTCGAAATTGTTTTATGAGATGAGAAGTGCTAGTCAATGTTTCATAGTACTTCATAACTATTATTTAGTTATTGAAAAACAATCACATGATTCACGAAGTGGTATATATATAATATATTGTTAGACTTGCTGAGCTAGTTATGCTCACTTCTTGCTTGAATCATATGATTGCAGCTAAGGTCGAGCGAACCAAGGTTTCCAGTAGAGATAAAGGCAAGGCGAAGATGAATGATTAGTTTATCGTGTAATAAACTAGTAAGTGTTTTTATTATATTATGATGAACAAAGAATGTAATGGTTTAAGAACTTGGGAACGTGATTTATTAATATTAATGTAATAAGAATGTCGTTGAAACACATATTTTTATATCGTTTCAAAAGAATGAATGTACAGTTATGAGTACCGTGTAGCACCAATTATCGGGTTGGAAGATACCTGGATGTTTGGGGCATCACATCTCTGACCCAGGCAATCCAATCCACCATCATGACAGAGCTAGGAACCGTATCCCCCATCAACTGTGGGGCGCGGGTCTGAACTCTAATGGTATGAGGGAACCACTAATGGTAAAATGCATCCTAAGTGAACGGTACCTTTGACAAAGCAAAGCCATCAACTCCCACCAACGGGATATCACTGACCGACGGCTACGACACAGTCCAATAACGCTCGGTAGGAAGATAGATTAGTATACATATCTCTCCCGTGGTGCTCCTAATAGCACGCTCTCCTAAATAGAGCTCTCAACCTCCATCTATGAAGAGATGAAGCCAGCGGGTGGACATTTCATGCTCGACACCAGTCGGGAGACTACCCTCAAAGCCAACTGTCAAATGGTCCTCAAAGTAGGGAACCCATGAAATGACATCGACTGTCAACAGCTCCAACTCTAAGAGTGAATGAGTGAAACCGTCATGTGACGCCCCCAAAATAGGTATACATTACCTATCTTGAGTCGCCAAATACATGGTACAAGATTCAAATACAACTTAATAATACAACTGTCGTGTAACATACGACAAAACATAAACTGAGAGTTTTAATATGAATATTATCTTCTAGACAGTATTCAACTCAAATGGAGTCCTCAATACATTTATTATCACACTATTTCATAGAATAGTGAGGACTACTAATGTTATCATCTGGACCGTCACTCCGTTCCCCGGCTAGTCCCAACTTCGTTCTCATTTCCTGAAGAGAACAATGAAAGCAAAAGGGTGAGCTCAACTAGCCTAGTAAGAAATATTATGACTAAGATAATGCAGAATAATTTATCGTGAGCCTTCAACAGTGTTATACTGATAAAATATAACAAACATCAAGTTTAACTGCAGCGGAACAAGTAATCCATTAGAAGAGTCAAGTAGAGCATAAAATCTACTATCTTCTATGATTTAAAATGTTTTTCATCACTTTTATCACTGAGACTAAGCTTAATAAATAATGCACATCATCGAGTCACCCCTGCACTACGACCAAAGATATTCTTTAGTATACCGACCACAAATTATCCATGCACTACGGGCCAAGGATATTCGTGTATTCATCAATGGTCATGATCATGCCAACAACTGTCCATCAATGTAGTACGGGCCAATGAGGACTTTTACAACATCATTTATAACATTACGGTCATGATTATACCGAATAATCCATGGTCATAATCATACCAAGTCCATCTATGCACAACTGGCCACAAATGACTTTCAACATAATATAAACATGAGGATGATGACAATGATATAAGAATTCAATAAAACAAGTTCAAGGATAAATTTTTAATGATTTATAATTTAATTAATCCAAAATTCAATATTGTCCAAATTGTCAACATGATACTGCTTTATGGAGTAAAATTCAAGAATGACAACGTATCAAAAATTATTTGGTCTGAAAAGAAATTAATTTTTTGTTATAAATAGTACTCTGGGTGAATAGTATCCAAGTGAATATTACCCCATAAATAGTACTCCGTGAATAGTACTCATGAATAATACTTTATAAATAGTACCCGTGAATAGTACTTTTGTGAATAGTACCGTATAAATATATAGTACTCATGGACAGTACTCCGGCATGAAAAACTTAAAATTTAACAAGAATATGCATAAAATATCATTGTGAAGCTGATACTAGATGAAACGCAAATTTTAAGGATATTTCACTAATTTCACGGAATATAGAAGCAATACTTTAATCGAATGATGGTATAATTAGGAATATTGTAAAGTCCCCGAACCCGGATACTTGAAACCTGAAATCGGTACTTCACGATACCATTTCTATGAGCGGAAATATTACTAATAATAATAACACTAAAATAAATTATAAACTTATCTTACCTTTATCAGAGTTTAATCCCAAGTACGCAACCTTTACTATATGACACCGTAAACCTATTCTGTTTGCTTTCCTTTTCACTTGTTCTTGACCGATCCTTCTGATTTTTCACACTTATCTGAAAACATTTAAATTAAGCAAGGATGAGCATTTGAGTGACCAGCAAGTATTATATGTATATAAGTTGAAAGAATTTAAATATTTTCTTTATAATATCCATCTACAACAAGTCAATAGCTATGAAGTATTATGAATCGATATTAATAACATAACAACTCTCTTTCAAAATTTTGAAACTACGTACTGGCTATAATTAAGGTTTAAATGACATTTTATGAACATTGTTTTTATTTTCGAAAAGGTTTAGCAGAACTTCATTTACAAATCGTCATAACTTACGGACATGGGGGTGATCAGCCCGTTGTGCCCTGTATTGATCAATACTACATTACAAGAACGATGTTATCATTTACTTGATCCGCCTTGGGCGCATAAAAGTTTTCCCGTTAACGGGATGTTCATATTTGTCAGGGTTTCAGACAAAAAGGTTTTATTTTATCCAACAATAATCTATAATTCAACATATATGTATAACAAAGGTGTATCAACATGTGATTAAATACAATGATTATGCAAGTGGGGACACTTGTACAATCATTTCCAGAAATTAACGAACAGAATATATATCCGAATTATCATATACTAACATGTTGATAATCAAAGGTTGTACATAATATAGGTTTAACAATCTGTACATTAATAATAATAATTCTGAACTTCTCACTTCTGTCCATTGCATAAAGAAAATGCAAAGTTAGGATACTTGCCTGATGCGCTGCATACAATTCTCAACTTAGTTCTATCTTTCTATCACGACCTATCATTAATCAAATCAATCGTTCGATTAGAACAGTATACCGTAACACATAGTACTGCATTTCGCAGTCCGCACATAACCTAATCATCTTATCACATATGTTCAATAGTCATGACATCACAAACAAACATCAACACATTCCTAATCACATTGTCACACAACCTTAATAACCATTGAATCACAAATAAACAGTTAACTAATCACATTATCTAAGTTCAGATCAATTTCTGAAATATGTCGGTCTACCGACATCTTTATCGGGTAAAAATCGAGTCTAAGACTCTAAACAGTTGACCAATATCCATTTAGACTAATTAAATAACCGTCATATCATTTTTCATGACCTTATAATAATTATAAAATAATTATTACCATTTACCAAAATTTTTAAAATATCAGAATCATTATTAAATGATTTAAATATCAAACAATTCTATTATCATAAATATTTAATTAATATTAAACTATTAATGAAGCCATTGCCTAAAATATTAAAGTTATTTATAATAACTCAAAATATTTTTAAAGTACTTATATTACCCTTAAATGATTTTTAAAACATATAAAATCATTATTAAACAATTACCATTAATATTTAAATATTAATGAACTATTATCTAAATATTAAAAGTCATTAATTATAACTTAAAATATTTTTAATTCATTTATATCCCTTTTAAATGATTTTAAATAAATAAAGCCATTTTAAAACTATTTATTTAATATAATTATTAAATAACTTTAATATCATTAATAATCATTAATTAATGAAATTAACCATTAAATATTAAAAGTTATATTTCATAACTTAAAATATTCTTAAATACCTTATTATTATTTAAATTAATTTTTAATATAATAAAATCATTTTTAATTCATTTATTTAATTCATTTAATAAATAACTTAACTATCATTAATATTGATTTATTAATGAAAATTATCACAAAATATTAAAAGTTATAAAAAAATAACTCAAAATTATTTTCTAACACAATAATATATTTTTTCATGGTTTTTCATGAATTAAAACCATTTTTAAATAATTTATCTAATATTGTGATTAAATAAATAAATACCATTTATATTCCAAAAATATTAAATATTTTCGAAATATACCCAAAATAGTTAAAAACTATTTTTTAGATTTTAAAATAATGTTTCATAATTTATTATGTATTTTTAATAATTAAAAACTATTTTTATCAATTTTTTTTATTAATTTCCGGAAATTATAATTAAAACCGTCGCTAAAGTGCTATAGCGACACTTTCTGTCGCTATAGGTGTTCTTGAGGATTTCCAGAAAATCTTGACAATGTGCTAGGGGGTGTTTTGACCGCCAACAATTCAGTGTGTAGTGTGATTCTGGACTAACTAAGCATTAGAGCGTGTAGTACTAGTGTAACACTTCATGCTACAACAATAATCATGACCATACTATATCAAACGAACGAGATCTAGCCTTCCTAAAACCTTGTCAGAGCTGTTCTTCATTTTTGGGTTTTCCAGAAATGAAGAACAGTTCATACTGCCTTCTTTCGATCTTTATAACTTGCAACACATGAACTGGTTTCGTGATCTTAGGCTTTCAGATTGTAGACGACATAACCAGCTATAAATCCATTACCAAATATAACCATAAAAGCATTTCAATCATGAGATCCACTCTGGTCAAACCATGTCAGAAGACATGGTCATCAGTTTTCTAGGTTGCCCAGAAAACCTATTCCATGATCTTCTGCTTGGTTTGACCGATCCACTAATACTATTATGTTAATCCTTTAGGTGATATATAAGCATACATGTCTAGTCCACTTACCATATTACGATTCTATTACAAAAACAACAACAAAATAACTAACAGAAGAAAGATCAAGGCTTCAAAAAATCTTGTCAGACAGACTTAAAGGATTTCTGGGTTACCTAGAAATCACTTAGCCATGGTCGGTCAACGACCTTTGACCATCAATATCCTTTGATCTAGACATCCAATGGCAGTGAATCCACTTTCAGATTAAAGATCTCACACAAGGCTACAAATGTAAACACTTAAACAACAAAAACAATAAATACACAACAATCTACAGCCCCTGACATTTGATGTCAGACAACAAAAAAAACATTCTCCAGAATTTGTAGATCTTCAAATCCGAGCATCTAGATATTATGGATCTAACATCTATCAACCCAGATCATCATTAGACAACATAAACAACATATTCTAACACAAAAAACACAACATCTAACAGAAGATCAAGGGTCGAAATTTTGGTTAGGGTTTTTACCTTTAAATGAAAATTCTTGATTTCTAGGCTACTGATTTGTGATGTGTGTTAGTGGGGCTTGAATATATGACTGATCTAGCAAAAATTTTCGGAAGTTTAGGTTAGAGAGAGTTGGTGAGAGCAACAATAAAAATGAGCAATTATTATGATTTTTCTCTCTCTAAATCTCTTATATATTGCTAGATTCATGTAAGATCTGATGTTGGCTGTCAAATGGAGATTAAGTTGGCAGGTAAAAATGTTCCCAAGTCAAGATAGTGGTTGAACAACTAAAGATATTGCCAACTTTGCAAGTTAGCTTACTAAAACACTCACAAGGGCATTTTGGTCATTTCTAAAATACAATTAATTGCTTTCTTGTCATTTGCACAAATCCTTAGGGTTTAACCCTTATGGTTCAACCCTAAGGTTTAACACTTAACATAAATTATTTTTAGCAACTAGGGTTTGTACAAAAATAAATTGATTTTTGTTTCTAAAACTTTTGAAAAATTAAATTGTTAATTATATTAAGTTAATAATTAAATTATATAGGGACATTAGGGTTTATTACCCTTAATCACAATTAGCTTTGCTAATTATAGCAATTAGGGTTTAAAATTTTGATAATTAGGGTTTCTAGAAATACAATTAGGATTTCTAGAAATTAAATTAGGGTTATAGATTTTAGGATTTTAATTTACTAATTAGATTCATCTTAATTAGTAATTAAAGTCTATTACACGTGTCATTAATCACAGTAACACAATTCTTGACAGATCAAACCTCCGGTTTAGGTTTTCGGATTATGTTTTTCATTCATAGCTAGGGTTTTCTAATATCTAAAAAATACAAATATAAACTAGGGTTTTCAAATACTGCACCACAATTACTCAATCATTATTAGCTCACATACATACAGTACATATCTTTAGCACTGAAAAATCAAAATATAAATAATATTATATTTTTATCACCATTCCTTATTCCAGAACCAGAAATAGGGTTTGTAGCATCCCCGAATCCGGGCCCCGAATCGCCTCGGATCCGGTTCACTATTTCTATCACTATTTGCGGAAGATATAAACATAGGTTGTTTATACAATACATTACACACTATTCCCCAAGGTCGAGTAACCTTAACTTAATACACAATTCTTAAAATATCTAATACACAACAATATTTATTACAATACGCTATTACAACTAGCTGCACTTTATATCCCAAGCTGAGCTTAGCTTTAATCATTTCCTGTATACGACGCACTTGCTTTACCTGCAATGTTTTATCATGATATAGCAAGGGTGAGCATGAAAGTTGCCCAGCAAGTTTATATACAATAACATAACGTTATATCATGATTGAAGAGTATGAATAATTGGTTGGCTATAATTCAACAATATGATTGTGAACTAGCAGGAACAAAATTTTGACTGAACAAGTATTTTACATGAACAAACATTTCTGAACCAACTGGTAATGAAGGTGATCATCCTTTCATACTTGACTTATACATGCAAGATGTACAGATTACAAATTTTCATGGCAATCAGTAATGATTAACCATAAGCTTGAATAAACTACTCTTATTAGAGTTAAGTACAAGAAAACTTGCCTGAACCGTTGATTACCGCACGCAATTAATAACGCTTTATCCGAAGACCTAATATTAATAATATAGATCTCCAATAATTAGAATAATATCATCACAGTAATATACTGTTATATTATACACAGAATAACCTAAACACATTACCACATAAGCCTATCAGTCTTTACCACACATAAGACTAGGTATCAAGTCAAACTATTGTAGTCTGAGTTCAAACCGACACAATTCTATCATCCCGACGGTCTAGTCGGACAAATATCGAGTTTAAGCTCAATTAAACTCTTACTTAAATACTTAACCATGATCACAGATAATTTCTAATCAGACAAAAATATTTTTCCTAGGCTCGTAATAATTTTCGGATAATTATTACCATTTATCAACATTTTTCAATCATTAAAACCGTATTTAAATAAATTAAATACCACAAAATTCCTTAATCATTAATATTTATTTATATAAAATATTAATGAAAATCATTAAATAATATTATAATATAATTATAATATCACAAAGTATTTTTAATACTTTAAAATCATAATTATATGATTTTTAAACACTTAATTCCATTATCCAATAATTGCTATTAATATCAAAATATTAATATTTTTATGCTAAAATATCAAAAGTTATATTTTATAACTTAAAATATTTTTATAACACTTAAATCATTTTTATATGATTTATAAAGCATTATTTCTAATTTTCCATAATTTATTTAATATATCTATTAACTAAACTAATTATCATTAATATTGATTAATTAATGAAATTCATCCCAAAATATTAAAAGTCATCAAAAATAACTTAAAATATTTTCTTACACCATAATATTATTTTTCATGATTTTTCATGAATTAAAAACTATTTTTAAATAGTTTATTTAATATTGTAATTAAATAAATAAATACCATTTATATTCCAAAAATAGTAAATATTTTTGAAATATACTCAAAATAGTTAAAAACTATTTTTCAGACTTTAAAATAATTTTTCATAATTTATTATGTATTTTTAATAATTAAAAACCCTTTTTTTCTATTTTTAATTCATTTTCCGGAAATTATAATAAATAATCTGTCGCTAAAGGCCTATAGCGACGCTTTTCTGTCGCTATAGGTGTTCTTGAGGGATTTTCCAGATTTTCCGGCAGTGGCAGGGTGGTTGCTTTGACCGGACGTAATTCAGTGTGTACTGAGTTTCTGGGCATGTTGAAACTTTCAGATTGTAGTACTCGTGTAGTACTACGACTACAAACTGATTTCATAGCTAAAAAACAACATAATAGCAATATGCACGCTTCCAAAAATGAGGCCAGGCCTTGTTCTTCAAATTCTAGGTTTTCCAGATTTGAAGAACAACCTAGGTTCCTACTTTAACGCTTAATAACTTTCTGATCGTGCAACATTTATGCGATCTATAAATTAAAAGTTGTAGATATAATGTAGCACTACAACTATAAAGCAAAATAACACCACAACATCAAATAATGAACAAGATACGGCCGGTCAAACTAGGACACGGACCACTGCCTTAACGTTTTCTGGGTTCATGATTTTAGCAGATCGGTCAACGTGGTTTGACCGCTTGTAGCGTTTGATCTAAGCGTGATCTAGCTCTGATTCTTTTTGCAACTTAAAGACCTCATGTCAGGATACATGTTAAAAGTTTTAGACATCAAAAAAATGTAACACATACAGATCTATAAGCCTCGACATTTGACTGAAAATCACAATTTTTACCCATTTCCAGATTTTGTAAAATTTTAAACTCGTGCACTTTGATGTTATGGGTCATGGATTTAACAACCCAGAACATCAATTGACACCTATTAACACTACTTTTCACAATCAATTGCAACAATGAACCTCGAATTGAAGGATTTCCAAAAATTAGAGAAATTATACCTTTTTGGCTTTGATTTCTCAATTCTGCCTTCTGATCTGTTGTGATCAACGTGGGGCTGGATCTTTGAACTGATTTGGCTATATATTTCGTGGGTTTGGTGAGAGAGAGAGTTGGTAAGAACAAGAAATGAATTTGGCTAAGTTTTTGTGACATTTCTCTCTCCAAAACCTTTTATACAAAGTTTGATTCATTGTATTTGGATTGCTTGGGAGCTGAGTTGCTGAGATTACATTTAATTTTTAGGCACATGCTAGGCTAGTTAGGCTTAGGGTTGGTGAACCACTAAAGTCTTGGCCAAATTTGCAAGCAATCACCTAAATAATGCAATAAGGGCATTTTGGTCATTTCCCTTTTGTTCTAGATTTTGGAATTTGATGAAACCCTTAGGGTTTAGGGTTTGAGCATACTTAGATTTATGATTTGGACAAATTTGGGTTTAAGTTTTAAATCCTCAAATTTTTAGCAACTTGAATTTCCAAAAATTTTCTAATTAAAATTTTAAAATAGAAAACTTTTGATTTTCTAAACTATAATTAGGACCTTCTAATTATTTTGTAATTTTCTAATCATGAATCATTATTTGCTAATTAGGACCATTTTATCCTAATTAAAATTGCTAATTACGCAATTAGGGTCAAAATGGTCATTAGGGTTTATAAACCGCTAATTAGGGTTTCTAATAGAAAAATTAATTTTCTAATTTAGAAATTTAATCTCGTAATTAGATTAGGGTTTCTAGTTACTCATAAATTAAAATAATTAGGATTAGGGTTTCCTAATTAGCATTGCTAATTTTAGCAATTAATTCTCAATTTAGCATTAGGGTTTATGACGGAACAATTAGGGTTCCACAATTGAAAATTAGGGTTTGTTAATTAAACAACCTTTTACCCTAGTTAATACTTATTAAATACCTCATAAGCATTATAATTCTCCGTTATATTCCCAGATTAGGGTTTCATTTTATTAGAATCTGTAACTAGGGTTTTCAGATCTGGCATTAGGGTTTTCAAATTTGGAATTAGGGTTTTGTAATCAATGGTTAAGATTAACCTTAATTAATCTTTTAATTATTTACACATATTCCATTAAGTTCCCGATTTAGGGTTTCATGCACCGAATTAGGGTTTCGGATTCCCAGAACTGAAACTAGGGTTTCTAGAACCAGTTTCTAGGGTTTCTTGTTAAACGCTAGGTTTTTCTAACCGAAAATTGTTGTTCTTAATATACTATTAGGGTTTGACACGTATATAATTAATCTGGTCAACCCTTGACCCTTAGCCACATTCTGAACATAGAACATAACCATAAACAGAACATAATCACATAAATTCTTATTCCTGAATAATTCACCAATATCCTTTACAGAATTTTGAAATCCTCAAAATTCAATCCCAATAACATTAAACGCATAGACTTATTTTCTATCTAGGTCTAATATTTAACCTTAAATCAATCACTTAAGATTTTAATAAATTCTCCAAATTCTTGGGTTGTCACATTCACCCCTCCTTATAAGAATTTCGTCCCCGAAATTCACCTTACACCTTACACCGTGCACCTTACACCATTCACACATGAACCTTACACATTTCACACATATACCATTCACACACATTATTACATGCTACCCAACATACCACTCACAAGGGTAAAAATTTTAAAAATGTGCTGAGGAATCGTATAGACTGGCTGTTTTTCATTTTCGCAAAGGTTTTATGGAAATTCATCCGCAAACCGTCATTACTTACGGACACAAAGGGTGATCAGCCCAATATGCCCTGTACTGATCAGGTACTGTTGGTCGGAACAATTTGTTCCTCTTATCCGCCTTAGGCGCACAAAATTTCATACCTCAGTCTTATTTGATTCCGCAGCAAAACAATTTTGTTTGAGAAATTTCTTTCAATAAAACATTTTTGAGAATGACGTCATGATGCCGCACTGTATATAACAGTCCGTTGAGGATTTCGTCATTTTGTGATTTTATCATGCTACATCATACCATAGTGGAATAGTGACTTTAAGTCAAATTCACACTAAGTAATACTGCATTGATGACTCCATCATTTTTTATCATCTCTGCACCAGGTCACATGGTACATAAGTGATAAATAAAAACAATTTTTATTTTAAAAGGCACATAGTGCGTATTTAGCTGATGTCAAAATTTTGAAATTTAACATAGATAGAGGTTTAGAAAAACCTAATTCTCCACTAATGATCATTTGCTTAAACATTCTATCTGTTCCTATTATCCTTAACACTCCATTCACACACAACTATACCCAATTCGTAAAACCACACTTATGAGTTCATAATTTGACCACAATTATATGAGTTTACAAACTGACCCTAGTCTGACCTTTGGCGTCCGTTCGCTGAGGGGCTCATAAACATTTCATATAATTATGCGTCAAGAATGTCACATAAGTATGAGTTCTAAGAACTCGTACTTAATCCTATATTCTCTACCTATGACCTATTTATCTATATAATAACTAGCGTGACACAACATTTCAACTATTACCAATGCCACCAACTAAGTAGTACAAGGAATCATACAACTCTGTTGCTGGCACGAGTCCTCATTGAAATCCCCACCTAACCTTAACCCCTTTTTCTTCAATACGAATTTAATACGTATTCATTATCCATAACTCATTTATGAGTTTTCATAGTACCATTTTATAGTACAACATAGACACAGCATCTTGCTGTAAACTTTTCAATCATTAGATTGATTCTTTTCCCACATCATAACCTTATCAGATCACGGAGTGATCTTATCGTATATATTACGATTTATTTCTACGCACTAAGATCGTTTTGTTTTACGATCTTCTATCCCTGGACTTTCAGTCTTTTAGACTTTATTATCAAAGTTAGGGAACTCTGTGCTTTACACTCGTCGAGATTCATCTTTGAATCTTACTGACACACTAACTCGATTTGAGTTAATACTTAATCCTAATCACTGCGGTTATTGGTCTCAGATATTACTACCTAAGCTTCATAACCAACAGCTCTGATACCAACTGTAGCATCCCCGAATCCGGGCCCCGAATCGCCTCGGATCCGGTTCACTATTTCTATCACTATTTGCGGAAGATATAAACATAAGTTGTTTATACAATACATTACACACTATTCCCCAAGGTCGAGTAACCTTAACTTAATACACAATTCTTAAAATATCTAATACACAACAATATTTATTACAATACGCTATTACAACTAGCTGCACTTTATATCCCAAGCTGAGCTTAGCTTTAATCGTTTCCTGTATACGACACATTTGCTTTACCTGCAATGTTTTATCATGATATAGCAAGGGTGAGCATGAAAGTTGCCCAGCAAGTTTATATACAATAACATAACGATATATCATGATTGAAGAGTATGAATAATTGGTTGGCTATAATTCAACAATATGATTGTGAACTAGCAGGAACAAAATTTTGACTGAACAAGTATTTTACATGAACAAACATTTCTGAACCAACTGGTAATGAAGGTGATCATCCTTTCATACTTGACTTATACATGCAAGATGTACATATTATAAATTTTCATGGCAATCAGTAATGATTAACCATAAGCTTGAATAAACTACTCTTATTAGAGTTAAGTAAAAGAAAACTTGCCTGAACCGTTGATTACCGCACACAATTAATAACGCTTTATCCGAAGACCTAATATTAATAATATAGATCTCCAATAATTAGAATAATATCATCACAGTAATATACTGTTATATTATACACAGAATAACCTAAACACATTACCACATAAGCCTATCAGTCTTTACCACACATAAGACTAGGTATCAAGTCAAACTATTGTAGTCTGAGTTGAAACCGACACAATTCTATCATCCCGACGGTCTAGTCGGACAAATATCGAGTTTAAGCTCAATTAAACTCTTACTTAAATACTTAACCATGATCACAGATAATTTCTAATCAGATAAAAATATTTTTCCTAGGCTCGTAATAATTTTCGGATAATTATTACCATTTATCAACATTTTTCAATCATTAAAACCGTATTTAAATAAATTAAATACCACAAAATTCCTTAATCATTAATATTTATTTATATAAAATATTAATGAAAATCATTAAATAATATTATAATATAATTATAATATCACAAAGTATTTTTAATACTTTAAAATCATAATTATATGATTTTTAAACACTTAATTCCATTATCCAATAATTGCTATTAATATTAAAATATTAATATTTTCATGCCAAAATATCAAAAGTTATATTTTATAACTTAAAATATTTTTATAACACTTAAATCATTTTTATATGATTTATAAAGCATTATTTCTAATTTTCCATAATTTATTTAATATATCTATTAACTAAACTAATTATCATTAATATTGATTAATTAATGAAATTCATCCCAAAATATTAAAAGTCATCAAAAATAACTTAAAATATTTTCTTACACCATAATATTATTTTTCATGATTTTTCATGAATTAAAAACTATTTTTAAATAGTTTATTTAGTATTGTAATTAAATAAATAAATACCATTTATATTCCAAAAATAATAAATATTTTCAAAATATACTCAAAATAGTTAAAAACTATTTTTCAGACTTTAAAATAATTTTTCATAATTTATTATGTATTTTTAATAATTAAAAACCATTTTTTTCTATTTTTAATTCATTTTCCGGAAATTATAATAAATAATCTGTCGCTAAAGGCCTATAGCGACGCTTTCTGTCGCTATAGGTGTTCTTGAGGGATTTTCCAGATTTTCCGGCAGTGGCAGGGTGGTTGCTTTGACCGGACTTAATTCAGTGTGTACTGAGTTTCTGGGCATGTTGAAACTTTCAGATTGTAGTACTCGTGTAGTACTACAACTACAAACTGATTTCATAGCTAAAAAAAAACATAATAGCAATATGCACGCTTCCAAAAATGAGGCCAGGCCTTGTTCTTCAAATTCTGGGTTTTCCAGATTTGAAGAACAGCCTAGGTTCCTACTTTAACGCTTAATAACTTTCTGATCGTGCAACATTTATGCGATCTATAAATTACAAGTTGTAGATATAATGTAGCACTACAACTATAAAGCAAAATAACACCACAACATCAAATAATGAACAAGATACGGCCGGTCAAACTAGGACACGGACCACTGCCTTAACGTTTTCTGAGTTCATGATTTTAGCAGATCGGTCAACGTGGTTTGACCGCTTGTAGCGTTTGATCTAAACGTGATCTAGCTCTGATTCTTTTTTCAACTTAAAGACCTCATGTCAGGCTACATGTTAAAAGTTTTAGATATCAAAAAAAATGTAACACATACAGATCTATAAGCTTCGACATTTGACTGAAAATCATAATTTTTACCCATTTCCAAATTTTGTAAAATTTTAAATTCGTGCACTTTGATGTTATGGGTCATGGATTTAACAACCCAGAACATCAATTGACACCTATTAACACTACTTTTCACAATCAATTGCAACAATTAACCTCAAATTGAAGGATTTCCAAAAATTAGAGAAATTATACCTTTTTGGCTTTGATTTCTCAATTCTGCCTTCTGATCTTTTGTGATCAACGTGGGGCTGGATCTTTGAACTGATTTGGCTATATATTTCGTGGGTTTGGTGAGAGAGAGAGTTGGTAAGAACAAGAAATGAATTTGGCTAAGTTTTTGTGACATTTCTCTCTCCAAAACCTTTTATACAAAGTTTGATTCATTGTATTTGGATTGCTTGGGAGCTGAGTTGCTGAGATTACATTTAATTTTTAGGCACATGCTAGGCTAGTTAGGCTTAGGGTTGGTGAACCACTAAAGTCTTGGCCAAATTTGCAAGCAATCACCTAAATAATGCAATAAGGGCATTATGGTCATTTCCCTTTTGTTCTAGATTTTGGAATTTGATGAAACCCTTAGGGTTTAGGGTTTGAGCATACTTAGATTTATGATTTGGACAAAATTGGGTTTAAGTTTTAAATCCTCAAATTTTTAGCAACTTGAATTTCCAAAAATTTTCTAATTAAAATTTTAAAAAAGAAAACTTTTGATTTTCTAAACTATAATTAGGACCTTCTAATTATTTTGTAATTTTCTAATCATGAATCATTATTTGCTAATTAGGACCATTTTATCCTAATTAAAATTGCTAATTACGCAATTAGGGTCAAAATGGTCATTAGGGTTTATAAACCGCTAATTAGGGTTTCTAATAGAAAAATTAATTTTCTAATTTAGAAATTTAATCTCGTAATTAGATTAGGGTTTCTAGTTACTCATAAATTAAAATAATTAGGATTAGGGTTTCCTAATTAGCATTGCTAATTTTAGCAATTAATTCTCAATTGAGCATTAGGGTTTATGCCGGAACAATTAGGGTTCCACAATTGAAAATTAGGGTTTGTTAATTAAACAACCTTTTACCCTAGTTAATACTTATTAAATACCTCATAAGCATTATAATTCTCCGTTATATTCCCAGATTAGGGTTTCATTTTATCAGAATCTGAAACTAGGGTTTTTAGATATGGCATTAGGGTTTTTAAATTTGGAATTAGGGTTTTGTAATCAATGGTTAAGATTAACCTTAATTAATCTTTTAATTATTTACACATATTCCATTAAGTTCCCGATTTAGGGTTTCATGCACCGAATTAGGGTTTCGGATTCCCAGAACTGAATTTAGGGTTTCTAGAACCAGTTTCTAGGGTTTCTTGTTAAACGCTAGGTTTTTCTAACCGAACATTGTTGTTCTTAATATACTATTAGGGTTTGACACGTATATAATTAATCTGGTCAACCCTTGACCCTTAACCACATTCTGAACACAGAACATAACCATAAACAGAACATAATCACATAAATTCTTAATCCTGAATAATTCACCAATATCCTTTACAGAATTTTGAAATCCTCAAAATTCAATCCCAATAACATTAAACGCATACACTTATTTTCTATCTAGGTCTAATATTTAACCTTAAATCAATCACTTAAGATTTTAATAAATTCTCCAAATTCTTGGGTTGTCACAGGGTTTATTAAAATATTATTACGGTTTATTTGTAATATAATAAAACTGTTCCACACATTAACATTGCACACCTAACCATACATATCTATAACACTGAAAAATAACAATATAATATTATTATTCTCATTACTTAATCAAAACTCGAAATTAGGGTTGGATTCCATATCTGATTTATCTTACATAAATAACCTTATTAAGTTAAAATAATTAACTTAATAATCTGTACTAAAATTCATATAATAAAATAATTATTATAATTATTCAAAAATCATTTCATATATTATTTAAATAATATAAACGTATAATTTCATGGAAAATAATTAATAAAAACATTTCTATCTTAAAATTTATTATTATAAGAATATACTTTATAATAATCAATAATTCTAAAATAAAATTATTTGTAAACATTCATGTAATAAATATATTTTTATTTACCACATAAATACATATACATAATATCTTGTGCAAATCCTCATCCTTAAAATAAAAAAAATTTATACACAAAATTTTAATTTTATTTATTTAGAAAATATCGGGTTGTTACATTCACCATCCCTTATAAAGATTCCGTCCCCGGAATCGCCACTTTAAAACTTATACATACCAGGGTACATAGCATACACAATCATTGCAAATAGATCTTGATCATGATTGATCGAATCGATTTTTAACTATCACATAAAGCTTGTTTTTCCGATTAAACGGAAATTTGATTTATAAAAGAACTCAAATTCCTCCTTCAAAATAATTTATAAAAATAATTTACTATATATAAGAAATCAATATTTAAGAAAATAAAATTGGTTCGAGTAATACCTGTAGTATCCCCGAATCCGGACCCCAAATCGCCTCGGATTCGGTACACTATTTCTATAACTATTTGTGGAAGATATAAACATAAATTGTTTATACAATACATTACACACTATTCCCCAAGTTCGAGTAACCTTAACTTAATACACATTTCATAAAAATATTTATTACACAACAATATTTATCAAATACGTTATTACAAACTAGCTGCAATTTATATCCCAAGCTGAACTTGACTTTAATCGTTTCCTGTATTTGAACGCATTCGCCTTATCTGCAATGTTTTATCATGATATAGCAAGGGTGAGCATGAAAGTTGCCATGCAAGTTTATATACAATAATATAACGATATATCATGATTGAAGAGTATGAATAATGGCTTGCTATAATTCATCAATATAATTGAGAACTAGCACGAACAAATTTTTGACTGAACAAGTATTATACATGAACAAACATTTCTGAACCAACTGGTAATGAAGGTGATCAGCCTTTCATACCTGACTTATACATGCAAGATGTACATAATACAATTTTCTTGGCAATCAGCAATGATTAACCATAAGCTTGAAGAAACTACTCTTATTAGAGTTAAGTAAAAGAAAACTTGCCTGAACTGTTGATTACCGCACGCAATTTAATAACGCTTTACCCCGAAGACCTAATATTAATAATATAGATCTCCAATATTAGAATAATATCATCATAGTATAATACTGTTATATTTATATCTACAAAATAACCTAAACACATTACCACATAAGCCTATCAGTCTATACAACACATAAGACAAGGTATCAAGTCAAACTATTGCAGTCTGAGTTGAACCCGACACAATTTTATCATCCCGACGGTCTAGTCGGATGAATATCGAGTTTATGTTCAATTAAACTCTGACTTAACACTTAAACATTAACACACATAATTTCTAATCAGACAAAATATTTTTCCTATGCTCATAATAATTTTCGGATAATTATTACCATTTATCAACATTTTTCAATACTTAAAATCGTATTTAAATAAATTAAATACCACATAATACATTAATCATTAATATTTATTTAATATAAAATATTAATGAAAATCATTACATAATATTATAATATAATTATAATATCACAAAGTATTTTTAATACTTTAAAATCATAATTATATGATTTCCAACACTTTAATCCATTATTCGATAATTGCTATTAATATTAAAATATTAATATTTTATGACTAAATATCAAAAGTTATATTTTATAACTTAAAATATTTTTATAACACTTAAATCATTGCTATATGATTTATAAAGCATTAATTCCATTTTTCCTTAATTTATTTAATATATCTATTAAATAAACTAATTATCATAAATATTGATTAATTAATGAAATTCATTCCAAAATATTAAAAGTCATTAAAAATAACTTAAAATATTTTCTTATACCATAAAATATTTTTTTCATGATTTTTCATGAATTAAAACTATTTTTAAATAATTTATTTAATATTATAATTAAATAAATAAATACCATTTATATTCCAAAAATACTAAATATTTTTGAAATATACTCAAAATAGTTAAAAACTATTTTTCAGACTTTAAAATAATTTTTCATAATTTATTTTGTATTTTTAATAATTAAAAACAATTTTTTTCTATTTTTAATAAATTTACTGCATTTTCTGAAAATAAATGTCGCTAAAGGGTCTTCTGGCGACGAATCCGTCGCTAATGGTGTTCTTCAGGTGTTCTTGAGCATTCATGACAGTGTTCGGGTTGGGTGGTTTGACCGAGTTTTAATCCGTGTTCTGATCGAGTTCTGGGCCTGTGATTTAGTTAGGATTGTAGTACTAACGTTATACTTCAATCACCAACTGGTTTAATAGCAATACATCAACAAATCAGGGAGATCATAGCCTCCAAAAATTCTGACAACGTTGTTCTTCATTTCTTGGTTTTCCAGAAAATGAAGAACAGTCGAGGGTACTAGATTTAGATCCTCATAACATTTATTCTGTAATTTGTTTGGGTGAAAAATTGGTTCCTTTGTGTAGACCACATGACAGAGTACAACTTGAGTACTCTACATCAACATAACAACATCAGATCTGAGAGATATAGTCCGGTCAAAGTACTGGTCAGGCACTGTTCTTCACGATTTCTGGGTTTTCCAGATTTCGTCAAGAACAATCGGTCAAAGATACTTTGACCTTAATTTCCTACCATTCCAGTTACGATCTAGGTGTTCTAATTACTTTAACATGTAGTATATATACCAGACTGCAACATTCCAACAATATCTTGGCCAAACTAACAAACAACAGAACGATTCATAGCCTGCAAAACCTTGTCAGAGCTTTCTGGAAATTCTGGGTTGCCCAGATTTTCAGTTTCTGTGAACGGTCAACGTGGTTTGACCGAACATAATTGATGATCTAGACTAGATTTGACCCTTCTTCCAGTTTTGGATTAAAGTACTCACGACATAGAACACATTTAAAACACAAAACACACAAATCCTTTAACACGTAAAGATCTAAGGGCTCTGACATTCAACTGTCAGGCCACTTTGTTCATCATTTCCAGATTTCAAAAAAAATAGATTCGAGCACTTTGATGTTATGGATCTGGGTTTTGACAACCCAGATCACTAAATGACACCCTATTACACATATTTAACCAACAAACAACAACATTTAACATCAAAATCATAGATTTTGAAATTTAGGGTTTATACCTCATTCATGCTTGATTTTTGATTTCTGGTCTATGGATCGGTTATTGGCTTGCTAGGAACTGATCAAGGTTCATCTTTTCTCTCTCTATCACTCTCAATTTTGAAGTTGAAGAGAGAGAATGGCTTGGAGAAAAATGAAAATGAAAGTAGTCATTTCTCTCACTTTTAATCCAATTAAATGATGTGATTCAATGCATGTTGCTGATTTTTTTCTGGATTGCTGGACATAAAAGTCATAACCTAGGCTAGGGTTTGGTGAACAACTCTCTAAACCCATTCTTGCAAGTTAAGTCACCATAATGCACTAAGGGCATATTAGTCTTTTCATGCAAATTTAATTTCTAGAATGGTATTTTTGATACAAACCCTTAGGGTTTAAGGTTTGGATTTTAGGGTTTAGGATTTAGCATTTTAGGGTTTAGGTTTTAACCCTTAAATATTTAGCAACTTGGATTTCTAAGATTTTCGAATTAGAATTTAAAATAGAAAATCATGATTTTAAAAAAAAATATAATTAGGGATTCTAATTATATCATAATTTCCTAATTACATTAGGACTTTAACAAATTAAGATTAATATTTCCTAATTAACATTGCTAATTTAGCAATTAGGGTCAAAATAGTCATTAGGGTTTAAAACCCACAAATTAGGGTTTTCTAATAGAAAATAATTTTCTAATTTTAGAAATTAAATCTCATAATTAGATTAGAGTTTTCTAATTACTCAAAAATTAAAATAATTAGGATTAAGGTTTCCTAATTAACATTGCTAATTTTAGCCATTAATCCACAAATGAGCATTAGGGTTTCTGACGGAACAATTTGGGTTCCAAAATTTTAAAATTAGGGTTTGTTAATTAATTAACCTTTACCCTCATTAGACTTATAATTATTAGCACTAAAGTATTAAAATTCTCCGTTATATTCCTAGATTAGGGTTTCATTTTATGAGAATCTGAAATTAGGGTTTTCAGATCTGGTATTAGCGTTTCCAAATAATCAATTAAGATTTTCAGCAATTCATTAGGGTTTTCCCTAATTAATTTAATATTATTGGCGTTTAACCTTGTACATATATTGCATTCCCAATCTAGTGTTTTCAATATCCGATTTAGGATTTCGGATTTCCCGGAACTGAAACTAGGGTTTCCAGAACCAATTTCTAGGGTTTCTTATTAGTCGTTATGGTTTTCTAACTGAACGTTGTCGTTCTTAATATAAACTTAGGGTTTGTCACAGATGTAATTTATCTGATCAACCCATGACCCTTAACCACATTCTGAACACATCATTAGCTATAAACACAGAACATATTCACATAAATCCTTAATCCTGAATAATTCACCTATATCCTTCACCGAATTTTGAAATCCTCAAAATTCCTTCTCAATAACATTAAACGCATACACTTATTTTCTGTCTAGGTCTATTATTTAATCTTAATTCAATCATTTAAGATTTTCATAAATTCTCTAATTTCTCGGGTTGTCACAATACCTGGATTGCATCCCCAGCTGCCACGATATCTTGCAAGGTCGTGTCAAAGACGTTTGCCGTTGGTTCTGTTGATTCGTTCGTTGTTGTTGGTCCCGTTGCTGCCAATGTCCTGCTGCCTTTTTCCCGAATTCGCATTCCTTACCTCCATTCTCCTTCTTGAACAGTATCCCACCTTATTTTCCATTGATCCACACTTGAAACACCTACTATACATTCTTGGATTGAGACAGTCAGAAGTGATATGTCTCTTCTGCCCACACTTACAATAAACAAACTTTCTTTTTAACCATTAGTTTATCGTGTAATAAACTAGTAAGTGTTTTTATTATATTATGATGAACAAAGAATGTAATGGTTTAAGAACTTGGGAACGTGATTTATTAATATTAATGTAATAAGAATGTCGTTGAAACACATATTTTGATATCGTTTCAAAAGAATGAATGTACAGTTATGATTACCGTGTAGCACCAATTCTCGGGTTGGAAGATACCCGGATGTTTGGGGCATCACATCTCTGACCCAGGCAATCCAATCCACCATCATGACGGAGCTAGGAACTGTATCCCCCATCAACTGTGGGGCGCGGGTCTGAGCTCTGATGGTACGAGGGAACCACTAATGGTAAAATGCATCCTAAGTTAACGGTCCCTTTTACAAAGCAAAGCCATCAACTCCCACCAACGGGATATCACTGATCGACGGCTACGACACAGTCCAATAACGCTTGGTAGGAAGATAGATTAGTATACATATCTCTCCCGTGGTGCTCCTAATAGCACGCTCTCCTAAATAGAGCTCTCAACCTCCATCTATGAAGAGATGAAGCCTGCGGGTGGACATTTCATGCTCGACACCAGTCGGGAGACTACCCTCAAAGCCAACTGTCAAATGGTCCTCAAAGTAGGGAACCCATGAAATGACATCGACTGTCAACAACTCCAACTCTAAAGCGTGAATGAGTGAAACCGTGATGTGACGCCCCCAAAATAGGTATACATTACCTATCTTGAGTCGCCAAATACATGGTACAAGATTCAAATACAACTTAATAATACAACTGTCGTGTAACATACGACAAAACATAAACTGAGAGTTTTAATATGAATATTATCTTCTAGACAGTATTCAACTCAAATGGAGTCCTCAATACATTTATTATCACACTATTTCATAGAATAGTGAGGACTACTAATGCTATCATCTGGACCGTCACTCCGTTCCCCGACTAGTCCCAGCTTCGTTCTCATTTCCTGAAGAGAACAATGAAAGCAAAAGGGTGAGCTCAACTAGCCTAGTAAGAAATATTATGACTAAGATAATGCAGAACAATTTATCGTGAGCCTTCAACAGTGTTATACTGATAAAATATAACAAACATCAAGTTTAACTGCAGCGGAACAAGTAATCCATTAGAAGAGTCAAGTAGAGCATAAAATCTACTATCTTCTATGATTTAAAATGTTTTTCATCACTTTTATCACTGAGACTCAACTTAATAAATAATCCACATCATCGAGTCACCCCTGCACTACGACCAAAGATATTCTTTAGTATACCGACCACAAATTATCAATGCACTACGGGCCAAGGATATTCGTGTATTCATCAATGGTTATGATCATGCCAACAACTTTCCATCAATGTAGTACGGGCCAATGAGGACTTTTACAACATCATTTATAACATTACGGTTATGATTATACCGAATAATCCATGGTCATAATCATACCAAGTCCATCTATGCACAACTGGCCACAAATGACTTTCAACATAATATAAACATGAGGATGATGACAATGATATAAGAATTCAATAAAACAAGTTCAAGGATAAATTTTTAATGATTTATAATTTAATTAATCCAAAATTCAATATTGTCCAAATTAACATGATACTGCTTTATGGAGTAAAATTCAAGAATGACAATGTATCAAAAATTATTTGGTCTGAAAAGAAATTAATTTTTTGTTATAAATAGTACTCTGGGTGAATAGTATCCAAGTGAATATTACCCCATAAATAGTACTCCGTAAATAGTACTTTGTGAATAGTACTCATGAATAGTACTTTATTAATAGTACCTGTGAATAGTACTTTTGTGAATAGTACCGTATAAATGAATAGTACTCATGGACAGTACTCCGGCATGAAAAACTTCAAATTTAACAAGAATATGCATAAAATATCCTTGTGAAGCGATACTAGATGAAGCGCAAATTTTAAGGATATTTCACTAATTTCACGGAATATAGAAGCAATACTTTAATCGAATGATGGTATAATTAGGAATACTGTAAAGTCCCCTAACCCGGATACTTGAAACCCGAAATCGGTACTTCACGATGCCATTTCTATGAGCGGAAATATTACTAATAATAATAACACTAAAATAAATTATAAACTTATCTTACCTTTATCAGAGTTTAATCCCAAGTACGCAACCTTTACTATATGACACCGTAAACCTATTCTGTTTGCTTTCCTTTTCACTTGTTCTTGACCGATCCTTCTGATTTTTCACACTTATCTGAAAACATTTAAATTAAGCAAGGATGAGCATTTGAGTGACCAGCAAGTATTATATGTATATAAGTTGAAAGAATTTAAATATTTTCTTTATAATATCCATCTACAACAAGTCAATAGCTATGAAGTATTATGAACCGATATTAATAACATAACAACTCTCTTTCAAATTTTGAAACTACGTACTGGCTATAATTAAGGTTTAAATGACATTTTATGAACATTGTTTTTATTTTCGAAAAGGTTTAGCAGAACTTCATCTACAAACCGTCATAACTTACGGACACGGGGGTGATCAGCCCGTTGTGCCTTGTATTGATCAATACTACATTACAAGAACGATGTTATCATTTACTTGATCCGCCTTGGGCGCATAAAAGTTTTCCCGTGAACGGGATGTTCATATTTGTCAGGGTTCCAGACAAAAAGGTTTTATTTTATCCAACAATAATCTATAATTCAACATATATGTATAACAAAGGTGTATCAACATGTGATTAAATACAATGATTATGCAAGTGGGGACACTTGTACAATCATTTCTAGAAATTAACGAACAGAATATATATCCGAATTATCATATACTAACATGTTGATAATCAAAGGTTGTATATAATATAGGTTTAACAATCTGTACATTAATAATAATAATTCTGAACTTCTCACTTCTGTCCATTGCATAAAGAAAATGCAAAGTTAGGATACTTGCCTGATGCGCTGCATACAATTCTCAACTTAGTTCTATCTTTCTATCACGACCTATCATTAATCAAATCAATCGTTCGATTAGAACAGTATACCGTAACACATAGTACTGCATTTCGCAGTCAGCACATAACCTAATCATCTTATCACACATGTTCAACAATCATGACATCACAAACAAACATCAACACATTCCTAATCACATTGTCACACAACCTTAATAACCATTGAATCACAGATAAACAGTTAACTAATCACATTATCTAAGTTCAGATCAATTTCTGAAATATGTCGGTCTACCGACATCTTTATCGGGTAAAAATCGAGTCTAAGACTCTAAACAGTTGACCAATATCCATTTAGACTAATTAAATAACCGTCATATCATTTTTCATGACCTTATAATAATTATAAAATAATTATTACCATTTACCAAAATTTTTAAAATATCAGAATCATTATTAAATGATTTAAATATCAAACAAATCTATTATCATAAATATTTAATTAATATTAAACTATTAATGAAGCCATTGCCTAAAATATTAAAGTTATTTATAATAACTCAAAATATTTTTAAAGTACTTATATTACCCTTAAATGATTTTTAAAACATATAAAATCATTATTAAACAATTACCATTAATATTTAAATATTAATGAACTATTATCTAAATATTAAAAGTCATTAATTATAACTTAAAATATTTTTAATTCATTTATATCCCTTTTAAATGATTTTTAAATAAATAAAACTATTTTTAAACTATTTATTTAATATAATTATTAAATAAATTTAATATCATTAATAATCATTAATTAATGAAATTAACCATTAAATATTAAAAGTTATATTTTATAACTTAAAATATTCTTAAAAACCTTATTATTATTTAAAATAATTTTTAATATAATAAAATCATTTTTAATTCATTTATTTAATTCATTTAATAAATAACTTAACTATCATTAATATTGATTTATTAATGAAAATTATCACAAAATATTAAAAGTTATCAAAAATAACTCAAAATTATTTTCTAACACAATAATATAATTTTTCATGATTTTTTATGAATTAAAACCATTTTTAAATAATTTATCTAATATTGTGATTAAATAAATAAATACCATTTATATTCCAAAAATATTAAATATTTTCGAAATATACCCAAAATAGTTAAAACTATTTTTCAGATTTTAAAATAATGTTTCATAATTTATTATGTATTTTTAATAATTAAAAACCATTTTTATCAATTTTTATATTAATTTCTTGAAATTATAATTAAAACCGTCGCTAAAGTGCTATAGCGACACTTTCTGTCGCTATAGGTGTTCTTGAGGATTTCCAGAAAATCTTGACAGTGTGCTAGGGTGGTGGTTTGACCGCCAACAATTCAGTGTGTAGTGTGATTCTGGACTAACTAAGCATTAGAGCGTGTAGTACTATTGTAACACTTCATGCTACAACAATAATCATGACCATACTATATCAAACGAACGAGATCTAGCCTTCCTAAAACCTTGTCAGAGCTGTTCTTCATTTTTGGGTTTTCCAGAAATGAAGAACAGTTCATACTGCCTTCTTTCGATCTTTATAACTTGCAACACATGAACTGGTTTCGTGATCTTAGGCTTTCAGATTGTAGACGACATAACCAGCTATAAATCCATTACCAAATATAACCATAAAAGCATTTCAATCATGAGATCCACTTTGGTCAAACCATGTCAGAAGACATGGTCATCAGTTTTCTGGGTTGCCCAGAAAACCTATTCCATGATCTTCTGCTTGGTTTGACCGAGCCACTAATACTATTATGTTAATCCTTTAGGTGATATATAAGCATACATGTCTAGTCCACTTAACATATTACGATTCTATTACAAAAACAACAACAAAATAACTAACAGAAGCAAGATCAAGGCTTCAAAAAATCTTGTCAGACAGACTTAAAGGATTTCTGGGTTACCTAGAAATCACTTAGTCATGGTCGGTCAACGACCTTTGACCATCAATATCCTTTGATCTAGACATCCAATGGCAGTGAATCCACTTTCAGATTAAAGATCTCACACAAGGCTACAAATGTAAACACTTAAACAACAAAAACAATAAATACACAACGATCTACAGCCCCTGACATTTGATGTCAGACAACAAAAATAACATTCTCCAGAATTTGTAGATCTTCAAATTCGAGCATCTAGATGTTATGGATCTAACATCTAGCAACCCAGATCATCATTAGACAACATAAACAACATATTCTAACACAAAAAACACAACATCTAACAGAAGATCAAGGGTCGAAATTTTGGTTAGGGTTTTTACCTTTAAATGAAAATTCTTGATTTCTAGGCTACTGATTTGTGATGTGTGTTAGTGGGGGTTGAATATATGACTGATCTAGCAAAAATTTTCGAAAGTTTAGGTTAGAGAGAGAGTTGGTGAGAGCAACAATAAAAATGAGCAATTATTATGATTTTTCTCTCTCTAAATCTCTTATATATTGCTAGATTCATGTAAGATCTGATGTTGGCTGTCAAATGGAGATTAAGTTGGCAGGTAAAAATGTTCCCAAGTCAAGATAGTGGTTGAACAACTAAAGATATTGTCAACTTTGCAAGTTAGCTTACTAAAACACTCACAAGGGCATTTTGGTCATTTCTAAAATACAATTAATTGCTTTCTTGTCATTTACACAAATCCTTAGGGTTTAACCCTTATGGTTCAACCCTAAGGTTTAACATTTAGCATAAATTATTTTTAGCAACTAGGGTTTGTACAAAAATAAATTGATTTTTGTTTCTAAAACTTTTGAAAAATTAAATTGTTAATTATATTAAGTTAATAATTAAATTTTATAGGGACATTAGGGTTTATTACCCTTAATCACAATTAGCTTTGCTAATTATAGCAATTAGGGTTTAAAATTTCGATAATTAGGGTTTCTAAAAATACAATTAGGGTTTCTAGAAATTAAATTAGGGTTATAGATTTTAGGGTTTTAATTTACTAATTAGATTCATCTTAATTAGTAATTAAAGTCTATTACACGTGTCATTAATCACAGTAACACAATTCTTGACAGGTCAAACCGCCGGTTTAGGTTTGCGGATTAGGTTTTTCATTCATAGCTAGGGTTTTCTAATATCTAGAAAATACAAATATAAACTAGGGTTTTCAAATACTGCACCACAATTACTCAATCATTACTAGCTCACATACATACAGTACATATCTTTAGCACTGAAAAATCAAAATATAAATAATATTATATTTTTATCACCATTCCTTATTCCAGAACCAGAAATAGGGTTTATTAAAATATTATTAGGGTTTATTTGTAATATAATAAAACTGTTCCACACATTAACATTGCACACCTAACCATACATATCTATAACACTGAAAAATAACAATATAATATTATTATTCTCATTACTTAATCAAAAACCGAAATTAGGGTTTGGATTCATATCTGATTTATCTTACATAAATAACCTTATTAAGTTAAAATAATTAACTGAATAATCTGAACTAAAATTCATATAATAAAATAATTATTATAATTATTCCAAAATCATTTCATATATTATTTAAATAATATAAAAATATAATTTCATGGAAAATAATTAATAAAAACATTTCTATCTTAAAATTTATTATTATAAGAATATACTTTATAATAATCAATAATTCTAAAATAAAATTATTTGTAAACATTCATGTAATAAATATATTTTTATTTACCACATAAATACATATACATAATATCTTGTACAAATCCTCATCCTTAAAATAAAAAAAATTTATACGCAAAATTTTAATTTTATTTATTTAGAAAATATCGGATTGTTACATTCACCCTCCCTTATAAAGATTCCGTCCCCGGAATCGCCACTTTAAAATTTATACATACCAGGGTACATAGCATAAACAATCATTGCAAATAGATCTTGATCATGATTGATCGAATCGATTTTTAACTATCACATAAATCTTGTTTTTCTGATTAAACGGAAATTTGATTTATAAAAGAACTCAAATTCCTCCTTCAAAATAATTTATAAAAATAATTTACTATATATAAGAAATCAATATTTAAGAAAATAAAATTGGTTCGAGTAATACCTGTAGTATCCCCGAATCCGGACCCCAAATCGCCTCGGATTCGGTACACTATTTCTATAACTATTTGTGGAAGATATAAACATAAATTGTTTATACAATACATTACACACTATTCCCCAAGGTCGAGTAACCTTAACTTAATACACATTTCATAAAATATTTATTACACAACAATATTTATCAAATACGTTACTACAAACTAGCTGCAATTTATATCCCAAGCTGAACTTGACTTTAATCGTTTCCTGTATTTGAACGCATTCGCCTTATCTGCAATGTTTTGTCATGATATAGCAAGGGTGAGCATGAAAGTTGCCCAGCAAGTTTATATACAATAATATAAAGATATATCATGATTGAAGAATATGAATAATGGCTTGCTATAGTTCATCAATATAATTGAGAACTAACACGAACAAATTTTTGACTGAACAAGTATTATACATGAACAAA
The DNA here is from genome assembly GCA_020205505.1 of Panax japonicus. Classification (NCBI taxonomy): domain Eukaryota; kingdom Viridiplantae; phylum Streptophyta; class Magnoliopsida; order Apiales; family Araliaceae; genus Panax; species Panax japonicus. Next base: position 28,582,876 of record CM035104.1, on the reverse strand, counting down.
CATTTCTGAACCAACTGGTAATGAAGGTAATCAGCCTTTCATACCTGACTTATACATGAAAGATGTACAGAATACAATTTTCTTGGCAATCAGCAATGATTAACCATAAGCTTGAAGAAACTACTCTTATTAGAGTTAAGTAAAAGAAAACTTGCATGAACCGTTGATTACCGCACGCAATTTAATAACGCTTTACCCCGAAGACCTAATATTAATAATATAGATATCCAATATTAGAATAATATCATCACAGTATAATACTGTTATATTTATATCCACAAAATAACCTAAACACATTACCACATAAGCCTATCAGTCTATACAACACATAAGACAAGGTATCAAGTCAAACTATTGCAGTCTGAGTTGAACCCGACACAATTTTATCATCCCGACGGTCTAGTCGGACGAATATCGAGTTTATGTTCAATTAAACTCTGACTTAACACTTAACCATTAACACATATAATTTCTAATCGGACAAAACATTTTTCCTATGCTCATAATAATTTTCGGATAATTATTACCATTTATCAACATTTTTCAATACTTAAAACCGTATTTAAATAAATTAAATATCACATAATACATTAATCATTAATATTTATTTAATATAAAATATTAATGAAAATCATTACATAATATTATAATATAATTATAATATCACAAAGTATTTTTAATACTTTAAAATCATAATTATATGATTTTCCAACACTTTAATCCATTATTCGATAATTGCTATTAATATTAAAATATTAATATTTTCATGACTAAATATCAAAAGTTATATTTTATAACTTAAAATATTTTTATAACACTTAAATCATTGTTATATGATTTATAAAGCATTAATTCCATTTTTCCTTAATTTATTTAATATATCTATTAAATAAACTAATTATCATAAATATTGATTAATTAATGAAATTCATTCCAAAATATTAAAAGTCATTAAAAATAACTTAAAATATTTTCTTATATCATAAAATAATTTTTCATGAATTAAAACTATTTTTAAATAATTTATTTAATATTATAATTAAATAAATAAATACCATTTATATTCCAAAAATAATAAATATTTTTGAAATATACTCAAAATAGTTAAAAACTATTTTTCAGACGTTAAAATAATTTTTCATAATTTATTTTGTATTTTTAATAATTAAAAACCATTTTTTTCTATTTTTAATAAATTTACTGCATTTTCTGAAAATAAGTGTCGCTAAAGGGTCTTCTGGCGACGAATCCGTCGCTAATGGTGTTCTTCAGGTGTTCTTGAGCATTCATGACAGTGTTCGGGTTGGGTGGTTTGACCGAGTTTTAATCCGTGTTCTGATCGAGTTCTGGGTCTGTGATTTAGTTAGGATTGTAGTACTAACGTTATACTTCAATCACCAACTGGTTTTATAGCAATACATCAACAAATCAGGGAGATCATAGCCTCCAAAAATTCTGACAACGTTGTTCTTCATTTCTGGGTTTTCCAGAAAATGAAGAACAGTCTAGGGTACTAGATTTAGATCCTCATAACATTTATTCTGTAATTTTTTTGGGTGAAAAATCGGTTCCTTTGTGTAGACCACATGACAGAGTACAACTTGAGTACTCTACATCAACATAACAACATCAGATCTGAGAGATCTAGTCCGGTCAAAGTACTGGTCAGGCACTGTTCTTCACGATTTCTGGGTTTTCCAGATTTCGTCAAGAACAGTCGGTCAAAGCTACTTTGACCTTAATTTCCTACCATTCCGGTTACGATCTAGGTGTTCTAATTACTTTAACATGTAGTATATATACCAGACTACAACATTCCAACAATATCTTGGCCAAACTAACAAACAACAGAACGATTCATGGCATGCAAAACCTTGTCAGAGCTTTTTGGAAATTCTGGGTTGCCCAGATTTTTAGTTTATGTGAACGGTCAACGTGGTTTGACCGAACATAATTGATGATCTAGACTAGATCTGTCCCTTCTTCCAGTTTTGGATCAAAGTACTCACGACATAGAACACATTTAAAATATAAAACACACAAATCCTTTAACACGTAAAGATCTAAGGGTTCTGACATTCAACTGTCAGGCCACTTTGTTCATCATTTCCAGATTTCAAAAAAAAATAGATCCGAGCACTTTGATGTTATGGATCTGGGTTTTGACAACCCAGATCACTAAATGACACCCTATTACACATATTTAACCAACAAACAACAACATTTAACATCAAAATCATAGATTTCGAAATTTAGGGTTTATACCTCATTCATGCTTGATTTTTGGTTTCTGGTCTATGGATCGGTTATTGGCTTGCTAGGAACTGATCAAGGTTCATCTTTTCTCTCTCTATCACTCTCAATTTCGAAGTTGAAGAGAGAGAATGTCTTGGAGAAAAATGAAAATGAAAGTAGTCATTTCTCTCACTTTTAATCCAATTAAATGATGTGATTCGATGCATGTTGCTGATTTTTTTCTGGATTGCTGGACATAAAAGTCATAACCTAGGCTAGGGTTTGGTGAACAACTCTCTAGACCCATTCTTGCAAGTTAAGTCACCATAATGCACTAAGGGCATATTAGTCTTTTCATGCAAATTTAATTTCTAAAATGGTATTTTTGATACAAACCCTTAGGGTTTAGGGTTTGGATTTTAGGGTTTAGGATTTAGCATTTTAGATTTAGGTTTTAACCCTTAAATATTTAGCAACTTGGATTTCTAAGATTTTCTAATTAGAATTTAAAATAGAAAATCATGATTTGAAAAAAATATAATTAGGGATTCTAATTATATCATAATTTCCTAATTACATTAGGACTTTAAAAAATTAAGATTAATATTTCCTAATTAACATTGCTAATTTAGCAATTAGGGTCAAAATGGTCATTAGATTTTATAACCCACAAATTAGGATTTTCTAATAGAAAATAATTTTCTAATTTTAGAAATTAAATCTCGTAATTAGATTAGAGTTTTCTAATTACTCAAAAATTAAAATAATTAGGATTAGGGTTTCCTAATTAGCAATGCTAATTTTAGTCATTAATCCATAATTGAGCATTAGGGTTTCTGACGGAACAATTTGGGTTCCAAAATTTGAAAATTAGGGTTTGTTAATTAATTAACCTTTACCCTCATTAGACTTATAATTATTAGCACTAAAGCATTAAAATTCTCTGTTATATTTCCAGATTAGGGTTTCATTTTATCAGAATCTGAAATTAGGGTTTTCAGATCTGGTATTAGGGTTTCCAAATAATCAATTAAGATTTTCAGCAATTCATTAGGGTTTTCCCTAATTAATTTAATATTATTGGCGTTTAACCTTGTACATACATTGCATTCCCAATCTAGTGTTTTCAATATCCGATTTAGGATTTCGGATTTCCCGGAACTGAAACTAGGGTTTCCAGAACCGATTTCTAGGGTTTCTTATTAGTCTTTATGGTTTTCTAACTGAACGTTGTCGTTCTTAATATAAACTTAGGGTTTGTCACAGATGTAATTTATCTGATCAACCCATGACCCTTAACCACATTCTGAACACATCATTAACCATAAACACAGAACATATTCACATAAATCCTTAATCTTGGATAATTCACCTATATCCTTCACCGAATTTTGAAATCCTCAAAATTTCTTCTCAATAACATTAAACGCATACACTTATTTTCTATCTAGGTCTATTATTTAATCTTAATTCAATCATTTAAGATTTTCATAAATTCTCTAATTTCTCGGGTTGTCACATTCACCCCTCCTTATAAGAATTTCGTCCCCGAAATTCACCTTACACCTTACACCGTTCACCTTACACCATTCACACATATCACATACTACCCAATACACCACTCACAAGGGTAAAAAAAAATTTAAAACTGTGCTGAGGAATCGTATAGACTGTTTGTTTTTTTTTCATTTTCGGAAAGGTTTTATGGAAATTCATCCGCAAACCGTCATTACTTACGGACACAAAGGGTGATTAGCCCGATATGCCCTGCACTGGCCAAATACTGATTTTATCTGTTTTCCATCACTGACCAAAGGCACAAAAATTTTATCTCAGTCTTATTTGATTCCACAGCAAAACCTTTTTGGTTTGGGAAATTTCTTTCAATAAAACATTTTTGAGAATGACGTCATGATGTCGCACTGTATTTAACAGTCCGTTGAGGATTTTGTCATTTTGTGACTTTGTTATACTACATCATACTGTAGTGGGCTGACGATCCTTAGATCACATCCAACACCAAGTAATTCTGCATTGATAACTCCATCATTTTTTTTATCATCTCTGCACCAGGTCACATGGTACATAAGTGATAAATAAAAACATTTTTTAAAGGCACATAGTGCGTATTTAGCTTGATGTCGAAAATTTGAAGTTTAGCATAGTTAGGGTTTAGGAAAACCTAAGTCTCCACTAATGATCATTTGCTTAACAATCTATCTATTCCTATAATGCTTAACACTCCATTCACACACAACTATACCCAGTTCATAAAACCACACTTATGAGTTCATAACCTGACCACAATTATATGAGTTTACAAACTTACCCTAGTCTGACCTTTGGCGTCCGTTCGCTGAGGGGATCATAAACATTTCATATAACTATGCGTCAAGAATGTCACATAAGTATGAGTTCTAAGAACTCGTACTTAATCCTATATTCTCTACCTATGACCTATTTATCTATATATAATAACTAGCGTGACACAACATTTCAATTATTATCAATGCCACCAACTAAGTAGTTTTTACACCAAGTACAATTCCCCGCCCATACAAGGAATCATACAACTCTGTTGCTGGCACGAGTCCTCATTGAAATCCTCACCTAAACTTAACCCCCTTTTTCAATACGAATTCAATTCGTATTCATAATCCATAACTCTTTCATGAGTTTTTATAGTACAATTTCATAGTACAACTTACACACAACATCTTGCTGTAAACTTTTCAATCATAAGATTGATTCTTTCTGACTGTCATAACCTTATCAGATCACGGGGTGATCTTATCGTATATATTACGATTTATTTCTATGCCTATGATCGTTTTGTTTTACGATCTTCTATCCCTGCACTTTCAGTCTTTTAGACTCGATCTATTTACCATTAATGTTCAACTTTATTATCAGAGTTAGGGAACTCTATGTCTTTACACTCATCGAGATTCATCTTTGAATCTTACCGACCAACTAACTCTATGTGAGTTAGATCTTATCCTAATCACTGCGGTTATTGGTCTCAGGTATTCCTACCTAAGCTTCATAACCAACAGCTCTGATACCAACTGTAGTATCCCCGAATCCGGGCCCCGAATCACCGCGGACTCGGTACACTAATACTATTACTGATTGCGGAAGATATAAACATAAATTGTTTATACAATACATTACACACTATTCCCCAAGGTCGAGTAACCTTAACTTAATACACATTTCATAAAATATTTATTACACAACAATATTTATCAAATACGTTACTACAAACTAGCTGCAATTTATATCCCAAGCTGAACTTGACTTTAATCGTTTCCTGTATTTGAACGCATTCGCCTTATCTGCAATGTTTTATCATGATATAGCAAGGGTGAGCATGAAAGTTGCCCAGCAAGTTTATATACAATAATATAACGATATATCATGATTGAAGAGTATGAATAATGGCTTGATATAATTCATCAATATAATTGAGAACTAGCACGAACAAATTTTTGACTGAACAAGTATTATACATGAACAAACATTTCTTAACCAACTGGTAATGAAGGTGATCAGCCTTTCATACCTGACTTATACATGCAAGATTTACAGAATATAATTTTCTTGGCAATCAGCAATGATTAACCATAAGCTTGAAGAAACTACTCTTATTAGAGTTAAGTAAAAGAAAACTTGTCCTGAACCGTTGATTACCGCACGTAATTTAATAACGCTTTACCCCGAAGACCTAATATTAATAATATAGATCTCTAATATTAGAATAATATCATCACAGTATAACACTGTTATATTTATATCCATAAAATAACCTAAACACATTACCACATAAGCCTATCAGTCTATATAACACATAAGACAAGGTATCAAGTCAAACTATTGCAGTCTGAGTTGAACCCGACACAATTCTATCATCCCGACGGTCTAGTCGGACGAATATCGAGTTTATGTTCAATTAAACTCTGAGTTAACACTTAACCATTAACACAGATAATTTCTAATCAGACAAAACATTTTTCCTATGCTCATAATAATTTTCGGATAATTATTACCATTTATCAACATTTTTCAATACTTAAAACCGTATTTAAATAAATTAAATACCACATAATACCTTAATCATTAATATTTATTTAATATACAATATTAATGAAAATCATTACATAATATTATAATATAATTATAATATCACAAAGTATTTTTAATACTTTAAAATCATAATTATATGATTTCCAACACTTTAATCCATTATTCGATAATTGCTATTAATATTAAAATATTAATATTTTCATGACTAAATATCAAAAGTAATATTTTATAACTTAAAATATTTTTATAACACTTAAATCATTGTTATATGATTTATAAAGCATTAATTCCATTTTTCCTTAATTTATTTAATATATCTATTAAATAAACTAATTATCATAAATATTGATTAATTAATGAAATTCATTCCAAAATATTAAAAGTCATTAAAAATAACTTAAAATATTTTCTTATACCATAAAATAATTTTTCATGAATTAAAACTATTTTTAAATAATTTATTTAATATTATAATTAAATAAATAAATACCATTTATATTCCAAAAATACTAAATATTTTTGAAATATACTCAAAATAGTTAAAAACTATTTTTCAGAATTTAAAATAATTTTTCATAATTTATTTTATATTTTTAATAATTAAAAACCATTTTTTTTCTATTTTTAATAAATTTACTGCATTTTCTGAAAATAAGTGTCGCTAAATGGTCTTCTGGCGACGAAACCGTCGCTAATGGTGTTCTTCAGGTGTTCTTGAGCATTCATGACAGTGTTCGGGTTGGGTGGTTTGACCGAGTTTTAATCCGTGTTCTGATCGAGTTCTGGGCCTGTGATTTAGTTAGGATTGTAGTACTAACATTATACTTCAATCACCAACTGGTTTTATAGCAATACATCAACAAATCAGGGAGATCATAGCCTCCAAAAATTCTGACAACGTTGTTCTTCATTTCTGGGTTTTCCAGAAAATGAAGAACAGTCGAGGGTACTAGATTTAGATCCTCATAACATTTATTCTGTAATTTTTTTGGGTGAAAAATCGGTTCCTTTGTGTAGACCACATGACAGAGTACAACTTGAGTACTCTACATCAACATAACAGCATCAGATCTGAGAGATCTAGTCCGGTCAAAGTACTGGTCAGGCACTGTTCTTCACGATTTCTGGGTTTTCCAGATTTCGTCAAGAACAGTCGGTCAAAGCTACTTTGACCTTAATTTCCTACCATTCCGGTTACGATCTAGGTGTTCTAATTACTTTAACATGTAGTATATATACCAGACTACAACATTCCAACAATATCTTGGCCAAACTAACAAACAACAGAACGATTCATGGCCTGCAAAACCTTGTCAGAGCTTTCTGGAAATTCTGGGTTGCCCAGATTTTTAGTTTATGTGAACGGTCATCGTGGTTTGACCGAACATAATTGATGATCTAGACTAGATCTGACCCTTCTTCCAGTTTTGGATCAAAGTACTCACGACATAGAACACATTTAAAACATAAAACACACAAATCCTTTAACACGTAAAGATCTAAGGGTTCTGACATTCAACTGTCAGGCCACTTTGTTCATCATTTCCAGATTTCAAAAAAAAATAGATCCGAGCACTTTGATGTTATGGATCTGGGTTTTGACAACCCAGATCACTAAATGACACCCTATTACACATATTTAACCAACAAACAACAACATTTAACATCAAAATCATAGATTTCGAAATTTAGGGTTTATACCTCATTCATGCTTGATTTTTGGTTTCTGGTCTATGGATCGGTTATTGGCTTGCTAGGAACTGATCAAGGTTCATCTTTTCTCTCTCTATCACTCTCAATTTCGAAGTTGAAGAGAGAGAATGGCTTAGGAGAAAAATGAAAATGAAAGTAGTCATTTCTCTCACTTTTAATCCAATTAAATGATGTGATTCGATGCATGTTGCTGATTTTATTTTGGATTGCTGGACATAAAAGTTATAACCTAGGCTAGGGTTTGGTGAACAACTCTCTAGACCCATTCTTGCAAGTTAAGTCACCATAATGCACTAAGGGCATATTAGTCTTTTCATGCAAATTTAATTTCTAAAATGGTATTTTTGATACAAACCCTTAGGGTTTAGGGTTTGGATTTTAGGGTTTAGGATTTAGCATTTTAGGGTTTAGGTTTTAACCCTTAAATATTTAGCAACTTGGATTTCTAAGATTTTCTAATTAGAATTTAAAATAGAAAATCATGATTTAAAAAAAATATAATTAGGGATTCTAATTATATCATAATTTCTTAATTACATTAGGACTTTAAAAAATTAAGATTAATATTTCCTAATTAACATTGCTAATTTAGCAATTAGGGTCAAAATGGTCATTAGATTTTATAACCCACAAATTAGGATTTTCTAATAGAAAATAATTTTCTAATTTTAGAAATTAAATCTCGTAATTAGATTAGAGTTTTCTAATTACTCAAAAATTAAAATAATTAGGATTAGGGTTTCCTAATTAGCAATGCTAATTTTAGCCATTAATCCACAATTGAGCATTAGGGTTTCTGACGGAACAATTTGGGTTCCAAAATTTGAAAATTAGGGTTTGTTAATTAATTAACCTTTACCCTCATTAGACTTATAATTATTAGCACTAACACATTAAAATTCTCTATTATATTCCCAGATTAGGGTTTCATTTTATCAGAATCTGAAATTAGGGTTTTCAGATCTGGTATTAGGGTTTCTAAATAATCAATTAAGATTTTCAGCAATTCATTAGGGTTTTTCCTAATTAATTTAATATTATTGGCGTTTAACCTTGTATATACATTGCATTCCCAATCTAGTGTTTTCAATATCTGATTTAGGATTTTGGATTTCCCGGAACTGAAACTAGGGTTTCTAGAACCGATTTCTAGGGTTTCTTATTAGTCTTTATGGTTTTCTAACTGAACGTTGTCGTTCTTAATATAAACTTAGGGTTTGTCACAGATGTAATTTATCTGATCAACCCATGACCCTTAACCACATTCTGAACACATCATTAACCATAAACACAGAACATATTCACATAAATCCTTAATCTTGGATAATTCACCTATATCCTTCACCGAATTTTGAAATCCTCAAAATTTCTTCTCAATAACATTAAACGCATACACTTATTTTCTATCTAGGTCTATTATTTAATCTTAATTCAATCATTTAAGATTTTCATAAATTCTCTAATTTCTCAGGTTGTCACATTCACCCCTCCTTATAAGAATTTCGTCCCCGAAATTCACCTTACACCTTACACCGTTCACCTTACACCATTCACACATATCACATACTACCCAATACACCACTCACAAGGGTAAAAAAATATTTAAAACTGTGCTGAGGAATCGTATAGACTGTTTGTTTTTTTTTTTCATTTTCGGAAAGGTTTTATGGAAATTCATCCGCAAACCGTCATTACTTACGGACACAAAGGGTGATTAGCCCGATATGCCCTGCACTGGCCAAGTACTGATTTTATCTGTTTTCCATCACTGCCCAAAGGCACAAAATTTTTATCTCAGTCTTATTTGATTCCACAGCAAAACCTTTTTCGTTTGGGAAGTTTCTTTCAATAAAACATTTTTGAGAATGACGTCATGATGTCGCACTGTATTTAACAGTCCGTTGAGGATTTTGTCATTTTGTGACTTTGTTATACTACATCATACTGTAGTGGGCTGACGATCCTTAGATCACATCCAACACCAAGTAATTATGCATTGATAACTCCATCATTTTTTTTATCATCTCTGCACCAGGTCACATGGTACATAAGTGATAAATAAAAACATTTTTTTAAAGGCACATAGTGCGTATTTAGCTTGATGTCAAAAATTTGAAGTTTAGCATAGTTAGGGTTTATGAAAACTTAAGTCTCCACTAATGATCATTTGCTTAACAATCTATCTATTCCTATAATGCTTAACACTCCATTCACACACAACTATACCCAGTTCATAAAACCACACTTATGAGTTCATAACCTGACCACAATTATATGAGTTTACAAACTTACCCTAGTCTGACCTTTGGCGTCCGTTCACTGAGGGGATCATAAACATTTCATATAACTATGCGTCAAGAATGTCACATAAGTATGAGTTCTAAGAACTCGTACTTAATCCTATATTCTCTACCTATGACCTATTTATCTATATATAATAACTAGCGTGACACAACATTTCAATTATTATCAATGCCACCAACTAAGTAGTTTTTACACCAAGTACAATTCCCCGCCCATACAAGGATTCATACAACTCTGTTGCTGGCACGAGTCCTCATTGAAATCCTCACCTAAACTTAACCCCCTTTTTCAATACGAATTCAATTCGTATTCATAATCCATAACTCTTTCATGAGTTTTCATAGTACAATTTCATAGTACAACTTACACACAACATCTTGCTGTAAACTTTTCAATCATAAGATTGATTCTTTCTGACTGTCATAACCTTATCAGATCACGGGGTGATCTTATCGTATATATTACGATTTATTTCTATGCCTATGATCGTTTTGTTTTACGATCTTCTATCCCTGCACTTTCAGTCTTTTAGACTCGATCTATTTACCGTTAATGTTCAACTTTATTATCAGAGTTAGGGAACTCTATGTCTTTACACTCATCGAGATTCATCTTTGAATCTTACCGACCAACTAACTCTATGTGAGTTAGATCTTATCCTAATCACTGCGGTTATTGGTCTCAGGTATTCCTACCTAAGCTTCATAACCAACAGCTCTGATACCAACTGTAGTATCCCCGAATCCGGGCCCCGAATCACCGCGGACTCGGTACACTAATTCTATTACTGATTGCGGAAGATATAAACATAAATTGTTTATACAATACATTACACACTATTCCCCAAGGTCGAGTAACCTTAACTTAATACACATTTCATAAAATATTTATTACACAACAATATTTATCAAATACGTTATTACAAACTAGCTGCAATTTATATTCCAAGCTGAACTTGACTTTAATCGTTTCCTGTATTTGAACGCATTCGCCTTATCTGCAATGTTTTATCATGATATAGCAAGGGTGAGCATGAAAGTTGCCCAGCAAGTTTATATACAATAATATAACGATATATCATGATTGAAGAGTATGAATAATGGCTTGATATAATTCATCAATATAATTGAGAACTAGCACGAACAAATTTTTGACTGAACAAGTATTATACATGAACAAACATTTCTGAACCAACTGGTAATGAAGGTGATCAGCCTTTCATACCTGACTTATACATGCAAGATTTACAGAATATAATTTTCTTGGCAATCAGTAATGATTAACCATAAGCTTGAAGAAACTACTCTTATTAGAGTTAAGTAAAAGAAAACTTGCCTGAACCGTTGATTACCGCACTGCAATTTAATAACGCTTTACCCCGAAGACCTAATATTAATAATATAGATCTCCAATATTAGAATAATATCATCACAGTATAACACTGTTATATTTATATCCACAAAATAACCTAAACACATTACCACATAAGCCTATCAGTCTATACAACACATAAGACAAGGTATCAAGTCAAACTATTGCAGTCTGAGTTGAACCCGACACAATTCTATCATCCCGACGGTCTAGTCGGACGAATATCGAGTTTATGTTCAATTAAACTCTGAGTTAACACTTAACCATTAACACAGATAATTTCTAATCAGACAAAACATTTTTCCTATGCTCATAATAATTTTCGGATAATTATTACCATTTATCAACATTTTTCAATACTTAAAACCGTATTTAAATAAATTAAATACCACATAATACCTTAATCATTAATATTTATTTAATATACAATATTAATGAAAATCATTACATAATATTATAATATAATTATAATATCACAAAGTATTTTTAATACTTTAAAATCATAATTATATGATTTTCCAACACTTTAATCCATTATTCGATAATTGCTATTAATATTAAAATATTAATATTTTCATGACTAAATATCAAAAGTTATATTTTATAACTTAAAATATTTTTATAACACTTAAATCATTGTTATATGATTTATAAAGCATTAATTCCATTTTTCCTTAATTTATTTAATATATCTATTAAATAAACTAATTATCATAAATATTGATTAATTAATGAAATTCATTCCAAAATATTAAAAGTCATTAAAAATAACTTAAAATATTTTCTTATACCATAAAATAATTTTTCATGAATTAAAACTATTTTTAAATAATTTATTTAATATTATAATTAAATAAATAAATACCATTTATATTCCAAAAATACTAAATATTTTTGAAATATACTCAAAATAGTTAAAAACTATTTTTCAGACTTTAAAATAATTTTTCATAATTTATTTTGTATTTTTAATAATTAAAAACCATTTTTTTCTATTTTTAATAAATTTACTGCATTTTCTGAAAATAAGTGTCGCTAAAGGGTCTTCTGGCGACGAATCCGTCGCTAATGGTGTTCTTCAGGTATTCTTGAGCATTCATTACAGTGTTCGGGTTGGGTGGTTTGACCGAGTTTTAATCCGTGTTCTGATTGAGTTCTGGGCCTGTGATTTAGTTAGGATTGTAGTACTAACGTTATACTTCAATCACCAACTGGTTTTATAGCAATACATCAACAAATCAGGGAGATCATAGCCTCCAAAAATTTTGACAACGTTGTTCTTCATTTCTGGGTTTTCCAGAAAATGAAGAACAGTCGAGGGTACTAGATTTAGATCCTCATAACATTTATTCTGTAATTTTTTGGGTGAAAAATCGGTTCCTTTGTGTAGACCACATGACAGAGTACAACTTGAGTACTCTACATCAACATAACAACATCAGATCTGAGAGATCTAGTCCGGTCAAAGTATTGGTCAGGCACTGTTCTTCACGATTTCTGGGTTTTCCAGATTTCGTCAAGAACAGTCGGTCAAAGCTACTTTGACCTTAATTTCCTACCATTCCGGTTACGATCTAGGTGTTCTAATTACTTTAACATGTAGTATATATACCAGACTACAACATTCCAACAATATCTTGGCCAAACTAACAAACAACAGAACGATTCATGGCCTGCAAAACCTTGTCAGAGCTTTCTGGAAATTCTGGGTTGCCCAGATTTTTAGTTTATGTGAACGGTCAACGTGGTTTGACCGAACATAATTGATGATCTAGACTAGATCTGACCATTCTTCCAGTTTTGGATCAAAGTACTCACGACATAGAACACATTTAAAACATAAAACACACAAATCCTTTAACACGTAAAGATCTAAGGGCTCTGACATTCAACTGTCAGGCCACTTTGTTCATCATTTCCAGATTTCAAAAAAAAATAGATCCGAGCACTTTGATGTTATGGATCTGGGTTTTGACAACCCAGATCACTAAATGACACCCTATTACACATATTTAACCAACAAACAACAACATTTAAAATCAAAATCATAGATTTCAAAATTTAGGGTTTTTACCTCATTCATGCTTGATTTTTGGTTTCTGGTCTATGGATCGGTTATTGGCTTGCTAAGAACTGATCAAGGTTCATCTTTTCTCTCTCTATCACTCTCAATTTTGAAGTTGAAGTGAGAGAATGGCTTGGAGAAAATGAAAATGAAAGTAGTCATTTCTCTCAATTTTAATCCAATTAAATGATGTGATTCGATGCATGTTGCTGATTTTATTCTGGATTGCTGGACATAAAAGTCATAACCTAGGCTAGGGTTTGGTGAACAACTCTCTAGACCCATTCTTGCAAGTTAAGTCACCATAATGCACTAAGGGCATATTAGTCTTTTCATGCAAATTTAATTTCTAAAATGGTATTTTTGATACAAACCCTTAGGGTTTAGGGTTTTGATTTTAGGGTTTAGGATTTAGCATTTTAGGATTTAGGTTTTAACCCTTAAATATTTAGCAACTTGGATTTCTAAGATTTTCTAATTAGAATTTAAAAAAGAAAATTATGATTTAAAAAAATATAATTAGGGATTCTAATTATATCATAATTTCCTAATTACATTAGGAATTTAACAAATTAAGATTAATATTTCCTAATTAACATTGCTAATTTAGCAATTAGGGTCAAAATGGTCATTAGGGTTTATAACCCACAAATTAGGATTTTCTAATAGAAAATAATTTTCTAATTTTAGAAATTAAATCTCGTAATTAGATTAGAGTTTTCTAATTACTCAAAAATTAAAATAATTAGGATTAGGGTTTCCTAATTAGCATTGCTAATTTTAGCCATTAATCCACAATTGAGCATTAGGGTTTCTGACGGAATAATTTGGGTTCCAAAATTTTAAATTAGGGTTTGTTAATTAATTAACCTTTACCCTCATTAGACTTATAATTATTAGCACTAAAGCATTAAAATTCTCTGTTATATTCCCAGATTAGGGTTTCATTTTATCAGAATCAGAAATTAGGGTTTTCAGATCTGGTATTACGGTTTCCAAATAATCAATTAAGATTTTCAGCAATTCATTAGGGTTTTCCCTAATTAATTTAATATTATTGGCGTTTAACCTTGTACATACATTGCATTCCCAATCTAGTGTTTTCAATATCCGATTTAGGATTTCGGATTTCCCAGAACTGAAACTAGGGTTTCTAGAACCGATTTCTAGGGTTTCTTATTAGTCGTTATGGTTTTCTAACTGAACGTTGTCGTTCTTAATATAAACTTAGGGTTTGTCACAGATGTAATTTATCTGATCAACCCATGACCCTTAACCACATTCTGAACACATCATTAGCTATAAACACAGAACATATTCACATAAATCCTTAATCCTGAATAATTCACCTATATCCTTCACGGAATTTTGAAATCCTCAAAATTCCTTCTCAATAACATTAAACGCATACACTTATTTTCTGTCTAGGTCTATTATTTAATCTTAATTCAATCTTTTAAGATTTTCATAAATTCTCTAATTTCTCGGGTTGTCACAATACCTGGAGTTGCATCCCCAGCTGCCACGATATCTTGCACGGTCGTGTCAAAGACGTTTGCCGTTGGTTTTGTTGATTCGTTCGTTGTTGTTGGTCCCGTTGCCACCAATGTCCTGTTGCCTTTTTCCCGAATTCGCATTCCTTACCTCCATTCTCCTTCTTGAACAGTATCCCACCTTATTTTCCATTGATCCACACTTGAAACACCTACTATACATTCTTGGATTGAGACATTCAGAAGTGATATGTCTCTTCTGCCCACACTTACAATAAACAAACTTTCTTTTTAACCATTTTCCAGAGTGGTTCTTTCTACAGTTCTCACATTGCACCACCTGCTTCTCCTTTTTCATACCTTCTTGCTTCACCTGCACACTTCCAAAGTTGTTCACCTTCCTCTTTTCACTCCTATTTCCTTTGTTTGTGTCCTCCTTTATTTCCACTATTAATTTCTACCTTCCCAGTTCCCTCAACTTTACCCTTGTTCCTTCTTACCTTGTTATAGAGCTAGGGTTCGAAGTCCAGCTCAAACCATCGTGCCTTTCTAGCCTCCGTATCAATTTGATGCGGAGCCAATCTAGTCAATTCATTAAATTTTACTGACATATCATATTGCTTTAACTCCAGAAATTTCACCTCCATTTTAGCCTATATACTACCAGAAAAAATAATTTTCGGAAAATAAAGTCTTTAACCTATCCCATGCTACCACACCTGCTACTGCCCTCGTCTAATTCGCTTCCCACCAGAAATTTGCCTCACCCTTCATCATTTAGGTGGCAAAAGAGGTCTTTTGCCCCTCAGCTATCCTACCTATCACGAACACCTTTTTAATTTCCTTAACCCAAGTTTGGGCTTCTACAGGGTCATTTGTACCTTTGAATTCTGGCGATAGGACCGCCTTGAAGTCTTTAACATTCGACGTTCGATTATCTGGTTGATCTCTCGCGGCTGGTATTCCGTTCTGCACATCTTGATCATCTCGATTCTTCTATCCTTTGGTTTCATTTTTGTCTTGACGGCATTTTTATAAATTATTCTTACATACTATGCCTTATCGTACCCGCTTAACATATCGCACAAAATTTTCTACTCAAATAATCATGTACTCAAAATATTAGATTTTGAAAACTCGGTCTACTGTAATAACCAGTGACCAAATAAATATCTACTAACTTTATACCAATTTATCCCATTAATCCAACATAGACTCATATTCATAACACTTGACACTGCCATAACGCATTCTATTTTAAACATTTGTTATCCCTTTGTGACATCAAAAGTCGGGATTTACAACTTTGTCCAACACAAAAGTTAAAAATATATCATTACACAAACATACTTATCACATATACCACAAAAAAACATACATATTCAGCTAATACCAATACTACCTATTTCTTTTGCCTTCACTAAAGATTAACTATACCCAGTTCGTCAAACCACACTTATGAGTCCATAACCTCGTCACAGTTATACGAGTTTACGAATTTATCCTAGTCAGACCTTTGGCGTCCATTCGCTGAGGGATTCATAAACATTTCATATAACTATGAGTCAAGAATGTCACGTAAGTATGAGTTTTAAGAACTCGTACTTAACCCTATGTTCTCTACCTATGACTTATCTATTTTTTATACACATGAGAAAGGAATCACCCTCTTAACATGCATATAGCAAATAGCGCGACACAAACATTTCAATGATTATCAGTGTCAGATACTAAGTAGTTTTTACACCAAGTACAATTCCTCGCCCATACAAGGAATCATACAACTCAGCTGCCGACATGAGTCATCATTGAAATCCCCATCTAATCCTAACCCTCTTTTTCCATTCGAATTTCATTTAATCCATATTCATAATCCTTTCTTGAATCTGTATCATTCACACAGCAATCTTGCTTTAAACTTTCCAATCATAAGATTGATTCTTTTTGGCTGTCATAATTTTATCAGATCACAGGGTGATCTCATCGTATATATATTATGATTCAATTCTATGTCTTAATTGTTTTATTTTACAACCTCCTTTCCCTGCACTTCCATTATTTTAGACTCGATCTATTCACCATTACTTTTTAACTTTATTATCAGAGTTAGGAAACTATATGGCTTAACAACTCGCCGAGATTCATCTTTGAATCATACCAACTAACTAACTCTATATGAGTTATTTGTATTTTCAACGTTTCCCTCTGTTCTAAGGTTATAGCCTAAGGTCTAACCCACCTAAGGTTTCTAACCCTATAGCTCTGATACCATGATGTAAAGTCCCCGAACCCGGATACTTGAAACCCGAAATTGGTACTTCACGATACCATTTCTATGAGCGAAAATATTACTAATAATAATAACACTAAAATAAATTATAAACTTATCTTACCTTTATCAGAGTTTAATCCCAAGTACGCAACCTTTACTATATGACACCGTAAACCTATTCTGTTTGCTTTCCTTTTCACTTGTTCTTGACCGATCCTTCTGATTTTTCACACTTATCTAAAAACATTTAAATTAAGCAAGGATGAGCATTTGAGTGCCCAGCAAGTATTATATGTATATAAGTTGAAAGAATTTAAATATTTTCTTTATAATATCCATCTACAACAAGTCAATAGCTATGAAGTATTATGAACCGATATTAATAACATAACAACTCTCTTTCAAATTTTTGAAACTACGTACTGGCTATAAATAAGGTTTAAATGACATTTTATGAACATTATTTTTATTTTCAAAAAGGTTTAGCAGAACTTCATCTACAAACCGTCATAACTTACGGACACGGGGGTGATCAGCCCGTTGTGCCCTGTATTGATCAATACTACATTACAAGAACGATGTTATCATTTACTTGATCCGCCTTGGGCGCATAAAAGTTTTCCCGTGAACGGGATGTTTATATTTGTCAGGGTTCCAGACAAAAAGGTTTTATTTTATCCAACAATAATCTATAATTCAACATATATGTATAACAAAGGTGTATCAACATGTGATTAAATACAATGATTATGCAAGTGGGGACACTTGTATAATCATTTTTAGAAATTAACGAACAGAATATATATCCGAATTATCATATACTAACATGTTGATAATCAAAGGTTGTATATAATATAGGTTTAACAATCTGTACATTAATAATAATAATTCTGAACTTCTCACTTCTGTCCATTGCATAAAGAAAATGCAAAGTTAGGATACTTGCCTGATGCGCTTCATACAATTCTCAACTTAGTTCTATATTTCTATCACGACCTATCATTAATCAAATCAATCGTTCGATTAGAACAGTATACCGTAACACATAGTACTGCATTTCGCAGTCAGCACATAACCTAATCATCTTATCACACATGTTCAACAATCATGACATCACAAACAAACATCAACACATTCCTAATCACATTGTCACACAACCTTAATAACCATTGAATCACAAATAAACAGTTAACTAATCACATTATCTAAGTTCAGATCAATTTTTGAAATATGTCGGTCTACCGACATCTTTATCGGGTAAAAATCGAGTCTAAGACTCTAAACAGTTGACGAATATCCATTTAGACTAATTAAATAACCGTCATATCATTTTTCATGACCTTATAATAATTATAAAATAATTATTACCATTTACCAAAATTTTTGAAATATCAGAATCATTATTAAATGATTTAAATATCAAACAATTCTATTATCATAAATATTTAATTAATATTAAACTATTAATGAAGCCATTGCCTAAAATATTAAAGTTATTTATAATAACTCAAAATATTTTTAAAGTACTTATATTACTCTTAAATGATTTTTAAAACATATAAAATCATTATTAAACAATTACCATTAATATTTAAATATTAATGAACTATTATCTAAATATTAAAAGTCATTAATTAAAACTTAAAATATTTTTAATTCATTTATACCCCTTTTAAATGATTTTTAAATAAATAAAACCATTTTTAAACTATTTATTTAATATAATTATTAAATAACTTTAATATCATTAATAATCATTAATTAATGAAATTAACCATTAAATATTAAAATTTATATTTTATAACTTAAAATATTCTTAAATACCTTATTATTATTTAAAGTAATTTTTAATATAATAAAATCATTTTTAATTTATTTATTTAATTCATTTAATAAATAACTTAACTATCATTAATATTGATTTATTAATGAAAATTATCAACAAATATTAAAAGTTATAAAAAAATAACTCAAAATTATTTTCTAACACAATAATATATTTTTTCATGATTTTTCATGAATTAAAACCATTTTAAAATAATTTATCTAATATTGTGATTAAATAAATAAATACCATTTATATTCTAAAAAATTAAATATTTTCGAAATATACCCAAAATAGTTAAAAACTATTTTTCAGATTTTAAAATAATGTTTCATAATTTATTATGTATTTTTAATAATTAAAAACCATTTTTATCAATTTTTTTATTAATTTCCGGAAATTATAATTAAAACTGTCGCTAAAGGGCTATAGTGACACTTTCTGTCGCTATAGGCGTTCTTGAGGATTTCCAGAAAATCTTGACAGTGTGCTAGGGGGGTGGTTTGACTGCCAACAATTCAGTGTGTAGTGTGATTCTGGACTAACTAAGCATTAGAGCGTGTAGTACTAGTGTAACACTTCATGCTACAACAATAATCATGACCATACTATATCAAACGAACGAGATCTAGCCTTCCTAAAACCTTGTCAGAGCTGTTCTTCATTTTTGGGTTTTCCAGAAATGAAGAACAGTTCATACTGCCTTCTTTCGATCTTTATAACTTGCAACACATGAACTGGTTTTGTGATCTTAGGCTTTCAGATTGTAGACGACATAACCAGCTATAAATCCATTACCAAATATAACCATAAAAACATTTCAATCATGAGATCCACTCTGGTCAAACCATGTCAGAAGACATGGTCATCCGTTTTCTGGGTTGCCTAGAAAACTTATTCCATGATCTTCTGCTTGGTTTGACCGATCCACTAATACTATTCTGTTAATCCTTTATGTGATATATAAGCATACATGTCTAGTCCACTTAACATATTACGATTCTATTACAAAAACAACAACAAAATAACTAACAGAAGCAAGATCAAGGCTTCGAAAAATCTTGTCAGACAGACTTAAAGGATTTCTGGGTTACCCAGAAATCACTTAGTCATGGTCGGTCAACGACCTTTGACCATCAATATCCTTTGATCTAGACATCCAATGGCAGTGAATCCACTTTCAGATTAAAGATCTCACACAAGGCTACAAATGTAAACACTTAAACAACAAAAACAATAAATACACAACAATCTACAGCCCCTGACATTTGATGTCAGACAACAAAAAAAACATTTTCCAGAATTTGTAGATCTTCAAATCCGAGCATCTTGATGTTATGGATCTAACATCTAGCAACCCAGATCATCATTAGACAACATAAAAACATATTCTAACACAAAAACACAACATCTAACAGAAGATCAAGGGTCGAAATTTTGGTTAGGGTTTTTACCTTTAAATGAAAATTCTTGATTTCTAGGCTACTGATTTGTGATATGTGTTAGTGGGACTTGAATATATGACTGATCTAGCAAAAAATTTTGGAAGTTTAGGTTAAAGAGAGAGTTGGTGAGAGCAACAATAAAAATGAGCAATTATTATGATTTTTCTCTCTCTAAATCTCTTATATATTGCTAGATTCATGTAAGATCTGATGTTGGCTGTCAAATGGAGATTAAGTTGGCAGGTAAAAATGTTCCCAAGTCAAGATAATGGTTGAACAACTAAAGATATTGCCAACTTTGCAAGTTAGCTTACTAAAACACTCATAAGGGCATTTTGGTCATTTCTAAAATATAATTAATTGCTTTCTTGTCATTTGCACAAATCCTTAGGGTTTAACCCTTAGGGTTCAACCCTAAGGTTTAACACTTAGCATAAATTATTTTTAGCAACTAGGGTTTGTACAAAAATAAATTGATTTTTGTTTCTAAAACTTTTGAAAAATTAAATTGTTAATTATATTAAGTTAATAATTAAATTATATACGGACATTAGGGTTTATTACCCTTAATCACAATTAGCTTTGCTAATTATAACAATTAGGGTTTAAAATTTCGATAATTAGGGTTTCTAGAAATACAATTAGGATTTCTAGAAATTAAATTAGGGTTATAGATTTTAGGGTTTTAATTTACTAATTAGATTCATCTTAATTAGTAATTAAAGTCTATTACACGTGTCATTAATCACAGTAACACAATTATTGACAGATCAAACCTCCGATTTAGGTTTCCGGATTAGGTTTTTCATTCATAGCTAGGGTTTTCTAATATCTAGAAAATACAAATATAAACTAGGGTTTTCAAATACTGCACCACAATTACTCAATCATTACTAGCTTACATACATACAGTACATATCTTTAGCACTGAAAAATCAAAATATAAATAATATTATATTTTTATCACCATTCCTTATTCCAGAACCAGAAATAGGGTTTATTAAAATATTATTAGGGTTTATTTGTAATATAATAAAACTGTTCCACACATTAACATTGCACACCTAACCATACATATCTATAACACTGAAAAATAACAATATAATATTATTATTCTCATTACTTAATCAAAACCCGAAATTAGGGTTTGGATTCCATATCTGATTTATCTTACATAAATAACCTTATTAAGTTAAAATAATTAACTTAATAATCTGTACTAAAATTCATATAATAAAATAATTATTATAATTATTCCAAAATCATTTCATATATTATTTAAATAATATAAACATATAATTTCATGGAAAATAATTAATAAAAACATATCTATCTTAAAATTTATTATTATAAGAATATACTTTATAATAATCAATAATTCTAAAATAAAATTATTTGTAAACATTCATGTAATAAATATATTTTTATTTACCACATAAATACATATACTTAATATCTTGTACAAATCCTCATCCTTAAAATAAAAAAAATTTATACGCAAAATTTTAATTTTATTTATTTAGAAAATATCGGGTTGTTACAAATACGAAACGAAATAATATTACTCACATACTACAGAGTATGGAAGAAAATATTATTCCTATGAATACTGAACAGAATAATATCCCTTACCTCAGAAAAAGACTGGATACTGGAATAACGAGTTAGCAGACTTCTCTTTTACTTTCTCTCTAAAGATTCTCTCTCTATAAATGCTCTTATGAGTCTAGTGAATTGGTGAAAATGAAAGAAGAATGAGCTTCTATTTATAGGAAAATATTGTTTCGATAATTGCACGTTTTGGAGCTCGAAATATTATAGTATAATACCGTCATCTTTTTCTTCAATTTTAATTTAGTCCTGCAAGTATTATCAAACTTGCACCACCTCCCCTAATAGTACATCTTGTTAATCAATAGTACAATCATGTGAATCAATAGTACAATCATGTGAAAAACATAATTAAAGTATAGTACATTCATCTATACCTCCATTTTTAATTTAGTCATGCAAGTATTATCAATCTTAAACCACGTCCCCTAATAGTACATGAATGTGAATCAATAGTACACAAATGTGAATATATGGTTATAAGCATGTGAATTAATATCAATTAATTGCTCATTTATCCGAATAATTACCCGATTGATCAATATAACCTCCAGACATCCATTATTATCGAAATAGATGTCGATTTCTACTAACACTAATAATCCCAACACATTAGAGCTATCAATTTCATCTTTAATCAACACAAACTTATTCATTATTAATATCATAACTCACACTATTTAACAACCAGTTCGTTTCCAGGAAAGAGGGGGCTTTCTGATAAGGATTCTCCTTATTGGTGGGCAATTAGGTGACCAAAACACTCCTTGACAGAACTTCTAGACATTGTCAATATTACAAATAATAATATGAATAACTTTGTCGTCTCAATTATTGATTTACTAATATAAAATATTATGCAGATGATACTGTGACAATAATTGAATCAATAATATGAAAGATATTATGCCGCAATTCCTGTAGCAATAATTGAGTATAATTGAGTGACTTCTCATGTAAGTATCAATAATCAATACCGTTTGCTACTATGCAACCATGCGTATTACTGTACTTTTACCATCGGGTAGTTCAACAGTTTAACTGTAAATCTTTTGCCATTATTTTTATAAAAAGATAATTCTATCATTTTCTAACTATGACAATACTTTCATTGTGGGGTCCACCAATGATTGTGCCATCATACGAATATTCCCTGTTAAAACGAATATTCTCCGACCAATCGAATATTATATAACCACTTGCTTACTTTGCAAAATTTGTAAATAATATCCACAACTGTAACATTATATCAAATCCACACTATAATATTCAAAAATATATTTCGAGAAAAAAATTAATCTTTATTCATAAAAGTTGGGGTCTTACAACCTCCCCTTCTTATGAAATTTCGTCCTCGAAATTAGGGTGCGTACCTGGTATGTCGAATAGGTGAGGATACCTTGACTTCATTTCAGATTCTAACTCCTAGGTCATTTCCTGAACATCGTGGTTTCTCCATAAAACTTTGACTTGAGGTATAACCTTGGAGCGTAGATATTGATCCTTCTTATCCAAGATTTTAACAGGTACCTCCTCATACGTTAAATCTTCCGTTATCTTGTCCGGTTCTAATTCAATAATGTGGTTCGGGTCTTTCATATATTTACATAACATAGATATGTGAAAAACATTATGAACACGAGACATACTTGGTGGTAAGGCGAGTCTATAGGCCACAGTTCCTACTCGATCGAAGATTAAAAATGGGCCCATGAATCGAGCATTGAGCTTTTCTCTCTTTCTAAATCTCGTATCTCCTTTCCATGGAGCAACTTGTAACAACACATGATCTCCAATATTGAATTACACGTCCTTTCGATGAAGATCAACATAACTCTTTTGTCGATCTTGTGAGGTTTTTATTCGTTGTCGGATCGTTTGAATCTTTTTAGTAGTCATACGTACCAACTCCAGTCCTAACAATGTTGCTTCACCCACCTCATCCCAGCATACTGGAGAACGACACTTTCTTCCGTACAACGCCTCAAATGGAGCCATGCCAAAACTTGCTTGATAACTGTTGTTGCAAGAAAACTCCACCAATGGTAAGAACTTGTCCCAACTTCCTTTGAATTCAAGAACACATAGTCTTAATAAATCTTCAATAATTTAAATAGTCCTCTGCAACTACCTGTCCGTTTGAGGATGATATGTCGAACTAAATCATAAATTTGTGCCCATAGCTTTTTGCAAACTAACCCAAAAACGTGAAGTGAATCTTCGGTCTCGATCAAAAACTATGGATACTGGCATACCATGCAATCTTAAAATCTCATTTATGTACATACGAGCAAGACGTTCAAGGGTATAAGTTTCTCGTATCGATAAGAAATGAGCAGACTTGGTCAATCTATCAACAATGACCCAAATCGCATCTATGCCTTGAGAAACCTTGGGAAGACCAGTAACGAAATCCATGGTAATGTGTTCCCACTTCCATTCTGGAATTTTAAGTGGTTGCAATAGGACCTTTTGGCACTTGATGCTCTGTCTTAACTCGTTGACAAGTTAGACACCTTGAGATAAACCCCGCTATCTCTCTCTTTATATTGCTCCACCAAAATGTATGTCGAAGATCACGATAGATTTTTGTACTCCCAGGATGGATTATAAACGGTGTGTTGTGCGCCTCCATCATGATTTTATACTTCAAGTCAGAATCGTTAGGAACACAAAGTCTGGAGTTGACTCGAATTATTCCTTCTTCATCGATTCTTACTTCCGGAATAACACCTTCTTGTACTTTCTTCCTCATACGCATCAGCTCCAGGTCTGTAGCTTGAGCAACTTTAACTTTATCGATTAAAGTTGGTTCTACTCGTATATTCGTCATCATCACATGGGTCCCTATAGTCTTTAACTCTATCTCCATCCTTTGTAAGTCATACAAATTGGGCCTTTACGTTGATAATATCACACTCGTACCCGCATATAATCTTCTACTCAATGTGTCAGCTACTACATTCGCTTTTTCATGATGGTATTGAATGGTATGATCGTAATATTTCAATAGCTCAAGCCATCGTCGTTGTCGCATGTTGAGTTCCTTTTGAGTGAAGAAATATTTGAAGCTTTTATGATCCATATAGATCTCCACCTCCTCTCTATACAGGTAATGCCTCAAAATCTTAAGCACAAAAATGACAACTGCCAACTATAGATCATGAGTAGGATAATTCCTCTCATATTCTTTGAGTTACCATTAGGCATAGGCTATGACTTTCCCATGTTGCATGAGAACACACCCTAAACCTTTGCCTGAAGCCACACTGTAGATGACAAATCCCTCCGAGCCAGATGGTATTGTCAGAATAGGTGCTGAAATGAGCCTCTTCTTGAGTTCTTGAAAACTCTTCTCACATTCCTCACTCCAACCAAATTTTGTATCTTTTCGAGTCAGCTGAGTTAATGGAGTAGCTATTCGAGAAAATCCTTCCATGAACCTCCGATAATAACCAGCTAAGCCGATAAAGCTACATACTTCGGTCACAGACTTAGGTTGCTCCCAGCTTTAAATTGCTTCAATCTTTGCCGGGTCAACAGATATTCCGTGCCCAAGGAATGTTACTTCCTAAAGCCAGATTTCGCATTTCTTTAACTTGGCATATAATTTGTTTTCACAAAGCTTTTAGAGTATCAGCCTCAAGTGTTGCTAATGATCTTCACGGCTTTTGGAGTAAATGAGGATGTCATTAATAAAGACGACCACAAAGTGATCCAAATATTCCTTGAATACTTGGTTCATCATATCCATGAAAGCAGCAGGAGCATTATTCAATCCAAAAGACATGACTATGAATTCGTAATATCCGCATCGAGTTCTAGAAGCAGTCTTTGGAATGTCATCAGTTTTAATCTTCAACTGATGATATCCAGAACGAAGATCGATCTATAAAAATAATTCGGCGCCTTGCAACTGGTCTAACAGATCATCAATGCGAAGCAACGAGTACCTATTTTTGATGGTGACATGATTCAACTCCCGATAATCAATACAAAGTCGCATACTTCCATCTTTCTTCTTCATGAATAGAACAGGAGCACCCCAAGGAGATGTACTAGGTCGAATGAAACCGATGTCTAACAATTCCTGTAGTTGGGTTTTTAACTCCTGAAGTTCAATAGGAGCCATTCGATATAGGGCTTTGGAAATGGGTTTTGTACCGGGTACAAGTTTGATACAAAATTCAATTTCACACTCTATGGGTAGGCCATGAAGTTCTTCAGGGAATACATCAGTAAAATTATTAACAATAGAAATATCATTCAAAACTGACGTTTTTTTGTTTAAATCCGTGACCTGAGCTAAGAAAGCTTGACATCCATTTTTTAATAAACGAATAGCTTTGTGGCTTAAGATGATAGTGATTGATTTTAATGGTTTGGTTGCTTGAATTTGCATAATAGGTTGGTTAGGAATATGAAAGCTAACAACCTTACGAAAATAAACAATTTTTGTATGATGAGTAGTTAACCAATCAATCCTTAGAATTACGTCAAATGCAAGTATTTTCAATGAAATAAGATTGACAGGTAATGTGAGGGTACCGATTTGAACCAAACAAGACTTATAAACAGTGGATGTAATGAAGGTTTCTCCCAACGGAGTTTCAATAGATAAGTCAAAATCTAATTTCTCCGGAGTTAAATTTAAACATTGAGCGCAAGTAGGAGAAATAAAAGAATGGGTAGAACCGATATCAAATAAGGTATATAATTCTCTAGAATTTATGATAAGCTTACCCGTGATGACCTCGTCCGGGTTCCTTGCTTTCTGGGAGGTACACAACAAATGCTCTCCCTTGAACTACTGGTTTTAACTTGTCTGGGATAGCATTTGGTGTCACCATCCGAAACTGGACCTGGCTTCCCAGTACGACAAAATCTAGCTAGGTGACCTTCTCTTCCACAATTGTAACATGTTTTGGACTGCTGTACACAGTTTGGACTGATGTGTCCCTCCCCTCCGCATTTGAAGCATATGATAGGTTGTCGTTCTCCTTCCTTAACAACGGGTGCTGGTGATGACTTCTTTCCATCATTGTTGAATCTCCTCTTCTTGAAATGTCCAATTTTATTATCTTGGCCATGAGTACCACCGAAGTGGTTACCATTTATGACATGTTGATTCCCTCCATATTTGTTGTCAACGCTTCGATGACTGTTACCACTGGTATTATCATTTTGCCGGCTGCTTTCTCTTGGTTGGGTTGACTCATTATCGCGGTCTAATAATTGAGCCCTATTTACAATATCTGAATACAAACATAGTTTGTGAGAAATTAAATATTGACGTATCTCGGGTTTCAAACCTCTTAGAAACATCCGCGTTATTCTCTCCTCATTATCAACCAAGTGGGACGCAAACCTGGACAACTCAGTAAACTTAGCTTCTTTCTGTGACACGGTCATATTGCTCTGCTCCAGCTTGATGAAATCTACCTCCTTCATGTGATGAATACTTTTGGGAAGGTACTTGTCATTGAATAGTTGTTGGAACTTCTCCCAAGACATCTTCAGTGCTATAAGTTGAGTATGCTTTACCAATTCCCACCAGTAGTGTGCCTCTCCTCGCAACAGAAAGGTGGCAAAGGGAACCTTTTTCTCCTCGGAGCATCCAAAAACATCAAATATCTTGGTGATCTTTTTTATACACGTATCCGCCTTAAGTGGTTTTGGCTCTCAAATAAACTCTGGTGGTCCCAGCTCCTTGAAATGTTTAGCGGTGACTGTCTGAGAGTTGCCAGTTTTTCCACCTGCATTTTGAACAGGAGTCGTTCTCGCCTGATGTTGCATGAATTTCATAAAGTCTCTAAACATCCCATTGTTAATCATTTGGTCATCGTTGTTGTTTTCCTGAGGATTATTGCCATCCTGATGGACATTATCCTGGGTATTGATCGTTGGTGACTCAACGGTCTCATGTGCTTCATTGCTTATCTCAACATTTTTGGATGCCATTTTCAAATACTGGCACAAAATAAGGGTTGATTGACATGTCACATATTATCCCTACACTCTGACCGACCAAATAAATACCAAATAAACTTAGGTAGGTCATACAAGCGAAGGAATTCCCCATCTCTCCCCTCCTAGTTCTTGTCTCACATCTCAGCCAGAGATCATATCCCTAAGCTTTGAAACCAACTGTGACGCCCCCAAAATAAGTATACATCACCCATCTTGAGTCGCCAAATACATGGTACAAGATTCAAATTCAACTTAATAATACAACTATCGTGTAACATACGACAAAACATAAAATGAGAGTTTTAATACGAATATTGTCTTCTAGACAGTATTCAACTCAAATGGAGTCCTCAATACATTTATTATCACAATATTTCATAGAATAGTGAGGACTACTAATGCTATTATCTGGACCGTCACTCCGTTCCCCGACTAGTCCCAGCTACGTTTTTATTTCCTGAAGAGAACAATGAAAGCAAAATGGTGATCTCAACTAGCCCATTAAGAAATATTATGACTAAGACAATGCAGAATAATTTATCATTAGCCTTCAACAGTGTTATACTGATTAAATATAACAAACATCAAGTTTAACTGCAGCGGAACAAGTAATCCATTAGAAGGGTCAAGTAGAGCATAAAATCTACTATCTTCTATGATTTAAAAGGTTTTTCATCACTTTTATCGCTGAGACTCAGCTTAATAAATAATCCACATCATCAAATCACCCCTGCACTACGGCCAAGGATATTCTTTCGTATAACGACCACAAATTATCCATGCACTATGGGCCAAGGATATTCGTGTATTCATCAATGGTCATGATCATGACAACAACTGTCCATCAATGCACTACGGGCCAATGAGGACTTTTACCACATCATTTGTAACATTACGGTTATGATTATACCGATCCATGGTCATAATCATACGAAGTCCATCTATGCACTATAGGCCACAGATGACTTTCAACATAATATAAACATGAGGATGATGACAATGATATATTAATTCAATAAAACAAGTTTAAGGATAAATTTTTAAAGATTTATATTTTAATTTATCCAGAATTCTATATTGTCCAAATTGTCAACATGATACTGCTTTATGGAGTAAAATTCAAGAATGATAATGTATCAAAAATTATTTGGACCGAAAAGAAATCAATTTTTTGTTATGAATAGTACTCCGGGTGAATAGTATCCCGTGAATAGTACTTCGGGAATAGTACTCTGTGAATAGTACTTTGTGAATAGTACTCATGAATAGTACTTTGTGAATAATACTTTGTGAAAAGTATCCGTGAATAGTACTTTTGTGAATAGTATCGTATAAATAAATAGTACTCATGGACAGCACTCCAGCATGAAAAACTTAAAATTTAACAAGAATGTGCAGAAAATATCCTTGTGAAGGGTACTAGATGAAGCGCAAATTTCAAGGATATTCAATTAATTTCACGGAATATGGAAGCAATACTTTAACCTGAATGATGGTATAATCAGGAATACGAGACAAAATAATATTACTCACATACTACAGAGTATAGAAGAAAATATTGTTCCTATGAATACTGAACAAAATAATATCCCTTACCACAGAAGAAGACTGGATACTGGAATAGCGAGGTAACACACTTCTCTTCTACTTTCTCTCTAAAGCTTCTTTCTCTATAAATGCTCTTGTGAGTCTTAGTGAATTGGTGAGAATGAAAGAAGAATGAGATTTTATTTATAGGAAAATATAGTTTCGATAATTGCACGTTTTTGTGCTCGAAATATTACAGTATAATACCTTCATCTTTTTCTTCATTTTTAATTTAGTCCCGCAAGTATTATCAAACTTGCACCACCTCCCATAATAGTACATCTTTTGAATCAATAGTACAATCATGTGAATCAATAGTACAATCATGTGAAAAACATAATTAAAGTATAATACATTCATCTATACCTCCATTTTTAATTTAGTCATGCAAGTATTATCAATCTTAAACCACGTCCCCTAACAGTACATGAATGTGAATCAATAGTACACAAATGTGAATATATGGTTATAAGCATGTGAATTAATATCAATTAATTACTCATTTATCCGAATAATTACCCGATTGATCAATATAACCTCCAGACATCCATTATTATCGAAATAGATGTCGATTTCTACTAACGCTAATAATCCCAACACAATGGAGCTATCGATTTCATCTTTAATCAACACAAACATATTCATTATTAATATTATAACTCATAATATTTAACAACCAGGTCGTTCCCAGGAAAGAGGGGGCTTTTCGATAAGGATTTCTCCTTATTGGTGCACAATTAGGTGACCAAACCTCTCCTTAACAGAATTTCTAGACATTGTCGATATTGCAAATAATAATATGAATAACTGTGTCGTCTCAATTATTGATTTAATAATATAAAATATTATACAGATGATACTGTGACAATAATTAAATCAATAATATGAAAGATATTATGCAGCAATTCCTGTAGCAATAATTGAATATAACTGAGTGACTTCTCACGTAAGCATCAATAATCAATACCGTGTGCTACTATGCAACCACGCGTATTACTGTACTTTTACCATCGGGTTGTTCAACAGTTTAACGGTAAAACTTTCGCCATTATTTTATAAAAAGATAATTCTGTCATTTTTTAACTACGACAATACTTTCGTTGTGGGGTCCACCAATGATTGTGCCGTCATACGAATATTCCTTATTAAAACAAATATTCCCCGATAAATCGAATATTATATAACCACTTGCTTACTTTGAAAAATTTAAAAATAATACCCACAACTATAACATTATATCAAATCCACGCCATAATATTCAAAAATATATATTTGAGAAAAAATTATTCTTTATTCATAAAAGTTGGGGTCTTACACCCAGCTACAAGAACCTCTGTCAAAGTGGAGTGATGCCATCACCGTCCTCGTGGATAGGTGTCTAAACCTAACAAACTAACAGGATGAAGACATGGGAGCCTCTCTTAGACCCAAAATTGCCAATACGAGATCAAACATCGGCGGTCAGTCAACACTCTTAACCCGTACAAGGGAAATCAAAAGAGAAATACTCACCAGCAGGAATGGGTAAAATCATAGCTAAGCCTCCGTCAAGCCCTATGATCGCATACACATTCCCTGAGGAAGTAGGCAAAGGTGTAGGAGCCCCAATCAAACTCTCCAATATGGTTCACCTCCCGTGTGGCGTTGACTAAAGCGAACGACACCGTAGAAGAGTTATCCGACAGGAAACAACCCCAGAGGATGATCAGGAACAATCGCCGAAGAATGCGATCTCTGACCCTCCTATCATCGGGTAATGGCTCAGTCAAAGCCCCACTCACGGAGTCTACAGTCAAAGGACCAGTGCGGATTGTCCTGCCTTTGAGCACCATAGCCTGGACTCATAGCAAGGATCTGATGGCACTAAGAGAAATGTCAGCTGTGACGCCACCAAAATTAGGTATACATCACCCATCTTGGGTCGTCAAATACATGGTACAAAATTCAAATACAACTTACTAATACAACTGTTGTGTACAATACGACAAAACATAATTGTGAGTTTGAATACAGTTATTGTCTACTAGAGATTATACAAACTCAAAAGGAGTCCTCATTACAATTATTAACACACTATTTCACAGAATAGTGAGGACTACTAATGCTATCCTCTGGACCGTCACTCCGTTCCCTGACTAGTCCCTGCTATGTTCTCATTTCCTGAAGAGAACAATGAAAGAAAGGGTGAGCTCACTAGCCCAGTAAGAAATATTATGACTAAGATAATGCAGAATAAATTATCGTTAGCCTTCAACAGTGTTAAACTGATAAAATATAACATCATCAAGTTTAACTGCAGCAGAACAAGCAAACCATTAAAACGGACAAATAGAGAATAAAATCTACTATCTTTTATGATTTAAAAGGTTTTTCATCACTTTTATCGCTGGGACATAGCTTAATAAATAATCCACATCATCAAATCACCCCTGCACTACGGCCAAAGATATTCTTTAGTATCACGACCACAATTATCCATGCACTACGGGCCAAGAATATTTGTGTATTCAATAATGGTCATGATCATGTCAACAACTATCTATCAATACACTACGGGCCAATGAGGACTTTTACCGCATCATTTGTAACATTACGGTCATGATAACACCGAATAATTCTGTTCATAATCATACCAAGTCCATTTATGCACTACAGGCCACAAATGACTTTCAACATAATATTAACATGAGGATGATGACAATGATATAAGAATTCAATAAAACAAGTTCAAGAATTAATTTGTCCAAGAACTACTAATGTCCAAATTGTCAACATGATACTGCTTTGTAGAGTAAAATTCAAGAATGACCAGAAGAATATTTTCATGAAAAGATACTGGATGAAGCGCAAATATCAAGGATATTCTACTAATTTCATGGATTATAGAAGTCAAAACTTTAACCAACTGAGTATAATAAAGAATGGAATAACAAAAGAAATCACCATGCATGCGGTACTTCGCATAGACAGGTTATTCCAACAGAATACTAAATAACGGAACCAGGTCAGGCGAAATTCGCACCGACAGGATGTTCCAACAGAATAATAATAAAGACGGAACCAGGTCTGGCATAAAACGCACAGACAGGATATTCCAATAGAATAGTAAAGAAGGAATCAGGTCCGACGAAAAATGTACAGACATGATATTCCAACAGAATAATAAAGACGGAATCAGGTCTGGCGTAAAATGCACAGACAGGATATTCCAATAGAATAGTAAAGACGGAATAATAGAAAAATGTCACCAAGTATAAGGTAGACCGCGTATATAGGTTAATCCAACAGAATAATAAGCAATGGAATAACAACAGTTCTCTTCATGAATAAGAAAGAATAACACCCCTTACCGTAAAAGAATCTAAATATAAAAGTAGTTAAGTAGCAGAATATTTTTCTTCTATCTCTCTATAGTCTCTCTCTATAGTTTCTCTCTCTAGAGTTCAGTGAATTCGTAAGAAAATAATGAAAGAATGAGCTTCTATTTATAGGAAAATGGAATGCATAGTAACTAATCCATGAACGGTCCAGATTGATTTACTTTAATCTGACAGTCCATATGTAAAGCAAAATCTTTTAAATAAAATATATTATATTCTATTTATAATATATATATATATATAATAATAATAATAATAATAATAATAATAATACGCAACTCCCCCCATTACTAACTCAATTTTCTTTCACTTCACTACCAGCACTCAATCATACATATATATGTATATATAATATATAATCAAGCACATGCACCAATATATATATATATATATATATATATATATATATATATATATATATATATATATATATATATATTATAATAATAAATCTCTCCCGACCATTTTTATCAACACAAAGCTTTTGTTTTGAAAAGTTGGCCACTAAGTCCAAGACTTTGAAAAACAAAGCATCCTGCCAAAATCCATCAAAACCACCACCATTCACCCACATGCTAATATAAATATATATATATATACACATTATAACTTCCTTCCGATTATTTTAAAAAATGGCTAAATGGGTGTCTATAAAATAAGCAAAACTGAGTGACTTCTCTCGTAAGCATTAATAATCAATACCGTGTTCTATTATGCAACAACGCGTATTATTGTACTTTTACTACCGATTAGTTCAACAGTATCAATAGTAAAACTTCCGTCGTTATTTTCAGAAAATAATTTTGTCTTTTTATTAATCCGAAAATAATTCTGTTGTGGGGTCCACCAATGATT
The DNA here is from genome assembly GCA_020205505.1 of Panax japonicus. Classification (NCBI taxonomy): domain Eukaryota; kingdom Viridiplantae; phylum Streptophyta; class Magnoliopsida; order Apiales; family Araliaceae; genus Panax; species Panax japonicus. The sequence continues at coordinate 28,548,664 of CM035104.1, read as the reverse complement.
GTGTCGTCGTACGAATATTTCCTTTAAAACGAATATTCCCCGACCAATCAAATATTATATAACAACTTCCATACTTTGCAAAATTTATAATTATTACCCACAACTATAACATTATATCATTATATTCAAAAATAATAATTATAGAAAATTCATCTTTATTCAAAAAGTTGGGGTCTTACATCAGCCACACAAGGCACTAGCGCCCCAAAAAACTCCATACCGGTAACAAACCGCCAATCCATCGACGTCATCATCACCTCGTAATCAAGTAAATAGAGAGACTAAGTCTAGTGAAACCAGCGCTCAAACAACGCCCTGAGGTAACCCTAGGGACAACGGCGGGGGAGGATGGAAAAGAACGCCTCAAAACCCCAAGCATGTACAATCTCTCGGTACTCTGTGTGAAGAGTCTGGTACAGAGAATGTATGTTGAACCAGTTCCCTTGAGATTGCGTAAAGCTGGGAACCTGCATCACAGTGTAAATAAACATCAGAACCCTTGCTCCTCATCAATAGGAAAAAGGAAGATCAACACAGCTCTTACCTCGTTCGCATGAAAATAGTTCGAGGGGTGGCGACTCAAATCATCCAGAAGCTCTAGAATCGTCATATTTATGGTTGGAAGCTCTCTACGAGGAATATAACAAGAATAAACAGGATCCGCAACCGGTACATCCAACTCCTCGTCTTCCACATCTGGTACATCAACTTGGATAGGACGAATCACTGACTCCGTCAACAGACGAGGCTGTCGGGTTGGGTGAGGTCGAGGTACATCAGAAGATATCCTCCTCACACCTGAAGAGGTCCTACGAAAGCTACTCGACTGGTTTGGATCCATATATCTGGACAAAAGTCTCCAAATCACCTCAGAAAGGGTGTTGTAAATTCTAACTTGGAGCTCATTAAATGCATTTGATGTCTATATGCATGCATGCGTTACTTTGATATACGACTATAGTAGAGTTAAAAATGCAGGCTCATTCAATACCCAGACTCATGGAAATTTTTGCCAGAGTCTCCTTTGTAAAAAGTACTATCCACATGCTCGTAGGCATGACTAGGTGGCCATTCAGTAGCACAAAAACTCACAATCATAAACATCCTATATGCATGAAAAATGTCAAAGTCATAATCCATAAAGGTAGTTTAATTACCAGGACTACGTTGCTTTAAACATTTGTTCATTTGTCCTCAAACATGATAAGAAATAACGTAAAAAGGTGCCAAATTAACTGTTTCAAAAGTCAATTTTTTTCACATCAATATGTTCAGCATGATTAAATACTAACATTTACTATGTTGAATAATTTTTATCAAGTCATATGAGCATGCATATTCACTACTATGTGCTTATAAGCATTTCATGTGATAACTTACTTTCCAACGGACAAAACTAGAAAAGAAGACATGAATACGTTACGAGGATAGTGCAGAACATGGATGGACATGCCCGAACTCAGTAGATCTGAAAAAGAACTCTCAGATTCTCTGTGTGGCTTCAAGTGAAAATAACTTGTGAAGGGGAAAAATGCCTGAAATAAACCCATGGATGGACACAGGTGTGACAACCCGAGAATTTAGACAAATTATGAAAATCTTAAATGATTGATTTAAGGTCAAATAATAGACCTAGACAGAAAATAAGTGTATGCGTTTAATGTTATTGGAATGGAATTTTGAGGGTTTCAAAATTCTGTAAAGGATATAGGTGGATTATTCAGGATTAAGGATTTATGTGAACATGTTTTGTGCATATGGTTAAATGATGTGTTCAGAATGTGGTTAAGGGTCATGGGTTGATCAGATAATTTATATCTGTAACATACCCTAAGTATATATTAAGAACGACAGCGTTCGGTTAGAAAATCCTAACGTCTGATAAGAAACCCTAGAAATCGGTTCTGGAAACCCTAGTTTCAGTTCCGGGTGTACGAAATCCTAATTCGGATATTGAAAACCCTAGATTGGGAATGCAATGTATGTACAAAGTTAAACGCCTATAATTTTTATTAATTATGGAAAACCCTAATGAATTATCTAGAAATCTTAACTGATTATTTGAAAACCCTAATACCAGATCTGAAAACCCTAATTTCATATTCTGATAAAATGAAACCTTAATCTGGGAATATAACGGAGAATTTTAATGCTTTAGTGCTATTAATTAAGTAATAATTAGGGTAAAGGTTAATTAATTAACAAACCCTAATTTTCAATTTTTGGAACCCTAATTGTTCCGTTAGAAACCCTAATTGTTCAGTGGTGGATTTAATTGCTAAAATTAGCAATGTTAATTAGGAAACTCTAATCCTAATTATTTCAAATTATGAGTAATTAGAAAACCCTAATCTAATTACGAGATTTAATTTATAAATGAGAAAATTTAGCTTTTCTATTTAAAACCCTAAAATGTGGTTTTGAACCCTAATGACCATTTTGACCTTAATTGCTAAATTAGCGATTTTAATTAGGAAATACTAATCCTAATTAGTAAGATTTAAAGTATGATTAATGAATTATAATATAATTAGTAAATCCTAATTATAAGTTAAAAATGTTAAATTTCTATTTTTGAAAATATGAATTTGGAAAATGTTAGAAACTAAGTTGCTAAATTTTTAGAGTCAAACCCTAAACTCTCAATGATCCAAATCCTAACCCTAATGGTTGGCAACACATGCAAAATCCTAGAAAATAAATGGAAAAGTCCATAATGCCCCTTTTGTGTATTATTTAAACAACTTGCAAATCTAGCCAATATCTTGGGTTGGTGACCAAACCTAACCCTAACCTAGCCCTAGCATTTGACAAAATGTCCAACAAATCCAGCAAAATCAGCAACATGTCATGTATCATATCATATTATAAGATTAAAGGAGAGAGAAAAAGGTTTCTTGAATTTTCATTTTCTCCCAACACTTCTCTCTCCTCAATTTCGAAAATGTAGAGTGTGAGTGAGAGGGAAGATGAACCATGATCAGTTTATAGAAAGTCAAGAACAAGATCAAAGATCAAAAATCAAAAATCAAGTTAGAAATAGGTATAAACCCTAATTTCGAAAATCTTATGATTTGTTGTAAAATGTTGTAATTGATTGGTTAAAGTTGTGTAATAGGGTGTCAATTGATGATCTGGGTTGATAAATCATGAACCCATAACATCAAAGTACACGAATTTGAAGATTTGAGAAATCTGGAAAATTTCATTTCTGTGATTTTTTGGTCAAATGTCAGATCTGATAGATCCGTCTGTGTTATGAGTTTTTGATGTTTAAAACTTTTAACCTATAGCATGTTATGTGTTCTTTAAGATGCAAAAAGAATCAAAGCTAGATCACTTTTAGATCAAACGTTACAAGCGGTCAAAACCTGTTGACCAATTCTGTTAAATCGCGAACCCAGAATTTTCCAAATCTGTTTCCGTGTTGTACTTTGACCGACCATTTACAGTTAGATCTGATGTTTTTATACTGATGTTAAATGTTATAGTTATATTCATACATGTTGTCTACATACTGGAAGTGATAGATCGCACTAACATTTCACGATCATCAAGTTATAGAGGTCCAAAGTAGGTACCTCGAACTGTTCTTCATGAAGAACAGCTCTGACACCTACTTTGATGGATAATTTCTTCCAGATCTGATGTTTAGAGGTTATGTTTGTTGTTAATTGTAGTCTGGTATTTCCTCTACAAGACCCAACTTACAGATTGTCCAAATTCGTTAATACCACAAAGTTATTGCCGGTCAAACCTAGCCCCTTGCTACTGGCCGAAAAATCTGGATTTGGCTCAAGAACACCTATAGCGACAGAAAGTGTCGCTATAGGCCATTAGCGACAGATTATTATTATTTTTTTCTGGAAATTAATTTAAAATTAGAAAAAAATAGTTTTTAATTATTAAAAATACAAAATAAATTATGAAAAATTATTTTAAAGTCTGAAAAATAGTTTTTAACTATTTTATGTATATTTCGAAAATATTTATTATTTTTGGAATATAAATGGTATTTATTTATTTAATTATAATATTAAATAAATTATATAAAAATAGTTTTTAATTCATGAAAAATTATTTTATGGTATAAGAAAATATTTTAAGTTATTTTTGATGACTTTTAATATTTTGTGAAAAATTTCATTAATTAATCAATATTAATGATAATTATTTTATTTAATAGATATATTAAATAAATTATGGAAAATTAGAATTAATGCTTTATAAATCATATAAAAATGATTTAAGTGTTATAAAAATATTTTAAGTTATAAAATATCACTTTTGATATTTTGGCATGGAAATATTAATATGTTAATATTAATATTAATTATCGGGTAATGGATTTAAGTGTTGAAAAATCATATAAAAATGATTTTTAAAGTATTAAAAATACTTTGTGATATTATAATTATATTATAATATTATATTATGATTTTCATTAATATTTTATATTAAATTAATATTAATGATTAAGGAATTTTGTGGTATTTAATTCATTTAAATACGGTACTAATGATTGAAAGATGTTGATAAATGGTAATAATTATCCGAAAATTATTACGAGCCTAGGAAAAATGTTTTGACTGATAAGAAAGTTATCTGTGATATTGTTAAGTATTAAGTCAGAGTTTAATTGAACTTAAACTCGATTTTTGTTCGACTAGACCGTCGGGATGATAGAATTGTGTCGGTTTCAACTCAGACTGCAATAGTTTGACTTGATACCTAGTCTTATGTGTTGTAAAGACTGAAAGGGTTATGTGGTAATGTGTTTAGGTTATTCTGTGGATATAAATATAACAGTAATATACTGTGATGATATTATTCTAATATTGGAGATCTATATTATTAATATTAGGTCTTCGGGGTAAAGCGTTATAAATTGCGTTGCGGTAATCAACGGTGCAGGCAAGTTTTTCACTCCTATTATGTTTGTGGATGGAATGTGGTTATGTGTTAAATTACATATCATGCTCTATGAATTGTTAAAAGTCAAAATATGACTAAGTTAATTGGGTTAAGGAACTCAATCAATATGTGATTACATGTTGTATGATGTAACTCGATAAATTAGAAATGTATAATGCATGAATTAATGTTTTGTACGAAATTATTGATGCATGTAGAATATGTTTAGTAAAGAATATATGTTGCATGCAGATATGCATATTAAAGGAAATGTAGTGCATATAGAATTGTGTGTTATGTGAAACATGATAGATTATTAAATTTGCTGGGCTGTCGAGCTCAATCTTGCAAACATAAACTTTTTGCAGGTTAATGATGTTAGAAAATATTATTTGCTATACGGATGATGAAGATTGATCGATGCACAAATGAATATATATATATTTTTTAATTAGAAATGGTATAAATCTATGATTAATAGTTTTATCAAATGTAATTGGCAGCTATGTACAGTTTGAAGTGTTGTATAGATAAATAAGATTTATTTTGAATTGAGAATAGAAATGATTCTTAAACAAATGAATTATCAATAGGAAAAGATTAAAGCCAAATTCAGCTTGGGATATAAATTGCAGCTAGTTTGTAATAGCGTATTTGATAAATATTGTTGTGTAATAGATATTTTATGAAATGTGTATTAAGTTAAAGTTACTCGACCTTGGGGAAAAGTGTGTAATTTTAATGTATAAACAATTTATGTTTATATCTTCCGCAAATAGTGATAGAAATAGTGTACCGGATCCGCGGCGATTCGGGGCCCAGGTTCGGGGCTACTACAGTTGGTATCAGAGCTGTTGGTTATGAAGCTTAGATAGGAATACCTGAGACCAATAACCGCAGTGATTAGGATAAGTACTAACTCACATAGAGTTAGTTGGTCGGTAAGATTCAAAGATGAATCTCGGCAAGTGTAAAGACACAGAGTTCCCTAACTCTGATAATAAAGTTGAACAGTAATGGTGAATAGATTGAGTCTAAAAGACTGAAAGTTCAGGGATAGAAGATCGTAAAACAAAATGATCATGGGCATAGAAATAAATCGTAATATATACGATAAGATTAACCCTTGATCTGATAAGGTTATGACAGTCAGAAAGAATCAATCTTATGATTGAAAAGGTTACAGCATGATGCTGTGTGAAAGTTGTACTATGAAATTGTACTATGAAAACTCATGAAAGAGTTATGGATTATGAATACGAATTGAATTCGTATTGAAAAAGGGGGTTAAGTATTATGTGGGGATTCAATTGAGGACTCTTGTCGGCAGCTGAGTTGTATGATTCCTTGTATGGGCGGGGAATTTGTACTTGGTTTTAGAATCACTTAGCTTCCTGGTCAATGTAGTGGTTAGGTTGATCAATTCTTTGTATGGGCGGGGAATTGTTCGCTTAGCTTCCTATATTGATTAGTGGCCGAGTTCGGTTTGACAACCACTTAGTTTCTGGCACTGATAATCATTGAAATGTTTGTGTCACGCTATTTGTTATATGCGTGTTAAGATGGTGATTCCTTTCTCATGTGTATGACAGATAGATAGGTCATAGGTAGAGAATACAGGTTTAAGTACGAGTTCTTAAAACTCATACTTATGTGACATACTTGACGCATAGTTATATGAAAAGTTTATGAACCCCTCAGCGAATGGACGCCAAAGGTCTGTCTAGGAAAGTTCGTGAACTCATATGATTGTGGCAATTTATGGACTCATAAGTGTGGTTTTATGAACTGGTATAGTTATGTGTGAATGGAGTATAGAGGATAATAGGATCAGATAGAATGTTAAACATATGATCATTAGTGGAGAATTAGGTTTTCCTAAACCCCTATCTATGTTAGATTTCTAAATTTTGAAATCAAGCTAAATACGCACTATGTGCCTTTTAAAAAAAAGAAAAATTTGTTTTTATTTATCACTTATGTACCATGTGACCTGGTGCAGAGATGATAAAAAAAATGATGGAGTTATCAATGCAGAATTACTTGGTGTTGGATGTGATCTAAGGATCGTCAGCCCACTACAGTATGATGTAATATAACAAAGTCACAAAATGACGAAATCCTCAACGGACTGTTAAATACAGTAAGGCATCAAGCCGTCATTCTCAAAAATGTTTTAAAAAAAAAAAACTCCAAGTGTTTATTGAAAGAAATTTCCCAAACAAAATTATTTTGCTGTGGAATCAAATAAGACTGAGATAAGGAATTTTGTGCGCCTAAGGCGATAAGAGGAACAAATTATTCCGACCAGCAGTACTTGATCAGTATAGGGCATAATGGGCTAATCACCCTTTTTGTCCGTAAGTTATGACGGTTTGCTGAAGAATTTCCATAAAACCTTTGCGAAAATGAAAAAAAATCAAACAGTCTATACGATTCCTCAGCACAGTTTTAAAATTTTTACCCTTGCGAGTGGTGTATTGGGTAGCATGTGAAATGTGTGTAAATGGTGTAAGGTGCACGGTGTAAGGTGTAAGGTGTAAGGTGAATTTCGGGAACGAAATTCTTTTAAGGAGGGGTGAATGTGACAACCCGAGAATTTAGAAAAATTATGAAAATCTTAAATGATTGATTTAAGGTCAAATAATAAACCTAGACAGAAAATAAGTGTATGCGTTTAATGTTATTGGAATGGAATTTTGAGGGTTTCAAAATTCTGTAAAGGATATAGGTGGATTATTCAGGATTAAGGATTTATGTGAACATATTTTGTGTATATGGTTAAATGATGTGTTCAGAATGTGGTTAAGGATCATGGGTTGATCAGATAATTTATACCTGTAACAAACCCTAAGTATATATTAAGAACGACAGCGTTCGGTTAGAAAATCCTAACGTTTGATAAGAAACCCTAGAAATCGGTTCTGGAAACCCTAGTTTCAGTTCCGGGTGTACGAAATCCTAATTCGGATATTGAAAACCCTAGATTGGGAATGCAATTATGTACAAGGTTAAACGCCTATAATTTTTATTAATTATGGAAAACCCTAATGAATTATCTAGAAATCTTAACTGATTATTTGAAAACCCTAATACCAGATTTGAAAACCCTAATTTCATATTCTGATAAAATGAAACCTTAATCTGGGAATATAACGGAGAATTTTAATGCTTTAGTGCTATTAATTAAGTAATAATTAGGGTAAAGGTTAATTAATTAACAAACCCTAATTTTCAATTTTTGGAACCCTAATTGTTCCGTCAGAAACCCTAATTGTTCAGTGGTGGATTTAATTGCTAAAATTAGCAATGTTAATTAGGAAACTCTAATCCTAATTATTTCAAATTATGAGTAATTAGAAAACCCTAATCTAATTACGAGATTTAATTTATAAATGAGAAAATTTAGCTTTTCTATTTAAAACCCTAAAATGTGGTTTTGAACCCTAATGACCATTTTGACCTTAATTGCTAAATTAGCGATTTTAATTAGGAAATACTAATCCTAATTAGTAAGATTTAAAGTATGATTAATGAATTATAATATAATTAGTAAATCCTAATTATAAGTTAAAAATGTTAAATTTCTATTTTTGAAAATATGAATTTGGAAAATGTTAGAAACTAAGTTGCTAAATTTTTAGGGTCAAACCCTAAACTCTCAATGATAAAAATCCTAACCCTAATGGTTGGCAACACATGCAAAATCCTAGAAAATAAATGGAAAAGTCCATAATGCCCCTTTTGTGTATTATTTAAGCAACATGCAAATCTAGCCAATATCTTGGGTTGGTGACCAACCCTAACCCTAACCTAGCCCTAGCATTTGACAAAATGTCCAACAAATCCAGCAAAATCAGCAACATGTCATGTATCATATCATATTATAAGATTAACGGAGAGAGAAAAAGGTTTCTTGAATTTTCATTTTCTCCCAACACTTCTCTCTCCTCAATTTCGAAAATGTAGAGTGTGAGTGAGAGGGAAGATGAACCATGATCAGTTTATAGCAAGTCAAGAACAAGATCAAAGATCAAAAATCAAAAATCAAGTTAGAAAGAGGTATAAACCCTAATTTCGAAAATCTTATGATTTGTTGTAAAATGTTGTAATTGATTGGTTAAAGTTGTGTAATAGGGTGTTAATTGATGATCTGGGTTGATAAATCATGAACCCATAACATCAAAGTACACGAATTTGAAGATTTGAGAAATCTGGAAAATTTCATTTCTGTGATTTTTGGTCAAATGTCAGATCTGATAGATCCGTCTGTTTATGAGTTTTTGATGTTTAAAACTTTTAAACTATAGCCTGTTATGTGTTCTTTAAGATGCAAAAAGAATCAAAGCTAGATCACCTTTAGATCAAACGTTACAAGCGGTCAAAACCCGTTGACCAATTCTGTTAAATCGCGAACCCAGAATTTTCCAGATCTGTTTCCGTGTTGTACTTTGACCGACCATTTACAGTTAGATCTGATGTTGTTATACTGATGTTAAGTGTTATAGTTATATTCATACATGTTGTCTACATACTGGAAGTGATAGATCGCACTAACATTTCACGATCATCAAGTTATAGAGGTCCAAAGTAGGTACCTCGAACTGTTCTTCATGAAGAACAGCTCTGACACCTACTTCGATGGATAATTTCTTCCAGATCTGATGTTGTTTAGAGGTTATGTTTGTTGTTAATTGTAGTCTGGTATTTCCTCTACAAGACCCAACTTACAGATTGTCCAAATTCGTTAATACCATAAAGTTATTGCCGGTCAAACCTAGCCCCTTGCAACTGGCCGGAAAATCTGGGTTTGGCTCAAGAACACCTATAGCGACAGAAAGTGTCGCTATAGGCCATTAGCGATAGATTATTATTATTTTTTTTCCGGAAATTAATTTAAAATTAGAAAAAAAATGGTTTTTAATTATTAAAAATACAAAATAAATTATGAAAAATTATTTTAAAGTCTGAAAAATAGTTTTTAACTATTTTATGTATATTTCGAAAATATTTATTATTTTTGGAATATAAATGGTATTTATTTATTGAATTATAATATTAAATAAATTATATAAAAATAGTTTTTAATTCATGAAAAATCATGAAAAATTATTTTATGGTATAAGAAAATATTTTAAGTTATTTTTGATGACTTTTAATATTTTGTGAAAAAAATTCATTAATTAATCAATATTAATGATAATTATTTTATTTAATAGATATATTAAATAAATTATGGAAAATTAGAATTAATGCTTTATAAATCATATAAAAATGATTTAAGTGTTATAAAAATATTTTAAGTTATAAAATATCACTTTTGATATTTTGGCATGGAAATATTAATATTTTAATATTAATATTAATTATCGGGTAATGGATTTAAGTGTTGAAAAATCATATAAAATGATTTTTAAAGTATTAAAAATACTTTGTGATATTATAATTATATTATAATATTATATTATGATTTTCATTAATATTTTATATTAAATTAATATTAATGATTAAGGAATTTTGTGGTATTTAATTCATTTAAATACGGTACTAATGATTGAAAGATGTTGATAAATGGTAATAATTATCCGAAAATTATTACGAGCCTAGAAAAAATGTTTTGACTGATAAGAAAGTAATCTGTGATATTGTTAAGTATTAAGTCAGAGTTTAATTGAACTTAAACTCGATTTTTGTTCGACTAGACCGTCGGGATGATAGAATTATGTCGGTTTCAACTCAGACTGCAATACTTTGACTTGATACCTAGTCTTTATGTGTTGTAAAGACTGAAAGGGTTATGTGGTAATGTGTTTAGGTTATTCTGTGGATATAAATATAACAGTAATATAATGTGATGATATTATTCTAATATTGGAGATCTATATTATTAATATTAGGTCTTCGGGGTAAAGCGTTATAAATTGTGTTGCGGTAATCAACGGTGCAGGCAAGTTTTTCAGTTCTATTATGTTTGTGGATGGAATGTGGTTATGTGTTAAATTACATATCATGCTCTATGAATTGTTAAAAGTCAAAATATGACTAAGTTAATTGGGTTAAGGAACTCAATCAATATGTGATTACATGTTGTATGATGTAACTCGATAAATTAGAAATGTATAATGCATGAATTAATGTTTTGTAAGAAATTATTGATACATGTAGAATATGTTTAGTAAAGAATATATGTTGCATGCAGATATGCATATTAAAGGAAATGTAGTGCATATAGAATTGTGTGTTATGTGAAACATGATAGATTGTTAAATTTGCTGGGCTGTCGATCTCAATCTTGCAAACATAAACTATTTGCAGGTTAATGATGTTAGAAAATATTATTTGCTATACGGATGATGAAGATTGATCGATGCACAAAATGAATATATATATATATATATATATATATATATATATATATATATATATATATTTTAATTAGAAATGGTATAAATCTATGATTAATAGTTTTATCAAATGTAATTGGCAGCTATGTACAGTTTGAAGTGTTGTATAGATAAATAAGATTTATTTTGAATTGAGAATAGAAATGATTCTTAAACAAATGAATTATCAATAGGAAAAGATTAAAGCCAAATTCAGCTTGGGATATAAATTGCAGCTAGTTTGTAATAGCGTATTTGATAAATATTGTTGTGTAATAGATATTTTATGAAATGTGTATTAAGTTAAGGTTACTCGACCTTGGGGAAAAGTGTGTAATTTTAATGTATAAACAATTTATATTTATATCTTCCGCAAATAGTGATAGAAATAGTGTACCGGATCCGCGGCGATTCAAGGCCCAGGTTCGGGGCTACTACAGTTGGTATCAGAGTTGTTGGTTATGAAGCTTAGGTAGGAATACCTGAGACCAATAACCGCAGTGATTAGGATAAGTACTAACTCACATAGAGTTAGTTGGTCGGTAAGATTCAAAGATGAATCTCGGCAAGTGTAAAGACACAGAGTTCCCTAACTCTGATAATAAAGTTGAACAGTAATGGTGAATAGATCGAGTCTAAAAGACTGAAAGTGCAGGGATAGAAGATCGTAAAACAAAACGATCATGGGCATAGAAATAAATCGTAATATATACGATAAGATCACCCCGTGATCTGATAAGGTTATGACAGTCAGAAAGAATTAATCTTATGATTGAAAAGGTTAAAACATGATGCTGTGTTAAAGTTGTACTATGAAATTGTACTATGACAACTCATGAAAGAGTTATGGATTATGAATACGAATTGAATTCGTATTGAAAAAGGGGGTTAAGTATTAGGTGGGGATTCAATTGAGGACTCTTGTCGGCATCTGAGTTGTATGATTCCTTGTATGGGCGGGGATTTTGTACTTGGTTTTAGAATCACTTAGCTTCCTGGTCAATGTAGTGGTTAGGTTGATCAATTCTTTGTATGGGCGGGGAATTGTTCGCTTAGCTTCCTATATTGATTAGTGGCCGAGTTCGGTTTGACAACCACTTAGTTTCTGGCACTGATAATCATTGAAATGTTTGTGTCACGCTATTTGTTATATGCGTGTTAAGAGGGTGATTCCTTTCTCATGTGTATGACAGATAGATAGGTCATAGGTAGAGAATACATGTTTAAGTACGAGTTCTTAAAACTCATACTTATGTGACATACTTGACGCATAGTTATATGAAATGTTTATGAACCCCTCAGCGAATGGACGCCAAAGGTCTATCTAGGAAAGTTCGTGAACTCATATGATTGTGGCAATTTATGGACTCATAAGTGTGGTTTTATGAACTGGGTATAGTTATGTGTGAATGGAGTATAGAGGATAATAGGATCAGATAGAATGTTAAGCATATGATCATTAGTGGAGAATTAGGTTTTCCTAAACCCCTATCTATGCTAGATTTCAAAATTTTGACATCAAGCTAAATACGCACTATGTGCCTTTTAAAAAAAAGAAAAATTTGTTTTTATTTATCACTTATGTACCATGTGACCTGGTGCAGAGATGATAAAAAAAATGATGGAGTTATCAATGCAGAATTACTTGGTGTTGGATGTGATCTAAGGATCGTCAGCCCACTACAGTATGATGTAGTATAACAAAGTCACAAAATGACGAAATCCTCAACGAACTGTTAAATACAGTACGGCATCATGACGTCATTCTCAAAAATGTTTTCAAAAAAAAAACTCCAAGTGTTTATTGAAAGAAATTTCCCAAACAAAATTGTTTTGCTGTGGAATCAAATAAGACTGAGATAAGGAATTTTGTGCGCCTAAGGCGGATAAGAGGAACAAATTGTTCCGACCAGCAGTACTTGATCAGTATAGGGCATAATGGGCTAATCACCCTTTTTGTCCGTAAGTTATGACAGTTTGCGGAAGAATTTCCATAAAACCTTTGCGAAAATGAAAAAAAAAACAAACAGTCTATACGATTCCTCAGCACAGTTTTAAAATTTTTCCTTGCGAGTGGTGTATTGGGTAGCATGTGAAATGTGTGTAAATGGTATATGTGTGAATGGTGTAAGGTGCACGGTGTAAGGTGTAAGGTGTAAGGTGAATTTCGGGGACGAAATTCTTTTAAGGAGGGGTGAATGTGACAACCCGAGAATTTAGACAAATTATGAAAATCTTAAATGATTGATTTAAGGTCAAATAATAGACCTAGACAGAAAATAAGTGTATGCGTTTAATGTTATTGGAATGGAATTTTGAGGGTTTCAAAATTCTGTAAAGGATATAGGTGGATTATTCAGGATTAAGGATTTATGTGAACATGTTTTGTGTATATGGTTAAATGATGTGTTCAGAATGTGGTTAAGGATCATGGGTTGATCAGATAATTTATATCTGTAACAAACCCTAAGTATATATTAAAAACGACAACGTTCGGTTAGAAAATCCTAACGTCTGATAAGAATCCCTAGAAATCGGTTCTGGAAACCCTAGTTTCAGTTCCGGGTGTACAAATTCCTAATTCGGATATTGAAAACCCTAGATTGGGAATGCAATGTATGTACAAGGTTAAACGCCTATAATTTTTATTAATTATGGAAAACCCTAATGAATTATCTAGAAATCTTAACTGATTATTTGAAAACCCTAATACCAGATATGAAAACCCTAATTTCAGATTCTGATAAAATGAAACCCTAATCTGGGAATATAACGGAGAATTTTAATGTTTTAGTGCTATTAATTAAGTAATAATTAGGGTAAAGGTTAATTAATTAACAAACCCTAATTTTTAATTTTTAGAACCCTAATTGTTCTGTCAGAAACCCTAATTGTTCAGTGGTGGATTTAATTGCTAAAATTAGCAATGTTAATTAGGAAACTCTAATCCTAATTATTTCAAATTATGAGTAATTAGAAAACCCTAATCTAATTACGAGATTTAATTTATAAATGAGAAAATTTAGCTTTTCTATTTAAAACCCTAAAATGTGATTTTGAATCCTAATGACCATTTTGACCTTAATTTCTAAATTAGCGATTTTAATTAGGAAATACTAATCCTAATTAGTAAGATTTAAAGTATGATTAATGAATTATAATATAATTAGTAAATCCTAATTATAAGTTAAAAATGTTAAATTTCTATTTTTGAAAATATGAATTTGGAAAATGTTAGAAACTAAGCTTGCTAAATTTTTAGGGTGAAACCCTAAACTCTCAATGATCCAAATCCTAAGCCTAATGGTTGGCTACACATGCAAAATCTTAGAAAATAAATGGAAAAGTCCATAATGCCCCTTTTGTGTATTATTTAAACAACTTGCAAATCTAGCCAATATCTTGGGTTGGTGACCAAACCTAACCCTAACCTAGCCCTAGCATTTGACAAAATGTCCAACAAATCCAGCAAAATCAGCAACATGTCATGTATCATATCATATTATAAGATTAAAGGAGAGAGAAAAAGGTTTCTTGAATTTTCATTTTCTCCCAACACTTCTCTCTCCTCAATTTCGAAAATGTAGAGTGTGAGTGAGAGGGAAGATGAACCATGATCAGTTTATAGCAAGTCAAGAACAAGATCAAAGATCAAAAATTAAAAATCAAGTTAGAAAGAGGTATAAACCCTAATTTCGAAAATCTTATGATTTGTTGTAAAATGTTGTAATTGATTGGTTAAAGTTGTGTAATAGGGTGTCAATTGATGATCTGAGTTGATAAATCATGAACCCATAACATCAAAGTACACGAATTTGAAGATTTGAGAAATCTGGAAAATTTCATTTCTGTGATTTTTGGTCAAATGTCAGATCTGATAGATCCGTCTGTTTATGAGTTTTTGATGTTTAAAACTTTTAAACTATAGCCTGTTATGTGTTCTTTAAGATGCAAAAAGAATCAAAGCTAGATCACTTTTACATCAAACGTTACAAGCGGTCAAAACCCGTTGACCAATTCTGTTAAATCGCGAACCCAGAATTTTCCAGATCTGTTTCCGTGTTGTACTTTGACCGACCATTTACAGTTAGATCTGATGTTGTTATACTGATGTTAAGTGTTATAGTTATATTCATACATGTTGTCTACATACTAGAAGTGATAGATCGCACTAACATTTCACGATCATCAAGTTATAGAGGTCCAAAGTATGTACCTCGAACTATTCTTCATGAAGAACAGCTCTGACACCTACTTTGATGGATAATTTCTTCCAGATCTGATGTTGTTCAGAGGTTATGTTTGTTGTTAATTGTAGTCTGGTATTTCCTCTACAAGACCCAACTTACAGATTGTCTAAATTCGTTAATACCACAAAGTTATTGCCGGTCAAACCTAGCCCCTCGCAACTGGCCGGAAAATCTGGGTTTGGCTCAAGAACACCTATAGCGACAGAAAGTGTCGCTATAGGCCTTTAGCGATAGATTATTATTATTTTTTTTCCGGAAATTAATTTAAATTAGAAAAAAATGGTTTTATAATTATTAAAAATACAAAATAAATTATGAAAAATTATTTTAAAGTCTGAAAAATAGTTTTTAACTATTTTATGTATATTTCGAAAATATTTATTATTTTTGGAATATAAATGGTATTTATTTATTTAATTATAATATTAAATAAATTATATAAAAATAGATTTTAATTCATGAAAAATCATGAAAAATTATTTTATGGTATAAGAAAATATTTTAAGTTATTTTTGATGACTTTTAATATTTTGTGAAAAAATTCATTAATTAATCAATATTAATGATAATTATTTTATTTAATAGATATATTAAATAAATTATGGAAAATTAGAATTAATACTTTATAAATCATATAAAAATGATTTAAGTGTTATAAAAATATTTTAAGTTATAAAATATCACTTTTGATATTTTGGCATAGAAATATTAATATTTTAATATTAATATTAATTATCGGGTAATGGATTTAAGTGTTGAAAAATCATATAAAAATGATTTTTAAAGTATTAAAAATACTTTGTGATATTATAATTATATTATAATATTATATTATGATTTTCATTAATATTTTATATTAAATTAATATTAATGATTAAGGAATTTTGTGGTATTTAATTCATTTAAATACGGTACTAATGATTGAAAGATGTTGATAAATGGTAATAATTATCCGAAAATTATTACGAGCCTAGGAAAAATGTTTTGACTGATAAGAAAGTTATTTGTGATATTGTTAAGTATTAAGTCAGAGTTTAATTGAACTTAAACTCGATTTTTGTTCGACTAGACCGTCGGGATGATAGAATTGTGTTGGTTTCAACTCAGACTGCAATACTTTGACTTGATACCTAGTCTTATGTGTTGTAAAGACTGAAAGGGTTATGTGGTAATGTGTTTAGGTTATTCTGTGGATATAAATATAACAGTAATATACTGTGATGATATTATTCTAATATTGGAGATCTATATTATTAATATTAGGTCTTCGGGGTAAAGCGTTATAAATTGCGTTGCGGTAATCAACGGTGCATGCAAGTTTTTCAGTTCTATTATGTTTGTGGATGGAATGTGGTTATGTGTTAAATTACATATCATGCTCTATGAATTGTTAAAAGTCAAAATATGACTAAGTTAATTGTGTTAAGGAACTCAATCAATATGTGATTACATGTTGTATGATGTAACTCGATAAATTAGAAATGTATAATGCATGAATTAATGTTTTGTAAGAAATTATTGATGCATGTAGAATATGTTTAGTAAAGAATATATGTTGCATGCAGATATGCATATTAAAAGAAATGTAGTGCATATAGAATTGTGTGTTATGTGAAACATGATAGATTGTTAAATTTGCTGGGCTGTCGAGCTCAATCTTGCAAACATAAACTTTTTGCAGGTTAATGATGTTAGACAATATTATTTGCTATACGGATGATGAAGATTGATCGATTCACAAAATGAACATATATATATTTTTTAATTAGAAATGGTATAAATCTATGATTAATAGTTTTATCAAATGTAATTGGCAGCTATGTACAGTTTGAAGTGTTGTATAGATAAATAAGATTTATTTTGAATTGAGAATAGAAATGATTCTTAAACAAATGAATTATCAATAGAAAAAGATTAAAGCCAAATTTAGCTTGGGATATAAATTGCAGCTAGTTTGTAATAGCGTAATTGATAAATATTGTTGTGTAATAGATATTTTATGAAATGTGTATTAAGTTAAGGTTACTCGACCTTGGGGAAAAGTGTGTAATTTTAATGTATAAACAATTTATGTTTATATCTTCCGCAAATAGTGATAGAAATAGTGTACCGGATCTGCGGTGATTCGGGGCCCGGGTTCGGGGCTACTACAGCAGGTCTACCCGCGGCTCTTACTGGTCCACCTGCGGCTATCCTAGGTGGTCCCCCCCCCCCCGGCTTGATAAAATTTGAGTTGTATAAGAGGTCGCACAAGCTAAAAAGTCAAATTAGGAAAAAAAATGCTACAAAATTAAGCGGAAAAGCATGAAATCCTGATTTTTAGAGACCAAACTGTGGGTCTACATATCACTCATTGGTATTAGCCCAAACATAGGGTTCACAAAGCCAAAGATCACAGCTCCTAGAAGCTACCTGTGGCAATACCTCGTGAAGGTCCAATGCCGTTAGTCAAATTGTAACTATAATTAAAACCACGCGTCTCATCAGAAATCTATTCCTCCCCAGCAGAGATTTCACAAATCATCAACCGTTGAAGTACATTTTAATGAAGGTCAAGAAGCCTTGACGTTATCAGTCGTCGGTAAGTAAATCCAGCGAAGCATCGGAGGTGGTCCGAATATGTTCAGTCATTGAAGGAAATTTCAACGAAGGTCAAGCAACCTTGACGTTATCAGCTATTGGTAAGTAAATCCAGCGAAGCATCGGAGGTGGTCCGATGATATCCAATTGTTGAAGTACATTTCAACGAAGGTCAAGTAGCCTTGATGTTATCGGACATTGGCAAGTAAATCCAGCGAAGCATCAGAGGTGGTCCGATGATGTTCAACCATTGAAGTACATTTCGACAAAAGTCAAGCAGCCTTGACATGTTTCAGCCATTGGCAAGTAAATCTAATAAAGCGTCAGAGGTGGTCTGGTGATGTTTAGCCGTTAAAGGACATTTCAATAAAGGTCAGCCAGCCTTGACAATACAATTTGTTTGCAGTAACTCTAACAAAGAGCTAAAAGAGGCCTTGTGATATAAGCCAGGGAAACCATCCTCATCAGGGAGGACTGATGATGAAATCTGTTATATAGATCTTCAGCAGACAAAGTACAATTCCCCAAGAGTTTCTTACATATGAGAAGAACTTCTTTGGTAGAAATCCTGCAATGAGGATTAAGGACTGTGGTGATAACCCCAATGACAACATCCTCTAGTCTCATTCATGGAGCAATCTCCATTTCATCCTTCTTGCACTCAAAATACATTCACATCATGCTGCATTAAATTTGCATCATTCTTATCTTATCACATTTCAAGTGTCTAGCAATCTTTATCCTATCTATGCCATTACATTATATGAATATGATAAAGAGGGGCATCTATAAACATTCAAAATTTTTCATTCCTATTAATAACCTTGCAGGACGGAAAAATCATCTTCAAAAGATAACCTTGTAAGTCAAATCAGCTCAATCCCGGAGATAACCCCGAGATACTAAGTTTTCAATCTCAGAGAGAACCCTGAGATACTCAGTTTCAATCTTGGAGATAACCTAGAGATGGTCAGTTCCAACCTCAGAGATAACCCCGAGTGATGTAGTTCCAAATCTGGAGATAACCCAGGTATAATCACTTTCAACCCCAGAGACAATCCCGGGACACTCAATTCCAACCCCAGAGATAACCTCGGGAGGTCAAGCATACCTCAGAGATAACCCTGAGGACATTCAGTCTTCACAGCAGGCCAATCTCAGAGATAACCCTGAGCAACGACTGCTACATCTGCACAGAGTCGGAGATAACCCAGGGAGGGGAAAAATCATCATTTGGCCACCTCGATATCACATTCACGTCGTCTCAACATCATTTAAAACCACATTTCATACAGAAGTGTCCCACAAGTACCATAGCTCAAATCCCGAGTGACTACTACATAAGACATCACACCGAATAGAATTTGAAGACTTGAAGATCTGGTCAGACGAGGGAGACTCGTGTACAAAATACGGGTAGAAATGATAGCAATGCGTTGCTTGTCACAGCTAAGCAGTTCAAAGAGTTGGGACCACCAGAATTTATGGGAAAGCCACATCTGATCAAGGTGGAAACATGGGTCAACCAAATTACCAAGATATTTGATGTCTTAGGATGAACGAAGGAACAGAAGGTTCCGTTCGCCACCTTTATGTTCCGTGGTGAGGCAGACTACTGGTGGAAGTCTATGAAACATACCCAGCCAGCCGTACTCAACATGTATTGGGAAACATTTTAGAAACTGTTTAATGACAAGTATTTTCCTGAAAGTATTCATTATATTTATGAGGTAAAGTTTATTAGACTGGAACAAAACAACATGACGGTGTCCCAGTACGAGGTAAAGTTTGTAGAGTTATCCAGATTTGCACCTCATTTGGTAGAGAATGAGGAACGAATAACGCGGATGTTTCTTACAGGTCTAAATCCCGAGATTCGACAATATCTTATCTCTCATAAATTTTTTTTATATTCAAATGTTGTAAACATGGCTTAATTATAAGAGCGAGATAATGAGTATGTTCAACCGAGGGACCACAACCAGAGTCATACCGGTGGCAGCAGTCATCGGACCAATGACAACCAGCGGGGAAGAAAATATTCAGACAAAAGCGGGAACCACTCTGGTGGTAATCGTGGCCATGACAATAGATGAAGCGAGTCGGGAGGAGATTTCAAAAAGAGAAGGTACAACAATGATAACGTGAAGACGTCAACATCAACATCAGCTATTTCTATGGGAGGAGAACGAACAGCGGTCATTTATTATAAATGCGAGAAAGAGGGACACATCAGTACAAACTGCCCACAACAATCCAAGGTAAGTTATAGTTGTGGAAAGGAAGGTCATATAGCTAGAGATTATCTAGTTGCAAAATCAAGTTCAACAGGGATGGTGACTCCAAAGGCTATCCCAGACAAGTCAAAGTCATTGGTTCCTGGAAGGGCATTTGTCATGACTACCCAAAGCGTGAGGAACCCGAATGAGGTGATCACATGTAAGTTAATCATAAACCCTTGCAAAGTTTAAACCTTATTAGATACCGGTTCTTCCGATTCTTTTATCTCTCTTGCTTGTGCTCAACGTTTGAACTTGACTCTGGAGGAATTAGACATTAACTTATCTGTTGAGAATCCATTAAGAGAAACTTTCATTACATCTACTGTTTATAAATCTTTTTTGATTCAAGTTGGTACCATCACATTACCTGCCGATCTTATTTCTTTGAAAATATTTGTATTTGATGTGATTTTAGAGATTGATTGGTTAACCACTCATCATGCTAAAATTATTTGTTTTTGTAAGGTTGTTAGTTTTCATATTCCTAACCAACTTGTTATGCGAATTCAAACAACCAAACCGCTAAAGTCAATCATTGTCATATCAAGCCATAAAGCTATTCGTTTATTAAAAAATGGATGTCAAGCTTTCTTAGCCCATATCACGGACTTGGACAAAAACACGTCAGATTTGAATAAAATTTCTGTTGTTAGTGAATTTCAAGACGTATTTCCTGAAGAACTTCCAGGTCTACCCCTGAACGTGAAGTTTAATTCTTTATTGACCTTGAACCTGGTACAAAGCCCATTTCTGAAAACCCCATATCGAATGGCTCCTATTGAACTTCAGGAGTTAAAGGTTTAACTAAAGGAGTTGTTGGACATCGATTTCATTCGTCCTAGTACATCTCCTTGGGGTACTCTTTTTTTATTCGTAAAGAAGAAAGACGGTAGTATGCGACTTTGTATCGACTACCGGGAATTGAACCATGTCACTATCAAAAATAGGTATCTGTTACCTCGCATTGTTGACTTGTTCGACCAGTTTCAAGGAGCACAATTCTTTTCAAAGATCGATCTTCGTTCTGGATATCATCAACTAAAGATTAAAACTGAGGATATTCCAAAGACTGCCTTCAGAACTCGGTACGGGCATTATGAATTCTTAGTCATTTCTTTTGGATTGACTAATGCTCCTACAGCTTTCATGGATATGATGAACCATGTGTTCAAGGAATATTTGGATCAGTTCATTGTTCTCTTTATCGATGACATCCTCATCTATTCCAAAAGCCGTGAAGATCATGAACACCATTTGAAGCTGGTACTTCAAAGGCTTCATGATAACAAGCTATATGCCAAGCTGAAGAAATGTGAGTTCTGGCTTGATGAAGTATCATTCCTTGGGCTCGTGGTGTCAAAACATGGAGTATATGTCGACTCGGCGAAGATTGAAGAAATATAAAGTTGGGAGCAATCGAAGTCGGTGACCGAAGTACGTAGCTTTATGGGCTTAGCTGGTTATTAACGGAGATTCGTGGAAGGATTTTCTAGAATCGCTACTCCATTAACTCAGTTGATTTGGAAAGATCCATAATTCGTATGGAGCGAGGGATACGAGAAGAGTTTCTAAGAGCTCAAGAGGAGACTCATTTTGGCACCTATTCTGACAATACCATCTAGTTCAGATGGATTTGTTATCTACATCGATGCTTCAGGTAAAGGGTTAGGATTGTGTTCTCATGCAACATGGGAAAGTCATAGCCTAAGCCTCGAGATAACTCAAAGAATATGAGAGAAATTTTCTTACTCATGATCTGTAGTTAGCAGGACTCATTTTCGCATTGAAGATTTGGAGACACTACCTGTATGGAGAGAAAGTGGAGATCTATACAGATCATAAAAGCCTCAAATATTTCTTCCCTCAAAAGCAACTCAAAATGCGGCAACGACGTTGGCTCAATTTCTCGAAAGATTACGACCATACCATCCAATATCATCCTGGAAAAGCAAACGTGGTAGCTGACGCATTAAAAATTTTTACATTTAAATGAATTAAATTTTTATTTGATTATGCGAATTAAATGAATTTAATTGACTAATTATGTGAGTAAGGATGTTTGAAGGTCGTTTTATGACCTAAAATGTGTGGATGTGGTTAGTATTATGGTTATGTGCTAGGATTAACTGTTTTAAATTATCAAGAAGAAAAGAAATGTTTTCCTAGAATTTTCTCGTAAAAACACTATTCATCCAATTTCGTTCAGGAGCTTAGGTTTGAAATTCTGAGAAACGCGTAATGATAGAATATGAAGATATTATGGAATATACAATAATATTTTCATTATGGAAAATGAAGTTTTCGCTTGCGGACTTAAAACCTAAGGGTTGATAAAAGTGATTTCTAAAAGGGAAATGTAGTGCATATAATCATTTAGGTTATTATACGTATGCGATACGAGTATTATACTAGCTCGAATACGAATATGGTATGAAGAATAGTACGATGTATAATATTAATATTGTATTAGTACTAGACGAAGAGAATACGGGAGTTATACGCGTAAAATACGAGAAGTTCTAATGGATTTTGAGTTAAGGATTTGGTAGAATTCAATTGGACTTGGAGTAATAGCAAGCCCAATGAATTATATAAGCAAGCCCAAGTCAAGGCCCAATATTAATTAAAGACAATCCCAATCCAAGTAGTTAAACTGCGGGTCGAACTGGCGGGTCACGAGATGGGTAAAACCCATGGGGCAACCCATGGGATGACCAAGATTGAGGTGGGCCGTCCACTTGGCCACCAAGTAAAGTGATTACTTAGTGGCTAAGTTGAAGAAGAGTTGGGAATAGTAAGGAGGTGGCATGTTGACCATTTTGCCCCCATGTTGATTGCTTATAAATACAAAGCTAGGGTTGGTCTTTTAGTGTTTTAAAAAGATTGTCCAAACTATATTTAGAGAAGGAAAGAGCTTGAAACATCAAACCAAACAACTTTTAATCAAACCATAAGGCGTTTATCAAAAACGTGCAGAACGACAAATGTAATATCCCGTAAACATTAATCTTCATCTTTTTCAATTTCTTTCTTGTAAAGAATCGTAGATTGGTGGAGCATGTTTAGTGAAGAGGAATAAGGATGTCTTTTAATAATGAAAACATTTATAGGTCATGGTTAAATGAAAATCGTAAGTGTTACGTAAGTAAAAAAAACCGAAGAACGTTATAAACGTGAACTTAGTTATGATATGACGATTTAAAAACCATTATAGCTAAGGTATATGCATATTTGTTGGTTAGAGTGTAGATGATGAATCAAGCTTATATAACACGAGTAACGAAGTTATGGCGAATTTTGCGAAAATAGACGTTAAACGTCGAAAACGTAAAAATCTTGGATTAGGGTCAAAAGTTGTCGTGTGACTTGAAAACGTTGATTTTCAATGTCAACACGTGAGATAAGGTATTTAAGAGTTGTGGACGCAAGAATCGTCATATTCCGACATATAACGAAGGAAACGAGTATTGAACGGTCGAAAACGATAAACGAACAGTCAAAATGAACTTAAAGGTGAATTCCAAGTTAACGGATTCAAAAATGTGAAATTCTTATATGAACACCTAGAGTATGTCATTTGTGAGTTGTGGGCTTTCGAATGAGTCAATTCAGATGTAAAATGAACAAGTTATGAAGCCGGAAGTTTTGCTATGAAAACCAACTATTTTAGCCAACTAGTGCACAGGGGTGGCGCCCCAGCGCCAAACCCAGCAGAAAAGGGCCGCGCCACAGCGCCAGATCCGGTCGTGTCCCCTATTAACAGGCGCCACATCGCTAAGGTATTATTAGGGATGTCGTGCCGCAGCGCCAGCAGTGTAAAAGAGTTGACCAAGTTGGCTTTTCGTTTCAATTGAAGGTAAACTAATATGAAGACAATAAAAGTACTTAAAGTACAAGATATGACTAACCTTAAATCACTTATAAGTTATAACGTTAGGAAGATTTAGTATGGTTTAATAAGAATTAAACAAAGACCGCAAGAATGTTATAAGTAAACCGTGAATGATGTTCAACGTTGGTATTTCACCATTGATGATTGAATGTTGGATAATAACGTAAGAACGTTAACAAGCCATAACGAAGCATAGAAAGACAAATTGACTTTATTAACGAAATAAATTCAAGTAAGACATAGAAGAGAAAGAAGTTGGTTAGAACGATAAAGTTAGTTGTTTGTTAACTGATTACAGTGTGCTATGTGAATATATCATGTAGATCCTGTAAAGACTGAGAACTGATTGAATAATATATTCGAAGATGCTTGAAGACAAGTCTTTCTTAACGCTTGTCTAACCTCCGTGTTAGCCAAGTTTTCTATGATTCATGTTATATGATGCATGAGTGGTTTTAAAGAAAGAGTCGATGCCTGTTTTTACTCGGCTTGACAAGTCTTGAAGAATTGATTGATTTGTGTACAAGTCTTTTGATATAGAATTGTTAACGTTATCCTATGCCAAGTATTTGGCATGGATGTAAAATAAAGTTTGTCTATGAACAAACAAAAGTATTTTCATCGATTATTCGATGGGCACGTGAGATTGTCAAATGTTGAACGTAAATACTTTTAACGGAAGAGTGTTGATCAACACATAGAGTACAATAGGCTGATCACCTAGAAGTGCTCGTAAGTAAAGAGGGACGGATGACCTAAGTGTCGGATGTCCTTTTCAAGTATGAAAAAAAAAGAGTATGTTCATGGTCTTTTGACCGGTTCAGAATTTCTAAGTTATTATATATACCTTGGAATTATTGTTATGAAATGAGAAGTACTAGTCAAATGTTTTATAGTTCTTAGTAGTTAATTATTCAGTTATGGAAGTCAAGCATATAATTGTCAATGTGATATTAATATGATCCTTTGTTAGACTTGTTGAGCTAGTTATGCTCACTCTTGCTTGAATCATATGATTGTAGCTAAAGCTGAACGAACTGAGAGTTCTAAGAGAAATAAAGGCAAGGCTAAGATGGACAATTAAGTGTCCTGTAATAGATTAGTGTATTTGTATGTAATATACTTATGAAGAACAAACAATGTATTCGGTTTATGAACCTAGTAAATACAATCATTTTATTATTGTCTTAATGGTATGACTGTATGAACTGTACTATCGTGGAGCACCATCTGTCGGGTTGGAAGATACCCAGATTTGGGGGCGTCACAGGTTGGTATCAGAGCATTAGGCTATAAAACTTAAGGGGGAAAGAACCTTAGGCTAATAACCTCGTTATGAAAGGAAGAGTCTGAAGAAAGTTAGAGTCAAATGAGTTAATAAGGTATTGAGGAAACTCAGTATCAAAAGATTTAAAAGATGGAAAGTAACCCTAAATGGATTAAATGTGATTTGTGCTTATATTATTGTGTATTATGTACTAATCAACTTGTTATGAGTTATTGTTGAGTTGTTCGATGACTAATAACTATGAAAGTAAATAAGTAATAACGGGACCTTATTTATTTAATCAGAAATGCCGCCAAGAAGAAGACAACGTAACCAAGAGGCAGAATCACATAACAATAATCAGGGGGGTCCAAATAACCCTATGCAAGAGTTCATTAATTTATTAACGGCTGCATTTAATCAAGTCAAGGGTAGAGCACACGCAAGACATATGGTAGCCCGAACGACTACCTTTACGGAATTTAAAAGCGTAGGTCCACCTGAGTTCAAAGGAACGACGGACCCATTGGAGGCCCAGACATGGGTCAAGGAAATAGAAAAGGCATTTGTAATTACAAACGTAGCTGAGGCGCAAAAGACTTCTTTTGCGACCTACATGATGAAGGGAGAAGCCAACTACTAGTGGGAGGCTCACCAGGGTGGGGGTAGGACTGATGCGGTTACATGGGAACAGTTCAAGAAGGTATTCTTCGAGAACTATTTCCCTACTAGCATGCAAGGGCAAATGGAGATTAAGTTCTTAGAACTTAATCAAGGGGGACATGACGGTTCCCCAATATGCGGCCAAATTCAATGAATTGGAAAGGTTTGCTCCACACCAAGTGGACACGAAAGAGAGGAAGGCTCGTAGGTTTGAGTAGGACCTAAAACCCTAGCTCTACAGTAGGATTTCAGTTTTTCAGAGTGCGTCCTATGGGACCATTCATGAAAATGAAATTATAGGAGAGGGTGGTAGTGAGGTGTTGACTCAATACCACAAGGAAATAAATAATAAGAGTAAGGGATAAGGAGGAAATAAGGCAGAGGTTGCCACTGGTAGTGGCAACATGCCTAAAAGAAAGAATTTTAACCCTGGGAATACTGGGGTGAAACAAGGGATCCTAAATATAGGATGAATGCATGCAAGACATGCGACAAGACTCATCCGGGAGTCTGTCTAAAAGGGAAAACGGGTTGTTATAATTGTGGGCAGGAGGGTCACATATTTCCCAACTGTCCTAATCCTAAGAAAAGCCGAGGCTGTTTTATTTGTGGGTCGATAAACCACATGGCAAGAAATTGCCCGAAGAAGGGGGCGGAGGTCAGTAAGGGTTCTGGTAGTGGTAATTTGGCCATTACTGGACCAACACCATAATTGAGCAGACACTCAGCCCGAACATTTAATATGACCATCCAAGATGCGGTTGGATCAATGGATATAGTAGTAGATATCATTCCAGTCAAAGAAATAAATGTTTATGTGTTATTTTACTCAGGTGCTACTTGTTCGTTTATAGCATGTGGATTTACTAAGCAACTGGGATTAAACCCTGAAAATTTAGAAATACCTTTAGACATTAAGGTAGCAAACGAAGAGATAATTTCTATTAAAAACATTCATAGGAATTGTTTCATAGATATTAGGGGAAACATATTTTCGGTAGATCTTTTACTGATAAGGTTAACAGAATTCGTTGTAATTCTAGGTATTGATTGGTTAATTAACCATAGAGCGATAATAGACTGTCATAGAAAGAGTGTAAACCTAAGGCATTCCAAGAAACCCGAGGTGGTGTTTTATGGTAATAAATCACCGGGACGTTCTTGTTGTCTAACCATGACACAAGCTTAAAAGATGTTGAAGAAGGGGTGTAAGGGTTACCTGTGCCATGTGGTGGATACCCAAAGAGTGGAAGCATCATTGGAACAGATAGCGATAGTTCAAGAGTTCGCGGATGTATTTCCAGAAGAGTTACTCAGTATTCTGCCAAATAGGGATGTAGATTTTGTGATTGATTTGCTGCTGGGTGCGGTACATGTTTTAAAGGCACCATATAGAATGGCGCCAGTAGAAATGAAGGAGTTAATGGTTCAATTACAGGAACTATTAGATAGGAAGTACATTCAACCGAGTGTGTCTCTGTGGGGAGCCCCGGTATTGTTTGTAAAGAAGAATGATGGGTCGTTACGACTTTGTATTAACTATCAAGAGTTGAACAAGTTAACGATTAAGAATAAATACCCGTTGCCCAAGATCGATGATCTATTTGATCAATTTAAAGGGGCAGAGTATTTTTCTAAAATAGATTTGTGTACGGGGTATCATCAGCTGAAAGTGAGGAAGGAGGATGTACCTAAGATGCTTTCAGAACTCGTTATGGGCATTAGGAGTTTCTGGTAATGTCGTTTGGGTTGACGAATGCGCCAGCCGCATTCATGGATAAGATGAATAGAGTGTTCAAATAGTATTTGGACAAGTCCGTTGATGTGTTCATTGATGATATTATAGTCTATTCTAGGACACAAAAAGATCATGATGAACATTTGAGAATAGTGTTGGAAACACTACAGGGAAAGAAGTTATATGCGAAATTCAATAAGTGTGAATTTTGACTTGAACGAGTGCAGTTTCTAGGACATGTTATAGATAAAGATGGCATATCCGTAGATCTAGCGAAGGTGGAAGTAGTGAATGAGTAGGAGTAACTGAAAACTCCAACCGAGGTTCGGAGTTTTCTGGGGTTAACGGGATACTATAGAAGGTTCATTCAGGACTTTTCTAAATTAGCTACTTCGTTGATGAATCTGACAAGAAAGTCGGTGAAGTATAAGTGGACAGAAAAGTGTAAAAATAGTTTTCAAGAACTAAAAAGGAGGTTGAGTGAGGCACCTGTATTATCCTTACCAGATGATACGGGGAATTTTGTAGTTTATAGCGATGCTTCGCATAGATGACTTGGTTGTGTGCTCATGTAGCATGGCAAGGTCATTGCATACACAACACGCCAGTTAAAGGATTATGAGAAGGTCTATCCTACTCATGACCTTGAATTGGCAGCGGTAGTGTTTGCCTTAAAAATATGGAGACATTATTTTTTTAGGGAAAAGTGTGAGATATACACGGACCATAAAAGTCTGAATTATATCTTCACACATAAGGAGTTGAATATGAGGCATAGAAGGTGGTTAGAGTTGATAAATGATTACAATTATAATATCATATATCATCCAGGAAAGGCGAACGTAGTAGCCGACGCGTTAAGTCGGAAGGGTAGGGAAAAGTTGTCAATGTTAACGACTCGGAATAAGTTAATAATAGAGATGGCAAGGATAGAGTTAGAAGTTAAGTTACCAAGTGAAACGGTGGAGATGTTATTCTTAATAGAGACTCGACCAACGATAGTGGAACGAGTTAAGGAAGTACAGATAAGTACTGAAGAATGCGAGCGAATGAAAAAGATAATGGAAGATGATGTGAAGACTACGTATAACCTTGATAAAGAAGGTATACTTCATTTTGAAGGGGGAATTTGGGTTCCAAATAATTCTGAGTTAAAAGAAGAGATTATGTGTGAGGCTTATAGTTCGAGGTACTCGATACATCCTGGTAGTACTAAGATGTATCAAGACCTTCGTCAGACTTTTGGTGGCCGAACATGAAGATGGAAATCGCAGAATATGTTAGTAGGTGCTTAACTTGTCAAAAAGTTAAGGCTGAACACCAAAAATCGAGTGGGTTGTTGCATCCACTAGAGATTCCGGAGTGGAAATGAGAGCATATCACCATTGACTTTGTGGTGGGACTTCCAACAACGAGAAAAGGATATGATGTTATTTGGGTAATAGTGGATCGGTTAACCAAATTGGCTCACTTTTTACCAATAGGAATTAGGTATAACCTAGAGCAACTAGCTAAACTTTATGTCAAGGAAATTATTTCTAGACATGGAGTACCTGTTTTGATTGTGTCCGATCGTGATCCACGATTCACGTCAAACTTTTGGAGGAGTTTGCAAGAGCTAATGGGAATGCATTTGAGATTGAGTACGGCGTATCATCCACAAACGGATGGACAAAGTGAATGGACAATTCAAACGCTAGAAGATATTTTAAGATCTTGCATTATGGATTTTAAGGGGAGTTGGGACGAACATCAAGCTTTGGTGGAATTCGCTTACAACAATAGTTTTCACGCTATTATAGGCATGCCACCTTATGAAGCGTTGTATGGGAGGAAGTGCAGAACAACACTTTCCTGGGATGAAGTAGGTGAACGTCGAATGTTGGGACCTGAGATGGTGCAACAAATGGCAGATATGGTTAAGTTTATAAGAACCCGATTGGTAGCGGCTCAAGATAGACAAAGGAAATATGCAGATACTCATCGAAAGAATAGAGAATTTGATGTAGGATCGTATGCCTTTCTAAAAGTGTCACCTTGGAAAGGGATGATACATTTTGGGAATAAAGGGAAGTTAAGTCCAAGGTTTGTAGGACCTTTTGAAATTTTGAGAAGGGTAGGAGTGGTAGCTTACTAAGTAGCTTTACCTCCAAAGATGGTAATAATACACAATCTGTTTCATGTGTCAGTATTGCGTCCGTATAAACCGGACTACAAGCATTTAATAGAATATGAGTCTATTCAAGATGAAAAAGATTTAACGTATGAAGAACTTCCGATTCAGATTATTGATAGGAAGGAACAAGTCTTGAGAAACAAAGTAATACATTCAGTAAGG
The DNA here is from genome assembly GCA_020205505.1 of Panax japonicus. Lineage (NCBI taxonomy): Eukaryota > Viridiplantae > Streptophyta > Magnoliopsida > Apiales > Araliaceae > Panax > Panax japonicus. The sequence continues at coordinate 28,518,357 of CM035104.1, read as the reverse complement.
AAATTTGGAGTAACCACGATGGTGAAGAAGCAACATGGGAGCTCGAAAGTAAAAGGAAGGAAAATTTTTCTCATTTGTTTATGTAAGAATAGCGAGATTCTGGGGACAGAATCCTTATAAGGAGGGAAGAATGTAACGCCCGAGAATTTTGTCTTTTTAATGAATTAAATTTTTATTTGATTATTGATAAGTCAGTTTTATACCTACTTATCCGGTATCTTTTACTTGAATTAGTTGCTTATATTCATGTGTCTTAGTTACTTTTCATGCATTTTTTGATCGTTTTGTAGGTTATACATTTGGAAGCGGTGTGAGCGATTATTGGTAAGGAAAATGCAAAGAAAAGCAATCCGGATATAGTTTGTGCTTTTAAGTTCATTTCATATTCTTGGCTTAGAAATTGGACTATATTATAGAGCGTCTTCTTAGCTTTCTAGAACATCTTGAATCATTCCAATCGGAGTTCGGATGAAAGAGTTATGACATTTCTACCAACGGACGTCGTTGAACTTCATTGTTGTGGGTGGCCATTTGCATAGCAGTCACTTCCAGTCAAGTTTCGACCATAATACATTCATTATTTCTCAAAACTCAAAGAATGAAAATTGTAGATCTCGTCGATCGCTTCGATTTGATAGGTCGCGGGCCTCGTAAATCCTCTCAGTTTAAAAGTTATGGCAGTTTTTGCAGAGGAGGTTCCATCAGAAAAATGAATTTACTTAGATATGGGAAGGACACTCATAGACATGCAAAAAGGAGAACTTACTATGAGAGTCCAAGATCAAGAAATAAAATTTAATGTGTTCAAGGCCATGAAATTCCCTACAGACGAGGAAGAATGTTTTCGGATGGATTTAATTGAGTAAATCATCAGTGAAGATATGAGCAAGAGTTTGCTCAACAATCCATTAGAAACAACCTTACTAGGGGATGAAGAATAGGACGCCCTAGAATTTGTGGACTTCTTACAGATGCTAGACTCATTGCCACGAGTTAACAGATTCAGAGCACCGTTTGAACCTTTTCACACGGAGGAAAAAGCTGCTAAAAAACTGAAACCGTTATTGGAAGAGCCACCAACATTGGAGCTTAAGCCACTCCCTAAACATCTCAGGTATGCGTACTTAGGCGATTCAAATTCTTTCCCTAAACATCTCAGGTATGCGTACTTAGGCAATTCAAATTCTTTACCTGTAATTATTTCTGTTGCACTTAACGAATTGCAGGAAGAAAAGTTGTTGAGGGTGCTTAGAGATCACAAATCAGGGATTGGTTGGACGATCGCGGATATAAAAGGAATTAGTTCGTCATTCTGCATGCATAAGATTCTGATGGAGGATGATGCAAGACCGTCAGTGGAGCATCAACGTCGACTTAACTCAATTATGAAGGAAGTGGTAAAGAAGGAAATTCTAAAATTATTGGATGCCAGTGTCATATATCCAATTTTCAACAGTAAATGGGCTAGTCCGGTTCATTGTGTGCCAAAAAAGGGGGGAATGACTTTGATATAGAATGAGGACAACGAGTTAATTCCAACAAGAACAGTGACAGGATGGAGGGTGTGCATCGATTATAGGAGGTTGAATAAAGCAACCCGAAAAGATCATTTCCCGCTGCCCTTTATTGATAAAATGTTAGACAGATTAGCGGGACATGAGTACTACTTTTTATTGGATGGATACTCGGGCTATAACCAGATCGCCATCGCTCCTGAGGATCAAGAGATTACAACATTTACATGCCCTTACGGCACATTTGCATTCAGGAGGATGTCATTCGGGTTATGCAATGCACCTGCAACTTTCCAACGGTGTATGATGGCCATTTTTTCAGACATGGTGGAGAAAAATGTTGAAGTCTTCATGGACGATTTCTCGGTCTATGGAGACAACTTTGATAGTTTCCTAGGGAATCTGGTCATGGTATTGCAGTGATGTAAGGATACAAATCTCATACTCAACTGGGAAAAATGCCACTTCATGGTTGAAGAAGGCATAATTTTGGGCCATAAGGTTTCGGCTCAAGGATTGGAGGTGGACAAAGCGAAGCTGGATATGATCGAGAAACTGCCTCCACCGAGCTCAGTTAAGGGTATTAGAAGTTTTCTGGGGCATGCTGGGTTCTACAGAAGGTTCATAAAAGATTTCCGTAAGATTGCAAAACCTCTATGCAGTCTTTTAGACAAGGATGTTACTTTCAATTTTACTGCGGAATGCAAGTCAGCATTTGAATTATTGAAGAAGAAATTAACTACAGCCCCCGTGATAGTCGCACTGGACTAAAATATGCCATTCGAGCTTATGTGTGATGCAAGCAACTATGCGGTTGGGGCTGTTTTGGGACAAAGAGGAGACAAGGTGTTTCACACCATATACTATGCAATCAAAACACTCATAGAGACTCAAATGAATTACACTACAACAGAAAAGAAATTGCTTGCAGTGGTGTACGCGTTTGACAAATTCTGGGCATACTTGATCGGGAGAAAGGTGATAGTATACACGGATCATTCGACTATTCGGTACCTAATAGCGAAAAAAGATGCTAAGCCATACCTTATCCGATGGATTCTCCTACTTCAAGAGTTTGACTTAGAGATTAAAATAGAAAGGGAACGGAGAATCAAGTTGCCGACCATTTATCAAGGCTGGAAAATCCGGAGAAAAAGGATGAAGATAGATGTGCAATCAACGAGTCATTCCCAGATGAGCAACTATTTGGGTTAAATGTAGAATTTTCTTAGTATACAGACTTTGCGAATTATCTGGTGAGCAACATGCTTCCCCCTGATCTTACACGAAAATAGAAAAATAAGTTTCTTCATGACGTCAAGTGGTACATGTGGGATGAGCCTTATTTATTCAAACAGTGCACCGATAAGATGATTTGACGATGTATCCCCTACAGTGAAGTTCACGACATACTGTAGGAATGCCACTCATCGGCATATGGGGGACATTATGGGAGTGAGCGCACAGCGGCAAAAGTGATTCAAGTAGGGTTTTATTGGCCGACATTATTCAAAGACGTCCACCAATTTGTGAAAACATGGGATAGATGCCAAAGGGTGGGAAACATCTCTAAACGGAATAAGATGCCCCTACAAATAATTCTTGAAGTGGAAATCTTTAATGTATGGGGAATCGATTTCATGGGGCCATTCCCTTCGTCTTTGAGCAATCAGTATATTCTACTCGCGGTGGATTACGTCTCGAAGTGGGTTAAAGCTGCAGCACTACCGTCCAACGATGCCAAGGTGGTCCTCAAATTCCTACATAAAAACATTTTCACGAGGTTTGGCACGCCAAGAGCAATAATCAGTGATGAAGGTAGTCACTTCTGCAATAAGTCTTTTACAGGTCTATTGGCTAAGTATGGGGTTAACCACAAGGTGGCTACAGCGTATCCCCCTCAAAAAATGGACATGCTGAGGTATCAAACAGAGAAGTTAAGAATATATTGGAAAAAGTTGTACATCTAAGTTGGAAAGATTGGTCACTTCTGTTGGATGACGCATTATGGGTTTACCAGACTGCATACAAAACACCAATCGGGATGTCACCATATCAACTCCTATACAGAAAAGCATGTCACTTACCAGTGGAGCTACAACACAAAGCCTACTGGGCAATACAGAAATTAAATTTTGATTAATCCGCCGTAGGAGAAAAGAGGCTACTCCAACTAAATGAGCTCAACGAATTTCGACTTCATGCATACGAGAACGCCAAGCTATACAAAGAATAAAAAGATGGCATGACCAGAAAATTGTGCATCGAACATTCGATCCGGGACAATCAGTCCTCTTGTTCAAATCACGGCTGCAATTGTTCCCAGGAAAGGTTAAGTCGAGATGGTCCGGACCATTCACTATAAAGTGAGTATTCCCTCATGGTGCCGTTGAACTCTAAAGTCGTAATCCATTAGAGACGTTCAAGGTCAATGATCAAAGGATAAAGCATTACTAGGGTGGCGAATCAAACTGGGATGTCGTCAACATCACTCTAGCCGATACACAGTAAAACAGGGAGTAGTCAGGCTAAACGACTTAAAATCAAGCGCTAATTGGGAGGCAACCCAATATTTCATTATTTTTCGTAGTTTTATTTATAATTGTTAGGTTGTAGTTTTTATTAAGCACTAGTTAGGTATTCTCAAGTAAAAGTTTTTCTGAAACTCTCAATCATACTCCAAGTCGTCAATAATCTAGCATCTTGCATGTTTATGGTTGCAGGAGGGGTCTAAAATGAGTAAGAGCAACAACGGGCAAGAAAAGAAGGAAAATCGGATAACTTTAATCTGCATTTTTGGAAGCCAAAAATCCAAAGTCAGTGGGCATGCCTGCCTGGGCGGGCTAAAATGGCCTTGTACCCCTCGCTGGGGCGGGGGTCCTTGATTCTGGGCAGACACGTTCAGCATATACACACGCTGCCTTCTTATTTCCCCACTACATATTTTTTGTTTATCTCACACCCAAACCACCCACCCTCCATTACAAGACAACTTAACCCACTCCTTCTACTCACGATTATACTAGAACTCACCCTCTCACCCCATTACCAAACCCACAAATTCCACTACCCCACACCATCAAGCACACGAATTCCTCTCCCCTATCTTACCTCTATATAAACCCTACCACAAACCTCCCATATTCATCACCACAAATTTGAATTCATCAAGAAATTGGGCTACACATACAGCAATTGAGTGTAAGTTACCTTCATACTGAGTTGTCATCTTCTCTCAACTAAAGTACCATTGAAACAATAGAGTTTTGGGGGAAGAACGGACTGTGCACACCAAGTGTTTGACAAATTGAGTGAACCAAGTGTAAAGGGAAGGTAGTGTGTGCTAGCAAGTTTTAACATCCAGAATTCAATGGCTTCACAACTGACACCCAAACGCCAAAGGGGAGAGAGTTCAAGATCCGTTTAACTGACACGAACATATGATCGACGAAAATTTATGAGTGTCGTCGCCGCCGACCGGTATGACTACATGCTAACCAAAGCCCTTACGCCGGAGCGTGGATTGGCCTCCGAGGGAAATGATGGGGAAATGATGTTGTCAACATTTTCAAGGAATTTTATGCAAACGCCGAAGACAAAGCCCATTCAATGCGTTTGTGCGGGGTCGCATGGTCCCGTTCAATGATGATGCCATCAATTCATATTATTAGTTGTGGGTGCCACGACAGTGTCAGTATGCACAATTAAGGGATTTTGACCCTGACTAGGAGGAGGTTATCACGAACATGACAAAGTCGAGAACATCTTGGATCAAAGGTCGAAAGGGAGGTATAGTGTTCCATAGCAAGGACCTTAGCCAGTATGTACGCCTTCTTATGTGCTAAATTATTTCCGTCCCAACTCATTCGGATCTCACCAAAGAGAATGTGTTACTGTTGTACGTAATTGTGCAAGATTTCATTATTGACGTCGGGGCAATTATCAGTTTCTCCATCCGCCGGTGTTTACGTGGAAATTTTTCGGGTGGCTTGCCACACCCATCACTCATCTGTGCATTGTGTCGCAATACAGGGGTGAGATGGTCCGATGATGAGCCTACTCAAATGTCGCTCGCTTTACTTGATTCTAGAATGATAGCGCGGTATTTTGTATGGGCAGGAGGTGAGTCACATCCACGAGGTCTGGGTTTTATTTTTCCATCGGCGTCGGAAGACGAAGTCGATGCAGAAGATACCTCGGAGGATGAGGATGAAGCAATGGGAGATCAAGGAACTGAGCAGGTACCGCAGACCGAGGAAATATCCAGTCCTCAGTTCCTTGAGTTCCAAAATCAGATGACTGGGCATAATAGGGTAGCACGCCAGGAAATGCGACGATTGGCAATGCGACAAGATCACATGTTTGATGCTATGAAAGCATCTTTCGCCTCACTCAACACAACACTCCAAAGCTTAAACCCGGCGGCTCACTATCCATATCAATAACCCGAATCACTACCTCGATTTCCTCCAAATGATTCAGATGATGAAGAGCACCAACCACCTCCCCATACTTAGGCGATTGCAGGGAAGTCCTCATGCACTTAATTTTATTTTTATCCAATGAGGACATTGTATTACTTAAGTTTGGGGGATTTAATTGTTTAGTTGCATGCATTTTGTTATTTTTGTTTTCATTTCTAGTTTGCATAGTAGATTAGGTGTTTGCATAGTAGTCTAGGATTTTGCATTGTTTTCAATTCTGTTATTTTCATCATAAAAAAATAAAAATAAAAAATTAGTTTTATATTGTGTTTGCATATGTCCAATAGTACTGCAGTTTATGTTATTTGTGGGCCAATGATGAGATTGTGAACAAGTTAACCACTACAGTATTGATTATTAGAACTGTAAGAAAATTTCTGATATGAATCGACTCTTGAACTTGTTTGAAACTGTTATAAAAAGGTTAGCACTAATAACATCTTTGTTGACCGGTCAGTTCAAATTGATACATAAATAGTTTCTAAAGGATAATGCTAGGCTGAATGAGAAAACGACAAAGATAGGCAGTAAAGGCTAAAATTAGGCAAGAACCTAAGTTTGAGGGAGTATATGTGGGGTATATAAGCCTTGTTAAAAAAACAAAAAAAAATTGGTATAACACACCAACCATCTATCTAAAAAAAGGGAGCGTAAAACGCACTCACCAACCATCTATCTAAAAAAAGGGAATAATGACGGGAAAAGAGAAAAAAGCCCCCGTGTAAAAAAAAGAAAAAGAAGAAAGTATAAGTATCTTGCATGTACCCTTGAATTTGGTATTGTTTAATTTTAGTTGGGTTGTGCCTATCTTTGAATTTTTAAGATTGACTGTATGATTCCTTATAAAAAGTTGCTTATGTATTGAATTTGGGTTCATATCAGTTATTTTAGATGTTGATCACACACGCACGCTATACCAATGATAATTGTTCAAGATTTGAGAATTAATACGAAAGTGTGGATTGGTTTTGGTAATTCGTATTGTAAAGTTGCTTGTTTTCTCTGAGGCCGATGGGATAAGTTAGTTTCTGCGATATTGTTGGATTTTTAGGCATTTAGATTTTATTCATTTCATTGCATTACATTGCATATCATGTAGTTTGTTTTGTGCTCGAGGACTAGCCTAGTTTAAATTTGGGGGATTTTGATAAGTGTATTTAATATACACGAATCGATATTCATTTCAAGTTTAAATTTGTAGTTATCTTTTTGTTTTGTGTTCGTTTTCATATGTTTCATGTCATTTTATGTGTAAGGTGGTTATGGATGCAAGTGGTGAAGAAAGACGGAGTTTTGGAGCGAAAGTGGAAAAACGCATGAAGTTGGAATTTTGCTTTAGCAGTAGACATGCCCGTCGGGGCAGGCCTTTTTGAGCTTGTACCTCCCGCGGGGGCGGGGGTGCCGAATCTTGAGAATCCTGCTGGCTTTTGAAGACTGCTGCAACATGGATTGTTGATGTTTGGTGAGGCGCCTGGACAATAAATAAGGGGATCTCGACCAGAACAAAGAGGAGAGCAGAATTTGACGTGAAAAACAAGAATTCATACAACACAACAAGCATAATTCAGAGATAAATTCGAGGATTCAAGTGCGAGCTTTGGAGGAGTAATTTGAAGAGATTATCGTGACGGTTGCAAATCTAGGCTACGTGAAGGGGGTTTCATTATTCTTCTTCTCTTTAGACTTTTATTTGTAATTGAAAGGATTTTTTCCATTAGATTATTCAGTTTTTAATTCATTCGTTATGAACTAATTCGCTTATTAGACTTGTGATGGATCCTTGGGTGAAACGATGATTCTATAACTTTGATTTCCAATTCAATAAAATATTTTCAGTTTATCTATGTTAATTCGAGTGTGAATTTATGAATTTCTTGATCAACAATTTCTCGTGGATTTGAATGGAATCGAAAGAGGATAATCAAATCTAGACCTAGTTAATGTATCATGTGTCATGAATTTTGTGAATAGCAAATTTTTGATTATTGTTAAGGTAGAGATATGCTTGACATCACATGTAATCGGATATAGAACTTAAGCTTAAACCTTCTTTAATTGCAATTCACATAGAGATATAGTGAGTTGGTTGATTTAGGTGTTTAACTTGTTTCTATCTTAATTGTGGATTTAAGTTAATATGGTATTAGTGCATCGAGAGGTGGCTAGTATTACATTCGTGTCCTTGATTAATAAACTTGAATATTAAATTAAGTTGGAATAAAGGTTTGAAAATCAGAGTGAAGCTCAAGGTGAAATCGTAAGACTAATTCTCCATTAATTGTTTGAAATTCTGGATTTTGATATTAGTGATTGTTTTGTGATAGTTTATTTATTTATTAATTTAGTTTCTATAATTTTAAACCATTGATTTGAATAGTTTAATAGAATTAGGATTAATAGAAAAATTGATAATTGTGAAGTTAAAATTCTTGTTAATTTGTCCTCGTGAGAACGATACTTTATTCACTACTATATTACTTGTTGACTGATAAGTAGGATTTACACCTACTTATGGAGTACCAATTCACGCGAACTATGCCCATCTCAAGTACATTTTAGTCTGTTTTAGCTGCATTTTATGTTAAATTGCATTTCGCATACTTAAAACTCCTTTTGGCGATTAAGTGCAGGAATTGGCCCAATTTGGTGGTGATATCGGGCTCGAGGCTAATGAAAGCATAAGGCGAGGCAAAAGATAGGATGTGCATGGGATTGATTGGAGCATGGATGGACAAGCATGGATATATATAGGACATGTCAGTAGCAGCAGCAACATTACAGAACTAGGCTAAAGAGCAGAATCAGAAGACAAAAACTGCAAGCCGCGCGACAAAGATAGCTTGGAAGCCCGCGCCCGCGCGAGTTACCAACCAAAACAGGACAACCTACTGCAACTTGCGCGAACGTGAGAAGGACAAGCCTAGTGAGCCCGCGCCCACGAGCGAGACCGGCCAATCATACAAACCTACTTCAAGTCTCGCGGCCGCGAGAATATCACGCTGGAGGAGCGTGCGGCCGCGCGCGAGGCCTGAATCTGCTGACTTGTTTTATTTTATTTCCAAATTTTAAGGGTTGTAATTGATTTAAAAAGATTCCTGGTGGTGTCAGGGGTATCATTTGACATTTTATTAGTTTTTCACGTATCTTTACTTGGTAATTAGGGTTTTACTCTTTGGGGAAGATTCCAACGTAGAAGGAGGCCACAACTCTATCTTTTTGTTCCTTCTTGGGATTTTCTACCATAGTGGGATTATTATTATTAGTTTTTGCTGGAATCATATGAGGATTTGAATTTTGATTCGTATTCTACAATTGGGTTTGATAGTTTCATCTTTCATCTTTCAATTGTCATTTATTGATCATGTTTAGATTTGATCCCATAATGGCTTTTGGTTCAGTCATGAACTAAACTCCATTATGGGATTCTAACAGATTTTAATATGTAGTTTGATTGCATGTTTAAATGCTTGATTGTTTTGCATATCATATGGGATGTCTATCATGATTGTTTTGTATGTATGAATGCTTGATCACCATTCGTTTCAGTATTTGTATGGAATTGACAATGAACATGCAAATACGGAATGTAATCATGATAGTATACGTATATAGGGCTGTGTTATATGGCTTATGTATTTCGTGAACCAAATAGACATATACTGTTTCACCGTATAAGTTAGAATAAGGGCTTGAACTTAAAATCAATCTAATTGCAATTTCACATAGACATATAGTGATGTTGGTTATATTGATGATTACATAGAGTCTATCATCTGTGGATGCTGTGTAAGTAGGTCTTAGTGCATTGAAAAATGGCTAATACTCTTTTAGTGCTCTTGGCTACTTTCCTGTGATATGTGAGCAAGTCATGCATGATAATGGCAATTGAATGAAGTATTAAATGAAGTTAGAATCCCATTAGTTCCAATATCATTTATTCTATAATTATTATTGTTTTAGTTGTTATTTGTAATTCAAGAACAACCCAAGTTTAATCAATAGTGTGAGCATATAAATATAGTGATTTATTAATGAATAATAGTTTAAGTTTAACAACTTTCTCTGTGGGATCGATACTTTACTTGCTTTGTATTACTTGTTGATGCATGTATGCTTGCATGAGTTAGAGCTCTTTCGTTAGTTTTAAAAAAGAGGCAAGAAGTTTTTGGCGCCGTTGCCGGGGAAAGGCGTTTAATTTAGTATTATTATCATTAGTTTTAAGATATATTGTATGACTTAGACAATTCTAGTCTTATCTCATTTCAGTTCTTGTTTTTGTTTCAGGAATTTAGATACATTTTTATGCACACACGGTCAACCAACCCCGAGTTAACACCTTTTCAGGATAATATAAATGGGAGAGGTTGGAAAGCGGGTGTTCGTAGAAATTTACAATAGCAGTTGGAAAACACAACAGCTAACATGGCAGCCGAGGCACAAGGAGAAGAGTAAAGAGAGGAGCATATGGCTCGTAAGGAGTATTCCATGCCCAATATTAATGGACTACAGTCTAGCATAGTCAGACCAGCGATAGCAGCAAACACATTCGAGATAAAAACTGGTATTATTCAAATAGTGAAGAATATAGTTCAGTTTGGGGGTGCTGCTATAGATGATCCGAATGAACATCTGTTGAGTTTCATCAAAATTTGTGATATATTCAGATACAACGGTGTGACGGAGGATGCTATTAGACTAAGGTTGTTCCCATTTTCATTGAAGGGATAAAGCGAAAAGTTGGCTTCATTCTCTGCCAGCAGGATCTATAACTACATGGGAGGATTTAGCACAGAAATTCTTAGCTAAGTTCTTCCCAATAGCTAAGATTGCCAAGATGAGGACAGCTATCTCTCAGTTTGAGCAACAACAGGGAGAGTCGTTATATGAAGCATGGGAGAGATACAAAGAAATGCTGAGAAAGTGCCCACATCACGGTATGCCAGATTGGATGGTAATCAACACGTTTTATAATGGATTGGGATGGCAGTCGAGACCGATTGTAGATGTAGCTGCAGGAGGGGCATTATGGACAAAGAGCTATGAGGAAGCCTATGATCTTATTGAGACAATGGCATCAAATGATTTTTAAAATCCTACATCCTGAATACCACAAACCAAAGTTGCAGGTGTATTGGAGGTTGATGCTATTACGCAGTTGTCAGCACAGATGGCAGCCATGGAAAAGAAGATAGATACTTTGGCAGAATGGAAAAGTAAAGACGGTTGCCTTCGTATGTGAGATTTGTGTGGGGTCACACTCGACGGATCAATATGCTATCAGTTCAGAATCAGTGTAGTATGTGAGCAACTATAGAAAAGAACAAGGTCAATTTTATAACACATACCACCCCAACAACAGAAATCATCCAAATTTTAGTTGGTCAAATAATCAAGGGAATTAGCAGACTCAGTTTCAATCAAATAATCAATTTCAGGCGCAACCAGCGCAGCCGCAGTTTAATCCTAGACCTCCCTTTCTGTGACACCCCCAAATTCTGGTAATTTATTTCCTCAAGATTTAGTGTTCACTTAATCAAAACATTCATTTATAACTACCCATTTATAATAAAATTGAATAATAAAAACCTGCCCATACAGAATTAAACTTAAATAAAAATCTCCTAGGTTATCTAACCTTTAACAACAATCATTCAAATGTGGAAATTTAAATAAACTTCATTACAATCTTTAAACCAAAGTCTGAAAGTAAACTATCAAAACTATTACAAGTCTTCAGTATTTATTCATCCTTCCTTTTCCCTTACTGGTGCTAGGTACGTCACCCGTTTCAACTTTAGCTGTAAGAAATTTTACAGGCAAGAGTGAGCAAACAAGGCCCACTTGAAATAACAATAAATAAATCTTTAAACTTTTACATCAATTGCCAATATTAGGCTCAATAGAACTGAACAATATTCTATTAACTTTCTGAAAATTATAACATTCACTGAGGGTCTAATGACCACGAATCATGTCCACAGTTATAAGTAATCTCTCAACTTTAACTTTAACAGTCATAAGACTATAAGGACTCCACGTACTTAGGGGGGATCAACCCTTCGTACAATGTATTGTGCACAACTATTTCAACGCTAATCGTAAACCTCTATTAAAAGAGTTGTTCATCTCAGTATTTAGAATACAAGTCCGCACCAAAGTAAGTTTGGTTTGGATACATTACAGGGTAATTTAGGATTCAACGGAAATCAACTAAGGATTAGTTGATAACAAAAGAAATAACTATATGCTATGGAATAATCATAACTGAATTGATATTTATAAATTAACATTACGCTTTAGGAATAGTCTAATAGTATAAGCATTGAATAATCATAACATTCAAGGTTATTGAGAATTTTGGGTATTAAACATGCATATTGAATAGAAATTTGAACGATAGAGTTGTTCAATACTAGAATATTAAATTAGAACAACTCGTACGCTAAATCACAAGTTACATATTAAAGAACTTGATCAATAATATAAGATTTGGAATACTTGTATTCACATGAACCAATAGATACAAGAGTTTTATCAATAATAAACAATCTAACTCTACGAAAGTGTAAAGTTAGCAACTTGTACAATTGAAATGGAATTAAAAGCAATAATGTGCTCAACGAAATTTAAACTTGTACAACGAAGTTTTAGAGTTAGAAAACTTGTCTTTAGCACAAGCTAAACCTTACAACTTGAATCAATACCCTATACATATGTTATCATGACATAATTAGTCATTACCAACATTTTATATCTGTATAACCAAAATATATACATCATGTAGGTTAAATTACCCATTCACATAATCAAACTACGTTAATACTAATTAACTCTTGATAACATACTCATTCATAGTTTAATACTACTGAAATCATCATTTAACATTCATATTATTAACACATAACATTTATTTTCAAGTTTTGTATACATAAACAAAACTGTAAGAACATTCTGTTAACTCGCGCCGCGGCGCCACAGTTTACACTGTGGGTCGCGCTGTGGCGTGGTGATGGCGCTGTGGCACGGTGATTATACTACGACACCGCGCTGCGGTGTCATGATGGCGCTGCGGCGCCAGTAACATACTGCTTGGGCCGCGCCGCTGCACGAAACTTCAGTATCGACTGACAGCTTCGGCAACCGTGCAAAAAAAACCAATTTCGCCTACAAGCTCGAATCTAATAGACTGATTATCATGTAATACACATATAGACTTCATATAAACATATTGTGAAGACTTCTAACATGTTTATACTCATAAAATAACACAAACCTCAAAGTTACAACACCTAATTTCAATGTTTTTGGCAAAAACTCCATTGTTGACATTTTTAATGAAATTCAACACTGTGATTTTGTTTTTCAATCAAAACAGAAATTTCAAAACATCATAGTTATGATTATACATACTCTATCAATTTCTATAATCAATTTATCAATCTAACAACTAATTAGACCTTAATTTCTATTTTAAATTAAGTCATATCATATGTATTTTCATGTAAACACTGTAATATGGTTTTCTTCACAAAACACATACATACATGACTTAAATTTTCTATAATCACATACAAATTCATGAAACAACCTTATAATCAATAATCATACAAAACTATATACATAACAACAATTAATCCTTTATAAAAATTTACAGAGAACTTTTTTTGGAAGAAGAAGTCTAAACTTTTAAAGAAGAGATTAAGCTCCTACCTTTGATTAGGAAGATGATGGCTATTCTTTTCTCCCATTCCTTTCTCAAAAACCTGTTAGAATCACTCACTCTCTCTAGAGTTGTCTTAAATTTTTCTCTGTGTTCTTCTTCTTCTTCCCTCTTCTCCCAACTCTAGTTTACGTATTATCATATAACGTATAATAATAATAATATAGATATTAAGTATAGGATTTTAACTAACATCAGTTATAGAATTTTGAAAATCAAAAGTCATAAGGCTTGTTTGGCTAGGCTTAATAAAATAACTCATTAACCCTTACACCTTGTTTCGTAAACTTAATTAAAACAAATGGATAAATCCTTATACCTTGTTTGCTAACACATCATTAGATTAAAGACTTGATATGCAATAAGACATGTTTGGCAAAACTAAATTAAACTCTTTTAATTTATTTTTAGTAACTCCTTTATAGCAAGGTTATTTGTCACACTTCTATTTAATTAAATAATCAATTAAAATATTAATCTATTAAATTACTTTAACACATAAATCATTATCACAAAACTATAATTTCTTTATAATTATAACTTTATTCGACCAACTAATATTTTAAATTACCATTTCCCATTTAAAATATTATAATTTATTTAAATTACTATAAGCTCTCTAGCTTACTTATTAAATTAAATTGGTATATAAACTCATAACAACTAATTTTCTTAGCTCATTAATTATTTATTCAACAAATAATTAACTAAATCACATCAACTCAAATTGTCATTAAATACTTATACAATTCAATAAATATTTAATATTGCAAATAAATATTTAATATTTAATTATTTATTCAACAAATAATTAACTAAATCACATCAACTCAAATTGAACAATTATTTATTCAACAATAAACATAATCCATTAAATACTTCTATAATTCAATAAATATTTAATATTACACTTTAAAATTATGGAATGTTACACTTTTCGCCAGGATTTTCTCAACATTAACAACAACATCACACTCCAGCTGCACCTCAGCAAGAAAAGAAATCAGAAGTGGAGGAGATGATGATGAAATACATGGCAAACACAGAAGTTATGATCAAGAGCCAATCAGTGGCTATAAAGAATCTGGACACTCAAATGGGGCAGATGGCAAACATGCTTACTAACAGGCCCCAGGGTTCATTTCCAAGTAATACGGAGATAAATCCAAGGAGAGAAGGGAAGGAACAGTGTCAAGCGATCACATTGAGATCTAGGAAAGATTTGTCAGCTACTACAAGTCGCGCGCCCGCGCTGAGAATGCACTGAGGAAGGCGCGTGGCCGCGCAAGGCAGAGGAGCCAGCCACTGAGAAGGAAAATTTGGAGAAATCAGAGGATCAGCAGGAAGAGAAAGACAAAGCATGTTCAGAGGAGACAGTTAAGAGTTTAGTACCACCAATGCATATTCAAGTTTCGTATCCACAAAGATTAAATAAGAAAAGGGAAGATAAAAAGTTCAGCAAATTATTGGAGGTGTTCAAAAAGCTGCAGATCAACATACCATTCACCGAGGCATTGGAACAAATGCTAAGCTACGCAAAATTTATGAAGGGTATATTGTCAAGGAAGAGGAGATTAGATGAGTTTGAGACAGTAGCCTTGACAGAGGAATGCAGTGCAGTGCTTCAGCAGAAACTACCTCCAAAGCTGAAAGATCCAGGCAGTTTCACAATTCCATGCACAATTGGAAAGATGAACTTCAGTAAGTGTTTATGTGATCTTGGGGCAAGCATAAATATGATGCCCTTGTTAGTATTTAACCAGTTGGGATTGCCGGATCCAAAGCCGACAAACATTGCATTGTAGTTAGCAGACAGATCCATCACATATCCACGGGGACTTGTTGAAGATGTATTGGTAAAGGTGGACAAGTTTATTTTTTTAGCTGACTTCATCATTCTAGACTACGAGGAGGACAAAAGCATACCAATAATACTGGGGAGACCATTCTTAGCCACAGGCAGAACGTCAATAGATGTATAAAAAGGTGAACTCACTATGCGTGTCCAGGATTAAGAGATCGCTTTTAACGTCTTTAAAGCAATCAGTTTACCAACGGGTGAAGAAGAGTGCTTCCTAGTTGACGTGGTGGATTGGTGCCTACAGGATGAAGTACAGAAATCAAGGGATTATGGACCATTGATATGTGCAACGGGTGAAAATTCAGATTTGAAGGAAGAACCATTGACGAAAGATGAGGTCATTAAATTTCAGGGTGCAGAGGAAACGAGGGAAGGCACCTCAATTCCATCTGAAACATGAAGCTCAAAGACAGTCAAGCTAATTGACTAAAACTTAGCACTGGATGGGAGGCAACCCATTATTATTCTCTCCATTGATTTGTTTTTAGTAGTTCATTTTAAGTTATTTCAGTAGTTATATTGAACTCCTTTTTAATAGGATACTTGATGTTCATGCTTAAGAGTGTAACAAGAAATGTATATTTGCAAGATGTTAGTGTTATAAGATCACTAAGTCATGTCTTAACAAGATGCATTAATATCTATGCAAGAACCATCATTGGACGGCACCACTGACAGGCAGAGTGAAATTGAAGTTTAGCATTACAGATATCAGCATCGCGCGGCCGCGCGGCATAGTCAGCACTAAAATTGCACGCCCACGCGTCAAGCTAATGTAGACAACAAGTCATTCTACAAGTCTTGCACCCGCGCGACCTATGCAGTGAAAACTCGCGCGCCCGTGCTGTCAAGAAAAGAAACCCACAAAAGCATTCTGTAAGTCTCATGCCCGCGCGCCCAGCTTAGTAAACATTTGCGCGGCTACGCGCGGACACCCGGTTAAGACAGAGCTGACTAAAATAAAAATAGAGTTGTGGACCATTTGGACTCTCATTTGGGATATTAACATAAGCTGAAATTCTCTCACTCTCCATAACTCACGTCGTTATCTCTTCATCAGTTACAAGTTGTGTCGTACATCTCTCAATTAATTAGCCACGATTCTCTCCTCAATCAAAGTCCATATCTCCTCAACTTCTCCAAAGTGCACTATAAAGCTAGGGTTTCAAGTTGGATTGCAAAAATAGTATTTGGGGTAGAAATTCTTCAAGCTTTTCTTCATTCTCCATCATATAATTTGTGCAACCTCTATCAAACACAAATGGGGCCTAAGCGAGCAAGATCTATTACGTCATCTTCTTCTTCCTCGTCAGTCAGTCAAGAGGCTGACATTGTGGATCACACCAAATTCCTCAATTTGGAAGCTCAACAAGAATACTACCGCATTGTGGCGAAGACATTCGTCAAACAGAGAGGATTCAAGCCGGAGGGGCAGGATGGCCAGTTGTGCGACATGATTCGAGAGAGAGGCTGGGGTGGACTGATGGCTACTCCAATACCCGTTCCTATGAGCATAGTCCGTGAATTATATGATAATGCCAAGGTCACTATGAGCGGGATATCTCTAATTCGTGGTATTGAGATAGATTACAGACCCCGTGCCATCCGACTAATTTTCAAAATTACTGATGCACCGCTAGTGGGGCTGCTAATTGGATAACCGGCGCTCATTTGGAGATAGACATGGAGTTGATCATTGCAGAGTTATGTGTGTCGGGTATGAAATGGACATATAAAGTTGGCACAACACAGCCGCGTATATTCCCAGCTGCAGCCCTAAATCGCTATGCAAAAGCGTGGAACTTGTTCATATATGCCAAGCTCATGCCTTTCGCCCATCAGCACGAAATATCAGCGGAGAGGGCACATCTTCTGTGGGGCATAGTCCCCGAAAAGTACATCAACATTGGTCATCTCATTCATGAGAATATGTTGCGGTATTTACAGGGAGTAACGATTCGAAGCATTCCACACGCATCCGTGGTAGCCATGTTTTGTGTTAATCAGGGATGCAACTGGAGCAATGAGCAGATGCAATACCCAAGCCAGGACATTACTCATGCCACGATCGAAAAGTTCGAAGACTGAGCAGGTGGTGTACCGCACCCACGCGGACTAGTATTCATCTTTCTGCCTATTTTTCCAGAGCCACCACAACAACCCCCGCAAATAGACGAGGCGGGTCCATCTACGCACGCACGTGCCACCAATGGCGATCGCCAGCTCCGAAGGTTGGAGCGCAAGGTCGATGCCATGTATGACAATTTGGGCACATTTGCGACGGGACTCACAAGGGCTTTAGCCGAAGCGTTTGCGCAACAAGGAACAACACAAGAATGGCCATAGTTTGGAACCGCAACACCATATCTACCACCGGATTCACCACCAGAGAAGGGTGGCACCGCCGATAATTAGGGGAGTTTTCGTACTCTTTACCTTAATCAATTGGGACATTGAATATTTTAAGTTTGGGGGTATTGGGTAGTAGTTAGTATTTTTAGTTTTACATATAGTTTTACATGATTCATATAGTTTTTGCATGATTAGTTTAATTTTTATGTGCATGTTTAGATTAAATTTTAGCATATAGTTGCATGTTTATAATTGCATACCTCACAGTTCTTACCGTTTAAAAAAATTTTGTCTAGCCACTAATGAGAGTGAAGTTTTTAAATGATTTCTGAATATTTTGGATAACATGAGCTGAGATGTAACGTTTTATACAATGAAATTCATAATGCTGTTTAAATGCTTTCGGTTTGCACAAATGTGTTCACAAGTACTTGTAGGTATAAGAAGTACGTTGTGCCTTGCGTGATAGAAAAACGTAGTCTTAAAAAGAGAAATGTGTGAAAAGTGACTTTTGGACTGTATAAAACATTGATTTTTAAACTTTGGAAAAACATGGGTATCTATGTATAAAAAAAGAGAAAAAGAAAGAAAAGTGGAAATAACATGGCTAGTCTTATTTTGGGGCCCTGGCTACTTGAGTAAGTACGCCCAAGGGGATTTTCTCTACACCTAGTGCCCTAAGGTCTTTCAAAGTCTGGGATTCGTTGGTCGAAAGCTCGTTAAGGGCTAGCAGTGTGCCTAATCGAGTAAGACATTGAACAGTCATGAAAAAAAAGAAAGAAAAGAAAAGAAAAGAAAAGAAAAATAGCAATAAACACCGCGAGAAAGTGCGAAATTCGCCCTTGTGAGTAGAATAAAGAAGTTAACCCATTGTTGAACCTTAGGTTATTTTAAGATGTTGAAATAGTCTGAGTCGCATATATATACATAAAGTCTTGATTTAAGCTATAATTTTTCTGGTTTGAGCAAGATAGCATGAGCACTCTACACCTAAATCAAATATTGGGCAAACACAACACACACACACATCATCTGTATAGCATTTTTGAATTATATGAGTATATGACATTATGACTGCAGTTTGGTTTGAATCTGTATTCTCGAATCTAGAAAAAATTCGTTGAGGCAAATTAGACAGAATTTTTATGATGGTTGGGACAATGTGAGAATTAGTTGCATAATAATATAGTTGCATTTTTATTGTTCATTAGTATGCATTGCTTGAGGGCAAGAAATTGTTCAAGTTTGGGGATATTTGATAAGTAGGATTTACACCTACTTATGGAGTACCAATTCACACGAACTATTCTCATCTCAAGTACATTTTAGTCTGATTTAGCTGCATTTTATGTTAAATTGCATTTCGCATACTTAAAACTCCTTTTGGCGAATAAGTGCATGAATTGGCCCAATTTGGTGGTGATATCGGGCACGAGGCTAATGAAAGCGTAAAGTGAGGCAAAAGATAGGATGTTCATGGGATTGAGTGGAGCATGGATGGACAAGCATGGATATACATAGGACATGTCAATAGCAGCAGCAACATTGCAGAACTAATCTAAGGAGGAGAATTAGAAGACAAAAATTGCAAGCCGCGCGGCAAAGATAGCTTGGAAGTGCGCGCCCACGTGAGTTCCCAACCAAACCAGGACAACCTACTACAAGTTGCGCAGCCGCGAGAAGGACAAGCCTAGGGAGCGCGCTACGACGAACGAGACCGGCCAATCATACAAACCTACTGTAAGTCTCGCGGCCAGGAGAATATAACGCTAGAAGAGCGCGCGGTCGCGTGCGAGGCCTGAAGCTGCTGACTTGTTTTATTTTATTTCCAAATTTTAAGGGTTGTAATTGATTTAAAATGATTCCTGGTGGTGTCAGGGGTATCACTTGACATTTTATTAGTTTTTCATGTATCCTTACTTGGTAATTAGGGTTTTACTCTCTGGGGAAGATTCCAACGTAGAAGGAGGCCACAAATCTATCTTTTTGTTCCTTCTTGGGATTTTCTACCAGAGTGGGATTATTATTATTATTATTTACTGGAATCGTATGAGGATTTGAATTTTGATTCGTATTCCGTAATTGGGTTTGATAGTTTCATCTTTCATCTTTCAATTGTCGTTTATTGATCATGTTTAGATTTGATCCCATAATGGCTTTTGGTTCAGTCATGAACTAAACTCCATTATAGGATTCTAACGGATTTTAATATGTAGTTTGATTGCATTTTTAAATGCTGGATTGTTTTGCATATCATATGGGATGTCTATCATGATTATTTTGCATGTATGAATACTTGATCACCATTCGTTTTAGTATTTGTATGGAATTGACAAATAAATTTTTAAAATATTGAATTAATGTTAAATAATAAAACTAGACAAAAAATAAGTGAATGGATTTTAGATTTCCAAAAAGGAATTTTGTGATTTTAAAATTTATGTGGTGAATTATTCAGGATTAAGGATATACGTGAATATGTTCTATGTATATGGTATTATATGTGTATAGTATGTGGTGGTTAAGGGTCAAGGGTTGACCGGATAATGGCAAACCCTAATATTATATTAAGAACATCAAACGTTCAGTTAGGAAATTCTTACGATTTATAAAAAACCCTAAAACCGGTTCTGGAAACCCAAATTTCAGTTTTGGGAATCTGAAACCCTAATTCGAAATATGAAACCCTAACTTGGGATTGCAAATGCTAGTATAAGGTTTAAGCGTTATTAATAATAACTTAATTAGGAATAACCCTAATTAATTTAGAAAATCCTAATTTCTAGATTAGAAACCCTAATTTATAATTAGGGAAAACTTGATTGTTAATTTAATAATTTTAATGTTAATTAGGAAACATTAATCCTAATTTTTCAAGTTATTAGTAATTAGAAAATCCTAATCTAATTAGGAAACCTAATTTCTAGATTAAAAAGATTATTTTTCTATTTAAAATCCTAATTCTTGGGTTATAAACCCTAATGTACAATTATGACCCTAATTGCTTAATTAGTAATTTTTAATTAGGAAATATTTATCCTAATTAGCAAGTTTCAATTATGATTAGGAAATTTTAATATAATTATCGAATCCTAATTATAATTTAGAAATATTAATTTTTATTTTTGAAAACCTAAATTAAAAATTCTAGAAATTTGATTTTTGGAACCTTAGGTTTTAACCCTAAGGGTTTTAACCCTAAGGGTTTTAACCCTAAGGGTTGTGCAAGTGACCAATTTGCCCTTTTAATGAAATGCCAAATGACATTAATGCCCTTTTTGGATTTTTATTAAGGTAGATTGTATAAATTACAAATACTTTAGTTGGTGACCAACTAATTTGACTTGTATGACCTAAATCTCTAGCAATATCAACCAACACATTAGATCTAAGCTTTATATCATCATATATAGAGATCTAAGAGAGAGAAAGTTCATGTATTTGGATTATTTTCTATATAAGCTCTCACCAACTCCTTCTCTCTCTAAACCTCCGAATTTCTCAAGTATTTCAGTCACATTTTAGCCCCCTAAAACATCTAGATCAGATTGGTAAGGTAAGATCAAAGCATATTCAAGAAAAGGTATAAACCCTAATTTGATTTTTGATCTTGTATGCTAAGACAAAAGTTGTGTTTATGTGTTTAGATTTGTGCTAAAGAACGTTTTATGATGATTTATGATGATCTAACATAGATCCATAGCATCAAAATACTTTAAAATGGAGTTTTACAAAAATTGTCCAAGAACATTTTTGTGGTCTGACAAGCTAATGTCAGGAGCCATAAATCTCTGTCGATTAATGATTTTTGATGTTTTATGTTTTGGATCTGTAGTCTGATATGAGATCTTTGTTCTGCAATTGAAATTAGAGTCATTTGATGTCTAGATTACAAGTTATTGATAGTCAAAGAGAGTTGGCCGAGCTTGACCAACACTTTCTGGGTAACCTAGAAAGTGTGAATCCGAGTCTGACAAGTTTTTCTAAGTCATATATCTGTTAGGTTGTATGTTGTTTGTTGATGTTCTTGTAATATATTTGTAGCCGGTTGTATGGACTATAGATCCTAACCTTGATATCTCTTAAAACATCAACAGAGTGAACAGATTATGAGGTCAAATTAGCCATCCGAGCTTGACTTAGCGTTTCTGGAAAACCCAGAAACTGGATGAACTAGCTTTCTGACATCCTTTGATCGAGCTGAATCTGGAACATGTGATGTAGTTGGACTGATCTGTTGTTATAATTATGTTCTATGACATGTGGACTATAAATTTGAACCATAATAACCCTTATTTGATGGCCAGAACCTAGATTAAAGTAAGCTAGAAAGTGCCTACTTAGACTGCCTGGGTTTCTGGGATTACCCAGAAAACCCAGAATTTTTCTGACAGGGATTTTGAGGAGCTGGATTTGCTTGGTATGTGATTGTATGATCTATATTGTGGTTGATAGTTGTAGTGGTGCATACTGACTACATGTTCAACGTTTAAATTAGCCTAGAAACAGAATGACCAAAGATCTATCACTGGTCAAACGTGGTCCCTCGGTGTCTGACATTGCACGTTCTGGGCAGCTCAAGAACACCTATAGCGACGGTTCTGTCGCTATAGGGCCCTTTATTAATTATTAATTTCTAAAAATTAATATTTTAATTAAATAAATCGAAATAAATTTTTTTAATTATTAAAAATTACAAAATAAATTCCTAAAAATTATTTTAAAGTCTGAAAATTAGTTTTTAATTATTTTGAGTATATTTCATAAATATTTAATTTTTTTAGAATATAAATGTATTTAATAATAATATTAAATAAATTATTTAAAATTGATTTTTATACATGAAAAATTATATTATGGTATAAGAAAATATAAGTTATTTTTAATGAATTTTAATATTTTGTGATGAATTTCATTAATTAATCAATATTAATGGTAATTAATTTATTTAATAAATAAATTAAATAAATTATAGGAAAAATAGAATTAATGTTTTAAAAATCATATAAAAATGATTGAAGTTTTAGAAAAATACTTTAAGTTATATAATATAACTTTTGATATTTTGTCATGAAAATATTAATATTTTAATATTAATAGCAATTATCGGATAAAGAATTTAATTTTTTAAAAATCATATAAATATGGTTTTAAGGTAATAAAAATGCTTTAATATATTATAATATTATGTGATAATTTTCATTAATATTTGATATTAAATAAATATTAATGATAAGGGAATTATGTGGTATTTAATTCGTATAAATAGATTTTTAATGATTGAAAATTCACGATAAATGATATTAATTATCTGAAAATTATTATGAGACTTGGAAAATTATTTTGACTGATATTAAAATTATCTAAGATAATTGTTAAGTGTTAGGAAGAGTTTAATTGAACTTAAACTCGATGATTATCCGATTAGACCGTCGGGATGTTAGAATATTTCCGAACTCGACTCAGACTGTCAAAGTTTGACTTGAGGTTAGATTTTATGTGTTGTATAGACTTATAGGGTTATGTGATAATGTGTTTAGGCTATTTTAAATAATGTGATGATATTAATCTAATTGGTATATGTAAAGTCCCCGAACCCGGATACTTGAAACCTGAACTCGGTACTTCACGATACCATTTCTATGAGCGGAATAATTACTAATAATAGTAACAATAATATAAATTTCAAACTTAACTTACATTTATCAGAGTCTAATCTCAAGTACGCAACCTTTACTACATTCTTTACATGATATATAATACATATCATTAACTTAATACAATTTATCAACTTAGTACAGTCTAACTATTACAAAAGATACAAATAAACAAATTCTGTTTGCTTTCCTTTTCACTTGTTCCTGGCTTGACTTTCCAGTTGACCATGCTTAGCTGTAAACATTTAAATTAAGCAAGGATGAGCATTTGAGTGCTCAGCAAGTATTATATATATATATATATATATATATAAGCTGAAAGAATTTAAATGTTTTTTTTATAATATTCTTCTACAACTAGTCAGTAGTTGTGAAGTAATCTTTACCAATAATAATAACATAACAACCCTCTTTCAAATTTTGAAACTATGTATTGACTATACATGGGGTTTCTGTGGCATACTATGAACATTGTTTTCATTTTCGAAAAGGTTAAACAGAAATTCATCTGTAAACCGGCATTGCTTACGGGCACGAGGGTGTACATCACATAGGCCATGTATTGATCAATACTACATGTACAAGAACGATGTTATCATTCACTCTGTCCGCCTTGGGCGCATAAAATTTTTCCCATTTTCGGGATGTTCATACCTGTCAGGTTTTCATAACAAAGGTCTTATATAATTCAACATATATATATATATATATATATCAAAGGTGTATCAACATGTGATTAAATACAATGATTATCCAAGTGGGGACACTTGTATAACTGAATTATCATATACTAACATGTTGATAATCAATGGGCGTATATAATATAAGTTTAACAGTGTGTACATTAATAAAAATTATTCTGAACTTCTCACTTCTGTCCATTGCATAAAGAAAATGCAAATTTAGGATACTTGCTTGATGCGCTGCTTACAATTACGCAACTTAGATTTATCTGTTATGCCGAAACCTATCATTAATAAGATCATTCTATCTATTAGAATCACATATCATAACACATAGTACTGCTTATTGCAGTCAGCACATAACATAATCACATTGTCATACATGTTCAACAATCATGTTATCACAAACAAACAAACATTCATTCCTAATCACATTGTCACATAACCTTAACAACCATTGAATCACAAATAAACACATATCCAATTAAATTATCTACGTTTAGATCAATTTCTAAAACATGTCTGTCTACCGACAGCTTTATCGGGTAATTATCGTGTCTAAGACTCTAAACAGTTGTTCAATATCCATTTAGACTAATTAAATAACAGTCATATCATTTTTCATGACCTTATAATTATTATAAAATAATTATTACCATTTACCATAATTTTGAAATATCAGAATCATTATTAAATGATTTAAATATCAAACAATTCTATTATCATTAACATTTATTCAATATTAAATTATTAATGAAACCATTGCCAAAATATTAAAGTTATTTATAATAACTTAAAATATTTGTAAAGTACTTATATAACCCTTAAATGATTTTTAAAACATTTAAAATCATTATTAAATAATTACCATTAATATTTAAATATTAATGAACTATTTAACCAAATATTAAAAGTCATTAATTATAACTTAAAATATTTTTAATTTATTTATATCCTTTTAAAATGATTTTTAAATAAATAAAACCATTTTTAAACTATTTATTTAATATAATTATTAAATAAACTTAATATCATTGATCATTAAATAAATATCATTAATATTAAATTATTAATAAAATTATTCTTTAAATATTAAAAATTATCAAAAAATAACTTAAATTATTTTCTTATTCCATAATATAATTTTAAATAATTTTTCAAATATTAAAATCATTTTTAAATAATTTATTTAATATTATAATTAAATAAATTAAATACTTTTAATATTCTAAAAATATTAAATATTTATGAAATATATTTAAAATCATTAAAAACTAATTTTCAGAATTTAAAATAATTTTTAATAATTTATTTTGTATTTTTAATAATTAAAAACTATTTTTTTCTATTTATTAATTAATTTTCAGAAATAAATAATAGAAACCGTCGCTGAAAGCCCCTATAGCGACAGAACCGTCGCTATAGGTGTTCTTGAGCCTTCAAGAACATTCATAGCAGTTTGCAAGGTACCGAGTTTGACCAAGATTTTCGGTCAGATCCTGATGTTACTGGGCATGTTATTAGTCAGATATTGTAGTACTAATGCACGACTACAAAATCCAACAACAAACAAGTTCATACAACATATAATCAACGAGATCTGTGCCTTCAAACATGCTGTCAGAGCTGTTCTTCATTTCTGGGTTTGCCCAGAAATGAAGAACAATGCAACATACTTACTTTGAGCTTCCACTACAATCTGTTCGTGTACTTTTTTAGTGATATATGACTTCTATATTCTAGCATACATGTAACATTACAGATCTATTACAAAACATAACCATAAAAACAACAGATCTAGCCGGTAATAGCCGGTCAACCCATGCCAGAACACAGATTCATCCGTTTTTCTGGGTTGCCCAGAAATCATGAACTGTCTTCGAGCAAACCACTTTGATCGGCCACTATGATCGACTCGTTTGCTTTCAAGGAAAGTTTAAGGCATAAATATAGAGCTGATATACTAGACTACAACTTAGATACAATGATCAAACAAAAATATTAACACAATAACAGATCTAGGCTGTTTAATAAACTGTCAGACGTTGTTCTTAGTTTCTGGGTTGCCCAGAAAGTACCCGGTCAACACACTTTGACTGCCTATAACTTTTAATCCATAACAGATATGGACCTGATTCAAGCTTCAGAACAAAGATCTAATGACATACTACCAATATAAAATATAAAACACACAAAATCATTAACAGCCAAAGATTTAAAGGGTCTGACATTCGGCTGTCAGACCTCAAGAAACAAAATTTCCAGATTTTGAAAAATGTTAGATCCGAGCCTCTAGATGTTATGGATCTAACATCTAGCAACCCAGATCATCTATTGACACCATAATCAACATGTTTAACACATCAAACATAAAATCTAACAACAGAAAATTGGACAGATTTTTGGGCTAGGGTTTATACCTTTTCGATCCAATTCTTGATTCTGACTTATTGATCTGTTTTTGGTAAACGTGGGGCTTTGATTTAGGACTGATATACTATATAATTTCGAAGCTTTTAGAGATAGAGGGTCTAGGATGAGCTTGGTGAAAAATTGAGCAAATAAATGAATTCTTTCTCTCTCCAATTTATTTATAATACATGGGTGCATTGGATTTGGCTGGAATGCTGAAGATTGGCTGAGATTTAAGGCACATGGGGTGGTTGGATTTGGTCACCAACTTCCCCTAAATGTCAAAGCCTATTATTTAGCCAAAATAATACACTTAGGGGCAAAAATGTCATTTGTTTTTTTTAATTTAATGGCATTCTAGTCATTTGGCAACCCCTTAGGGTTTAGGGTTTGGGTTAGGGTTTATGGTTTGGACCATTTTAGGGTTTAATAATAATTTCAAGAATTTCCAAAATTAGGATTTGCACAAAAATATAATAAATAAATAAAATAATAAAATTTTAGTTTCTAAAATACAAAATTAGGGTTTCTTAATTAATTAGGTTTCTAATTACTTAACACCTTACTAATTAGGTTTAAGATACACTAATTAGTATTAAGCTTTCCAAATCAACAATTAGGGTTTTAATTCTATATCACCAGTCGTTAATCACATTATTGTGATTACAAATTCTCGAAGTCGTGAATGACTTTCGCTTTAAAGTTTCAATTCAATTAGGGTTCCAAAATTATAATTAAGGATTATAATATAGAATAATAATAATAATAATAATAATAATAATAATAATAATAATAATAAGGGTTTTGAATAATTACGATTCTCCCTAATTAGGGTTAATACATAAACACCGATCATAAATCACATTAACATGATTACATAACAGTCTTAAATCGGCATTCGGCTTTAACTTAGGGTTTAACATCTTAAACTAGGGTTTTGGCATTTTACACCATAATTGACCAACCATTGTCAGTCCACAAACATACAGTACATATTTATAGCACTGAAAAATCAAAATATTATAATATTATAATATTATTATCATTCCTTAATTCAGACCCATAATTAGGGTTTGATAGTAATATATTAAAACTGTTCCACACATTAACATTACATACATAACCACACATATATATAACACTGATAAATAATAATATAATATTATTATTTTCATTCCTTGATCAAAACCCAGAACTAGGGTTTGGATTCCATATCTGATTTTATCTACCATAATTAACCTTATAATTAAGTAGAAATAATTTACTTAATATCTTGAACAAAATTCATATAATAGAATAAGTATTATAAAAATTCTATATTCATATCATATATAATATAATTATCATATTTTCATGGAAAATACACATTAAAAACATTTTTACTATAAAAATAATTATTATTATAATATAATTTATAATGAGCAATAATTCTAAAATAAAATTATTCATAACCATTCATGTAATAAATATATTTTATATTCATCACATATATACATACATAATTCCTTTCACGCATTCTTACCTTTAAAATAGATAATTATTCTAAAATCATTTTCTATATTATTTAAATAATATAAGATTATATTTTCTTTGAAAAAAAATTAATAAAACATTTCCAATAAGGAATTAATTAGTATAAAAATATAATTGATAATAGTCAATAATTCTAAAATAAATTTAATTGCAATACTTAATGTAATAAATAAATTTTATTTATCACACATATAATTATAATTCCACATTACCTTGACACATATCATTCATATTTATTTTAATAAATAAATAAAAAAAAATTATACGCAAAATTTATGATTTATTATATAGAAAATATCGGGTTGTCACAGTATATAGATATTATTTATATATTAGGTTCAGACAAAGCTTATTAATTGCATAGCGATAATCAACGATTTAGGCAAGTCTTTCTTAACTCGACCTCGAGTTGTTTATTCATATATACTTGTGGTTAATCATTTCTGATTGCTATGTCTAAGAATTATTAAATTGCATCCTATGCATTTGACATGTGTTCATTAGGTATGAAAGGTTGATCACCTTCATTACCATTCGGTCCAGATATATTTGTTCATGTTAAATGCTTGTTCAGTCAAAAATTTGTTCATGCTAATTCACAACTATATTGTTGAATTATAGCCAGCTTATTATTCAAATTCTTTCAATCATAATATATCCTTAAATGAACTTATACTTGCTGGGCAAACTTATGTTCACCCTTGCTATATCATGATAAACATTGTAGATTAAGACGAATACGTCGGATACAAGGAATGGTCAAAGACAGTTCCAGCTTTAGTATACGTGTGCAGTTAGATTTGTAATGGTATTATATATTAATGTTATTGTAAGTCAACTAAGTTATGAATTGTGTATTAAGTGAAGGTTACTTGACCTTGGGGAAAAGTGTGTAAAGTTTATTGAATAAACAATTTGTGTTTATATCTTTCGCAATAGTTATAGAATGATTGTACCAGATCCGTGCTAATTTGGGACCCGAATTTGGGGTTGTCACATTTTCTGCTGACCCATAGTACTTTCCTTAGCTTCTTCAATACATTTCTTTGTTGTATATTAAGGATGACTGTTGTCATTGGGACTCTCGAGAACTTCAACGTTTATAATTCATTCCACATTTCTTGGGATTTGTTCTTAAATAAATGGGCAAGGCTTGATGCTTCTGATACAGTCAGATGATGCTCTACAATTCTGATCGTGGTGTCTAGCCACCTTGGTGCTTGATCTGATACTAGCAAACGAGAACACTACGAATTCTCTTAAGTACTGGCACACTACGATCTTCACTTACTTGAATTGCAGATTCTAAATGTAACGCCCCCAAAATAGGTATACACCACCCATTCTGAGTTGTCAAATACATGGTACAGAAACAACTATAACTTCATTAATACAATTGTCGTGCAAAATACGACAACACATATGTTGTGAGTTTAAATATAAATATTGTCTTCTACACAGTATTCAAACTCAAATAAGTCCTCATTACAATTATTGATACACTATTTTACAAAATAGTGAGGACTACTAAAACAACCGACTTGGAACATCACTCCACACCCCGACTAGTTCCCATTATATTCTCGCCTCCTGAGAAGAAAAATGGAATAAAAAGGAAAAGGGTGAGCTCAACTAGCCCAGTAAAGAATATTATAACTAAGATAATGTAGAACAAATTATCGTTAGCCTTCAATAAATCAGATAAAATATAATGGATAACTAGTTTTAGATCAATATTCGCAGTGGAACTAACAATTCATTAGAACAGTTAAGTAGAGAATGAAATCTACTATCATCTATGAATTTAAAAGTTCATCATTAATATTTTATCCCTGTAACATCAATCAATATACATCTTGAATCAAATATTTATCTTTACACTACGGGCCAAAGATATTCATTTGTATCATCAGTTGATCATATTCATCTCAACACTTGTTCATCTTTGCATTACGGGCCAAAGATAATCATCAGGTAATCATTCATATTTGCACTACAGGCCAAAGATATTCATCAAATATCACCATTAAAGACTGAGGATGATGAAAAATATTTTAAAGAACGAATCTAGTGAGATAAAAGGACAAAGATTAGGGATTCGTACTTTAGATAATCTAAGTTCAAAAATACTCCATAATAAACCATAGTGGAGTAAAATTCAAGAATTAAGATCAAAACATGGATACAATCAAATATAGTAACCATAATAGACATTTTGGACAAAGAAGAGAAAATTTCATTTTTCGGTGAATAGTGTCGTATTCGTGAATAGTCTCGTATACGTGAATAGTTTCGTATACGTGAATAGTAACCCCGACACATTCCACAAGAAAAATCATACTTTGTGAATAGTACTCGTGAATAGTACCATATTCGTAAATAGTGATGTATACGTGAATAGTAACCTCGACATGAAAAGGTAAAAATTACACAATAAAATTCATATCAATATTTTGGCATAATGATATTGAAAGAAATAATATTATTTACGAAGAAAATAACATCCCTTACCTCAAAAGAACAGTACTTCTGACTGAAATATCGAATATAATGTTGAAGTAAACTTTCACTGAATAGAAACTCTCAAAGTATCTAAATACTCACAAAAATATGCTCGATAATATAGAGAGAGAAAACTTCTAATTCTGGTGTGATTTTCAATTCTAACTAAACATCTTATTTATAGGAAAATGCCAGAATGCCAAAGCAAACTAAAATTTAATAAAATAATATTTTATAATAAAAAAAATCACGCCCACCACAATTGATCAAATTTCAGCACACCACAGTGGGGCCCACCAAAATCAGAAATTCCACACCAACCAAAAGTGGAGCCCACCATGTTTTTAATAAAAATATTTATTTCTGAAACTTCAATAATTCATAATAAATAGCCCTTTTATCATAAAAATACAAATCTTATGTCTATTCCATAGGAAATTTAATTCTCTACAACTTTGTAGAAGAAAGTTTTTTCAAATTCCAATTAGAAAATGTTTAGAAATTCAATACGGGTGATTTTAATACCTCCATTCTGACAAAATACTGATAAAATATCTCAACATTAAATCCTTCATTCATATCCACATAAAATAAATATTTTCTTATCATAAAAATTAATAATTAATTATTCACAAATAATATTACAGAATCACAATATGACAATCAGGTCATTCCTAGGAAAGAGGGGGCTTTCCGATAAGAATTTCTCCTTACTGGCGCGCAATTAGGTGATCAAACCCCTTTCCTAGACAGAACTTCCTTAGACATTGCCAATAATGCTATCTAATAATATTATTCAAATAATATGAATTATTGATCTGATAATGGGAAATGATGTATAGTGACAATTATTGAAATATTAAACAGTAATTAATGTAACAATTATTGAGTAGTGCCTTCTTACGTAAGAATCAATAATTCAAAAATATTGTGCAATACCGTGTGCTACTATGCAACCATGCTTATTATTGTATTTTAACCACCGGGTATTCCAACAGTGTTAACGGTAACAACTATGTCATTATTTGTAAAAACTCAAACTTGTCGTTTTTTTCATCCGACCATGTTCCGTTATGGGGCCCACAAATGGTTGCTCCGTCGTACGAATATTCCCCGATAGCAAGAATATTCCACGACCAAACGAATATTTTATAACCATATGTTTATTTTGCAAAATTTGCACATTTCACCCATAACCAAAGCATTATATCAAATTAATACCTTATTATTCAAAATAATAATTAGAGGAGATTTGATTTTATTTATAAAAAGTTGGGGTCTTACACTACGCTTTCGAGAGCACACTAGGATCTCTGAGTTAGCTCGACAAGTGTTTGGACCACTATACGATTCCGGGAGAGGCCCTTCAAAGCAGACACCACGATTCTGCATCAACTTCTGCAATCTCTTGATCAGATCGATAGACTACGATTCAATTGAAGCCTATCTATTACATCTTAAGATATAGATCAACCTAACATATTTGATCTCTTCATCTATACATTCGTTTAAAGAATGATAAACATTAATTGCTCAGATCAACCTAATAGTTTTGATCTACCACTAAGTCTTTATACGTATGTTCCCTGAAGGACTTTACATATAATCATGAATATTTACTTTTAACATCAAATTTAAATATGTAATCTCCCAACAAAGTGGTTGGCCTCTAGAGGTGAACCACCAAGGAAGAACAAATACTTAAGAAGATGGGTATTTGACAAAAACCCAAGTTTTTCTCTCTCCAGAGAATATGTCAGTACTCTCCCAACTCTTAAAATTGTCATTTTGTGTATGTAACCCTTTTCCATAATAAGACTCATCTTATTTATAGATATAGGGAACCCTCCTTAACTATTAAGGAGTAGGATTTTATTTTATTTAATTAAACTCTTTAATTAATTAGGCTTCCTAATCTTATTTGGAATAATTAATTAATCTCTTTTAATCTTATTAAGAATATATGAGAATACCTTTTATTAATTAATTTCCAATCTCCTTTAAGAATTAAATAATTATAATAGTAAAAAATATAATAAGACTCCTCTTATTAATTTATATTTAATATTTCCAAAATATTAAATAATAAATATTAAGCTATTTAATTTATTCTATCACCATAGATTAAATTAAATACACTTAACTTATTATTACGATTATGTCATTTACTTCTTAAATAAATATTTTTTCTTTTATGGTGTAACCTTTTAGGTTCTCCATATTAAACCAGTTGTGAATAAATGAATTAAAACAATTCTAATCTTATTTAAATAAATAAATTAAGCTATTTAATTTTATTAAATAAATAACATTTATTTTACAATAAGGGTAAGCCCCCTTAGCGATCAACGACTTTTCAGATAATATAGATTTCAACATTAATCATAAAAGAACATTTGAGTTAATAGTTACCGTACAATTCAATATTTCCATCGTACAATGTCCCAATTAAATATAAGACATAAAATTACTGTCAATTCTTATTTTATTTAATTATATGTATTCTGATTCCTAAATGCACAACTCCAAATAATATAAATTAGAAACTCTTTTTTAATTTTATTCTGTCTTGGCCAAAGACTCCTGGGTTGTTATTTATCGAATTACATTGGACATTCTCTCCTTTTAATAGAAGCGGTAAATTCTTTATTAATCATACATTGCCTCCATGTACAACTTATTAAACCCAAGTATATCCTTTGATATACATGAGGATTTTATATACACGAATCGATATTCATTTCAAGTTTAAATTCATAGTTATCTTCATGTTTTGTGTTCGTTTTTACTCTTTTTATGTTATTTTATGTGTAGGGTGATCGTGGATTTTATTGGTGAGGAAAGACGGTTTTTTTGGAGCAAAAGTGGAAAAAAGTTGGAGAAAGAAAAAGTTGAAGTCAGTGGCTATGCCCGCCGGGGCGGGCCTGTTTTGCATTGTACCCCCCGCCGGGGCGGGGGTCCCGATTCTGGAGGTGTCCTGTTTTGTTTTGACTTCTACTAGAGCTCGATTTATGGGACTGGAATGATGCGTTTAGACTCTAATAAAAGGAGATTTCGTATAGAAGAGAAGGAGAGCTTGCTATTACATAGAAAAACAACAATCATACAACACAAAGGCATTAATTCAAGAGCGATTTCAAGGATTCAATAGCAAACGTTGGAGGAGTAATTTTCAGAGATTGTCACAACGGTTGCGAATCAAGTCTACGTGGAGGGGTTTTCTTATTTCTTCTTCTCTTTAGTCTTATTTGTAATTGAAAGGATGTTTTCAACAAATTATTCAGTTTTTAATTCATTCGTTATGAACTAATTTACTTATTAGACTTGTGATGGATCTTTGGGCGAAACGATGATTCTATAACTTTGATTTCCAATTCAATAAGATATTTTTAGTTTATCTATGTTAATTTGAGCGTGAATTTATGAATTGTCTGATCAACAGTTCTTTGTGGATTTGAAAGGAATAGAGAGAGGAGATTCGAATCTAGACCTAGTTAATATAGCATGTGTCATGAATTTTTTTGATAGCAGATTTGTGATTATTGTTAAGGTAGAGATACGCTTGACATCGCATGTAATCGTATAGAGAGCTTAAACTTCAACCTTCTTTGATTGCAGTTCACAAAGGGATATAGTGAGTTGGTTAATTTAGGTGTTTAACGGATTTCTATCTTAATTGTGGATTGATGTTAATATGGTATTAGTGCATCGAGAGGTGGCTCTTACTACGTTCGTGTTCTTGATTAATAAACTGGAATATTGAATTGAGTTAAAATAAAGGTTGGAAAATCATAGGGAAGCTCAGGGTGAAATCATAAGTCTAATTCTCCATTAATTGTTTAAAATTCCGGATTTCATTATTGGTGACTGTTTTGTGATAGTTTATTTCTTTATTAATTTAGTTTTTTTTATATAATTTAAAACCATTGAATTGATTAGTTTAAAAAAATTAGGGTTAATACAAAATTGATAATTGTGAAGTTAAAACTCTTGATATCTTGTCCTCGTGGGAACGATACTTTATTCACTACTATATTACTTGTTGAACACATACACTTACGTGTTTTTAAGCGTGTTGATTTTACCCAACAAGTTTTTGGCGCCGTTACCGGGGATAATTTAGCCGAGATTTTAATATTTATTTTTTACAATATCAGTTTAATTAGTCCAGTTTTACTTAAACATTTTTATTTTGTTTTCTCTATTTCAGGTTTTCGACATTGGTTTATGCAAACACGATCTAAACATTTAGACTTGCTTCCTTTTGAGGACGACATTGACAGACGATTTCAAAAGTTGAGTAAGTGGATTGAGGAAACGAGGAATGAATTCGAAAATTTTGATAAGGAAGGAACGATGGCTGCCGAAGACCAGAAAGTGTTGAGGGATTTTGCCACACCTAGGGTGACTGATCTACAATCGAGCATTACTCGGCCTGCAAT
This sequence comes from Panax japonicus, assembly GCA_020205505.1. Classification (NCBI taxonomy): domain Eukaryota; kingdom Viridiplantae; phylum Streptophyta; class Magnoliopsida; order Apiales; family Araliaceae; genus Panax; species Panax japonicus. The sequence continues at coordinate 28,483,197 of CM035104.1, read as the reverse complement.
AGCTGCGAACACTTTTGAAATAAAGCTTGGGACCATTCAGATGATGCAGAACTCATGTCAGTTTGGGGAATGGCAAACGACGATCCGAATGAGAATTTAATCAATTTTCTTGAAATGTGTGACACGTTCAAGTACAATGGGGTGTCGGATGAGGTAGTAAGACTTTGCTTGTTCCCATTCACTTTACGGGACAAGGCGAAGAGTTGGTTACATTCTTTACTGCCGTGTTTCATCACTGCGTGGGAGGAATTGGCTCAAAAATTTCTTGCCAAATTTTTCCCACCGGCGAAGACTGCGAAAAATGAGGAATGACATCACAATGTTTGAGCAGCAGAATGGGGAGTCACTATATGAGGCATGGGAGAGATACAAGGAATTACTCAGAAAGTGCCCACATCATGGATTGCCCAAGTGGTTACAAATGAACACCTTCTATAACGGGCTACATGGAAATGTCAGAACCAGCATTGATGCGGCATCGGAAGGTGCATTCATTGCTAAGAGTTACGAGGAAGCCTATAATTTGATAGAAACAATGTCAGCAAATAACTACCAGTGGCCCACAGTAAGAATGACACAGGCAAAGGCGGCTGGGATCTTGGAATTAGATGGAGTAACAGCTATACAAGCACAGCTTTTCGTACTATCCATGAAGGTTGATACGATGAATGAGAGGGTAAATACGATGACAGGGGCTCAAGTTCAACAAGTTCAGCAGGTTATGGTAGTATGTGAATTGCGTGCGGGTGATCATCAGACAAATCAGTGTGCAATAAATCCAGCATCCGTTCAGTTCATAGGCAACTACAATAGAATTCCGCAAAATACTTACCAAAACACCTACAACCAAGGGAATAGGAACCACCCAAACCTTTCATGGAGCAATAATCAGTAAACTCAAGCTCCACGACCATCATATCTCCCTTGTTTTCATAGTCATCCACAACAGGTTCAACAGCAGGACAGGAAATCCGATGGGGAGGAAATATGGGCAAGGTACATGACTAGCAACGATTTGGCTATGAAGAATCAAGCTATTGCGATCAAAAATATAGAGAATCAAATAGGTCAAATTGCGTTGGCATTGAATAATAGACCACAAGGAACATTACCTAGCGACACTGAAAGAAATTCGAAGGGTAATCATGAGAAATGTCAAGCAGTTATGTTGAGAAGTGGAAAACACCTCGGTGGGAATAGTACAGAAAATTCAGCAACACCAGAGGAAAAAGTTGATGACAGTAACACAGTGGAGGGTAACAAAAATGAGGAAATAAAGTTATACAGCGAGCCGATTGTTTATCCTCCACCGCCGTTTCAGCAGAGAGTCCAAAAACAAAAATCAGATAAGCTGTTCGCAAAGTTTTTAGACGTGTTCAAGAAACTCCAGATTAACATCTCATTCACAGAGGCCCTAGAGCAAATGCCAAGTTATGCGAAGTTTATGAAGGGAATTCTGTCGAGGAAGAAGAAATGGGAAGATTTCGAAACAGTGGCACTAACAGAGGAGTGTAGTGCAGTGTTATAGAAAAAGCTACCACCAAAACTCAAAGGCCCGGGGAGCTTTACTATCCCATGCACGATCGGGAAGATGTCATTTAACAAGTGCTTATGTGATTTGGGGGCGAGTATAAACCTGATGCCATTGTCAGTATACTCAGAATTGGGTTTTCCCGCGCCAAAGCCTACGAATATATCATTATAGTTGGCGGATAGGTCAGTCTCATATCCGAGAGGCATTGTAGAGGACATTTTGGTAAAAGTGGATAAGTTTATATTCCCTACGGACTTTATTATACTGGATTTTGATGAAGATAAGAACATCCTGATCATCCTAGGGAAACCTTTCTTGGCCACGGGAAGGACACTCATAGAAGTGCAAAAAGGAGAACTTACAATGAGGGTCCAAGATCAAGAAATAAAATTTAATGTGTTCAAGGCCATGAAATATCCTACGGAAGAGGAATAATGTTATCTAATGGATTTAATTGAGCAAATTACCAGCGAAGATATTAACAAGAGTTTGATCAATGATCCGTTAGAAACAACCTTATTGGGGAATGAAGAAAAAGACGACCCGGAATTTGTGGACTTATTACAGATGCTAGACTCGTTGCAAAGAGTTAGCCGATTTAGAGAACCGATTGAACCTCTGCACACCGAGGAGACAGTTGCAGAAAAATTGAAACCATCATTGGAGGAGCCACCGACATTGGAACTTAAGCCACTCCTTAAACATCTCAGGTATGTGTATTTAGGCGATTTAAATTCTTTACCTGTAATTATTTCTGCTGCACTTAACGAATTACAGGAAGAAAAGTTACTGAGGGTGCTTAGGGATCACAAATCAGCAATTGGATGGACGATTGTGGATATAAAAGGCATTAGCCCATCATTTTGCATGCACAAGATTCTGATGGAGGATGATGCAAGTCCATCGGTGGAGCATCAACGTCGACTTAACCCAATCATGAAGGAAGTGGTCAAGAAGTAAATTCTGAAATTATTGGATGCCGGTGTCATATATCCAATTTCTGACAGTAAATGGGTAAGTCTGATTCATTGTGTGCCTAAGAAAGGGGGAATGACAGTAATTCAAAATGAGGATAACGAGTTAATTCCAACAAGGACAGTGACAGGTTGGAGGGTGTGCATCGATTATAGGAGATTGAATAAGGCAACCCGAAAGGATCATTTCCCGCTACCTTTTATCGATCAAATGTTAGACAGGTTAGCGGGACATGAGTTTTACTGCTTATTGGATGGATATTCGGGATATAATTAGATTGCCATCGCTCCTGAGGATCAAGAAAAGACAACATTTACTTGCCCTTACGGCACCTTTGCATTCAGGAGGATGTCATTCGAACTGTGCAATGCACCTGCAACTTTTCAACGGTGTATGATGGCTATTTTTTTAGACATGGTGGAGAAGAATATTGAAGTCTTCATGGACGATTTCTCGGTCTATGGAGACAATTTTGATACTTTCCTAGAGAATTTGGTCATGGTATTGCAGCGGTGTAAGGATACAAACCTCATACTAAATTGGAAAAAATGCCACTTCATGGTTGAAGAGGGCATAATATTGAGCCATAAGGTGTCGGCTCAAGGATTGGAGGTGGACAAGGCAAAGCTGGATACGATCGAGAAACTACCTCCACCGAGCTCAGTTAAAGGTATTAGAAGTTTTCTGGGGCATGCTGGGTTCTACAGGAGGTTCATAAAAGACTTCTCTAAGATTGCAAAACCTCTATGCAGTCTTTTAGAGAAGGATGCCACTTTCAGCTTTACTGCGGAATGTAAGTCTGCATTTGACCTATTGAAGAAGAAATTAACTATAGCCCCTGTGATAGTTGCACCGGACTGGAAAACGCCATTCGAACTTATGTGTGATGCGAGCGACTATGCGGTTGGGGCTGTTTTGGGCCAAAGACGAGACAAGGTGTTTCACGCCATATACTATGCAAACAAAACACTCACAGAGACTCAAATGAACTACACTACTACGAAAAAAGAATTGCTTGCAATGGTGTACGCATTCAACAAATTTCGGGCATACTTGATCGGGACTAAGGTAATAGTCTACACGGACCATTCGTCGATTCGGTACTTAATAGCAAAAAAAGATGCTAAGCCACGCCTTATCCGATGGATTATCCTACTTCAAGAGTTTGATTTAGAAATTAAAGATAGAAAGGGGACGGAGAATCAAGTTGCCGACCATTTATCAAGGCTGGAAAATCTGGGGGAAAAGGATTAAGATAGATGCGCGATCAACGAGTCATTCCCGGATGAGCAACTATTTGGGTTGAATGCAGAATTTTCGTGGTATGCAGACTTCGCGAATTATGTGGTGAGCAAAATGCTTCCCCTGGATCTTACACAAAAACAGAAAAAGAAGTTTCTGCATGATGTCAAGTGGTACATATAGGATGAACCGTACTTATTCAAACAATGTGCCGATAAGATGATTCAACGATGTATCCCATATAGTGAAGTCCACAACATATTACAAGAATGTCACTCATCAGCATACGGTGGACATTACGGGAGTGAGCGTACCACGGTAAAAGTGCTTCAATCTGGGTTTTATTGGCCTACAGTGTTCAAAGACACCCACCAATTTGTGAAAACATGTGATAGATGCCAAAGGGTGGGAAACATATCGAAACGGAATGAGATGCCCCTACAAATAATTTTTGAAGTGTAAATCTTTGATGTATGGGGCATCAATTTCATGGGACCCTTCCCTTCGTCTTTGAGCAATCATTATATTCTACTCGCGGTGAACTACATCTCAAAATGGGTTGAAGCTGCAGTATTACCATCGAACGATGCCAAGGTGGTCCTCAAATTCCTTTAGAAAAATATTTTCACTAGGTTTGGCACGCCAAGAGCAATAATTAGTGATGAAGGTAGTCACTTCTGCAATAAGTTGTTTAAAGCTCTTTTGGCTAAGTATGGGGTAAACCACAAGGTGGTTATAGTGTATCACCCTCAAACTAATGGGTAAGCCGAGGTATCGAACAGAGAAGTTAAGAGGATATTGGAAAAATTCGTAAATCCGGGTCGAAAAGATTGGTCACTTAGGTTGGATGACGCATTTTGGGCGTACCGGACTGCATACAAAACACCAATCGGGATGTCACCTTATCAACTCTTGTGCGAAAAAGCATGTCACTTACCGGTGGAGCTACAGGACAAGGCCTATTGGGCAATACAGAAATTAAATTTTGATCAAGTCGCGGTAGGAGAAAAGAGGCTACTTCAACTAAATGAGCTTGACGAATTCTGACTCCAAGCCTACGAGAACGCCAAGCTATACAAAGAAAAGGTTAAAAGATGGTACGACCAGAAAATTGCGCAACGAACATTCGAGTCGGGCCAATCAGTCCTCTTATTCAACTCACGGCTGCGATTATTTCCAAGAAAGCTTAAGTCGAGATGGTCGGGACCATTTACTATAAAATGAGTATTTCCTCATAGCGCCGTTGAACTCTACAGTCGTAATCCGTTAGAAACGTTCAAGGTCAATGGTCAACGGATAAAGAATTACTGGGGTGGCGAGTCGAACAGGGATGCCGACAACAAGTGCTAATTGGGAGGCAACCCAAATTTTCTTTATTTTTCATAGTTCATGTTTAAATTGTTAGGATATAGTTTATGAAGCAGTAGTTAGGTCTTATCAATTATAATTTTTGCTAAAAATCTCTGAAAAGTACTAAAAATCTCATTGAAACTCCAAGTCATCATTAATCTAACATATTGCATGTTTTTGGTTTCAGGAGAGGTCCAACGTGAGTCAGAGCAACAACGACTATGAAATGGAGGAAAATCGGAAAATTTTGAATCTCAAAAATTTTGGCCAAAATTTTTTAACAGTGGGCATGCCCGTCGGGGCGGGACTTTTTGGCCTAGCACCCCCCGCCGGGGTGGGGGTCCTGAATCCTGGGCAGACACGCCTGTTTTAAGGCATGCCCGTTCCTTCTTTCCCACACACTCACACGCCTACCCCTTTGCTCTCACTCTCCCTCAACAACCTAAACATAACCCATGCCACCAAACTACTACCACCACTACCTAAATCCATTAACCCACCTTCTACCCCACGACGTCCATCACATTGCAGCCATCACGACCACCACTTCCTCTCTCCCACATCATTCCTATATAAACCCTACCTCATACTTCCCATATTCAACATCATTAAAATCGAATTCTTCAAGAAATTGGGAAACATACACTTGAGAGTAAGTTGCGTTCGTGTCAAGTCTTCACCTTTTCTCAACTGAATTCCATAGAACCAACCTAAGTTTGGGGGACGAATGAGCAGTGCACACCAAGTTTTTAACAAATTGACTAAACCAAGTTTTCGGGTAAGGAAGTGTTTACTAGCAAGAGTTCACTGCTGAAATTCAATGGCTTCTCAAACGACACCCAAACGCCAACGGGGGGCGAGTTCAAGCGCCGCTCCACCGCCAAAAACCTATGATCGCCAAAAAATTAAGTAGTTGTCTTATTGTTTTCCAATGAGGGCATTGTCTTATTTAAGTTTGGGGGAGTTATTTGTTTAGTTGCATGCATGCATTTTTAAATTTTTGTTTTCATATCTAGTTTTGCATTATAGAGTAGGTATTTGCATAGTAGTTAGAATTTTGCATCGTTTTCATAAATGTTATCTATGTAAATAATAATAATAATAATAATAATAATAATAAAAATAAAAAATAATAATAATAATAATAATAAATTTTAGTTAAATAGTGTGTTTGCATATGTCCAATGGTGTCGCATGTTACAGTTTATTTTGTCCAATGATGAGATTGTGAACAAGTTAACCAATATAGTATGGATTATTAAAACTATGATATAATTTCTGTTATGAATCGATTCTTGGACTTGTTTGAAACTGTTATAAAAAGGGTAGCACTAATAACATCTTTGTTGACCGGTTAGTTCAAATTGATACATAAAAAGTTTCTAAAGGATAATGCTAGGGTGAACCAGAAAATGACAAGGATAGGCAGTGAAGGCTTAAATTAGGCAAGAACCTAAGTTTGGGGGAACATATGTGGGGTATATAAGCTTACTAAAAAAATAGAAAAATATATAGGATACACATGGTGACTAGTCTTGTTTCGGGGCCTTTGTTACTTGAGCAAGTAAGCCCGAGGGGATTGTCTTTACACCTTGCTCCCTAAGGTCTTTTATGGTCTGGGAGTCGTTGGTCGAAAGCTCGCTAAGGGGTAACACTGTTAGCCTAATGGGATGAGACATTGCACAGTCATTTATGTATATTTAGGGAAAAAAAGATAAGAATAAAACGGGAAAAGTGCAAAAAGCCCCCGTATGTTAAAAAAAAGAAGAAAAGAAAGTGTAAGTATCCTGCATGTACCCTTGAATTTGGTTAAGTTTAATTTTAGTTGAACCGCGCCTATCTTTGAGATTTTTTAGTTTGCACTATATGATTCCTTCTAAGAAGTTGTTTATGTATTGAATTTGGGTTCGTATCAGTTATCTTAGATGTTGATCACACACGCACGCTATACCAGTGATAATTGTTCAAGAATTGAGAATTAATATGTAAGTGTGGATTGTTTTTGATAATTTGTATTGTTAAGTTGCTTGTTATCTCTGAGGCCGATGGGATAAGTTAGTTTATGCGATGTTGTTGGATTTTTAGGCATTTCAATTGTTATTGCATTTCATTGCATTGCATAACATGTAGTTTGATTTGTTCTCGAGGACTAGCACGGTTTAAGTTTATGGGATTTTGATAAATGGATTTTATATACACGAATCGATATTCATTTCAAGTTTAAATTCGTAGTTATCTTCATGTTTTGTGTTCGTTTTTACTCGTTTCATGTTATTTTATGTGTAGGGTGATCGTGGATGCTATTGGTGAGGAAAGGCGGTCTTTTTGGAGCAAAAGTGGAAAAAAGTTGGAGAAAGAAAAAGTTGAAGTCAGTGGCTATGCCCGCCGGGGCGGGCCTATTTTGCATTGTACCCCCCGCCGGGGCGGGGGTCCCGATTCTGGAGGTGTCCTGTTTTGTTTTTACTTCTGCTAGAGCTCGGTTTGTGGGACTGGAATGATGCGTTTGGACTCTAATAAAAGGAGATTTCGCATAGAAGAGAAGGAGAGCTTGCTATTACATAGAAAAACAATAATCATACAACACAAAGGCATTAATTCAAGAGCAATTTCAAGGATTCAAGAGCAAACGTTGGAGGAGTAATTTTCAGAGATTGTCACAACGGTTGCGAATCAAGGCTACGTGGAGGGGTTTTCTTATTTTTTTCTTCTCTTTAGCCTTATTTGTAATTGAAAGGATGTTTTCAACAAATTATTCAGTTTTTAATTCATTCGTTATGAACTAATTTACTTATTAGACTTGTGATGGATCTTTGGGCGAAACGATGATTCTATAACTTTGATTTCCAATTCAATAAGATATTTTTAGTTTATCTATGTTAATTTGAGCGTGAATTTATGAATTTCCTGATCAACAGTTCTTTGTGGATTTGAAAGGAATCGAGAGAGGAGATTTGAATATAGACCTAGTTAATATAGCATGTGTCATGAATTTTTTCGATAGCAGATTTGTGATTATTGTTAAGGTAGAGATACGCTTGACATCGCATGTAATCGTATAGAGAGCTTAAACTTCAACCTTCTTTGATTGCAGTTCACAAAGGGATATAGTGAGTTGGTTAATTTAGGTGTTTAACGAATTTCTATCTTAATTGTGGATTGATGTTAATATGGTATTAGTGCATCGAGAGGTGGCTCTTACTACGTTCGTGTTCTTGATTAATAAACTGGAATATTGAATTGAGTTAGAATAAAGGTTGGAAAATCAGAGGGAAGCTCAGGGTGAAATCATTAGTCTAATTCTCCATTAATTGTTTAAAATTCCGGATTTTATTATATAATTTAAAACCATTGAATTGATTAGTTTAAAAAAATTAGGGTTAATACAAAATTGATAATTGTGAAGTTAAAACTCTTGATATTTTGTCCTCGTGGGAACGATACATTATTCGCTACTATATTAATTGTTGACCACGTACACTTGCGTGTGTTTAAGCGTATTGATTTTACCCAACAATACCCTAAGGGTCTTAAGGAATATGTCAAAGCATAACTCATCATACACAAGATACTATGATGATCTCAAGTCCAATGATCACCTGTATTACTATTACTACAGGAATTCCTATTGACAGGCAAGTAAACTCCATTAGGTATTTCTTTGTGAGCCACATTCAGTAAACTTATTCTCCAATAAGCACCTACATACTTGTTTTAGTGTCTCCGCACAAATGATCATGAGATCAATCATCCTCATCCAATGAGCAAGCAACGTACCTGTTAACGCCAAGATCTTTTCCCACGTCCCAATCACCAAGACGCGTCCGATATCCTGTACAGTTCAACAAATCAACACCAAAAGCTTGACGGCTTGACCGTCGGGGGATAGCTCCGGCGTGAGAGTCAGTATCGGCGATCACAAGGTTAACAATGGAGGAAAATAATGTCTAGTGCTTGAGAGAGAATAATAGTTTAGATGTCTTACCTTCGTTTGTATGAGTTCCTTGTTTTTGTATGCCACTGACTTCCCCTGGCCCACAGCTTGTATCCGACTAAGCATGTCCAATCCTCATTGAATACAATGCAGAGATGACAGTCAAAGTTATATCCCCATAATCATCACCGGTCAAAACCCAAGTGGAACCATACTTATCTAGTAATTCGACCCATTGCCTTGGCCCCATACCTCAAGAAAATCCAAATAAAGACATTAACTTCCCAATGGGTCGGCCCAATGAACCGGCCCAATACTTTTAAGACCTACCCAACATGTCTAAAGTATTATGGCCCAACAGTACCAATCTATCCGGATTCACTAATCCCATTTTTAGTAATCCAACGATTTGGAACAATTTTAATTTTAAGCTATCCAATAATTATATCTCATTAGCATGATCATTATCATAATTCTAAAAACATTGCTTAAAATTATGGGCTTATCACATATTAATAAAAACAACATTATGTAGATAAATTAAAAGTATTTAATAAATAATTATTTTATTAATAAATGAATAAGATTATTACAAAGCATATGTTTATCATCAAACATAATTGGCTTGTATGCATACTACTTTCATATTATTATTATGTACACGTTCCCCAAGAATTGAGCAGATAAAAACTCATTTCTGGGTTTTTCCTTACACCGGCGCTGCAGCGCCGATTTCCTTTGCTTTTGTTGGTGCTACAGCCCATATTAAAAGAAGTTGAGGCCGAGGCTGGCACTGCAGCGCCTCTTTTCATGCCTTAGCCGATGCTGCAGTGCATGGCCCAGAACTTTGAATTTTTTTCTAAGTTCTTCATATGCTTGAACCACCTACTTTGCAATCTCATATCTTATTCGTTATAACTCGAAACAAGATCGTTCCAAGAAGGTTAACAATTCCAGTGGTTTCTGCAAAAAAATGGTCTAAGCCATTTGCAATTATGTTATTTACAATAGCTCCCATTCTCTTGTATGTGATTTGGAGCTCTCATGGCCCAAAACTAGGCCTGGTTATATATGGAATTGGTGGCTCAGTTGGACTTTTTTGTGGGCATTTTCACCACTGAGAAATCTAGCCCACCAAGGAAGTGTTTGTCGGCTTGGTTTGCAGCAGGGTTTGTGATTAGTAGTATCACATGGACTTTTATTCAGGCTCAAGAGCTGATTTTCTTGTTAGTTTCACTTGGCCTTGTGTTATCAGCCCATCAATCTTGTAGAAGTCTTCATATTAACAAGGGTCCTTTACATAAGTATACAACATTTAGAAAGTAATTACACTATTAGTGCACTCATAAAATATTTACACAATTAATACACTTTCGATATTTATTTACAATATTAGTGCAATTAGGATTCCTTAATTTAGGAAATTAGTATAGGATTCAATTCATCAAGGAGAAATAACTACCATAATTAATAATTCAAATATCTTGGATCTAACAAACAAAACAAATTCAAATTCAAAAATAATAATTAAAATTCAAATATTCAAAGTTTGGCAACGTCATCTTCCTCCTCCCCTTCGCCACCGCTTCAACACCATGGACGCCGACCACAGCTGTCATTATGACGAAGGTTGATTTAGTCCAGAAATTAAAAGGAGAAAAAGATAAATTTTAGTGAAGTTGGTATCTAAATATTTATACAAAGGTAACCATTTTAGTTTTTGTGGGTAACCAAGAGAAATTTCAGTGCAGTTGGTAACCAAAACTTTCAAAGGTAACAATTTTAGTTTTTGTTGGTTACATTTGTATTAAGGTTTGGCTACCAACTGCACTATGAAAAAAAAATCTATAATAGATTTTTTATAATTAATTGGTAACTCAATAAAACTGAATTGGTTACCTTTGTATTAAGGTTTGGCTACCAACTGTATTATTAAAAAATATATACAATACATTTTTTTAATTAATTGGTATCCCAATAAAACTGAATTGGTTATGTTTATATAAAGTGTTAGCTACCAACTGCACTATTAGATAAAAAATCTATAATAGATTTTTTTAAAAATAAATTAGAAACCTAATAACACTGAATTAGTTACCTTGATATGAATGTTTGGCTACCAACTATACTATAAAAAAAACGCAGCAACTGTACTATAAAAAATCGATCCATTATAATCAATCCACCTCAAAATGGGCAAATAGTAGTTTTAGGAGTGGACTCGGCAGTAAATGGCGGCGGATTTTTGATTTTGAAAATAATCTGGTGGAGAAAATTAGGAGGAGGAGAGGTAAATGGCGGCGGGTTTTCCTTTCTTTGCAATATAAGCATAGAACACGAAAGGGTAAAAGGGAGTAAGTTATTATTTTCATACAAACATTACTTTTCAGGAACATGCGAGCACATGCATCAGGTATCCCATTTCCCAGAAGATAAATACCAACAGTTATAAAATTAACCAACCTGCTTTCCCGTTATCAGGCTTGGCTAACGTATTTGTTATCATTTGACCCACACCATTTAATGACTTGAATTAGGAGGAGGAGGAGGAGGAGGAGGAAGGAGTGGATTTCTGGGCCCGCGGAGTTGCGGTCGAGCTCGATAATGGTGGGGCCTACACCGAGGTTGAATAGGAGCTGCTTGACAACGTGGCAAATGCAGCAGTCGGTGACGATGAAGACAACCACCACATTGCCCGAGGCCAAAAAGCGGACCCTCTCGTAAATGGACTCCATTTTCATGGACGGCGCTTGATCAGTGGTGGCCCTAGTGCTGCTCGTGATGTCCATTTGAATTTCAGGTGGAGAGAATTAGGAGGAGAGAGAAAGATGCGTACAAAAATATCCATTTTATTTAATTTAATAAGTAGATCAATATTAATCCCCTAAATTAAGGAATTCTAATTGCATACTAATTCCTTAAATTAAAGAATTCTAATTACACTAATATTGTAAATAAATATAAAAATGTATTAATTATGGAAATATTTTATAAGTGAACTATTGTTGTAATTATTATTAAAAATATAGTAGAATATGTAATTGTACCTATTAACAATTCGTCTACAACCTAAGAGGTTGGTTAACTGATATATTCCTGTTTAGTGGGTTTAAACCCAATTTTTGTTGTGGGGTTTATTTGGGACTGCTCATATTTATGTGATGGCTTACTTTTAGCTAGCAAAAAAGGGTAAAGAATTTAACAATCAACTTGTAGAACAGGTAAAAAAAAATTGAAGTAAATCATTACAAATTTTCAATAAAGAAAGTACTAAACTGATTTTCAGAATGCTACAAAAGTGCTCATGAAATAAGCTGCAAGAAAATTCAAAGAAGTTTTCTTCAAAAGACAGATTTCATTTTACCAATCATAAATTAGTTATTTCAGCAATTTAAATTACTTTGAGGATGAAAGATTATTTCATAACTAGTCCTCCATAGCAAATATATTCACCAGCTTTACATATATTATGGTTATCTCCTCATTTTATTCAATTTTTACAAGGTTCATGTGAGCACAACACCAAAAACAAAATAATTTTACATTATCTTTTAAACATACACTATTGTTTCTTTTGGTACAGAAAAAATTTGAAATCACTAATATTATCTTTTAAACATTCACTATTAGAGTGGGAGGAAAAGAGATTCGGGAGTACAAGTGAGATGAGTGATTTTTAATTTTAATCAAAACTACATAATTTTGGGAAAGTGACTTGAAATGAATAAGCATTTGCTTCAAATAATGTCAATCTTACATGCTTTTTAACAACATTATATAAATACTGAGCTCCGCTTTTCTCACATTTGCATAAATGTTTTCATTTCTATTCAAAAAAACTCCAAAGCATCCAAAATATAAAAAGCAATGTTTTAGAGAAATTCCACACGTCAAACCCCACAAAAGCAGAACAACAAAAAGGACCAAGTGCGTGGAAACAAGTTTGGCTCAACCAAACGCAAAAGTCAGCACAAAAAGACTAGTTATCCCAAATGTTGAAGGCCAGATTTGCTAAACCGCGAATAGTAATGTATAAGTTGCAAATGTAAGTTAAAGTTTTACAGGTAACTTAAGGGCAAATTACTGAAAATGATCCGCATCTGCTGAGGAAAGATGGAGAGGACTTGAAGGTGAATCATTTCCTTCATCCGCAACTTCATTAGCCTTCTTTATCTTTGTTTTTGATTCTTCATCAAATTTCTCCTTTGAGTCAGCTTCCTTCCGTTTATGAGTGCCTTCAATCTTTTCCTCAGCTCGAGGATTCGAAACTTCATTTTCTTTTTCCACTGACCAAGCCTCCAAAGCCTCTTCTGAAGAACGAGCTTCCTCCTTGGTGGACTCTTGAAGTTTCTCTATAACATCCATTATTTCTCTATTCACCTATATTTGTGGGCAAAAATATATTAGCAGTTGTAAATGTGGTCTTTTAGAAGACTTGGCTCTTAAAGATACATAGAGAAAAACTGAGAAATTATCGAGGGGGAGGTTGAACAAATCAACGCGAGTAAACTCTATTTCCTAGCAGTAGCAAAAATAATGTGAGCCACACCTGTGGATTCTGAAGAAAATCAGATATGTCATTAGTGCATTCTGGGCAGTTCATGACATTTTTCTGTGATCGAAGAGTCCGCCCACCTCGACTCCTCTCTTTGGTGAATGTCTGTCCAGCAAATTTTCCTTCTAGACAAGACTTGCAAAAGTTATGCGCACAAGGTGTCGTGAGAGGGAGAGTCATCACATTTTTACAAAGGAGGCAACTGAATTCTGCATGAGAAACATTACTATAATAATAAATCTATAGCTTCTGCATTATCAAGGAACATTAGTGCCTTAAAGTGAAACAAAAATTCTAATTACTCTAGAAACCCCAATGATGGAGCTAGATTTAATAAATACCAAGTGCATAAAAACTGAATAATGAACCAGTACTTGCAAAATTGAGGTATAGCAACAAACTGCATAAAACAAGACGCACAAATAGATTACACAAGAATTTATATTTAGTCCTGTCTAGCATGTCAATGACCTTACTTCCCCAGTCCAAAAATGATGACAAGAAAACATAGCAAGCTAGGAAACAAAACCTTTTAGAAGTTTATCTTTTACAGACACGCATTTGCTTTTCTTATTGCTCTCCTCACTTCTCGTCTCTCTTCAGGATTGCCTGTCGTAACTCGTTTTCGGCTAGGGGGTGGTGGTCTTTTCCACTTCCAACAATCATCTTCTTCCTAAAATCCAAGTATAGGCATAACTAAATATTTAAGAATATTCAAAAAAAAGGGAAAAGAGTGTTTCAGGACATGATTAAGGAAAAGAGGGCAAGGGCCAACACTAGGTTATGGTTTCCTTAACAGAATCAGCACAAAATATTTCAAAGCAGAGAATTAACACTTCAGGAAATGGGGAATTTTATGTTTCTCTACTCACGTCGTAATCCCACGGTGGACTCTCCGTCCTCTCAAAAATGTCAATTGCACGTTTAAGCTCTGATATTGTTGGCAGGGGTCTAGGCCGGTCACCATGCTCATCGCTGCATATAAATTTGGTGAAAAGCATTGAAAAAATATTTCTTTGTTGAAGAAACTCACAAGCATAACTAGCACAAACCTTGTCCATGGTGCAGGGTCATTGTCACATCTTATAAATAAGTATCTACAAACCTTAAAGCCCTAACACAGCAAAACATTGTTATTAGATATTTAGAGGCAAGAGAAAAAACTAATTGGCTTCTTTCAAAACATATCAATGTCAATAGTTACCTGTTTTCCCACTTTTCGCCAGCATTTTTCAATCCTATAGATTCCATCATATCGCAACCCCTTCTCAGGGGCATAGCTAGATCGCTTCTCTTTATGGGATCTGCCATCAAAATACAAATTTAGGATAGAATGGATTCAGTAGGAATCTATAAACCTCTCTCATGTATAATAAAATATCAAAGAATCCATATCACAGTGCATCTCCCAAAAATGAGAATCTACTTTGAAAATAAATGTTTATAAAGAAAGTTAACCTAAGCATAATAAAGAACAAATATGAAAAGAAAATTCATATCTATTGAGATTTTTAGATTGATTTTGAAAGTAGACTCATTTTGGAATGTTTAAAAAGAAAATTTGACCTCTCAATGTGAAACGTTGTACTACTCAATCAACTCAATCTATGACCCAGATAACTAACACTAGACAATAATAAGCCAATAATAGGCTTGCACTTTTCAAAATTCAAATTCACCTCATAGAACAATATACCAAGTCTACTTCATGAAGGATTTTCTAGCATATATATATATATATATATATACACACACACACACACACACACACACGTTTTTTTGTGTACGCACACATACATGCTACCAAATCCTTAAAGAAATTTGAGTTGGTTGCTATACACCATTCACTAAGTTACCAACTCAAACTTCATGAAGGATTTTATAGCATGTAATGCTTTCTATAAAATTACCTATAAATGACAAGTAATGCTTGGGGTCCCAAGGTAGTGATGTTTTTGCTAAAACTAGAGCTAACTCTTGCGAACTCACTTTGGATATGAAATTTGAGTATTCTGAGGTAGTTTTCTTATTTTCATATTTAGGGTCTCATTACTTTGGTTACTCGACATCATGGCAAGTCCTATGTAATGCATATAGATGTTAACCAATGTAATGACGACAAGTGTATTCAAGACCCCAAATTTGAGATTCCATTTGGCAACCCCAGCATAAATTAGTAAGTAACCTATAGATAGGTTTCATACCACTTTACCATATCCTTAGTTGTTACATTAATCCAATTCGAGATTCTATTGAGTTCAGAGATTCAGGTCTTAGCAGTTGCCTAACACAAACATGCAATTTCTGTCTTCTTTTCCATGTATTTTAAGTTTTTATTTCCTTTCATTTTTTACAAAGCCACATAGGAAAAAATAAACTTCCTGAATTTAAACAGAATGAGACAATTTCAAAATTTTAATAACTTTAATTGGGTAATTGAATTTTTAAAAGTTCAATAGGTTAATAAGTAAAAGATGTCAGCTATACTGGGATAAGAATTAGTTTTGTCATATTCATTGCAGCCTACCCCAACTATTCATACTCTGTTGAATTGAGCTGATAGTAGGTGCCATCTGATATGATTAATTCAGATTAAGAATAGAATATCTCAATGAGTACATGCTGTAAGATCATGAGTACTTTCTAATGATCATCAGCTAAATTCTTCTTTTTCAAACTAGAGCCAATACTCACTACTGAACGACATTTTTTGCATACTAAGAGAATTTTGAACTGGTTTTAATTAATCTCAATGGACATGGTTTTGATTCATTGTCATACAAAGAAGAAATAAATAATTCAAACATTCAAGATGTAAACAAATAAGTTCAGATATCCTGCAAAAATATATTTACCTAACTACTCGAACAGGATAGCCCTTTTTGCAACTAAATCGTAAAGCCTCATTGTATTCCTTAAAAGTTTGGTCAAATGATTGATCCTTGTTGGTCCTTTTGTTCCCACTAAGATCTCTACCGCCACTGCCACACGCATTCATAAAGAACAGAAGAATATTAGAAATCCTAGATTAAAAAGAAGAAACAACAAAGACATTAGGCATCAAATAATCATGGTAGTTTTATCTAAAAACAAATCACATTTACAGCTATTTAAGGTTCTCTGCTAGAGGAAAAAGATGTGGGAAAGAATTCCCTAGTGTCACTATACACCATAAACAGGTGAAGCATGGACAATAACCATGCAGTCCTCTTGTACATGTAAGATGTTGATATTCAGAATCAGTGTACATCAATCATATACCGTAGCATTGATGGATTTACTAAGAGGACAACATTAAGCAAGATTAGCGACACAATTAGAACTACCCCATATGATTTCCAATAAACGCCGATCAAAATAATGAAATTATGTTTGGCATGTTTGTTGTATATAATCAAACATAAAATTGTAGATTACATAATGCCAATCTACTACAGTAACCATATGCAGTTTAATAAAATATAAGCTTGCTGCATTCAATGAAGTGATCTCCAAAATTGTGATTAGATATAATAACTGCAGTTCAATTAAAGGTCTAGACAAACCTTCCAGTATAGAGGAACCATTCGCCATGATCCTCATCATCCTCATAACCACCAGAAATCACCACTGACTGAGCGCCATAATTGGATTGTCCAGCAATCCCCGAAACAGGCGGGTAGTGAATACCCCATTGCCTGCACTCCATGCGAAGATCCCAGGACTCTCCTACCAAAACACCCTTGTTCCTTTCTGGATCATTCTCGGCAAGGATAGGTCCAAAATGGTCAGATGGAGTAGTGACAAAAATTCGTCCACTAGCAGCATTGGCCATTCCATTTTTCTTGGCCCGTTCTGTAGTATATGCTTTATCAGGCCGGTATTGGTTATGCACAAAATGATAAACTTTAAGTGGCCCTTCGGTAGCAATTGACTTTGACATCTTGGCCATTCGGATGGCAACTACAAGCGCAGAGTTGATGCGTGGCTGACTTGCCATTTTAGGGGGGATACTGCGCCGACACTTTGCACAAGTACTCTTCCCTTGCCCGATCCACTTTTGGAAGCATTTCAAGCAAAAATTGTGGCCGCAAGGTGTCTTAAACATGAAATCCACCATCAATTGAAGACATCTAAATTAGTTCTTCCAGTTTCAACCTCACAACAGTTGAAATTGTACATACCAAGTTCACGATTAACAGAAGCAATGAGGTGAGTGATGGGAGAACAGAAAACTACAGCATTCTAGAGTTATATTCCATGAATTTTTTTTAGTAGATATTCAACATTTTCTAGTTGCATGAGGTAACAAGAAAGCTAAGTCATAGATTGTCAAATCCATTAGCAGAAAAACTGGACTACAGTTCTAGCCAGCCCATTGTGTTCAAAAATGTACTAATGAGCTTCTGCTGATAGCAGGAACACACCTTAAAATTTCAGCAGTTGGTACTGCAAGTCCTTCAAACATCAAAACAGCATATGAGAGTTCTAGTTTTACTTCTTAAACAATAATCAGAAAGGAAATAAAATTTTCACAAATTTTTAATCATCATAATACATGCCACTGACAATCCCTTTCCCTACCCAGACAATCGATATAAGTTTAAAAGGAAGAGTTACACTGGTGGAAAAGCACAAAGTTCAGAAATATGAGCACAAAAGCAAAAACATCACTAAGAAGACAAGTAAAACAATAATTTAGCTGATCTAAACCTACCCTATGAGGAAATAAACCACCAGAAGCATGAAAACAACATTCAGTTATAAAGTGCAGTAACCCTCTGTCCAGGATAACAAAACCATGCCCTCGCATCTCAACTGAAATCCGAATTCAAAACTAAGAAAAGTTCTGCTCCAAATTCAATTCCAAAGCATGAATACATGCTCCCAGAAGCAACCAAGTAGATATAAAAGAAGAAATCACAGCACAGCTAGACATATCAAAGCTCTGGTTTACTTTCAATAATTTAGCCAAAAACAAAACAAATGAAAACACATACATACAGTTACTTTAGCAAACCCATAACCAACAAAGTTAGCAAATTAGTTTAGGGAAAAAAAGATATTTAATGCTAAATACAAACCTGCATACCTTTTATCAAAAAAGAGAACTTGGATATTCTAGAAATTGCATTAATCATGTCAAATAAACAAACAAAGCTCTGAATGCCTGATCAACCATAATAAACAGCATCCAAATGTACCCAAAAAAATGAACTCTTAGGCAGAACTAAAAATCAATCCTAAACAATAATTAATATAAAGGCCATATCATTACCGTCACAGGTCTCTCTGGCAACTGAATGCAAAATGAGCACTTGAGGGACTCATCAATAATATCCATAACTTCATTTTTACTTTCTCTCTCCTTTCCTTTCCCCTTCCCGTGATCCGGAGACGCCTCTCGTCCGCTCAATAGCTCCTGTCGCCTCTTCGCCTTCTGTCGCTCCGTCAGCGACGAGTCGGCTTCGATCGCACGGATCGCAGCAAGGAGCTCGCGGTTCTCTCCGCCGGCACAATTAGTGGGACCTCCGGCGGAGGGTAGTGTTGTACAGTCGGGACAGCGCCACTGCAAAGTGGAGGCTAGGGTTTCGGGTCGCACGGCAAGACAGGGCATGTGCCACGGCGTTACGCAGGTGTTGCAGGTGAGTTTCTCCTCGTCCGACGGCTTGCTCTTGCACAGCATACAAATGCCGTCACCGTCGCATGGCAGTTGGCTAACTTGCGTCATTGATGTATAGAGAGAGAAGATTGACTGATATATAGAGTTATACTATATGACTGATATATAGAGAACGACATTTAGGTTTAAATTTTGAAATTTGTACGAAGAGAGTGAGGCGGGTTTTGAAAAGAGTTGACCATTTTGTTTTGAATTTGGGAAATGATCGGATGGATTCGTGTGCATCCTCTGCGCTCTCCTGTTCCGCAATAACTTGTTTTAAAATCTATATCTATCTAAATAAAATACAAATGATTTTGAATTTTCCGCTCACTTAATAAATTATCTGGGCCGTCCAAAGTTTGGGATAAATCCCACCGTTCATACATCTATCTAATAAAATACAAATGATTTTGAATTTCCCGCTCACTTAATAAATCATCTAGGCCGTCCAAAGTTTGGGAAAAATCCCACCGTTCATACATCTATCTAATAAAATACATCCATCTATCTAATAATCTAATAATAATTTAATTTAATACAAATGACTTTAAATTTCCCGCTCACTCAATAAATTATTTTGGTCGTTCAAAGTTTGAAATAAATCATATTACCCATATAGTGCCGGAGGCACGGGACCCCGCTAGTCTATCTAATAAAATACAAATGATTTTGAATTTTCCGCTCACACAATAAATCATCTGGGCCGTCTAAAGTTTGGGATAAATCTCACCGTTCATACATCTATCTAATAAAATACATCTATCTATCTAATAATCTAATAATAATTTAATAAAATACAAATGACTTTAAATTTTCCGCTCACTCAATAAATTATTTTGGTCGTTTAAAATTTGAGATAAATCATATTGTCCATACAGTGCCGGAGGCACGGGACCCAGCTAGTAATAATATAAAACTCAGTTATAATCTTTTCTCACCTTAAAGTATAAGTATTGTAACGACCAGATATCTATACTCCCACGGTATTAAATATAATGCTTACAACGAGTCAATATATATAAGGCATTTAAATCTATACACCGATAGTATCTGATTATATGCTTATATCTAATTGAATGACTATACAATTTGTAATCAGATATAATTCACATAGATTTAAGATTCACAGTATCCCATAACAATTGACAATTCTCTTGAGAACTATTACTATGTTTGGATACCCTCACTTGGATGTATGAACTATATCTGTGAATAGTATCTATCTATTCGAAATTCAGAGTATCACTAATAACATGAACAGTCCATATTACCAATACCCTCACCCACATGTATAGTCTATATTATGCGAATTACACTATCGTACCTGATAAGTGAATTTTATATTCACGAATTGATGTCCATTTCAAGCTTAATCCTTGTTAAATTATTGCTTTCATGTTTGTTTTTATTCGTTTCTTGTTATTTTATGTGTAGGGTGGTTGGTGTGGCAAGTAGCAAAGAAAGGGAGTCATTTGAAGCAATATGGGAGCAAGTATGAAGGTTTAGCAAAGCCAGTTGGAAGAAGGTACCCCCGCCAGGGCGGGGGGTCTTCAGCTATGCGTGACAGGGCCTATGCCCGCCGGGGCGGGCTATTCCTATAAAACTACCCCCGCTGGGGCGGGGGGTCCCGAATCCTGACTCCTATTTTGCTTCGAACACTGTTGGAACATGGATTGTGGACTTGGATGGCTTTGGGACTCTATTTCACATGGGATTTCGGCTAGAACTCTGTGGTGGATATATATTGCTGAACAAACACGGAATAATCATCATGCAAAGCAATTAACGAAGATTAATTACAGATTTTCATATTGAGCAACGGAGTGAAGATTTTGAAGAACGATCATATCGAGTGCGGATAAAGGCTAAAGTGAAGGGTGTTCTGCGTTATTCTTCTACTTTAGTTTATTTCTATAATTGTGAAGATGTTATCTTTAATTTATTCAGTTATTCTTTCATTTATGATGAACTAATTACTTTTTAGGCTTAAGACGGATCTTTAAGTGGAACGATTGTAAGACCCCAACTTTTATAAATAAAGATGAATTTTCTATACATATCATTTTTGAATATATGGAGTAAATTTGATATAGTGTTATAGTTGTGGATAATATTTATAAATTTTACAAAGTACGCAAGTTGTTATATAATATTCGATTGGTCGGGGAATATTCATTTTAACAGGGAATATTCGTGCAACGGCACAATCATTGGTGGACCCCACAACGGAATTATTGTCGGATTGAGAAAACGACAAAAATACTTTATGAAAATAACGGCGGAAGTTTTACTGTTAACTGTTGAAACACCCGGTGTTAAAAGTACAGTAATACGCGTGGTTGCATGGTTGCGTGGTTGCATAGTAGCACACGGTATTGATTATTGATGCTTACGTGAGAAGTCACTCAATTTTGCTTATTTTATAGACACCCATTTACCCATTTTTCAAAAATATTGAAAGGAAGTTATTAAGTATATATATATATATATAACATGTGAGTGGGTGTTAGTGGTGGTCCTAGTGGATGAGATTTTTTTGGCAGGATGTAAGTTGTTTTTCAAGGCTAGCTTTCACTTTATTTGGCCAAGCTTGTCAATCATGCATTATTATTTATAACGTATAATTAAGGGTGCATTTTAATTGGTTAAAACTGCTAATTGACATGTGTTGGTTTTCTTTATTGGTCAGCACTTTGAAAAGAAGATATTGATATGTTAAAAACGTAAACTTCGACCGAATAATTACTGTTGCATACGTGATTTTTGCAAATATTATCATTTTCATTCTCCTATAAATAGAAGCTTATTCCTTCATTATTTCTTACGAATTCACTGAAACTCTAGAGAGAGAAAATTATAGAGAGAAAGAAGAAAAGTATTCTGTAACTTCCCTACTCTTATATCCAGTTTTTTTACGGTAAGGGGTATTATTTCTTTTGTATTCATGAAGAGAACTTCTATTATTCCATTATTTATTATTCTGTTGGAATAACCTATATACGCGGGCTACCTTATACTTGGTGAAATTCTTCTGTTATTCTATTCGTTATTATTCTGTTGGAATATCCTGTCTGCGCGTTTTACGGCGGACCTGATTCTGTCTTTATTATTCTGTTGGAATATCATGTATGTGTGTTTTACGCCGGACCTGATTCCGTCTTTATTATTCTGTTGGAATATCATGTCTGTGCGTTTTACGTCGGACCTGATTCCGTCTTTATTATTATTGTGACGCCCCCAAAACATGGTACAGAAAATAACTACAACTTTAATTTATTACTACAATTGTCGTGCAAAATACAACAACACATATACTGTAAGTTTACCAACTATGACTCATGTCCCAACTATGGACAGCACCTCACAGTGATACCTTACATAAAGGTACAATCTAGAACTGTTTTAGAAATTAAAATCTTTGGGAAGTGGTCAAGAAAACCTTCGTACATGGGAGGCCATGCGTCTAGGTTATGATAGATATCATATGCCCACAGAATTATCTTTGATTGACCCAATAGACCCCAAAGAAAAATGAGAAGATTACTATCATCTTTTTTCCAATGGTGAGTCTTCTCTTGACATATAACTATCTCCACCATCTGCAATAGAACATTATGTTTCAAATAAACTCCAAGATCATATAGGTAGTGCTCGTAAATATACTCAGCGAGTGGATTTGCACAACCCTATCTTATGATAACGCGAGGTTGTATGTCATTAGACATCTTGTATGATAGTGATAAAACACCCTTCCAAAGTTGGGTTCGCCTTACCCTATTGTTGTTCACCAAAAATAATTATTAAGTGACGTATAATATAAGACACACACATCTTAGGTCCTCAATACAATTATATATTATATGTCATGTCATTTTATAATGTGTTGATAAACTTTGACAGACCCGAACCATCACACTATTCCCCTGTTATTCTTACTTGACCCAGCTACACTCTTATTACCTGAAATGAATTGTGAAGCAAAAGGGTGAGCAAAACTAGCTTAGTAAATAATATTATGACTAAAGATAATTACATTATCAATAGACTTCATCAGTAATAAATCAGAGATTTAGAACATATGGTAGATAATAAAACTTTTCAGCCATAGTTGCAGCGGAACGAGCAATCCATTAGAAGAGTCAAATAGACTATAAAGTTAATTATCTTCTCCATGTTAAAAGTCTACCAACAATGTTTTATCCCTATAACATCAATCAACAGTTCATTTCTACAATCATATGAATAACTCATAATCATAATTGTGATTCTAAATTCCTCTTCGCATCCAAGACGAAGATAATTTTCATCACCTGTCTTTACTTAAAACATCAAAGATCATGGTTATACCAAATCACAGTTCCTGTTCATAATCATACTAATAAATTCATCTTTACACCACGGGCCAAAGATATTCATCAACAGTTCATCTTTGCACTATATGCCAAAGATATTCAACAACAAGTCATCTTTGCACTATATGCCAAAGATATTCAACAACGGGTTATCTTTACACTACGGACCAAAGATATTCATCAATAATTGATCTTTGCACTACAGGCCAAAGATATTCATATCTCAAAGAAATACATAATCATTTCAGAATTTATATAAACCATAATTATAACCATATATGTTGATCAATTCACCTTTGCACTTAAGCTAAAGATATTCAATTATAAATTCAATGGTCATGATCATACCAGTCAACAATTCAACTTTTCACTACTGGCCAAAGTGAACCTATAGTCACGATCATACCAATAATCTACCCATCTTTACACTCAAGTCAAAGAAAAATATCATCATTAGGGTTATAAGAATGTTATATATGATAATAAAAACAATATAATCAACATATAGATTTAATCTCAAGAGTAAGATTCATAAATCAATGATCTCGTAACACCTTAATCAAAATGTTATAAATCACTTAATAATCTCATAATCTAATATTATTAATACTACCACAATTTTAATCATTTTTTAAACTTATAAATAATTTATTTTAATTGTTTACACTTTACTAATAAATGCATTTAATCATCCTAAAATGCCAAACTCATAAAATTTCATCACCAATAACCAAAACCCTCATCAAAAATCTTCATATACCTCATATATGATTCTCAAGCCATAAAATCATATTTTTCCAATTTTCTTACTTCACATAACATATTTAATTCATTTACTCATAACTAGATCATTTTCATGAAAAATATCAAATCAGTTCCAAAATATTTCTTTTCTGGGATTTAGCATATTATAGTCCCATATTGAACATATATTTTTCTCGGAATTTTTAAAATTCATTTACTATTTTTCACATGGCTAAAACCACCGAATATTCAGACATTTATCATAAATTGTACTTTCATCCAAAAATTCAGAAATTTACAGAGTATACTGATATTATATAGATGTACTCCCAATAAAAAGTTCATCAATTTTGGAGTTAATAACAAGGAGTTATAAGCGGTTACTTTTAAAATAGGTTTTTCTCATAAAATCCATAACTCTTAATCTATACATCCAAAAATCGCCATTTTCGGACACAATCTACAAAACTCATCAAAATATCATTTCAAATTTTTCCAGAATTTTTGAAGGTTCAAAAAAATTTCGAAATTGAAAAAAATAATAACCCTTACATACTAACGACAAATATCCCTTACCTCAAAAGAGCAGTACTTCTTACTGGAATAACGCTGAACGAACTTGCATCGTATAGCAACACTCAAGATATCAAAATACTCACAAGAATACACTCGATAATATAGAGAGAGAAATAAAAAGAAAACTTCAGTTTCTGGTGTGATTTTTAATTCTAACCTAAGCACTTATTTATAGGAAATTGCTTAGAACACCAAAGTAGAAAATTTATTAAAATAATATTATTTATAATAAAATTTCATTAGCACACCTTTGAATTTGAATTCAGTAATTTAACACATGCAAGTGGGGCCCACCAAAGTGTAAAAAATGTTTTTCTTAAATAAAACAATTAAAACTTCCAAAAATCAATTATTCTGGAACTTCGAAACTTCAATAATTCATAATAAATAGCTCTTTTATCAGAAAAATTCGAAACACATGTCCTTTCCATAGGAAATTCTATTCTCTACAACTTTACAGAAGAAAGTTTTTCCAAATTCCAAATAGAAATTGACCGAAATCCACAAACGGACGATTTTACAAGCTATAATCAGATTTCATTCAAAATTTGTGTACACCATCATGTTTAACATGTATTAAACATTTTTTGTAACACACAAAGCATGTGTTTAGCATTTATAGTAACAAAAATACTCTTCCTCATTTATTCATATATCACACATTCATTGTAAAAATATCACCATTATTATATCACTGTAATATAATAATATATTTTATCAGAAAAGATAAAATATCAATTTTCAACAATTGTCACATTAAAAATTTTCTCCATCTATAACCACATAAAATGAATATTTTCCTTATCATATAAATCAATAATTAATTATTCACAAATAATATTACATAATCACAATACTGACAAACAGGCAGTTCCCAGGAAAGAGAGGGCTTTCCAATAAGGATTTCTCCTTACTAGCGCACAATTAGATGACCAAACCTCTCCTTGACAGAACTTTCTAGATATTGCCAATAATACTATCTAATAATATTATCCAAATAATATGAATTATTGATCCGATACTGGGAAATGTTGTGCCGTGATAATTATTGAAACAACAATAATATAAAATATCAACGTAGTAATTATTGAATTAATAAAATAAAATATCAAACAGTAATTACTGTAACAATTATTGAGTAATACCTTCTTACGAAACAAATTATCATGCTTCATGAATAGTACTCGCGAATAGTAACTCGTGAATAGTAACTCGTGAATAGTAACTCGTGAATAGTAACTCATGAATAGTAATTATAAAAAATTGAATACTTTTATTTCATAAAATTCGGGGTCTTACAATCTCCCCTCCTTATGAAATTTTGTCCCCGAAATTTACATACCTGATATTTCAAAGAGTTGAGAATAGCTTGCTTTCCTTTCCGATTCCATCTTCCCTGTCATCATGATTTCTCCATTTCTCATCTCCTGTATTTCAAATATCATTCTAGAATACAGCTTCAAAACAAAGGTTAATTGACATATCACAATTTGTCAACTTAAGTAAGAAAATTCAGCTTAGGTAGGACACACTAGCGAAGGATTTACTCGTCTCTCCCCTCCTAGTTCTATACCCCGATCTCCGCCAGAGATCATATCCCTAAGTACTGATACCAACTGTGACGCCCCCAAAATAGGTCCAATCCATCCAACCTATTCTGAGTCGCCAAATACATGGTACAGAAAATAACAACAATTTTATTACTACAATTGTCGTGCAAAATACAACGACACATATACTATGAGTTTTAATACCAACTATGACTCATGTCCCAACTATGGACAACACCTCATAATGATACCTTACATAAAGGTACAATCTAGAACTGTTTTAGAAATTAAAATCTTTGGGAAGTGCCCAAGAAAACCTTCGTACATGGGAGGCCATGCGTCTAGGTTATGATAGATATCATATGCCCACAGAATTATCCTTGGTTGACCCAATAGACCCCAAAGAAAAATGAGAAGATTACTATTATCTTCTTTCCAATGATGATTCTTCTCTTGATATATAACTATCTCCACTGTCTGCAATTGAACATTATGTTTCAAATAAACTCCAAAATCATATAGGTAGTGCTCGTAGATATACTCAGCGAGTGGATTCGCACAACCCTGTCTTATGATAACGCAAGGTTGTATGTCATTAGACATCTTTTATGATAGTGATAAAACACCCTTCCAAAGTTGGGTTCGCCTCACCCTATTGTTGTTCACCAAAAACAATTATTAAGTGACGTATAATATACGACACACACATCTTAGGTCCTCAATACAATTATATATTGTATTTCATGTCATTTATGACTACAGATAATTACATTATCAATAGACTTCATCAGTAATAAATTAGAGATTTAGAACATATGGTAGATAATAAAACTTTTCAGCCATAGTTGCAGCGGAACGAGCAATCCATTAGAAGAGTCAAATAGACTATAAGGTTAATTATCTTCTCCATGTTAAAAGTCTACCAACAATGTTTTATCCCTATAAAATCAATCAACAGTTCATTTCCACAATCATATGAATAACTCATAATAATAATTGTGATTCTAAATTCCTTTTCGCATCCATGACGAAGATAATTTTCATCACCTGTCTTTACTTGAAACATCAAAGATCATGGTTATACCAAATCACAGTTCCTGTTCATAATCATACTAATAAATTCATCTTTGCACCACGGGCCAAAGATATTCATCAACAATTCATCTTTGCACTACATGCCAAAGATATTCAACAACAAGTCATCTTTGCACTACATGCCAAAGATATTCAACAACGGGTCATCTTTACACTACGGACCAAAGATAATCATCAATAATTGATCTTTGCACTACAGGCCAAAGATATTCATATCTCAAAGAAATACATAATCATTTCAGAATTTATATAAACCATAATTATAACCATATATGTTGATCAATTCACCTTTGCACTTAAGCTAAAGATATTCAATTATAAATTCAATGGTTATGATCATACCAATCAACAATTCAACTTTTCACTACTGGCCAAAGAGAACCTATAGTCACGATCATACCAATAATCTACCCATCTTTACACTCAAGTCAAAGAGAAATATCATCATTAGGGTTATAAGAATGTTATATATGATAATAAAAACATTATAATCAACATATAGATTTAATCTCAAGAGTAAGATTCATAAATCAATGATCTCGTAACACCTTAATCAAAATGTTATAAATCACTTAATAATCTCATAATCTAATATTATTAATACTACCACAATATTTTAATTATTTCTTAAACTTATAAACAATTTATTTTAATTATTTACACTTTACTAATAAATGCATTTAATCATCCTAAAATGCCAAACTCATAAAATTTCATCACCAATAACCAAAACCCTCATCAAAAATCTGCATATACCTTATATATGATTCTCAAGCCATAAAATCATATTTTTCTAATTTTCTTACTTCACATAACATATTTAATTCATTTATTCATAACTAGATCATTTTCATGAAAAATACCAAATCAGTTCCAAAATATTTCTTTGCTGGGATTTAGCATATTATAGTCCCATATTGAACATATATTTTTCTCGGAATTTTTAAAATTCATTTACTATTTTTCACATGGCCAAAACCACCGAATATTCAGACATTTATCATAAATTGTACTTTCATCCAAAAATTCAGAAATTTACAGAGTATACTGATATTATATAGATGTACTCCCAATAAAAAGTTCATCAATTTTGGAGTTAATAACAAGGAGTTATAAGCGGTTACTTTTAAAATAGTCTTTTCTCATAAAATCCATAACTCCTAATCTATACATCCAAAAATCGCCATTTTTGGACACAATCTACAAAACTCATCAAAATATCATTTCAAATTTTTCCAGAATTTTTGAAGGTTCAAAAA
This sequence comes from Panax japonicus, assembly GCA_020205505.1. NCBI lineage: Eukaryota > Viridiplantae > Streptophyta > Magnoliopsida > Apiales > Araliaceae > Panax > Panax japonicus. The sequence continues at coordinate 28,454,390 of CM035104.1, read as the reverse complement.
AATTTCGAAATTGAAAAAAATAATAACCCTTACATACTAACGACAATATCCCTTACCTCAAAAGAGCAGTACTTCTGACTGGAATAACGCTGAACGAACTGGCATCGTATAGCAACACTTAAGATATCAAAATACTCATAAGAATACACTCGATAATATAGAGAGAGAAATAAAAAGAAAACTTCAATTTCTGGTGTGATTTTTAATTCTAACCTAAGCACCTATTTATAGGAAATTGCTTAGAACACCAAAGCAGAAAATTTATTAAAATAATATTATTTATAATAAAATTTCCTTAGCACACCTTTGAATCTGAATTCAGCAATTTAACACATGCAAGTGGGGCCCACCAAAGTGTAAAAAACGTTTTTCTTAAATAAAATAATTAAAACTTCCAAAAATCAATTATTCTGGAACTTCGAAACTTCAATAATTCATAATAAATAGCCCTTTTATCAGAAAAATTCGAAACACATGTCCTTTCTATAGGAAATTCCATTCTTTACAACTTTGCAGAAGAAAGTTTTTCCAAATTCCAAACATAAATTGATCGAAATCCACAAACGGACGATTTTACAGGCTATAATCAGATTTCATTCAAAATTTGTGAGCACCATCATGTTTAACATGTGTTAAACATTTTTTTGTAACACACAATACATGTGTTTAGCATTTATAGTAACAAAAATACTCTTCCTCCTCATTTATTCATATATCACACATTCATTGTAAAAATATCACCATTATTATATCACTGTAATATAATAATATATTTTATCAGAAAAGATAAAATATCAATTTTGAACAATTGTCACATTAAAAATTTTCTCCATCTATAACCACATAAAATGAATATTTTTCTTATCATATAAATCAATAATTAATTATTCACAAATAATATTATAGAATCACAATACTGACAACCAGACAGTTTCCAGGAAAGTGGGGGCTTTCCAATAAGGATTTCTCCTTACTGGTGCGCAATTAGATGACCAAACCTCTCTTTGGCAGAACTTTCTAGACATTGCCAATAATGCTATCTAATAATATTATCCAAATAATATGAATTATTGATCCGATAATGGGAAATACTGTGCCGTGACAATTATTGAAACAACAATAATATAAAATATCAACGTAGCAATTATTGAATCAATAAAATAAAATATTGAACAGTAATTACTGTAACAATTATTTAGTAATGCCTTCTTACGAAAAAAATTATCATGATTCATGAATAGTACTCGTGAATAGTAACTCGTGAATAGTAAGTCATAAATAGTAACTCGTGAATAGTAACTCATGAATAGTAATTATAAAAAATTGAATAATTTTATTTCATAAAATTCGGGGTCTTACAATTATTCTGTTGGAAAATTCTATTTGTGCATTTTACGCCGGACCTGGTTCCGTTAATTATTATTCCGTTGGAATAACCTGCCTGTGCGGTCTATCGCATGCCTGGTGATTTCTTTTGTTATTCCATTACTTATTATACTCAGTTGGTTAAAGTTTTGACTTCTATACTCCATGAAATTAGCGGAATATCCTTGATATTTGCGCTTCATCCAGTATCTTTTCATGGAAATATTCTTTTGAGCATTCTTGAATTTTACTCTACAAAGCAGTATCATGTTAACAATTTGGATGTTATTGGTTCCTAGATAAATTAATTCTTGAACTTGTTTTATTGAATTCTTATATCATTGTCATCATCCTCATGTTTATATTTTGTTGAAAGTCATCTGTGGCCTATAGTGCATAGATGGACTTGGTATGATTATGACCAGGGATTATTCGGTGTAATCATGACTGTAATGTTACAAATGATGTGGAAAAAGTCCTCATTGGTCCATAGTGTATTGATGGACAGTTGTTGGCATGATCATGACCCTTAATGAATACACGAATGTCCTTGACCCGTAGTGCATGGATAATTTGTGGTCGTGATACTAAAAAATATCCTTGGCCGTAGTGCAGGGGTGATTCGATGATGTGGATTATTTATTAAGATGAGTCTCAGCGATAATAGTGAAGAAAAACTTTTTAATTCATAAAAGATAGTAGATTTTATTTTCTACTTGACTCTTTTAATGGATTGCTTGTTTCGCTGCAGTTAAACTTGATGGTTGTTATATTGTATCAGTTTAACATTATTGAAGACTAAGGATAATTTATTCTGCTTTATCTTAGTCATAATATTTCTTACTGGGCTAGTTGAGCTCACCCTTTCTTTCGCTGTTCTCTTTAGGAAATGAGAATATAGCTGGGATGAGACGAGGAACAGAGTGATGGACCAGATGATAGTATTAGTAGTCCTCACTATTCTGTTAAATAGTGTGACAATAAATGTAAGGAGGACTTATTCTGAGAGTGGATATTGTCTAGAAGACAATATTTGTATTAAAACTCACAGCTCTCTTGTTATATATTAAATATTGTATTTGTATTCTGTACCATGTATTTGGCGACTCAGAATAGGTGATGTATACCTATTTTGGGGGCGTCACAGTTGGTATCAAAGCTTAGGGATATGATCCCTGGCTGAGATGTGAGACAAGAACTAGGAGGGGAGAGACGGAGAATTCCTTCGTTAGTATGACCTACCTAAGTTATTTGTTATTTAATTGGTCGGTCAGAGAATAAGAATAATATGTGATATGATAACTAACCCTTGTTTTGTGGTAGTATCTGAAAATGACATTCGAGAATGTTGAGAATAACAACGGAGCACACGAAACCGTTGAGTCTCCACATATCAATAATCAGGAGAATGTGCATCAGGAAGGCGACAATCCTCATACAAACAACAACACTAACCAAATGATGAATAATGGAATGTTCAGAGGCTTTATGCAATTCATGCAACATCAGGCGAGAGCGACTCCTATCCAAAATATAGGTGGAACCACTGGAAACTCTCGGACGTTGACCGCTAAACAGTTCAAGGAGTTGGGACCACCAGAGTTTATTGGAGAGCCAAAACAACTTAAGGCGGAAGCATGGATAAAGCAGATCACCAAGATATTTGATGTCTTGGGATGCTCCGAGGAGCAAAAGGTTCCCTTTGCCGCCTTTATGTTGCGAGGAGAGGCAGGTTACTGGTGGGAATCGGTAAAGCGTACTCAACCTGCCGCACTAAAAATGTCTTGGGAGAAGTTCCAAGAACTATTCAACGACAAGTACTTTCCTGAAAGTATTCGTCGCATGAAAGAGGTGGAGTTCATCAAGTTGGAACAGAATAATATGACCGTGTCGCAGTACGAAGCAAAGTTTGCCGAGTTGTCCCGGTTTGCGTCCCACTTGGTGGATAATGAAGAGAGAATGACGCGGATGTTTTTAAGATATTTGAAGCCGAAGATACATCAACATCTTATTTCTCATAAATTGTGTTTATATTTAGATGTTGTAAATAGGGCTCAGTTAGTGGAGTGCGATAACGAGTCAACACAACTAAAAGAGAACAGCTGGCAAAATGATAATACCAGCGAGAGCAGTCATCAAAACGGTGACAACAAGCGTGGAGGGAATCAACAGGCCAGAAATGGTAACCACTTCGGTGGTAATCAGGGCCAAAACAATAAGAATGGACATTTCAAGAAGAGGAGATTCAACAATGATGGAAAGACGTAAGCACCAGCACCCGTTGTTAAGGAAGGAGAACGACCACCTATCATATGCTTCAAATGCGGAGGGGAGGGATACATCAGTCCAAACTGCGCGATGTCGTCCAAGGCATATTATAATTGTGGAAGAGAAGGTCACTTAGCCCGATTTTGTCGTTCACCGAAGACAAGTTCAGCTAGAATGGAGGCACCAAAGGCCGTCACAGAAAAGTCAAAGCCGGTAGTGCAAGGGAGAGCGTTTGTTGTGACCTTCCAGAAAGCAAGGAACCCGAATGAGGTCATCACGGGTACCCATTGCCACGTATTGATGACCTGTTTGACCAGTTGCAAGGAGACAAATTCTTTTCAAAGATTGATCTTCGTTTCAGATATCACCAATTGAAGATTAGAACCAATGACATTCCAAAGATGACTTTCAGAACTCGGTACGGGCATTATGAATTCCTAGTCATGTCCTTTGGATTGACTAATGCTCCTGCTGCCTTCATGGATATGATGAACCGAGTATTTAAGGAATATTTGGATCACTTTGTGGTCGTCTTTATTGATTACATCCTTATTTATTCCAAAAGCCGTGAAGATCATGAGCAACACTTGAGGCTGATACTCCAAAAGCTTCGTGAATATAAGCTTTATGCCAAGTTGAAGAAATGCGAGTTCTGGCTTGAGGAAGTAGCATTCCTTGGGCCCGTGGTATCAAGTCATGGAATATCTATTGACCCAACAAAGATTGAAGCTATTCAAAGCTGGGAGTAACCTAAATCAGTGACCAAAGTACGTAGCTTTCTCAGCTTAGCTGGTTATTATTGGAGATTCGTGGAAGAATTTTCTTGAATCGCTACTCCATTAACCCAGTTGACTTGGAAAGATACACAATTTGGTTGGAGCGAGGAATGTGAGAAGAGTTTTCAAGAACTCAAGAAGAGACTCATTTCAGCACCTGTTCTGACAATACCATCTGGTTCGAAGGGATTTGTCAGTGATGCTTCGGGCAAAGGGTTAGGATGTGTTCTCATTCAACATGGGAAAGTTATAGCCTATGCCTCAAGACAACTCAAAGAATATGAGAGAAATTATCCTACTCATGATCTAGAGTTGGCAGCTGTTGTTTTCACACTAAAGATTTGGAGGCATTACTTGTATGGGGAGAAAGTGGAGATCTTTACGGATCATAAAAGCCTCAAATATTTCTTCACTCAAAATGAACTCAACATGCGACAATGACGTTGGCTTGAACTATTGAAAGATTATGATCATACCATCCAATACCATCCTGGAAAAGCAAACGTGGTAGCTGACGCATTGAGTAGAAGATCATATACGGGTACGAGTGAGATATTGTCAACGCAAAGGCCCATTTTATGTGACTTTCAAAGGATGGAGATAGAGATAAAGACTCCAGGGACCCACGTAATGATGGCAAATATACGAGTAGAACCGACTTTAATTGATAAAGTTAAAGTTGCTCAAGTTACAGATCCGGAGCTGATGCGTATGTGGAAGAAAGTGCAAGAAGGTGCTATACCAGAAGCAAGAATCGATGAAGAAGGAATACTTCGAGTCAACTCCAGACTTTGTGTTCCTAACGACCCTGATTTAAAGTATAAAATTATGATGTAGGCGCACAACACACCGTTTGCAATCCATCTTGGGAGTACCAAAATTTATCATGATATTCGTCATACATTTTGGTGGAGCAATATGAAGAGAGATATAGCGTTGTTTATCTTAAGGTGTCTAACTTGTCAACGAGTTAAAGTGGAGCATCAAGTACCAAAAGGTCCATTACAACCACTTGAAATTCCAGAATGGAAGTGGGAGCACATTACCATGGATTTCGTTACTGGTCTTCCTAAGGTTTCTCAAAGTATAGATGCGATTTGGGTCATTGTTGATAGATTGACCAAGTCTGCTCATTTCTTACAGATACGAGAAACTTATACACTTGAACATCTTGCTCGTATGTACATAAACGAGATTGTAAGACTGCATGGTATGCCAGTATCCATAGTTTCTGATTGAGACCCAAGATTCACTTCATGATTTTGGGTTAGTTTGCAGAAAGCTATGGGCACAGATTTACAATTTAGCTCGGCATATCATCCTCAGACGGACGGGCAGTCGGAGAGGACTATTCAAACTCTTGAAGATTTATTAAGACTTTGTGTCCTTGACTTCAAGGGAAGTTGGGATAAGTTCTTACCATTGGTGGAGTTTTCCTATAACAACAGTTATTAAGTAAGTATTGGCATGGCTCCATTTGAGGCGTTGTATGGAAGAAAGTGTCATTCTCCAGTATGCTGGGATAAGGTGGGTGAAGCAACATTGTTGGGACCGGAGTTAGTACGTATGACTACGGAAAAGATTCAAATGATCCGACAACGTATAAAAACCTCACAAGATCGACAAAAGAGTTATGCTGATCTTCATCGAAGGACGTGAAATTCGATATAGGAGATCATGTGTTGTTACGTGTTGCTCTATGGAAAGGAGTTACGAGATTTAAAAAGAGAGGAAAGCTCAATCCTCGATTCATTGGCCCATTTTTAATCCTCGATCGGGTAGGAACTGTGGCCAATAGACTCGCTTAACCGCCAAGTATGTCTCGTGTTCATAATGTTTTTCACATATGCATGTTACGTAAATATGTGGAAGACCCGAACCACATTATTGAGTTAGATCTGGACGAAATAGCAGAAGATTTGACGTATGAAGAGGTTCCTTTTCAAATCTTGGATAAGAATGAACATATTCTACGCTCCAAGGTTATACCTCAAGTCAAAGTTTTGTGGAGAAACCACGATGTTGAGGAAATGACTTGGGAGTTAAATCTGAAATGAAATCAAGGTATCCTTACCTCTTCAACATACAAGGTACGTACCCTAATTTCGAGGGCAAAATTTCATAAGAAGGGGAGGTTGTAAGACTCCAACTTTTATAAATAAAGATGAATTTTCTATAAATATCATTTTTGAATATTATGGAGTAAATTTGATATAATGTTATAGTTGTGGGTAATATTTATAAATTTTGCAAAGTACGCAAGTTGTTATATAATATTCGATTGGTTGGGAAATATTCGTTTTAACAGGGAATATTCGTGAAACGACACAATCATTGGTGGACCCCACAACGGAATTATTATCGTATTGAGAAAATAACAAAAATACTTTATGAAAATAACGGCGAAATTTTTACCGTTAACTGTTGAAACACCCGGTGTTAAAAGTATAGTAATACGCATGGTTGCATAGTAGCACACGGTATTGATTATTGATGCTTACGTGAGAAGTCACTCAATTTTGCTTATTTTATAGACACCCATTTACCCATTTTTCAAAAATATTGGAAAAAAGTTATTAAGTATTTATATATATATATATATTTACGTATTATATATATATATATATATGTATAACATGTGAGTGAGTGTTAGTGGCGGTCCTAGTGGATGAGATTTTTTTGGCAGGATGTAAGTTGTTTTTCAAGGCTAGCTTTCACTTTATTTGGCCAAGCTTGTCAATCATTCATTATTATTGATAACGTATAATTAAGGGTGCATTTTAATTGGTTAAAGCTGCTAATTGACATGTGTTGGTTTTCTTTATTGGTCAGCACTTTGAAAGGAAGATATTGATATGTTGAAAATGTAAACTTCGTCCAAATAATTACTGTTGCATTTGTGATTTTTGCAAATAGTATCCTTTCCATTCTCCTATAAGTAGAAGCTCATTCCTTCATTATTTCTTACGAATTCACTAAAACTCTAGAGAGAGAAAATTATAGAGAGAAAGAAGATAAGTATTCTGCTGCTTCCCTACTCTTATATCCAGTTTATTTTACGGTAAGGGGTATTATTTCTTTTGTATTCATGAAGAGAACTTTTGTTATTTCATTATTTATTAATCTGTTAGAATAACCTGTATACGCGGGCTACCCTATACTTGGTGAAATTCTTTTGTTATTTCATTAATTATTATTCTGTTGGAATATCCTGTCTGTGCGTTTTATGCTGGACCTGATTCGGTCTTTATTATTCTGTTGGAATATCCTGTCTGTGCATTTTACGCCGGACCTGATTCCGTCTTTATTACTTTGTTGGAATATCCTATCTGTGCGTTTTACGCCGGACCTTATTCCGTCTTTATTATTATTCTGTTGGAATATCCTGTCTGTGCATTTTACGCCGGACCTGGTTCTGTTAATTATTATTCCGTTGGAATAACCTGCCTGTGCGGTCTATCACATGCCTGGTGATTTCTTTTATTATTCCATTCCTTATTATACTCAGTTGGTTAAAGTTTTGACTTATATACTCCATGAAATTAGTGGAATATCCTTGATATTTGCGCTTCATTCAGTATCTTTTAATGGAAATATTCTTCTGAGCATTCTTGAATTTTACTCTACAAAACAATATCATGTTAACAATTTGGACGTTATTGGTTCCTGGATAAATTAATTCTTGAACTTGTTTTATTGAATTCTTATATCATTGTTATCATCCTCATGTTTATATTTTGTTGAAAGTCATCTGTGGCCTATAGTGCATAGATGGACTTGGTATGATTATGACCAGGGATTATTCTGTGTAATCATGACCGTAATGTTACAAATGATGTGGAAAAAGTCTTCATTGGCCCATAGTGCATTGATGGACAGTTGTTGGCATGATCATGACAATTAATGAATACACGAATGTCCTTGGCCCGTAGTGCATGGATAATTTGTGGTCGTGATACTAAAGAATATCCTTGGCCGTAGTGCAGGGGTGATTCGATGATGTGGAATATTTATTAAGCCGAGTCTCAGCGATAATAGTGATGAAAAACCTTTTAAATCATAAAAGATAGTAGATTTTATTTTTTACTTGACTCTTTTAATGGATTGCTTGTTCTGCTGCATTTAAACTTGATGGTTGTTATATTGTATCAGTTTAACACTATTGAAGACTAAGGATAATTTATTCTGCTTTATCTTAGTCATAATATTTAATTCTTACTGGGCTAGTTAAGCTCACCCTTTCTTTCACTGTTCTCTTCAGGAAATGAGAATATAGCTGGGATGAGTCGAGGAACGGAGTGATGGACCAGATGATAGTATTAGTAGTCCTCACTATTCTATTAAATAGTGTGACAATAAATGTAATGATGACTTATTCTGAGAGCGGATATTATCTAGAAGACAATATTTGTATTAAAACTCACAGCTCTCTTGTTGTATATTAAAGATTATATTTGTATTCTGTACCATGTATTTGGCGACTCAAAATAGGTGATGTATACCTTTTTTGGGGGCGTCACAATGATGATTATGTAATCTTTGATTTTAGTTTAATAAGCTATTATCCGGTTTATCTATATTAATTTGAGCGTGAATTTATGAATTGCCTTATCAACGATTCTCTATGGACTTGTATGAACTCGAGAGATGAAATACGAATCTAGACTTAGTTAATATAGCATGTGTTCTTGATTTATGTGAATGAACAGAACTTGATGAATGTTAGGGTAGAGATATGCTTGACATCGCATTTATTAGATAAAGAACTTGAACTTCAACCTTCTTTAATTGTAATTCACATAGAGATATAATGAGTTAGTTGATTAAGGTGTTTAACTTAATTCTATCTTGATTGTGGATTTGGGTTAATACGGTATCAGTGCATCGAGAGGTGGCTAATTCTACATACGTGTTCTTGATTAATAAACTGGGATAGTGAGTTAAACTGGAATAAAGGTGTAATAATATGAGTGATGCTTAGAGTGAAGTCGAAAGCCTAATTCTCCATTATTTGTTTAAAAATTCAGTTTTTAGCGTGTATTGATTGTGTGGTGATTTTAATTATTTTAATACTGTTAGTTACAAACTGGAAATTGATTAGTTTAATAAAATTAAGATTAATAGGAAATTGGTAATTGTAAGGTTTAAATTCTATTTACAGTCTCTGAGAGAACGATACTCTACTTACTATTATATTGCTTGTTGACCACGTATACTTGCGTGCTGTGTGTAACTAAATTTTACCCAACAAGTTTTTGGCGCCGTTGTCGGAGACTTTAGTATAGATTTTATTATTTTGCAATATCATTTTAATTAGTCAGTTTTACTTAAACACTTTTTGTTTTTGTTTTGTTCATCTTATTTCAGGTTTTTGAATTTGGTTTATGCAAACTCGATCCAAAAATCCAGACTTGCTTCCTTTTGAGGATGACATTAAGAGAAGGTTTCAAAGGTTAAGTAAGTGGATCAAGGAAACAAGGGACGACTTTGAAAATTCTGATAACTTGTCACGTACCCAAGAGGCATTGTGGAGGACATATTAGTTAAGGTAGACAAGTTAATATTCCCCACGGATTTTATTATTCTAGATTTTGAGGAAGATAAGAATATCCCAATCATCCTCGGGAGACCGTTTTTGGCTACGGGTAGGACACTCATCAACGTACAAAAAGGTGAACTAACGATGAGGGTCCAAGACTAAGAAGTAAAATTTAACGTTTTCAAGGCCATGAAATTTCCTACGGATGAAAAAGATTATTTCCGGATGGACATCATTGATCAAATAATCAGCGAAGATTTGGGTAAGAGTTTGGTTAACGATCCATTGGAAACGACACTATTGGGAGATAAAGAATCTGATGATCCAGAATTTGTGGACTACTTGCAGATGCTAGACTCCCTGCCATGAGTTAGCAGATTTAGAGCACCATTTGAACCATTGCATATGGATGAAAAACCCACAGCAAGGATAAAACTGTCATTGGAGGAGCCAACGACTCTTGAACTTAAGCCACTCCCTAAACACCTCAGGTATGCATACTTAGGCCATTCTAATTCTTTACCTGTTATTATTTCTGCTGCACTTAACAAATTGCAGGAAGAAAAGTTGCTGAGAGTGCTTAGGGACCACAAATCGGCTATAGGATGGACAATCGTGGATATCAAAGGAATCAGCCCATCCTTTTGCATGCATAAAATTCTGATGGAAGACGATGCAAGGCTGACAGTGGAGCAACAGAGACTACTTAACCCAACATGAAAGAAGTGGTTAAGAAAGAAGTTATGAAATGGTTGGATGCGGGTATAATTTACCCGATTTTAGACAGTAAGTAGGTCAGTCCAGTGCAATGTGTACCAAAAAAGGGAGGAATGACTGTGGTTTAGAATGATGACAATGAGCTAATTCTGACTAGGACAATGACTGGTTGGAGGGTTTGCATGGACTACATGAAGTTGAATAAGGCGAGCCCGCAAAGATCACTTTCATTTGCCCTTTATCGATCAGATGTTGGACAGATTAGCGGGACTTGAGTACTACTGTTTATTGGATGGATATTCGGGTTATAATCAGATCGTCATCGCTCCTGAAGATCAAGAAAATAATACGTTCACGTGTCCATACGGCACATTCGCATTCAGGAAAATGTCGTTCGGCTCATGTAATGCACGCGCTACCTTCCAGAGGTGTATGATGGCCATCTTTTTTGACATGGTGGAGAAAAATATAGAAGTCTTTATGGACGACTTCTCTGTCTATGGGGATGATTTTGATGCATGTCTGGAGAATTTGGTAATGGTCTTACAATGATGCACAAACATGAATCTGGTACTTAACTGGGAAAAGTGTCACTTCATGGTTAAAGAAGGCATAATTTTGGGGCACAAGGGTCTCGGCTCATGGATTAGAGGTGGACAAAGAGAAGCTGGAAATGATTGAAAAGCTTCCTCCACCGAGTTCAGTTAAGGTAATTAGAAGTTTTTTGGGGCATGCTGGGTTTTACATGATTTATAAAAGACTTCTCTAAAATTGAAAAACCTCTGTGCTGTCTTTTAGAAAAGGATTCAGTTTTCAAATTTGATGAGGAGTGTAAATTAACATTCGAGTTATTGAAAAAGAAATTAACCACAACTCCCGTAATAGTCGTGCCGGATTGGACCATGCCCTTCGAGTTAATATATGATGCAAGTGACTATGCGGTTGGGGCTGTTTTGGGACAACGCCGAGAGAAGGTATTTCACGCCATATATTATACAAGTAAGACACTCACGGAGACTCAAATGAACTACACGACTACGGAAAAGGAGTTGATTGAAGTGGTGTATGCGTTTGATAAATTCAGGGTGTACTTGATCAGGACAAAGGTAGTAGTTTATATAGATCACTCGACCATTCGATACTTAATTTCGAAAAAAGATGCTAAGCCATGCCTTATCCGATGGATTCTCCTTTTACAAGAGTTTGATTTAGAAATAAAGGACAGAAAGGGGACAGAGAACCAAGTCGCCGATCATTTGTCTAGGATGGAAAATAAAGGTAAAAAGGAAGAGGATAAGTGTGTAATCAACGAGTCATTCCCAGATGAGCAACTGTTTGGGATAAATTTAGAATTTCCATTGTACACGAACTTCGCGAATTATCTAGTGAGCAACATGCTCCCCCCTGATCTTACACGACAACAGAAAAAAAAGTTTCTCCATAACGTTAAGTGGCATATGTAGGATGAGCCATACCTATTCAAATAGTGCGTCGACAAAATGATTAGAAGGTGTGTGCCTTACAGTGAGGTGAATAGTATACTGCATGAATGCCATTCGTCGGCGTATGGGGGACACTATATTAGTGAGAGAACAGCGAAAAAAGTCCTTCAAGCTGGGTTTTATTGGCCTACATTATTTAAAGACGCCCGCCAATTTGTTAAAACTTGTGATAGATGTAAACGGGTGGGCAACATATCGAAAAGGAATGAGATGCCACTTCAAACCATTTTAGAAGTAGAGATTTTCGATGTATGGGGCATAGATTTCATGGGGCCATTCCCTTCCTCATTTACCAATTAGTACATTTTGCTTGCGGTGGACTATGTATCAAATTGGGTGGAAGCCGTAGCACTCCCGACGAACGATGCCAAAGTGGTTCTCAAAATTTTGCAAAAGAACATTTTTACGAGGTTTGGCACGCCAAGAGCTATTATAAGTGATGAAGGTAGTCACTTCTGCAACAAATCGTTTACAGCTCTATTGGAAAAGTATGGGGTCAACCACAAGGTAGCTACAACTTATCACCCCCAAACCAGTGGGCAAGCTGAGGTTTTGAACATAGAGGTGAAGAGAATTCTAGAAAAGGTAGTGAATTCGAGTCGAAAGGATTGGTCTCTCAGGTTGGATGATGCACTATGGGCTTACCAGACTGCGTATAAAACACCAATTTGTATGTCACCATATCAATTGATCTATGGTAAAGCATGCCATCTACCGGTCGAGCTACAACACAAGGCCTATTGGGCGATTCAGAAACTTAATTTTGATCAAGCAGCTGTGGGAGAAAAGCGACTACTGCAATTAAACAAGCTCAACAGATTTTGACTTCAAGCCTACGAGAACTCTAAGCTATACAAGGAAAAGGTCAAGAAATGGCACGACCAAAAAATCATGCACTGAACGTTCGAGCTAGGACAATTAGTACTGCTGTTCAACTCACGATTGAGGTTGTTCCCAGGAAAGCTTAAGTCCAGGTGGTCGGGATCATTCACCATCAAAATAGTTTTCCCACATGGCGCCGTTGAACTCTACAGTCGATGTCCATTGGAAACGTTCAAGGTCAATGGTCAACGGTCAACGGTTGAAGCACTATTGAGGTGGTGAGTCCAATTAGGACGTCATCGCAATCACTCTATCCGACGCACCATAAACAGGGAGTAGTCAGGCTGAACGACTTAAAATCAAGCGCTAATTGGGAGGCAACCCAATCATCTTTTATTTATTTTTTCATATTTTCTCTATACTAATTAGATTGTAGATTAGAATGTTAGTTAGTTTCGATTTATTTCATGTCAATTCATTTATCAAGAGTAAAAGTTGAAGTCATCTTTACATAATTGCTTTACCATGTGGAGGATTGCTCAAAATCTAATTATATACGTGTTTTATGATTGTGTAGGACCCTAACATGCATACGATTTGGAGTAGCAAGGGAAACAGAAATCAAAACAAGCCAGTGAAACCAAAACACCCCCGCTGGGGCGGGCCCTCACAAGCATAATACCCCCGCCGGGGCTGGGGTCTCTCACATCCAAAGACAAGGAACAAGCCCACCGGGGAGGGCCTTTTAGGCGTAGTACCCCCTACCGGGGCGGGGGTCCTGGAATCTGAAGGGGCTGGTTCAGCAGTTATACACGCCCACTCTTCTCTTTCTCCAATTCAAACACCACTCTCCCACATCTTCCATCAATTCTCTCACACGTTCTAGCAACTTTAACTCCATCACCCTCCTCCATTACAAATCCACTAACCCATTACCTCCATCACTCACTCTTATTCTTCTCCATTCACTATATCTATATAAACACAACCTCACAACCCAAGTTCATCACATACACTTAATTTGAAATCAGGAAGCCATGAATTAGGGTTCCTATTGGGAGAATTCATCTTGCACTTGAGAGTGAGTGAACAATACTACAAATTCTTCATCTTCTCCTTCCATATTTGCCACAAAATCACCAAGTTTGGGGGGAAGAGCTTAGTGTGCACACCAAGTGTTCGACATAGTGTGTGAGTGAAATTTGGGGAGAGAGAAGTGTGTTTAGACATCCAGAATTCAATGGCATCTCAACCAACATCTGAACGACAACGGGGAGAAAGTTCAAGGCCAACTCCACCATCCCGAACCTTCCACCGACGCAAGTTCAAAAGTGACACCGCCATCGACCGATACGATTATATGGCTACAAAAGCACTCACACCGAAGCAGGGGTTGGCACCAGATCATGTGGATGGGGAGATGATGCAACAAATTTATCAGAAATGTTGGAACAAATTCACTGAGGAACCCGAGCCCGCCGTTGTCAACGTGGTCAAAGAGTTCTATGCGAACGCCGAAGATAAGGCACCTTTCAACGCTTTTGTGCGGGGTAGATTGGTCTTGTTCAGTGCCGATGCCATCAACACGTATTATCAGTTGCGGGTGCCTAGACAATGCCAATATGCTCACTTGAGGGATTTCGACCCTGACTTTGAGGTGGTTCTCAAAGAAATGACTAAGCCAGGAACAACGTGGATAAAGGGTCGAAAAGGAGGCACGGTTTTTCACAGCAAGGATCTTAGTCGGTATGGAAAAATTTGGTACGCCTTTTTATGTGCAAAACTGTTTCTTTACACGCACACCTCTGATGTGACCAAGGAGAAGGCACTACTTCTGTATGCTATTGTGCAAGACTTCATCATCGACGTCGAGGCTATAATCATCTTTTCTATTTGCCGACGCCTACGGGGTAATTTTTCGGGCGGATTGCCACACACATCCCTCATTTGTAGGTTATTTCGCCAAGCAAGAGTTCGATCGTCTGGTGATGAACCCACCCAAATGCCGCTGAAGCTACTAGATTCTAGAATGATAGCGCGGTATTCGGTGTGGGCCAGAGGTGAATCACATCCTCGAGGTTTAGGTTTCATATTTCCATCAGCTTTGGAGGACGAAGCTGACGCTAAAGACACCTCGGATGATGAGGATGAGACTATGGGAGAGCAAGGAACTGAGTTGGAACCACCTTATGATGCCATATCTAACCCTCAGTTTTTTACATTTCAATGCCAAATTGAGGAGCACAACAAGGCAGCACGAAGGGAAATGAGGTGTCTCACAGCGAGACAAGACCATATGTTTGATGCAATGAACCTGTCATTCGCATCCTTGAACACGACGCTTCAAAGCCTCAATCCTAATGCCCACTTTCCATATCAGCAACCGGGTCCAATGCCACGCTTTCCACCAAGTGATTCGGAAGAAGAAGAATAACACAACACACCACCACGTCCTCATATTTTACTGTGTGATCTATCCATTGAGGGCATTGTAATTTTTAAGTTTGGGGGAGTTAGATTATTTTTTCATTTTATGTTGCATGCATAATGTCACTAGTTAGGTTTGCAATTAGTATTGCATGTTAGATTTGCATATTAGTTTTAGCATTGATGTAATCATATAGTTGCATAGTAGCTTAGATGCATAGTTTCTATTTAAGTTTGTTTATGTTTGCATTCATGTCATGTTTGCCATATATATCTAAAAAAAATAATTAATAATAATAATAAAAATTAGTTAACTATTGTGTTCAATTTGCATATGTCCAGCAGTGTTGTAGCTCATTTTATTTTGGCCAATGATGAGATTGAGATTAAGTAGACAAATACAACACTGATTTTTAGAAATGTGATGTAGTTTTGAATCATGACTCAGATTTTGTTCTTGTTTGAAACTGGTATAAAAAGGGTAGCACGTAATAACATATGTGTTGACTGATTAGTTTAAATCGATACATAAATAGTTTCTCAAGGATAATGCTAGTATGGATAAAAGAATGACAAGAATATGCAGTGAAGATAACAAAGTAGGCAAGAACCTAAGTTTGGGGTAAAACGTAGGGTGTATAAGCTTTAGAAAAAAAGAAAAAAATGGAAGCTAGTTGAGTCTTGTGGTGGGTTGAGGAGAAATACTCCCCATAAATACAAGCGTGAAATGGAGCGTAAAACGCACTCTCCAACCAGTTATCGAAAAAGAGAGAGAAAAATAAAGAGAAGACGGGAAATTAAAGGCAAAGAGCCCACGCAACTGAAAGAAAAAAAAGAAAGCATGAATACCGGTGGAACATGGATTGTGGGACTTGGATGGCTTTGGGACTCTATTTTACACGGGATTTCGACTATAACTTTGTGGTGGATATATATTGCTGAACAAACACGGAATAATCATCATGTAAAGAAATTAGCGAAGATTAATTACAGATTTTCATATTGAGCAACGGAGTGAAGATTTTGAAGAACGATCATATCGAGTGCGGATAAAGGCTAAGTGAAGGGTGTTCTGCGTTATTCTTTTACTTTAGTTTATTTCTATAATTGAGAAGACTTTATCTTTAATTTATTCAGTTAATCTTTCATTTATGATGAACTAATTACTTTTTAGGCTTAAGACAGATCTTTAAGTGGAACGATGATTTTGTAATCTTTGATTTCAGTTTAATAAGCTATTATCCGGTTTATCTATATTAATTTGAGCATGAATTTTTGAAATGCCTGATCAACGATTCTCTGTGGACTTGTATGAACTCGAGAGATGAAATACGAGTATAGACTTAGTTAATATATCATGTGTTCTTGATTTATGTGAATGAACAGAATCTTGATGAATGTTAGGGTAGAGATATGCTTGACATCGCATGTAATCAGATAAAGAACTTGAACTTCAACCTTCTTTAATTGTAATTCAAATAGAGATATAGTCAGTTAGTTGATTAAGGTATTTAACTTAATTCTATCTTGATTGTGGATTTGGGTTAATACGATATTAGTGCATCGAGAGGTGGCTAGTTCTACATACGTGTTCTTGATTAATAAACTGGGATAGTGAGTTAAACTGGAATAAATGTGTAATAATCTGAGTGATGCTTAGAGTGAAGTCGAAAGCCTAATTCTCCATTATTTGTTTGAAAATTTAGTTTTTAGCATTTATTGATTGTATGGTGATTTTAATAGTTTTAATACTGTTAGTTACAAACTGGAAATTGATTAGTTTAATAAAATTAGGATTAATAGAAAATTGGTAATTGTGAGGTTTAAATTCTATTTACAGTCTCTGAGGGAGCGATACTCTACTTACTATTATATTACTTGTTGACCACGTATACTTGCGTGATGTGCGTAGCTAAATTTTACCCAACAAGTTTTTGGCGCTGTAATGCCCGAGAATTTTGGATTTTTAATGAATTAAATTTTTATTTGATTATTTGAATTAAATGAATTTAATTGATTTATTATGTGAGTAAGATGTTCGAAGGTCGTTCTATGACCTAGAATATACGGATGTGGTTAGTATTCTGGCTTTGTGCTAGGATTAATTGGTTTGAATTATCAAGACGAAAATGAAGGTTCTCTGAGATGTTTTCCGTAAAAATACTATTCATCCGATTTCGTTCGAAGCTTAGGTTGGAAATTTTGAGAAACGTGTGATGATAGAATACGAAGATATTGTGTAATATCCAATAATATTTCTGTTATGGCAAATGAAGTTTTTGCCCGTGGACTTAAAACCTAAGGGTTTGAGAAAGAGATTTTTGAAAGGGAAAATATAATGCGTATAGTCATTTTGATTAATATACGTATGAGATACGAGTATTATACCAGTAGGAATACATGTATGGTATGAAGAATAATACGACGTATAATATGAATATCGTATGAGTATTAGACGAAGAGAATACGGGAGTTATACGCGTAGAATACGAGAATTATTAATGGAGTATGAGTTAAGGGTTGGTATAATCTAATTGGACTTAAACCAATAGCAAGCCCAATGAATTAAGTATACAAGCCCAAGTCAAGGCCCAATACTAATTATGTCAAGCCCAATCCAAAAAGTAATCCGCGGGTCGAACCGGTGGGTAATGGGATGGGTAAAACCCATGGGGCAACCCATAGGATGATCCAAAAGAGGAGTGGGCCGGCCACTTGGTGGTCAAGTAAAGTGACAACTTTCTCACCAAGTACTTTACTTGGTGGTAAAGTTGATTAAGGAGGTGGAATAGTAAGGAGGTGGAGTTTGGACAATTTTGCCCCTTAGTTGGTTGCCTATAAATACAAAGCTTGGGTTGAGCTTTTGTTATTTTGAAAATCTTGTTCAACCTATATTGAGAGAGAGAAAGAGCTAGAAACACTTAATCACTCTACTTCCAAGCAAACCTTTAAACGTTTATCAAGAACGTGAATTACTTCAAAGGTAAATTCTCATAAACCGTAATCTTCATCTTTTTTGATTTCTTTCTCGTAGAAGAATCGTAGCTTGGTGGAGCATGTTTATTGAGAAGATTTAAGGATGTCTATTAATGATCAAATTATTGATAGGTCATGACCAAATAGAAATCGTAAGTGTTTACGTGAGTTAAAAACCGTAGAAAGTCTTTAACGTGAACTTAGTTATGAATGAACGATTTGAGAATCATTATAGCTAAGGAATGTGCCTATTGTTTGGTTAGGATGACTATGATGAATCAATGGAGTTTTCCATTTGATTTGGCTTATAGAACACGAGTAACGAAGTTATGGCAAATTTTACGAAAATAAACGTTAAACGTCGAAAACGTAGAAATCTCGAATTAAAGGTCAAAAGTTGCCGTGTGACTTGAAAATGTTGGTTTCCAAGGTCAACATGTGAGATAAGGTAATTAAGAGTCGTAGGCGTGAGAATCGTCGCATTCTGACTTATAACGAAGAAAATGAGTATTGAACGGTCGAAAACGTTAAACGAACGCTCAAAAATGAATTAAAAGGTGAATTCCGAGTTAACGGATTCGAAAATGTGAAATTCTTATATGAACACGTAAAGGATGCAATTTGTGACTTGTAGGCTTTCGAATGGGTCAATTCGGATGTAAAACGAACAAATTAGGAAGCCGGGAGTTTTGTTAGAAAAGTGGACTATTTTGGCTAACTGGTGCACAG
Source organism: Panax japonicus (assembly GCA_020205505.1). Classification (NCBI taxonomy): domain Eukaryota; kingdom Viridiplantae; phylum Streptophyta; class Magnoliopsida; order Apiales; family Araliaceae; genus Panax; species Panax japonicus. Next base: position 28,435,269 of record CM035104.1, on the reverse strand, counting down.
AGTCGGTGCTGCAGCGCCAACTCAGTGTATTTTTGCCACGCCGCAGTGCCAGGTATGGCTGAGAGAAAATAAAAACGTTTGTAGACTCGCGCCGCAATGCGAGAATTTGTACATGGACTCGCGCCGCAACGCCGAGTTCGGGCAAAACCTCTAGAGAGTGACTCCACAGCGAGGGATTCCGCGCCGCAGCGCCGGTAGTAGAAAAATGTTAACCAAGTTAGGTTTGTTCCATTTGAATGTAGACCTAAAGTAAGACATTGAAGGTACTTAATGTACATACTAAGACTGAACTTAAATCACATATAAGGTGATAATGTTAGAAGATTTAGTAAGGTATAATGGAAATTGAACGAAGAATGCGAGAACGTATTAAGTAAACTATGAATGAGGTTCAACATTGGTAATTCACCAATGATGATTGCATGATGGTTAGTAGCGTAAGAACGTTAACAAGCTGTACCAAAGTATAGGAAGTCGAATCGACTTTAATAACGAAGTTAATTCGAATAAAACATAGAAGAGAAAGAAGTTGGTTAGAACCGTAAAGTTTGTTTGTTTGATAACTAATTACAGTGTGCTATGTGAATGTATCATGTAGATCCTGTAAAGATTGAGAATAGTTGAAATGTATATTCGAAGACGCTTGAAGGCAAGTCTTTCTTAACGCTTGTCTAACCTTCGTGTTAGCCAAGTTACATGTGATGCATGCTATACAATGCATGAATGGTTTTAAAGAAAGGATCGATGCCTGCTTTAACTCGGCTAGATAAGTATTGAAAAATGAATTGATTTGTTTACAAGTCTGTTGATATCGAACTGTTAACGCTATCCCATGCCAAGTATTTGGTACGGATGAGAAGGTAAGTTTGTCTATGTACAAACAAAAGTATTTTTCATCGATTATTCGACGGGCACGCGAGGTTGCCAAATGTTAATCGTAAATACGTTTGATGTAAAAGTGTTGATCAACATAGAGTACAATAGGCTGATCACCTAGAAGTGCTTGTAAGTAAAGACGGGTGGATGGCCTTAGTGCCGGATATCCTTTTCAAGTATGAAAATGAAAAGAGTATGTTCATGGTCTATTGACCGGTTCATCATTCCTAAGCTATTATATATACTTTGGAATTGTTGTTATGACATGAGAAGTACTAGTCAAAGGTTTCATAGTGCTTCGTAGTTAATTGTTCAGTTATGGAAGTAAAACATGTACTTATTAATGTGATATTCATATGATTCTTTCTTAAGACTTGCTGAGCTATTTATGCTCATTCTTGCTTGAACCATATGTTTGCAGCTAAAGCCGAATGAACTGAGAGTTCTAAGAGAGATAAAGGCAGGGCTAAGATGGATAATTAATCGTCCTGTAATAGATTAGCGTATTTGTATGTAATATACTTATGAAGAACAAAGAATGTATTCATTTATGAACCTGGGAAAGGATTTATTACGAATGTAATAAGAATATAGTAAATACAAACATTTTATTGTTGTCTCAATGGAATGACTATATGAATTATAGTATCGTGGAGCACCATCTGTCGGGTTGGGAGATACCCAGATTTGGGGGCGTCACAGGCGCCTTTGCCGGGGACTTTAGTATAGATTTTATTATTGTGCAATATCTGTAATATCCCCGAATCCGGGCCCCGAATCGCCTCGGATCCGGTATACTATTTCTATCACTATTTGCGGAAGATATAAACATAAATTGTTTATACATTACATTACACACTATTCCCCAAGGTCGAGTAACCTTAACTTAATACACATTTCTTATAATATCTATTACACAACAATATTTATCAAATACGCTATTTACAAACTAGCCGCACTTTTATCCCAAGCTGGACTTGGCATTAATCGTTTCTTGTATCCGAACGCATTCTCTTTATCTGCAATATTTTATCATGATATAGCAAGGGTGAGCATGAAAGTTGCCCAACAAGTTTATATACAATAACATAACAATATATCATGATTGAAGAGTATGAATAATTGGTTGGCTATAATTCAACAATATGATTGTGAACTAGCAGAAACAAAATTTTGACTGAACAAGTATTTTATATGAACAAACATTTCTGAACCAACTGGTAATGAAGGTGATCAGCCTTTCATACCTGACTTATACATGCAAGATGTACAGAGTACAAATTTTTCTTGGCAATCAGTAATGATTAACCATAAGCTTGAAGAAACTACTCTTATTAGAGTTAAGTATAAGAAAACTTGCCTGAACCGTTGATTACCGCACGCAATTAATAACGCTTAATCCGAAGACCTAATATTAATAATATAGATCTCCAATAATTAGAATAATATCATCACAGTATAATACTGTTATATTTATAACCACAGAATAACCTAAACACATTACCACATAAGCCTATCAGTCTATAACACACATAAGACTAGGTATCAAGTCAAACTATTACAGTCTGAGTTGAACCCGACATAATTCTATCATCCCAACGATCTAGTCGGACAATACTCGAGTTTAAGTTCAATTAAACTCTAACTTAATACTTAACAACATCACAGATAAATTTCTAATCAGCCAAAACATTTTTCCTAGGCTCGTAATAATTTTCGGATAATTATTACCATTTATCAACATTTTTCAATCATTAAAACCGTATTTAAATAAATTAAATACCACAAAATTCCTTAATCATTAATATTTATTTATTATAAAATATTAATAAAAATCATTACATAATATTATAATATAATTATAATATCACAAAGTATTTTTAATACTTTAAAATCATTTTATATGATTTTCCAACACTTTAATTCATTATCCAATAATTAATATTAATATTAAAATATTAATATTTTCATGCCAAAATATCAAAAGTTACATTTTATAACTTAAAATATTTTTATAACACTTAAATCATTTTTATATGATTTATAAAGCATAAATTCCATTTTTTCTTAATTTATTTAATATATCTATTAAATAAACTAATTATCATTAATATTGATTAATTAATGAAATTCATCCCCAAAATATTAAAAGTCATCAAAAATAACTTAAAATATTTTCTTTTATCATAATATTATTTTTCATGATTTTTCATGAATTAAAAACTATTTTTAAATAATTTATTTAATATTATAATTAAATAAATAAATACCATTTATATTCCAAAAATACTAAATATTTTTGAAATATACTCAAAATAGTTAAAAACTATTTTTCAGACATTAAAATAATTTTTCATAATTTATTATGTATTTTTAATAATTAAAAACCATTTTTTCTATTTTTAATTCATTTTCCGGAAAATAATTAATAATCTGTCGCTAAAGGCCTATAGCGACACTTTCTGTCGCTATAGGTGTTCTTGAGGGATTTTTCCAGATTCCGGCAGAGACTAGATTGCTACTTTGACCGGAATTTAAACATTGATCCTTACGTTTTTCGGGCTTGATAAAACTCTTAGATTGTAGTACTTTTGCAGTACTACAATATGAAACAAATTTCATACTCAAACAACAACAGAACAACAAGATCTAGACTTTCAAAGTAGCTACCAGGTCTGTTTTTCATTTTCTGGGTTACCCAGAAAATGTAGAACAGCCAAGGTACCTACTTTGACACTTAATAACTTTCTGATCGTGCAACATTTATGCGATCTATAAATTAAAAGTTGTAGATAAAATGTATAACTACAACTATAAAGTAAAATAACACCAAAATATCAAATAATGAACAAGATACGGCCGGTCAAACTAGGACACGGACCACTGCCTTAACGATTTCTGGGTTTGCAGTTTTAGCAGTTCGGTCAACGTGGTTTGACCATGAATAACTTTCAATCTATAATAGATATAGGTCTTATTCTTTTTGAAACTTAAAGACCTCATAGCAGGATACATGTTAAAAGTTTTAAACATCAAAAACATGTAACACACACGAATTTACAGACCTCGACATTTGACTGTAAATCACGTTTTTTTCCAGATTTTTAGACTTTGAAAAATTTTAAATTCGTGGACTTTGATGTTATGGATCATGGATTTGATAACCCAGAACATCAATTGACACCTTATAACACAACTTTGAACAATCAATTGCAACTTTCAACAACCAATTGAAGGATTTCTAAAATTAGAGATTTTTACCACTTTTTGGCTTGATTTTCGATTCTGGCTTCTGATCTGTTTATGATGATCGTGGGGCTTGATTTTGGAACTGGTCTAGCTTAGATTTTCGTTGGTTGAGAGAGAAGTAAGAGTTGGTAAGAGAAAAAAATTAATTTGGCCAAGTTTTGAGCAATTTCTCTTTCTAAATCTATTTATTAGTTGCTTGATTCAATGTATGTGTGATGTAGCTGAGATTGCTGGAGCTTTGCTGGTCATTTTGTCAAATGCTAGGGCTACATTTAGGTTTAGGGTTGCTCAACAACTTCCATAGACCAATTCTTGCAAGCTAAGTTTCCAATAATGCATTAAGGGCATTTATGTCATTTCCCTTTTGTTCTAGATTTTCCAAATGATAAAACCCTTAGGGTTTAGGGTTTGAGCATACTTAGATTTAGAGTTTGTACAAATTTGGGTTTAGGTTTTAAATCCTCAAATTTTTAGCAACTTGAATTTCCAAAAATTTTCTAATTAAAATTTTATAAAAAGAAAATTTTGATTTCTAACTTTATAATTAGGGCTTCCCAATTATTTTATAATTTCCTAATCATGATTCAATATTTGCTAATTAGGACAATTTTATCCTAATTAAAATCGCTAATTTAGCAATTAGGTTCAAATTTGTACATTATAATTTTATAACCCATTTTAGGTTTAAATAGAAAATAATAATTAAATTTTTGAATTTAGATTCCCTAATTAGATTAGGGTTTTTAATATCTCATCAATTAGGATTTGTATTTCCTAATTAACATTGCAATAATAGCAATTTAATCCACCCCTGAACAATTAGGTTTCAAAATCACGAATTAGGGTTTTCAACCCACAAATTAGGGTTTCTAAATTAGAATAATTTTCTAAAATAGAAATAAAATATTCGTAATTAGATTAGAGTTTTCTAATTACTCATAAATTAAAAATAATTAGGATTAGGGTTTCCTAATTAACAATGCTAATTTTAGCAATTAAATTCTACCATTGAACAATTAGGGTTTCTGACGGAACAATTAGGGTTCCAATAATTTGAAAATTAGGGTTTGTAAATTAATTAACATTTACCCTAATTAGACTTATAATTAATAGCACTAAAACATTAAAATTCTCCGTTATAATCCCAGATTAGGGCTTAACTTTATCAGAATCTGAAACTAGGGTTTTCAGATCTGGCATTAGGGTTTTAAATTTGGAATTAGGGTTTTGTAATCAATTTACAAGATTAACCCTAATTAATCTTTTAACTATTTACACTTATGCCATTAAGTCCCCGATTTAGGGTTTCATGCACCGAATTAGGGTTTCGGATTCCCGGAACTGAAACTAGGGTTTCCAGAACCGATTTCTAGGGTTTTTTGTTAAACGCTAGGATTTTCTAACCGAATATTGTCGTTCTTAATATATTCTTAGGGTTTGTTACATATATAAATTATCTGGTCAACCCTTGACCCTTAACGACGTTCTGAACACATCATTAACCACATTCACAGAACTTAATCACATAAACAATTAATCCTGAATAATTCACCTATTTCCTTCACCGAATTTTGAAATCCTCAAAATTCAATCCCAATAACATTAAACGCATACACTTATTTTCTGTCTAGATCTAATATTTGATCTTAATTCAATCATTTAAGATTTTAATAAATTACCCAAATTCTCGGGTTGTCACATTCACCCCTCCTTATAAGAATTTCGTCCCCGAAATTCACCTTACACCTAACACATGTGCACCTTATACCATTCACACATGAACCTTATACCTTACATCATTCACACATAAACCATTCACACACATTATTACATGTTATCCCATACACCTCTCACCAGAGTAAAAGTTTTGAAATTGTACTGAGGAGTCATTTAGACTATTTGTCTGTCATTTTCGCAAAGGTTTTATGGAAATTCATCCGCAAACCGTCATTACTTACGGACACAAAGGGTGATCAGCCCGATATGCCCTGTACTGATCAGGTACTGTTGGTCGGAACAATTTGTTCCTCTTTTCCGCCTTGGGCGCATAAACTTTTACCTCAGTCTTATTGGATTCCGCACCAAAACAATTTGATTCGGGAAATTTTTTCAATGAACACTTGGAGTTTTTATAACTTTAGTCTTGCTGAATCAAATAGCATAGACTCATATCAATAATTCAATTCAATCGAATTACTTAGGTGTAGCCAAACCCCGTTGGCTAATTTAAAATTTTTGAAAACAATTTCGAGAATGACGTCATGATGCCGTACTGTATTAACAGTCCGTTTGAGGATGCCGTCATTGTATGACTTTGTCATAACACATCATACAATAGTGGAACAGCGACTTCTGGTCAAGCTCACACTAAGTATTCCTATATTTACAACTCCATCACATTTTTATCATCTCTGCACCAGGTTACATGGTACATGAGTGATAATTAAAAACAATTTTTGATATTTTAAATCATTTGCGTCTAGCCGAAATAAGTAGCATAGACTGTACTTTAAACCGTTTCAAAAATAGTTATGAGTCTACATTTTTTTAAAAAGGCACATAGTGCGTATTTAGCTTGATGTCAAAAATTTCGATGTTTAGCATAGCTGGGAGTTTAGAGAAACCTAAGTCTCCATTAATGATCATATGCTTAACAATCTATCTGTTCCTATAATCCTTAACACTCCATTCACACACAACTATACCCAATTCATAAAACCACACTTATGAGTTCATAACCTGACCACAATTATATGAGTTTACGAACTTACCCTGACCTTTAGCGACTGTTCGCTAAGGGGCTCATAAACATTTCATATAACTATGCTTCAAGAATGTCACATAAGTATGAGTTCTAAGAACTCGTACTTAATCCTATATTCTCTACCTATGACCTATTTATCTATATAATAACTAGCGTGACATAACATTTCAACTATTACCAATGCCACAAACTAAGTAGTTTTTACACCAAGTACAATTCCCCTCCCATACGAGGAATCATACAACTCTGTTGCTGGCACGAGTCCTCATTGAAATCCCCACCTATCCTTAACCCCCTTTTTCATACGAATTTAATTCGTATTCATTATCCATAACTCATTTATGAGTTTTCATAGTACTATTTTATAGTACAACTTTCACACAGCATTTTGCTGTAAACTTTTCAATCATTAGATTGTTTCATTTCCCATATCATAACCTTTATCAGATCACGAGGTGATCTTATCGTATATATTACGATTCAATTCCATGCACTATGATCGTTTTGTTTTACGATCTCCTATCCCTGCACTTTCCAGTCTTTTAGACTCGATCTATTCACCGTTATCGTTCAACTTTATTATCAGAGTTAGGGAACTCTGTGCTTTACACTCGCCGAGATTCGTCTTTGAATCTTATCGACACACTAACTCGATTTGAGTTAGTACTTATCCTAATCACTGCGGTTATTGGTCTCAGGTATCCCTACCTAAGCTTCATAACCAACAGCTCTGATACCAACTGTAATATCCCCGAATCCGGGCCCCGAATCGTCTCGGATCCGGTATACTATTTCTATCACTATTTGCGGAAGATATAAACATAAATTGTTTATACATTACATTACACACTATTCCCCAAGGTCGAGTAACCTTAACTTAATACACATTTCTTATAATATCTATTACACAACAATATTTATCAAATACACTATTTACAAACTAGCCGCACTTTTATCCCAAGCCGGACTTGGCATTAATCGTTTCTTGTATCCGAACGCATTCGCTTTATCTGCAATATTTTATCATGATATAGCAAGGGTGAGCATGAAAGTTGCATTGCAAGTTTATATACAATAACATAACAATATATCATGATTGAAGAGTATGAATAATTGGTTGGCTATAATTCAACAATATGATTGTGAACTAGCAGAAACAAAATTTTGACTGAACAAGTATTTTACATGAACAAACATTTCTGAACCAACTGGTAATGAAGGTGATCAGCCTTTCATACCTGACTTATACATGCAAGATGTACAGAGTACAAATTTTTCTTGGCAATCAGTAATGATTAACCATAAGCTTGAAGAAACTACTCTTATTAGAGTTATGTATAAGAAAACTTGTCTGAACCGTTGATTACCGCACGCAATTAATAACGCTTAATCCAAAGACCTAATATTAATAATATAGATCTCCAATAATTAGAATAATATCATCACAGTATAATACTGTTATATTTATAACCACAGAATAACCTAAACACATTACCACATAAGCCTATCAGTCTATAACACACATAAGACTAGGTATCAAGTCAAACTATTACAGTCTGAGTTGAACCCGACATAATTCTATCATCCCGACGATCTAGTCGGACAATACTCGAGTTTAAGTTCAATTAAACTCTAACTTAATACTTAACAACATCACAAATAAATTTCTAATCAGCCAAAACATTTTTCCTAGGCTCGTAATAATTTTCGGATAATTATTACCATTTATCAACATTTTTCAATCATTAAATCCGTATTTAAATAAATTAAATACCACAAAATTCCTTAATCATTAATATTTATTTATTATAAAATATTAATAAAAATCATTACATAATATTATAATATAATTATAATATCACAAAGTATTTTTAATACTTTAAAATCATTTTTATATGATTTTCCAACACTTTAATTCATTATCCAATAATTAATATTAATATTAAAATATTAATATTTTCATGCCAAAATATCAAAAGTTACATTTTATAACTTAAAATATTTTTATAACACTTAAATCATTTTTATATGATTTATAAAGCATAAATTCCATTTTTTCTTAATTTATTTAATATATCTATTAAATAAACTAATTATCATTAATATTGATTAATTAATGAAATTCATCCCCAAAATATTAAAAGTCATCAAAAATAACTTAAAATATTTTCTTTTATCATAATATTATTTTTCATGATTTTTCATGAATTAAAAACTATTTTTAAATAATTTATTTAATATTATAATTAAATAAATAATTACCATTTATATTCCAAAAATACTAAATATTTTTGAAATATACTCAAAATAGTTAAAAACTATTTTTCAGACATTAAAATAATTTTTCATAATTTATTATGTATTTTTAATAATTAAAAACCATTTTTTCTATTTTTAATTCATTTTCCGGAAAATAATAAATAATCTGTCGCTAAAGGCCTATAGCGACACTTTCTGTCGCTATAGGTGTTCTTAAGGGATTTTTCCAGATTCCGGCAGAGACTAGATTGCTACTTTGACAGGAATTTAAACATTGATCCTTACGTTTTTCGGGCTTGATAAAACTCTTAGATTGTAGTACTTTTGCAGTACTACAATATGAAACAAATTTCATACTCAAACAACAACAGAACAACAAGATCTAGACTTTCAAAGTAGCTACCAGGTCTGTTTTTCATTTTCTGGGTTACCCAGAAAATGAAGAACAGCCAAGGTACCTAATTTGACACTTAATAACTTTCTGATCGTGCAACATTTATGCGATCTATAAATTACAAGTTATAGATAAAATGTATAACTACAACTATAAAGTAAAATAACACCAAAATATCAAATAATGAACAAGATACGGCCGGTCAAACTAGGACACGGACCACTGCCTTAACGATTTCTGGGTTTGCAGTTTTAACAGTTCGGTCAACGTGGTTTGACCATGAATAACTTTCAATATATAATAGATATAGGTTTTATTCTTTTTGAAACTTAAAGACCTCATAGCAGGCTACATGCTAAAAGTTTTAAACATCAAAAACATGTAACACACACGAATTTACAGACCTCGACATTTGACTGTAAATCACGTTTTTTCCAGATTTTTAGACTTTGAAAAAATTTAAATTCGAGGACTTTGATGTTATGGGTCATGGATTTGATAACCCAGAACATCAATTGACACCTTATAACACAACTTTGAACAATCAATTGCAACTTTCAACAACCAATTGAAGGATTTCTAAAATTAGAGATTTTTACCACTTTTTGGCTTGATTTTCGATTCTGGCTTCTGATCTGTTTATGATGATCGCGGGGCTTGATTTTGGAACTGGTCTAGCTTAGATTTTCGTTGGTTGAGAGAGAAGTAAGAGTTGGTGAGAGAAAAAAATTAATTTGGCCAAGTTTTGAGCAATTTCTCTCTCTAAATCTATTTATTAGTTGCTTGATTCAATGTATGTGTGATGTAGCTGAGATTACTGGAGCTTTGCTGGTCATTTTGTCAAATGCTAGGGCTACATTTAGGTTTAGGGTTGCTCAACAACTTCCATAGACCAATTCTTGCAAGCTAAGTTTCCAATAATGCATTAAGGGCATTTATGTCATTTCCCTTTTGTTCTAGATTTTCCAAATGATAAAACCCTTAGGGTTTAGGGTTTGAGCATACTTAGATTTAGAGTTTGTACAAATTTGGGTTTAGGTTTTAAATCCTCAAATTTTTAGCAACTTGAATTTCCAAAAATTTTCTAATTAAAATTTTATAAAAAGAAAATTTTGATTTCTAACTTTATAATTAGGGCTTCCCAATTATTTTATAATTTCCTAATCATGATTCAATATTTGCTAATTAGGACAATTTTATCCTAATTAAAATCGCTAATTTAGCAATTAGGTTCAAATTTGTACATTATAATTTTATAACCCATTTTAGGTTTAAATAGAAAATAATAATTAAATTTTTGAATTTAGATTCCCTAATTAGATTAGGGTTTCTAATATCTCATCAATTAGGATTTGTATTTCCTAATTAACATTGCAATAATAACAATTTAATCCACCCCTGAATAATTAGGGTTCAAAATCACGAATTAGGGTTTTCAACCCACAAATTAGGGTTTCTAAATTAGAATAATTTTCTAAAATAGAAATAAAATATTCGTAATTAGATTAGAGTTTTCTAATTACTCATAAATTAAAAATAATTAGGATTAGGGTTTCCTAATTAACAATGCTAATTTTAGCAATTAAATTCTACCATTGAACAATTAGGGTTTCTAACGGAACAATTAGGGTTCCAATAATTTGAAAATTAGGGTTTGTAAATTAATTAACATTTACCCTAATTAGACTTATAATTAATAGCACTAAAACATTAAAATTCTCCGTTATAATCCCAGATTAGGGCTTAACTTTATCAGAATCTGAAACTAGGGTTTTCAGATCTGACATTAGGGTTTTAAATTTGGAATTAGGGTTTTGTAATCAATTGCCAAGATTAACCCTAATTAATCTTTTAACTATTTACACTTATGCCATTAAGTCACCGATTTAGGGTTTCGGATTCCCGGAACTGAAACTAGGGTTTCCAGAACCGATTTCTAGGGTTTCTTGTTAAACGCTAGGATTTTCTAACCGAACATTGTCGTTCTTAATATATTCTTAGGGTTTGTTACAGATATAAATTATCTGGTCAACCCTTGACCCTTAACGACATTCTGAACACATCATTAACCACATTCACAGAACTTAATCACATAAACAATTAATCCTGAATAATTCACCTATTTCCTTCACCGAATTTTGAAATCCTCAAAATTCAATCCCAATAACATTAAACGCATACACTTATTTTCTGTCTAGATCTAATATTTGATCTTAATTCAATCATTTAAGATTTTAATAAATTACCCAAATTCTCGGGTTGTCACAATATCAATTTAATTAGTCCAGCTTTACTTAAACACTTTTTATTTTTGTTTTGTTCATCTTATTTCAGGTTTTTGAAGTTGGTTTATGCAATCTCGATCCAAAAATCCAAACTTGCTTCCTTTTGAGGATGACATTGAGAGAAGGTTTCAGAGGTTAAGTAAGTGGACCAAGGAAACAAGGGACGACTTTGAAAATTTTGATAAAGAAGAAGCAATGGCTGCCGAAGACCAGAAAGCATTGAGGGATTTTGCTACACCAAAGGTGACTGAATTGCAGTCGAGTATAACCAGGCCTGCTATAGATGCGAATACATTCGAGATTAAGCCTGGGACGATTCAAATGATCCAAAATTCAGTTCAGTTTGGGGGACTTGCAAATGACGATCCTAACGAGCACTTGATCAGTTTTCTGGAATTATGCGAAACTTTCAAGTACAATGGGGTGTCGGATGAAGCATTTAGACTTCACTTGTTCCCATTTTCTCTGCGGGACAAGGCGAAGAGTTGGTTACACTCTCTAACAGCGGGTTCGATAACGACATGGGATGACCTGGCTCAGAAATTTCTAGCAAAATTCTTCCTGCCAGCAAAAACTGCAAAGATAAGGAACGAGATTACCATGTTTGATCAGCAACATGGGGAGTCATTGTACGACGCATGAGAGAGATACAAAGAATTGCTCAGAAAATGCCCACATCACGGATTGCCTAAATGGTTGCAGATGAATTCATTTTATAATAGACTAAATGGGAATCTCAGGACTATTATTGATGCAGCGTCGGGGGGAGCTTTTATGGCAAAGAACTATGAGGAGGCATATCAGTTGATAGGGACAATGATTGCTCGGTTGAGTAACTAAACACATACCATCACTACACTAAAAATATTAAATTCTTTTACTTCAATATCGTGAGTATAATATTATGAGTATTTCTATTGAGTGTAATATTACTCCAAGTGTAGATAAAGAATGCTAGCATTGTTTAAGTTGATCAATTTCACAGAAAGAAGAATCAAGTCACATGCTAAGATATCATTATTGTGGTAAGAGGGTATTATTTTAATGGTAAAAAGAATATCATTTTCTTTCATACTCCATATTATGGTAAGATATTATTATTCGTTTATTCAGTTTATCATTAAATGGTGAAAAGTCCTGAAAGGATTAGAATATCCTTAATAGTTTGTGCTTCATCTATTATTATTTTATTAATTTGGACTCTGGATAATTAAGTTAAAAATCACTAAGATCTATGTTATCTTATTATTATGATTATTCATGTTTATTCATTATATATATTATTGTCATCATTCTCATGCTTATATTGTGTTGAAAGTCATCTTTGGCCCGTAGTGCATAGATGGACTTGGTATGATTATGACCAGGGATTATTCGGTATAATCATGATTGTAATGTTACAAATAATGTGGTAAAAGTCATCTTTGGCCCGTAGTGCATAGATGGACTTGGTATGATTATGACCAGGGATTATTCGGTATAATCATGACCATAATGTTACAAATGATGTGGTAAAAGTCATCTTTGGCCTGTAATGCATAGATGGACTTGATATGATTATGACCAGGGATTATTCGGTATAATCATGACCGTAATGTTACAAATGATGTGGTAAAAATCCTCTTTGGCTTACGTACAAAGATGGACAGTTGATTGGCATGATTATGACCAGGGATTATTCTGTATAATCATGACCATTGGTGAAAACACGATTATCCTTGGCCCGTAGTGCATGGATAATTTGTGTTCGTGATACTATTGAGCTGAGTCTCAACGTTATTGATTTTACAATTGTATGTCTTAGGCTTGTATTGCAAAGATGGACTGTTGATTTACCTAATTATAAATATGAATTATGAATTTAATTATAATCTGTGGTGGTTCAGGTGAAGACAAGTGATGAAAGTTCTCTTTGTCTGGGGTATAACAAAGAACTATTGATGAGTGTTACAGGAATGAAATATTAACGATGGACTTTTAATCTAGAGGAGATAGTAGACATTATGTTCTACTTGACTCTTCTAATGGATTGTTGATTCTGCTGCAATTATGGTTGAAAACTTTTATCTTCTACCATATGTTCTAAATATCTGAATTATTTTGATAATTTAATTATCTTAAGTTATGATATTCTTTACTGGGCTATTCGTGCTCACCCTTTTACTTCAATACCCCTTTCAGGTAATAAAAGTATAACTGTGACTAGCAGAGAGAACATGGGTATAAAGTGGTGATACAAATTAGTCACAAGCCTAATTAAATTATGAAACGGTGTGGGATAATAATTGTACTTAGAATAATAAAATATGTGTGACATATTTTATACATCACTTACTAATTAATTTTGGTGAACAACTATAAGGTGATGAGGACCCGACCTTGAAAGCGTCAAAAATACATCGTATTAGAATGAGGAGAACAGAAATCTTCTCGTGTTCCATTGGGGGACTTAAAATATTTGCTGCTTTACTTTAGATGGCATTGTAATAATTTGAGTATGAATATTGTCATATTATATACGTTACAATATTTGTATTGAAACTCACAGTATATTTGTCGTCGTATTTTGCACGACAGTTGTATAAATGTAGTTATCAGTAGTGTATTTTCGGGCGACCAAAGATTGGTGATGTATACCTATTTTGGGGCGTCACATTTGGTATCAAAGCTTAGGGATATGATCCCTGGTTGAGATGTGAGACTAGAACTAGGAGGGAAGAGACGGGTAAATCCTTTGCTAGTATGACCTACTTAAGCTTAATTGTTATTTAATTAGTCTGTCATAATATAAGGATAATATATGGCATGTCAATTAACCCTTGTTTTGAAATTGTATTCTAGAATGATATATGAAATACAGGAGATGAGCAATGGATGAACCATGAGACATAGGAAGTAGCCTGAGAGCTAGAATTTGAAATTCTCATCTCTTCGGAATTCCAGGTATGTACGTAAATTTCGAGGGCAAAATTTTATAAGGTGGGGTGATTGTAAAACACCGACCTTTACAAAATAAAAGTCTAATTTATTTTATGATTATTATTTTTAAAATTGTAAAATGTTAAATTAATAACTGGGCAAATGAACAATTAATCAGATAAATGAGGAGAGGAATTTAATTCTTCTAAGCAGCCCATGTGGGCGTTTGATTAAATGCTGATGTCTAAATGTGAGTGGAAAGTTATAGGGGGGGAACAAAGAAAGGGATATCTTGGAAATTAAGGAGGAAAGAAGGAGAGACGGGGCCTTAGTGTTGGAAATAATTAAGCCTAATAAGGCAATTTTCAGCATCTTCACTCCTCACAATTCCCTCCCGTGAAGAGTTGCAAAGAAATAAGAGAGAAGAAGAAGAAGAAGAAGAAGAAGAAGGAAATAAAGAAGAAATCAAGAAAGGTAATTTTTTAAAATCTTGATTATTTTAGTTTTATAGATTTTATGTAAAGAGTACATACTTAGGTATGTATTGCATGTTTAAAATTTGCAAAAATATGAATCAAAGAAAAGGAATCAAGACATCAAAAGAAGAACAAAATATAGAGATTTTTAGAAAAATTAGTTTATTACTTGATTTTGTAAAATCCATAACTCTTTGTGGATAATGATTTAGGAGATGAGCCATATATCAAAAGAAAGCCCCGGAAGTAAGCTAAACGCAGAAATTTGAATCACCCAAAATTCTTTGTAGATTTTTCGTGGTGACAGTTTGAGTGAAACTAAAACGAAGGACTTATAGTCTGAAAAATCAGTGTTCTTAAGCCTTGTTGCATGAGTTATAAGTTTTAATCCGATCGTTGGATCGTTGTAATTTTCGGATATGTTATACATATATAAGTTGAGTATATGTCCACAAATTTGAAACTGTTAAAGATTAACATATAATTTGTTATGAATTTCGTGAGGTGGCTGATTCAGATATTTTCAAGAAGAATTTTTCGTTATGAATATATCTCTATGTTAGAGTCAGAATTTGGAAAAACTTTCTTCTACAATGTTGTAGAGAATTAAATTTTACATGGATAGAACATAAGATCTGTAATTGTTTGATAAAAGGGCTAATTATTATGAATTATTGAAGTTTCTGAATATTGGAGTTTATAATTAATTTATCAGAAATATTATTTGGGTAGAAATATTTTTACAGAATGCTTATAATATCATCATAGAATTTCTGTAAAATTTTGATGAATTATTAAAAAGCAGAAGTAATTATTGTATTTTTAAACTATTTATAATTAGTTTGAAAATAGAAGAAATTCATAGAATATTCTATGAATGATGAAAAATTATGAAACTTGGTGAAAAATCTTATAATATTATTTTATAATTTCTGGTCAGTTTTGGAAAATTATTGAATAACAAAAATATTTATTATATTTTTAAGCTATTTATGGTTAGTTTAAAAATAGAGGAAATTCATAGAAAATTTCATGAATGGTGGAAAATTATGAAATTTGCTAAAAAATATTATAATAATATAAGATTAATATTGATGATGTTTTAAAGATATAAAGTATGTGGAGTTAGTATTTTAATTTTGAAGCTATTAAATGATAGTTTTTAAAAATAGAAATAATTATAGAAAAATATTGGATAATCTAAAAATGGTGGAAATTATTTGAAAAGTTCAGAATGCTATTTTAAATATTTTAGAAGTGTTACTATGCTCATGAGGTGTCGGGATGTAAACGCACAAGTAACAAATGAGTTATGATAAAAATAAAAATAATATTTTTTGTTAAAGTAAAAATGGTGATAATACCAGAATAGTGGATTGTCATATATGATGTTTTAGATTTCTTAAGTTTTATTCACTTCTAAAGTTTTGGAATATGAATAATGATGTTATGCGATAAATAAAGACAACTTGAATGAATAAATTATTATTTGGTTTATATGTTATTCGAGGTAAATATGTTTTGGTGTTGACCCCGACTTTTAATATAATTAGTAAGGTATTGATTTGATTCTTACGTAAGAAATCACTATGTATTTCATTCAATAATTGTCATAGTAGTTATTACACAGTGATTCATATTATTGATTCTTAATTATCTAAGAAGCCGCTCAGTATTTATGTGAATATATAATTGCCACAGTATTTATTGCACAATAACTCATATTATTTGATATGATATAATTAAACTAGTTGGAAGTATTGTGAATCTATGTTAATACTTGTGAATAATTGTTGACAGATTGAAAATTTATAAATAATTGGTGAATAAAAGGTGTTGATTAAAGATAAGTATGATATACAGATGTTTGTTCAATTATTTTTTTTTACAAAAGTAAGTTTGGCAGGACTTGCCGACACTCTACTTTTTCTAAAGTAGTATGGACCAAAACTCTATTATTGAACAAATATAGTTAAAACATGTACAAGTTGATTTAATTTTTTCAGTGGGACCATAAATTCTACTACAAATATTATATACATCATTTGGTTATTTTGTCAAAGCAGGTGTGCTAGTTATTTACTAATTTTTTAGTATAAATAGGCTGCTCGGTTGAGTAACTAAACACACACCATCACTACACTAAAAATATAAAATTCTTTTACTTCAATATTGTGAGTATAATATTGTGAGTATTTCTATTGAGTGTAATGTTACTTCAAGTGTAGATAAAGAATGCAAGCATTGTTTAAGTAGATCAATTACATAGAAAGCAGAATCAAGTCACATGCTAAGGTAAGGGATATCATTATTATGGTAAGAGGGTATCATTTTTATGGAAAAAAGAATATCATTTTCTTTCATACTCCATATTATGGTAAGATATTATTATTCGTTTATTCAGTTTATCATTAAATGGTGAAAAGTCCTAAAAGGATTAAAATATCCTTACTAGTTTGTGCTTCATCTTTTATTATATTATTAATTTGGACTTTGGATAATTAAGTTAAAAATCACTAAGATCTATGTTATCTTATTATTCTGATTATTCATGTTTATTCATTATATATATTATTGTCATCATTCTCATGCTTATATTGTGTTGAAAGTCATCTTTGGCCCGTATTGCATAGATAGACTTGGTATAATTATGACCAGAGATTATTCGGTATAATCATGATCGTAATGTTACAAATAATTGGTAAAATTCATCTTTGGCCCGTAGTGCATAGATGGACTTGGTATGATTATGACCAGGGATTATTCGGTATAATCATGACCGTAATGTTACAAATAATGTGGTAAAAGTCATCTTTGGCCTGTAATGCATAGATGGACTTGGTATGATTATGACCAGGGATTATTCGGTATAATCATGACCGTAATGTTACAAATGATGTGGTAAAAATCCTCTTTGGCTTACGTACAAAGATGGACAGTTGATTGGCATGATTATGACCAGAGATTATTCGGTATAATCATGACCATTGGTGAAAACACGATTATCCTTGGCCCGTAGTGCATGGATAATTCGTGGTCGTGATACTATTGAGCTGAGTCCCAGCGTTATTGATTTTACAGTTGTATGTCTTAGGATTGTATTGCAAAGATGGGCTGAGATTCGAAAGTGTAAAATTCTTATATGAACATGTAAAGGATGTAATTTGTGAGTTGTGGGTTTTCGAATGAGTAAATTCGGATGTAAAACAAACAAATTTGGAAGTCGGGAGTTTCGTTAGAAAAGCAAACTGTTTTGGCCAACTGGTGCACAGGAGTGGCACCGCAGTGCCAAAACCAGTACAAAAAGTCCGCGCCGCGGCACTGAATTCAGCCGAGTCCCCTGTTAACTGGCGCCGCAAAGCCGAGTTTATAATAGGGATGCCGCGTCGCAGCGCCGACAGTGTAAAAAGGTTCACTAAGTTAGGTTTTAATTCTAAATTGAATGTAAACCAATGGTGAGATATTAAGGTACTTAATGTGCATAATAAGGCTAACCTTAAATCACTTATAAGTGATAACGTTAAAAGATTTAGTATGGTTTAATAAGAATTAAACGAAGAACGCAAAAGTATAAATAAGTAAACCATGAATGATGTTAAACGTTGGTATTTTACCGATAGTGATCGAATATCGATTAATAACGTAAAAACGTTAACAAACCGTAAAGAAGCATAGTAATTCGAATTGAATTTATTAAATGGGATAAATTCAAATAAGACATAGAAGAGAAAGAAGTTGGTTAGAACGAGAAAGTTAGTTGTATATAAACTAATTACAGTGTGATATGTGAATATATCATGTAGATTCTGTAAAGACTGAGAATTGATTGAATATTATATTCGAAGACGCTTGAAGGCAAGTCTTTTTTAACGTTTGTCTAACTCCGTTTTAGCCAAGTTTTCTATGATTCATGTTATAAGATGCATGAGTGGTTTTAAAGACAGAGTCGATGCCTGTTTTACTCGGCTAGACAAGTCTTGAAGAATTAATTTATGTACAAGTCTTTCAATATAGAACTGTTAACGCTATCCTATGCCAAGTATTTGGTACGGATGTAAAGGTAAGTTTGTCTATGAACAAACAAAAGTATTTTCTTCGATTATTCGATGGGAACGTGAGGTTTCCAAATGTTTAACGTAAATACGTTTAACGGAAGAGTGTTGATCAACATAGGGTACTATAGGCTGATCACCTAGATGTACTCGTAAGTAAAGACGGATGGGTGGCCTTAGTGCCGGATGTCCTTTTCAAGAATGAAAACGAAAAGAGTATGTTCATGGTCTTTTGACTGGTTCAGAATTCCAAAGTTATTATATATACCTTGGAATCATTGTTATGAAATGAGAAGTTCTAGTCAAATGTTTCTTGGTGCTTAATAGTTAATTGTTCAGTTATGGAAGTGAAGCATGTAATTTATAATGTGATATTCATATGATTCCTGGTTAAGACTTGCTAAGCTAGTTATGCTCATTTTTTCTTGAACAATATGTTTGCAGCTAAAGCCGAATGAACCGAGTGTTCTAAGAGAGATAAAGGCAAGGCAAAAATGGACAATTAATCGTCCTGTAATAGATTAGTGTATTTGTATGTAATATACTTATGAAGAACAAAGAATGTATTCGGTTTATGAACCTAGGAAAGGATTTATTACTAATATAATAAGAATATAGTAATTACACTCATTTTGTTGTTATCTCAATGGAATGACTGTATGAATTGTAGTATCGTGGAGCACCATCTGTAGGGTTGGAAGATACCCGGATTTGGGGGCGTCACAGGTTGTTATCAAAGCATTAGGTTATAAAACTTAAGAGGGGGAAGAACCTTAGGCTAATAACCTCGTTAGGAAAGGAAAAGTCCGAAGAAAGTTAACTCGAGTCAAATGAGTTAATAAAGTATTGAGGAAACTCAGTACCGAAAGATTTAAAAGATGGAAAGTAACCCTAAATGGATTAAATGTGATTTGTGCTTATATTATTGTGTATTATATACTAATCAATTTTTTATGTGTTATTGTAGATGTCAATCGATAGCTTGATGTATAGGGATATACATGTGGTAAGTGAGGAGTCCGTGAACAGAGTAGAGCCAGTACCTATGCCTGTAGCAGCGATACCTTTAGTGATTCTAGACGAATCAGAGCCAGAGGAGTATTTCTCAGAGGAGGACTATTCAGAGGAGACCATGGGAATAACATCATATTTGAATATGATGACAGATGTGGAGGATGATATGGTGGTAACATCGATTAATACGGTGATGCCTGCCTTAGAGTCAACACCTACAGAGATAATGAGGGCAATGTACCTCTCAGTGCTTGACCGTAACGTGCAACTGCACAATATAGTGCAACACCAGAAGGAAGATTTCAATGATCTCTATGGGGCCAAGGAGTCTGCAGAGTCAGACTACGAGATAGAGCATGATGAGAAAGTGCTTATGAATGACAAGGCTAGAGACTATAAGAACGAGGTTGTAGAACTTCGTAAGAAACTGGTTGAGAAAGACCAGAAGATAGCATGAATGTCATATATAAATGACAGTGTGCGCGAGGATTTCAAGCTTAAAATAGCATAGTATTCTATTGAGTCGAGACAGACTCAACATACTATAAGTTGAGATATTGTGTCGATTCTAGCAAACGAGAAGCATGAGAATGCTGTTAGGCAGTATTAGAAGTTAGAATAGTAAATATTTTTGTGTAGTGACGTAAAGCCCTCTTTTGTATAATTAAAGGGTAGTCTTTTTGTAAATCCCAATTTTTGTAAAAGTCAATTGCGGGATATAAATGTAATAGCATTTGGCTATGAAAAGTAAGTTGTAAATAGTTTTGAACTATAAAGAAGCATATTCAGCAATTTAGCTAACACTTAATCACATAATCAATTACCTGAAAACAACTTTATTATTATCATTTTTTGATAATATTTTAATTACTTTATCATATTCCTTATGATTTAACACTTAATCTTTTCCTTTTATTAGCTCCTACTTATAATCTAGTAAGCTGAATACTAACATCATAGTCTAGATTATTCAAACATGCAATCCAGCCACCTAGATTGGCTAATCCAGCAAACTGGATTCAACAAACTTTCAATCCAGCAAGCCTGGATTCCAAATCCTTCAATCTAGCAAGCCTGGATTCCAAATCCTTCAATCCAGCAAGCCTGGATTCAACTATTTTACAATCCAGCCAGCTGGATTCCATATCTCCTTTACCGAAAATACTAAATCAATTTATTATTTTTCTATCCTTTGGCCATACTTATATACATGTATTTCATACACAAAATTATTTTTCCATAATTTTTCAAAAATCATTTTTAGTGTGTGGCTTAAGAAATTAGCCCCATCATGCTAAACTCCAAAAATTCCCATCTCTTGGCATAATCTTATACATGTTAACGTGACCCTCCAGTTTAAATTTCGTGGCCATCGGAGTTATAGAACTCCAGTTATAACAATTTTTGTCCGTAAAACCCAAATATTGAAATGGTTATAACTTGATCATTTTAAGTCAGAATTAGCTCATTTTTGGACAGAAACTACTTTATATCATATATTTTAATGTCCCAAAAGGCTGGAATTTATTCCATAAATTAAGTGGCCGAAACAGCCCCTTCAACTTTGCAAAAATCAATCCATATGGAAATCTACAACTCCTTTTTCAGTGAATCCACTTGGGTTTGAAAGATAACTCATCATATTATCATCCAAAATTTTTCCAGAATTTTAAATGACAGAAAAATGACGAAAAAATCCCTAGCATTGACTGCTTAAAAATAGTTTATTTTTCTTTCTAAAGACAAAACTATTTTTGCTAAAACAGTTGCTACAACTTGTGTATTTAACATTTTTGAGTGCTACCACTTGGGTTTAGTATTCAACTTACATATATAGCACCCCTCTTTGACGGATCATAAAAAAAAGGTGTAGATCAAAAATGGTAGTCGATCAAATGAAGTGAAAAAAACTAGAGTTTTCTAACAAAACAAATCTAGTTTCTTTTCTATCCTTTTGATTTACTTTCTAACACTCAAATATGTTAGAACCATACATGAAACCATATAAAACATGTAGATAGAGAGTTTTAGACCTCAAGATCATAAACTTTAAATCTCCAAAATCAAACAAAATAACAAGGAAATCCATAAGTTTAAGATTTATACCTTGGTCTTTGAGCACTTCTTCTTAATCTTCCAAAGTAGAAGGTAAACTTTGGATGCATAAATGGTGTAACTCCTTCCTCTCTCTCCACTTCCTCTCCATCGAATTTCTCTCCCTCTCTCTCTCTCTTATGTTTTTGCTTGGTCAGCTAAAGAAAAAGTAAGATGAAATAAAATAAAGGATGAAAGAGAATAAGGTTTAATGTGTTGGACAAAAAATTTATAGATACATTAGTATATCTATACCTTTTCTACTAGCCTATCTCCTCTCTCTCTCTCTCTCCATAACTTGCAATCTTGGCAAAATAGGGTGGCTAAATCATGGAGTGACACATAAGGGAGTTGGTGACCAAATGAAGAAAAACAAACTTAAGTCACATGCCCATTTTTCTCTACACATGGCCGGATTCTTCCCCCCCCCCAATATAATCCTCACTTTTACTTTATTTTTAAATGCAATATTTGCTAAATTAGATGACCATAATGCCCCTCTTTAATTGGGCTAGGATTGGACCAATCCTTTAATTCTTTTGGGCTTGAAATTAACTAGTTTGGCTTACTAATTAAAATGAACTTGGGCCTCCACAAATAAATAATTGTGCTACTAGCATGCTTGCCCATTAAATTAATATTGGCCTAGATTAACCATCAAATTATCTACAAGTCCAAAGCTTAAATAAATTATTGGGCTTATTTAAATTACTTGCCATCCATAGTAATATTAACCCTATTATCACATGAACTATTACTCATTATTATTGATATTTACACATCCTCATCAATCAATAATTTTAATTAACTTACATAACCCAATTAGACTTGTCTTATTCAAGTTTGTTAAGTATTTAATTAGGGTTTAACACCTTAAATCTATTTTCTAGATTATTAAAATACTTAGGTTAGTTCTCTGACTTATTTATCTTATTAATGAGACTTCCTTTAAACATTATAGCATATTATTCACATAATCACTTAATCATCCATAATCCATTATAGATTATTTAATATATTTATTTACAATGTACCACAGAAATTCTTGTTTATTACAGCCAGAAAATACACTACTGACAACTCCATTTATACAACTGTCGTGCAAAATACGACGACACATATATTGTGAGTTTCAATACAAATATTATAACGTATATAATACGAAAATATTCATACTCAAATTATTACAGTGCCATCTAAAGTACAACATCAAATATTTTAAGTCCCCCAATGGAACACGAGAAGATTTCCGTTCTCCTCATTCTAATGCGATGTATTTTTGACGCTTTCAAGGTCGGGTCCTCATCACCTTATAGTTGTTCACCAAAATTAATTAGTAAGTGATGTATAAAATATGTCACACATATTTTATTATTCTAAGTACAATTATTATGCCACACCGTTTCATAATTTAATTAGGCTTGTGACTAATTCGTATCACCACTTTATACCCATGTTCTCTCTGCTAGTCACAGCTATACTTTTATTACCTGAAAGGGGTGGTGAAGTAAAAGGGTGAGCACGAATAGCCCAGTAAAGAATATCATGACTTAAGATAATTAAATTATCAAAATAATTCAGATATTTAGAACATATGGTAGAAGATAAAAGTTTTTAACCATAATAGCATCGGAATCAACAATCCATTAGAAGAGTCAAGTAGAACATAATGTCTACTATCTTTTTAGATTAAAAGTCCATCATTAATATTTTATTCCTGTAATACTCATCAACAGAATATACTTGTATTGAACAGCTAAATCACAGAATAGTTCATCTCATAGAAACATCAAAGTGTTTAAATTGTGGCACAAGACCTCATAGTTTTACCACCTTGTACAAATATCGCACATTCGCACATAGACAAAACTTCTCAAGTTCAACATCTGAGAAGTTTAAGAAACTATCATTTATGTAGTATGAATAAAGTTAGGAAACTTTCCTTATGCACAACTACTACTTACACTGAACTACTCATTCTAATTCCTATATAACACATAAGAAAATAACACGTACACCAATTAGTCATATACTTGACTTACGCATTGGTTTACTTAACTTTACTTCTTAGGGTTCACGTTCTTGTAATCTAAGTTTACGAGACCAACTTTATTCTACTGCTTTACGGATTATAACATACAGAGATGTCTTACCCATACGATCATCATCTTTGATGATTTATATTCTTATTTTCTTTTTATAAGTCTTCTATAGACTCAGTACACATCGCGTCTCTTCTAGTAGTCCATATGGTACTCTGAGTGGTTTCCCACAAATAACCAACAAATAAGTAATTGTCTCATCTACACTGCCCACAACAGTGAGTTAAATCAGTTGCCAGTTTTGTATATACCTTCGCTCTCGGAAGGAATTGTTTAGCTCAGCTCCCATATGTCAACCATAAAAGGTTATGATTGTACTACCACCTAACTTTATCTTAACCTATCCAAACCATTAAACTATAATGTTTGTTAAGTCAATTCTTATTCCTTACGGCTTTCTGGCAATGAAATGTCATACCTCAGGATTCATTCTTTATCGTCTAAGTCATACAGTCTTTTGTATACTCAGAACTGATCATTCAATGTCAATACTATGAGGTCATAGCGTTAAACATTTTATATTAACTTATTCGTACCTTACAATGTTCGGTTCATTCAACTCAGAACGTTGTCCGAGTTATACATATTAACTCAGCTTCTTAACGTTATACGTTATTATCTTGAATTTAGTTTCTTCATCGTTCACGGTTAAATCTTAGTCTTCATTACCTTACGGTTATACCATACATGGGGTGTTGGTTCTTGTCCGTTTAATATTCACGTACACTCAATCCTCACATTGGCTAAAGTGTTTAATGCTTACATTTCATTATAACATTCTCTATCCGACTCATGCTCAGACTTTCATTATTCTTATTACCGTTCGCCACGGCTTTCTATGATAATTCATATCTTACTTACAACTTTCGTCAACGTCTAAGTCATACAACCATTGTACACTTAGAACGTTCGTCCCACGCGAATACGATGAACGAGAATTGTTTACGTATTCAGCGTTCACGTTGCTAGTCTCTTAATCTCTCATTCAACCTTTGCTCAAGGTTTCAATTTCATTCAATCATTATCCAACCCATGAACCCCATGTTCATTATCCTTTCTTAATGTCGAAGCCATACTGATCGTTGTATGCTAAGACCGATCGTTCATCGCAACAACTTTGCATTCACATCGTCTATACGCTTTACACCTATCTCTCATCACCATGACATAACATCGAAATGTAATTTATTACCCTCGTCACTCAACGTCTAAGGAATCACAATCATAGTAATCCCCCATATTCATTTATCATGACTACGGTCCCCAGACATCGGTTACGTAATCTACCGCTTAAATTCTCTATCTTTTAATCTAGTTTAATCTTTCCGTTCAACCTTTACTAAAGATTTAAAACATTTGATTAAGTTACATTAGGTGAACTACATTTTCATATTTCTTTCTTGCACATCCCCCAGTAATTGAGCAATAAAGATCTCATTTCTGGGCATTGCCCTGCACTGGCACTGCGGTGCCACACTCTTTTTTTCTCTCTCGCGCTGCGGTGCGAGCCTACGTCACCCTCTTCCTTGGTTTGGCGCTGCGGTGCCAAACCCTTCGTTATGCTGACGCTGCGACGCCACTCACCAGTAGCTGATGGCCGAGCTCACGCTGTGGAGCCGTCTCTCCAAGGTTCAGCAAGCGCTGCGGCGCCGAGCACAAACCCTAGAATATTTTCTAAGTCTTGAATCAAGTTTGAGACACGTAATTTATGATCTCATAACTCCTTCGTTATAACTCGGAATGAGGTTGTTCCAAATCTATTCTCTTCCTTATCTTACGTACTTCAATAACCCTCAGACAAAACTTAGTTCTGAATTCTTTAACATGCCATTCAATTGGCTTAATCTTCACCCTTCGTTCATTTTTACTCTTTTAACGTTCTTCGCTCGTTGGTCCATAATTCGGTCATTCGAACTCGAAACTCGTTCGTTCTTGAGTCCACGACTCACGTTTTCTACGTTCTCTTACTTTCTTATGAAACCTTACACGTTCGGGTTCATTTACTACTTTTCTAATTCTCATTCGACTTTTATGAAATTTTTGCCATAACTTCGTTATAGCTAAGTTGTAGCATCCCCGAATCCAAGTCCCAAATCACCTCGGATCCGGTATACTATTTCTATCACTATTTGTGGAAGATATAAACATAAATTGTTTATACAATACATTACACACTATTTTACCCAAGTCGAGTAACCTTAACTTAAACACCATTCATATAATATCTATTATACAACAATATTTATCAAATACGCTATTTACAAACTAGTCGCACTTTTAACCCAAGTAGAACTTGACTTTAACCTTTTCCTGTATCCGAACGCATTCGCTTTATCTGCAATGTTTATCATGATATAGCAAGGGTGAGCATGAAAGTTGCCCAGCAAGTTTAAATACAATAATATAACAATATATCATGATTGAAGAGTATGAATAATAAGCTGACTATAATTCATCAATATAGTTGAGAATTATCACGAACAAACTTTTGACTGAACAAGTTTTAAACATGAACAAACATTTCTGAACCAACTGGTAATGAAGGTGATCAGCCTTTCATACCTGACTTATACATGCAAGATGTACCGAGTACAATTTTCATGGCAATCAACAACGATTAACCATCAGCTTGAATAAAACACTCTTATTAGAGTTAAGTATAAGAAAACTTGCCTGAACCGTTGATTACCGCACACAATTTAATAACGCTTTACCCGAAGACCTAATATTAATAATATAGATCTCCAATATTAGAATAATATCATCACAGTAATATACTGTTATATTTATATCCACAGAATAACCTAAACACATAGCACATATCCCTATCAATCTATAACACACATAAGAATAGGTATCAAGTTAAACTATTGCAGTCTGAGTTGAAACCGACACAATTCTATCATCCCGACGGTCTAGTCGGACGAAAATCGAGTTTAAGTTTAATTAAACTCTGTATAACCACTTAACAATATCATAGATAATTTTCTTAGCAGTCAACACATTTTTCCTAGGCTCGAAATAATTTTCGGATAATAATTACCATTTATTAACATTTTTCAATCCTTAAAACCGTATTTAAATAAATTAAATACCACATAATTACTTAATCATTAATATTTATTTATTAAAAATATTAATGAAAATCATTACATAATATTATAATATAATTATAATATATCGAAGTATTTTTAATACTTTAAAATCATAATTATATGATTTTTAAACCATTAAATCCATTATCCGATAATTGCTATTAATATTAAAATATTAATATTTTCATGCCAAAATATCAAAAGTTATATTTTATAACTTAAAATATTTTTATAACACTTAAATCATTTTTATATAATTTATAAAGCATTATTTCCATTTTTCCTTAATTTATTTAATATATCTATTAAATAAACTAATTATCATTAATATTGATTAATTAATGAAATTTCATCACAAAATATTAAAAGTCATCAAAAATAACTTAAAATATTTTCTTATACCATAATATTATTTTTCATGATTTTTCATGAATTAAAATTATTTTTAAAATAATTTATTTAATATTATAATTAAATAAATAAATACCATCTATATTCCAAAAATATTAAATATTTTAAAATATACCCAAAATAGTTAAAAACTATTTTTCAGACTTTAAAATAATTTTTCAGAATTTATTTTGTATTTTTAATAATTAAAAACCATTTTTTTCTAATTTTTAATCATTTTTCGAAAATAATAATAAACTGTCGCTAAAGGCCTATAGCGACACTTTCTGTCGCTATAGGTGTTCTTGAGCTTCATAGACAGATTGCAGGGTACCTAGTTTGACCAAGCCTAAAACTTTGTGGTTTATGATTATGGGCGGTTTGATGTGTTACACATGTAGTATCAATGTAATACTACATTAACAAACAAGTTTCAGGACCAAATAACAACACCTCAAGAAGTTATTAGCCGATTAAAACATTGTCAGACCTGTTCTTCAAATTCTGGGTTTTCCAGATTTGAAGAACAGCCTTAAGTGCTTAATTTGATGCCTTGTAACTTGTAGTCTATGCATTGTTTGTGAGATCTAATAGTTGTATCGTGTAGAAAACATGTCAGACTACAACTACATAGCATCATAACATAATAACATCACCACATGAGCAAGATCTGGCATGGTCAAACCATTCCAGAAAACTTGTTCTTTAACTTTCTGGGTTTTCCAGAAAGTTACCCAAAACAGATGGTCAAAGCTACTTTGACCTTGATTTTCTTCCACTCTAGTTATGATCTAAGGGATCTGGTGAGTTTAACATGTAGTATATATACCAGACTACAATAAACAATCAATAACTTAGACCAAACACCAAAACACAGGAAGATCTGAAGCACAGAAAAGCTTGTCAGACGATCTGAGTTTCTAGGTTTGTCTAGAAATTCAGAAAACGTGATCGGTCAACGATCTTTGACCGCTTGTAACGTACGATCTAGACATGCTATAGGGTTGATTCAAGTTGCAGATTAAAGCCCTATTAACAAAGAACATATCTATAACATACACCACACGAGATCATTAACACACAAAGATCTATGGTCCCTGACATATGACTGTCAGACCAAAATTTTCCAGATTTCCAAAAATACAAGATTCGTGCACTTTAATGTTATGGGTTCATGATCCAACAACCCAGATCTCTAATTGACACCCTATTACATAACTTTGAACAATCACTAACATCAAACAACATCAAATCACAGATTTCAAAATTTTAGGGTTTTTATACCTTTTGAGCTTGATTTTGATTTTCTGATCCTTTGATCTGTTTCTGGCTTGCTAAAACTTTATCATGGCTTTAGTTTCTCACTCTTCTCACTCTAAAATTCGAAGATGGAGAGATAGATAAGTTTGTAGAAAATGAACATAAAGTGGCCCTTTTCTCTCACTTTAATCTAATAGATTCATTGTATGATGCAAGTTAAATGGCTGATATAGAGTAGATCAGTCTAATGCTAGCTAGGTTTAGACTTTAGGGTTGTTGAACCACCAAGATCATGGCAAGATATACAAGCTACTATTATAAAATATAACATAAGGGCTTTTTTGTCCTTTCCTTAAATTTCTAGATTTTGCATTTGAAGAAACCCTTAGGGTTTAGGGTTTAGGACATTTTAGGGTTTAGGTTTTAACCCTTAACTTTGCAAAATTTAATTTCTACATTTCCGAATTTTGGTTTACAAAATAGAAAATTAATATTTCTAACATATAATTAGAATTTACTAATTATATTAAAATTCCTTAATCATACTTAAATCTTGTTAATTAGGATTAATAATTCCTAATTAAAATTGCTAATTATGCAATTAGGGTTTAAATCACTGATTAGGGTTTATAACTCACTAATTAGGGTTTCTAATAGAAAAATAAATTTTCTAATTTAGAAATTAAATATTCGTAATTAGATTAGGGTTTTCTAATTACTCATAAATTAAAATAATTAGGATTAGGGTTTCCTAATTAGCATTGCTAATTCTAGCAATTAAATTCCACCATTGAACAATTAGGGTTTCTGACGGAACAATTTGGGTTCCAAAAATTAGAAATTAGGGTTTTTCTAATTAATTAACCTTTACCCTAATTAATACTTAATTAATACCACTTAAGCATTAAAATTCTTCGTTATAATCCCAGATTAGGGTTTCGTTTTATCAAAATCTGAAATTAGGGTTTTCAGATCTGGTATTAGGGTTTTCAAATAATCAATTAAGATTTTAAACAATTCATTAGGGTTTTCCCAAATAAATTTATAATCAATAACGTTAAGCCTTGTACATAGCATTGCATTCCCAATCTAGGGTTTTCAATATCCGATTTAGGATTTCGAATTTCCCAGAACTGAAACTAGGGTTTCCAGAACCGATTTCTAGGGTTTCTTATTAGACGTTAGGGTTTTCTAACTGAACGTTGACGTTCTTAATATATTCATAGGGTTTGTTACAGATATTCTTTATCTGGTCAACCCTTGACCCTTAACCACATTCTGAACACATCATTAACCATAAACACAGAACATAATCACATAAATCCTTAATCCTGAATAATTCACCTATATCCTTCACCGAATTTTGAAATCCTCAAAATTCAATCCCAATAACATTAAACGCATACACTTATTTTCTGTCTAGGTCTATTATTTGACCTTAAATCAATCATTTAAGATTTTAATAAATTGCCCAAATTCTCGGGTTGTCACATAAGTTTTAATCCGTTCTTCATGAACTTTTCTACCGTTCCTAACCAAGCAATAAACATCTAACTTATACGCGAAGGTTTTAAACTTGCCCATTAAGATCAATTATACTACGATGGTTTTAAATTTTTCCATCAACAACGTTCTTCGTGTTCTTCGCGTTCTTCGTTCGTTCTTCATTTTAATCGATATTTTGGATTACGATTTCACTTTTTCTTGGAATTTGATGTTATAGAACACCATTCCATACTTATTTCACCTACTCGTTCATAAGATTCATTCGGATCGCTCAAAATCCTTAGGAATCTTATACTTTCTTAAGAAATTTATAAACTAAATTTTTAATTCTTATATATTTGTTTTCTCATTATTTTAACCATATGAAATCATTATTAACATCATCTACTTGTTATCTTAATTAAGTTGTGTTTTTGAACATAAAAACTTAAGAAAAATATATTAGAAGCTAGGTTTCGGATTACCTTTGTGATAACCCGGGATTTCGAATAATCAAAAAATTTGCGAATAATTTTTTTAATTAATATTAATATTGATTATTAATTTTGTGACAAGTTTCTGTGATACGTGTATTGAGAAGGTCAATTTATGTATTGATTAATAAAATTAGGGTAGAGTTGTGCTTAACGGAGAATAGAAACCCTAACCCTAATTTCTAGAACGGGATTCGATAGAAAATATAATTAAAATAATTATATTAATATGTATGTGTTTGAACGGTATAGAATTTTTGATCAATGATTGATCGGATAAGGTTTAAAATTAATAAAACCCTAATAAGAGATTAGAAACCCTAATCTCAGAATTGGAAACCCTAACGTACCGTTAAAAACCCTAATTTAAAATCTGAGAATCCTAAACCCTAATTAGGAAACCCTAATCCTAATTGGCAAGCCTACTGTGTGTATTAAACTTTGATATGATTAGAAAACCCTAATTATATTCTTAGTTATCTTAATTGCCATTTTAAAAACTCTAATTAAAATTTAGAAAATTTATTTTTCTAATTAAAACCCTAATTCGTGGGTTATAAACCCTATTGACCATTTTGACCCTAATTGCTAAATTAAGCAATTTTAATTAGGTATATTAATCCTAATTAGCAAGATTGAATTTTATGATTAGGAAATATTAATTTAATTACTGAATCCTAATTATAATTTTGGAATATTAATTTTCTATTGTAAAAACCGAAATTCGAAAATATTAGAAATTAAATTGCAAACCTAAAGGGTCCAAACCCTATCCCAAATCTAAACCCTAAACCCTAAGGGTTTGTGAATTGGACAAGTATGCCACTAAATGTATTTATCAAATGACAAAATTATCTTTTTACATTTTAAATGAGGTTACTTGTAGAATTGTCCAAAACCTTTAGTTGGTGACCAACTAAAGGCAATTAATTGACTTAAATCTCAGCCCTTTCAGCCTCTTGTGATAGCACAACATGGCATTCATTGAATCAAAGCATTATATAAGAGATTGGGAGAGAGAAAGTTCATTATTTTGCTTATTTTTCACCAAAGCTCTCACCAACTCTCCCTCATACAAGAACCTCCGAAATTTGCTAGCATACTAGTCCCAAATTCAGTCTTTAGATCACCACAATCAATTAAGGAGAATCAAGATCAAAGATTGGACAAGAGAGGTATAAACCCAAAATCAACTTTGATCTTGTATGCTAAGAAAATAATTGTGTTTATGTGTTTAGATTCATGCTAGAATATGTTTTTAGTTGATCTATGATGATCCATCATGGATCCATAGCATCAAAGTGTGATAAAATCGAGTTTTTCAAAATCTGTTCTTGAACATTTTCAGTGGTCTAACAAGTAATGTCAGTCGCTCTAGATCTTTCCGTGTTTAAGATTTTTGTTGTTTTAAAGTTTTAATTACTAGCCTGGTATGTTATCTTTCATCTTCAAGTGGTATTATAACCATTCGATGTCTGGAGTTTGAGTTATTCCTGGTCAAACCCCGTTGACCGGCCATGACCGAGCCGAATCTGGGTAACCCAGAAAGGCTAAATCATCGTCTGACAATGATTTCCAGCTTCTATATCTGTCAGATTTTGTGATGATTGATGATGTTGTTATAATGAATCTGTAGTCTGTAATATGGATCCTAGTTCCTGGCCATTATATCCCTTAAAACATCAAATAATCGGATGTAGTGGATGGTCAAAGTAGACCATTCGGTATGATTTGCTATTTTCTGGAAATTCTAGAAATTTTAAGAAGGAATGTTCTGACATACTTTGACTGCTTAATATATCGAGATTGATTTATTGTTGGACAGATTTATTGGTTTGGTGTTGATCCTTGACATAAGGACTATAACCTAAAACATTTATATGACAAGAAACATGACCATATCGTATATAAAATCGAGCATGAAAGTTGCTGGTTGAACAACCTGGGTTTCTGGAAACCCAGAAACGATCTGACAGTTAGTTTGGAAAGGTGGATCTTGCTAGATGGTTAAGTTATGGCTCTGATAATGATTTACAATTGAAGTACTACAAGATAAATGCACAAACTATCACAGAAACACACTGGATTAAAAACTATGAACGGTCAAACGTGGACCCTTAAGAACGAAGCTGTCAGTATTCTTGAGCTCAAGAACACCAACAGCGACGCTTTCTGTTGCTAAAGACCTATAGCGACGGTTTTAATAATTTTATTTTTTGAATATTCTGAAAAATGATTAAAAATAGAAATAAATTTTAAAAATTACCAAAAATGGTTTTAAAAATTATTTTAAATTATGTAAAATAATTTCTGACCAATTGAAATATTTTTCTTAAATATTTATAATTATTTAAATATTAAAAGTATTTAATTTATTTAACTAGTGTATTAAATAAATTAGAGAAAAATGATTTAATATTATGAAAAATCATTTTAAATAAGAATAATGTATTTAAAAATATTTTGTGTTATAAAATGTAACTTTTAATATTTTTTGAGAATTTTCATTAATAATTTAATATTAATGATATTAGATTTATTTGATTATTAAATTAAATAAATAAGATAAAAATAATTTTAATGATTTAAAAATCATTTTAATTGAGAATAAAGTGTTAGAAAATATTTTAAATTATAAAATATAATTTTAAATATTTTTGGAGAATTTTCATTAATAGATTAATATTAATGATGTTTGATTTATTTAATTATTATATTAAATAAATGAATTAAAAATGGTTTTATTAATTTAAAAATCATTTAAAAATGAGAAAAATGTTTTAAAAATATATTAAGTTATAAATTATAACTTTTAATATTTAGATAATAATTTTATTAATATTTAGATATTAATGGTGATGATTTAAAAATGATTTTAATTATTTTAAAAATCATTTAAGTAGAATATTGATGATTTAAAAATATTTTAAGTTATTGATAATAACTTTAATATTTTGACAAGTATGTTATTAATATTTTTATATTAATAATGATAAGATTATTTGATCATTAAATCATTTAAAAATGATTTAAGTGTTTGAAAAATTATTATAAATTATAATAATTACTTGAAAATTATTAAAAGCTTTCGAATAATATTATTATTGATAATTGACTTATCTTAAATAATATTGAAGCTTAGAGACCAAGTATAATTGACAATCAATGTGTTAATTGTCGGATAGGGTGACCAGAACACCGAGAATGGACCGAAGTCCAACCAAACTGAACTAGTTTGACTTTTTAAGTGTTTATATAGGTTATAAACACTAATGTGACTATGTGGTAATGTGTCTAGGAGAAGTTTGACTGTAAATTACAGTGCTGTGTGTTATGAAATATTGTGTTAATTGTGAGACCAACATTATTAGTTATAGGTCTTTCGAAAGCAGATAAGTATATTGTGTAGCTGTAATCAATGCGGAAGGCAAGTTTCCTAACTCAACCTTGAGTTATATTCATTCAATTGTTATGGTGGTTAATTATTGTTGATTAAACCACGTCCAGGGATTTATTGTTGATCATTCGCTGTTAGTGCATGCTTAATAGTTCAAATTGAATTATTGATTCGAAAAATATACATTTGTAGAATAACTGTTGTTGGATATTCATATTCGTAGAAGATAGAATTGACAGTACAGATAATTCTTGTTTATTATCAAATTATGTTGAGAAATGTCTTAGCTAATTATTTTGGCAAGACGAACATTTGTTAGAACTTGATAAATTCAAGAAAAGAATTCAATTTTTATTGGTAGATTGATGCCAATTATTTCGGCAAGATCGATAAGTAAATAGAATTTGAAATCACAGTATTTCGTTGTTAAATCAAAATCTTGATTCTGAGACTGAGAAGAACAACCTTTTATATAAAGGGAACATTTTGGGTCGTGAATTCGACCTTTGCGCGCGTTTTAAGTATTATGCATAATATAGGGTACAAGGAGTTGGCCAGCTCTAAGTACTTGCAGAGGGGTATGATTTAATCTTTATGGTTATCTGATACTCCTGGTATGTATCAAAGTAAATCTTTGATAGATACCCGATAAAATAAGTTCAAAGATCTAGTGTGATCGCTCAACATAAATCTGGAAAACATTCCGCATTGTTATTGCGTAGAATTAATTCTTGATTAGTCAATAGAATATCGTAGAAACTTTGAAAGCGTTGTACTCTTTCATTATTAGATTATTGTGCTGCCTAGAATACGAGAAAACTTGTTATTGATTAACGATTTGTTCAGCTATTTCAAAGTTCACCGAACTTTGGTTTCATTCTATCAAAATAGATAGTCTGTTCTTGTTGATTCATATACATTTATTGTATGTCTTAACTTGCAGGGCAAACTAGTTGCTCACCCTTGCTATAAATAAAATATTTCAGCTAGGAACGAAGAGGCCAGCGGGTCAAAGAAGAACAAAGGCAAAGGCAAGATGCTGGAGTAGTTATAAAGAACATTATTATTATTATGCTGTATTGTAAACCCTTTTTGTTTATCTAAGGGGTATGTTTGTAATTTAAGGTTAGAAAACCTGAGACTTATGTATTAACAACTTATGTTAATGATTTATATATTCCTATTTATATATGAATGGGTAGTTAAATGATATTATAGTGTGAATCGTGAACACCAAACTCAGGGGTCAGGTAACCCGGATTTGGGGGTGTCACAACCTTTCTTCTTTAATCCTCCTCCATTGGACAGAGCGTGCACTCGGGCAAGCATTTCCTCTTCCTCTTCCTCTTCTTTCTCCCATCCGAACTCCTCTCTCTCTCTCTCTCAAAGTGTAGAATTTTCAAAATCCTAAAACAATGAAATAAGCTTCCTAATTATAGAAAACCAAGGTTATGGGAAAAATAGTCATTTCGCCCTCAAACTTCCTTACTATTCATTACCTAAACTTTAAATTTACTTGGCCTCCACATTTACTTAGCCATTAAGTCTACTTAGCCCTTAAGTTAATTTGCCCTTAAGTTTACTTAGCCATTACTTAACTTATCCTTACTATTCCACCTCCTTATTATTTACGCAGCTTCCCTTAGAAGCTTCGTGGTTCCGTCTTTTTAGTTTCGTCCGACAGTTTTAAAAACTGCGATTCTCGGAATCCAAATATTTTTGGATATTTCGTCTTTCCTTTAACGATTAACTTTTATGTATTCTTCAAATTTTCGAAAAACTTAAAAACAAATTTTGGCGTTAAGCATTTTCCTTCACGTTTTCCCCTAACGTAGCTAAACGAATGAAAAGTACATAGCAGTACTTTTCGTCATTTTTATTTCGTCCGATTTTTGTACGTTTTTCGAGAAAAACTTTTATCGGCATACTTAACTTTTCACGATATATTATAGTCAAATCTTTCGACGGAATATCATTTCGAGATACCGAACTTCTCAGAAAGGCTTAGGTTATTCAAACCCTTTAGGGTTTCGTCGGGTGAATAGTGCCTATTTCGTCTTTTTCCCTAAAAAAATATTTTGTTCCGGGGAAATTTTTATTTTCGTCTTGAAAATTATTATTCCTCCAGTATAGGTCGTAGCCATAATCCTCCCGTATTATAATCATCCTAGGTTATAGAACGATTAATAAACACATAGCACAAAATAGTATTAATAAAAATTCATTTTATTAATAACTAATTCTTTAAACTTAAATTCTGGACAACCCAAAATTCTCGGTTGTCACACTAGGTACATCGACCTTCTCATCCTTAGTTGTAATAGTTATATACGCAAGAGTGAGCAACAAAGCTCACTTGAAATATTAATGGATAAAACTTTACAATATTTGCCAAATAATAGGTTCAATAAGACGGAATGATATGTTCTATTAACATTCTGAAATATACAACTGAGGGTCTAATGACCACGAACCATGTCCACAGTTATAAGTACTCTTTTAACTTAAACTTTAACAGTCATAAGACTATAAGGACTCCACGTACTTAGGGGGATCGACCCTTCGTATAATGTATTGTGCACAACCATTTCAACGCTAAGCGTAAACCCCTAATAATAGGGTTGTTCATCTCAATATTTAGATTATAAGTCCGCACCAAAGTAAGTTTGGTTTGGATACATTTTAAGTTAATTTGGAATTCAATGAACATCAACTAAGGATTAGTTGAATAAAAGGGTAATCACATTATGCTATAGAATAAATCATAAGTGAATTAACATTTGTATATTAAAATTATGCTTTAGGAATAATCTAATAACATAAATATTGAATAACTATAACATACCTTGCTTGAACAATATTAAGCAAATGTTATTTAGAATTCAATATTAAGCATGCATGACGAATAGCAATTTGAATAATAAAAACTATTCAACATCAGTATATCAGATTATATAGACTTGCATGCTAATTAACAAGTTAAAGACAAGAATAACTTGCTCAACATCAAAATAAGGTTTAGAAAACTTGAATCATCATGAATAACTAGATACAAGAGCTTACGAAATTATAATTGAAATTGGACAAGTAAACTTTGCACAATAATAAACAAACTAGCTCAACGAAAGTGTAGAGTTAGAAAACTTGCGTAATGTAATTCGAATTAGAAACAATAATTTGCTCAACGAAACAATAGATTTAGAGAACTTGCCTTGCTTGTAGGCTAAACCGTAACAACTCGAATCATAATACCCTATATATATGTCATCATGACATAATTAGTCACTACCACATTATATATATATATATATATATATATATATATATAATTAAGTACATTCATTATGTAAGATTTGATTTCTAATCATATAATCAAATTACATTAGTAATAAAACTAGTTAATCGTTAATAACATGCTCATTCTTACTATAGAAATACTGAAATCATAACTTAACAGTCCTACTAATAACACATAACAACTTTTTCAGACTATGTGTAAATAAATCACAGTGTTTGACCATTTTGCTAACTCGCGCTGAAGCGTGGCGCTGCTGCACGAGACACATACCAACGATTGGCGCTGCGGCGCGAAACTTACACTGCTGGGCCGTGCTGGGGCGCCAAACTCCAAACTTTGGCGACCAGCCTCGGCAACAGTATGAACAAAAATCCAATTTGGCTTACACGCTACTTTCTAACAACCTAATTAACATGTAATAAATATAGAGACGTCATATAAACATAATTTAAAGACTCTTAACATGATTTTACCCATATAATAACTTAAACATCAAATTTAAAACAACTAATTTCACTATTTTTGATAAAACATCTCTTTTTGACATTTTTAGTGAAAATCATCACTGTAACTTTGTTTTTCAACTAAAACAATTAATTCAAAATACTTTGTTTATGTTTATTCATCCTTTTGTCAAATTCAATAGTTAATTTATAAATTAAACAACTAATAAAACCTTAAATTTACTTTTAAACTAAGTCATATTCATATATTTTCATATAAACACACTGTAATATTGTTTTCTTCACAAATTACATGCACACATGAATTAATTAACTATTCCCATATATAACTTATGAAAAACAGTTTTATAACAAACAATTTATCATATAAAACCATATACCACAAATAATTTATCCTTCACAAAGATTTTACAGAGAATTTTAGAAGAGAAAAACTAAAACTTTAAAAATAAAAGAATTAAGATGATACCTTTGTTTAATAAGATGATAACCTTCCCTTTGATCAACAACCTTCTTTTCCCCCAATTCTTCTCACAAAACTCTCTAGGATTCTCTCAACTTCTCTCTCAATTTTTCTTCTTCTATTCTTTTTCTTCTTCTAAGTCTTTCTTCTCCTAACTCGAACTTACGTACTAATATAATATAATGTATATGATATAATATGTATTAATTATATAATATAAATATATGT
Organism: Panax japonicus; assembly: GCA_020205505.1. Lineage (NCBI taxonomy): Eukaryota > Viridiplantae > Streptophyta > Magnoliopsida > Apiales > Araliaceae > Panax > Panax japonicus. The sequence goes on along the minus strand of CM035104.1, from coordinate 28,396,211 downwards.
ATAACTGATATCAATTATCTAATTTATCCTTCACAAAGATTTTATAGAGAATTTTTGAAGAGAAAAACTAAAACTTTAAAAATGAAAGAATTAAGATGATACCTTTGTTTAAGAAGATGATAACCATCCCTTTGATCAACAACATTCTTTTTCCCCATTTCTTCTCACAAAACTCTCTAGGATTCTCTCAACTTCTCTCTCAATTTTTTTTATTCTCTTCTTTTTCTTTTTCTGAGTCTTTCTTCTCCTAACTCTAACTTACGTACTAACATTATATAACGTATATGATATAATATGTATTAATTATATAATATAAATATATGTATAACTAATATCAGTTATCTAGTTTTTGAAAATCAAAAGCCATAAGGCTTGTTTGGCTACCCACCTAAAATATAATCATTTAATCCTTATGTCTTGTTTGGTAAAATATATTTAAAATAAATCAATTAATCCTTATACCTTATTTGGTCAAACAAAATTAGATTAAAGACTTAATATGCATTAAGCCTTGTTTGACAAAACAGAATTAAACTCCTTTAATTTATTTTAATAACTCCTTTATAGTAAGGTTATTTGTCACACTTTTATTTAATTAAATTTTAATATTCAGTTTACTTAATTCTAATAACAATTTATTAAATTACTTTAACACATAAATCAATACAACATAATTATAATATTCTTTATAATTATAATTTTATTTAATCAAGTAACACATCATTTTAATTATAAATTCACATTAAAATATAATAATTCATTTAATCATTATAAACCCTCTAATTTAATTATTAATTTAATTAGTATATTATCTCATAACAATTAATTTTCTTAACTCCTTAATTATTTACTTAACAAATAATTAATCAATCAAATCAAATTAAATTAAATATTTATTCAACAATAACCACATCCATTAAATATTTATATAATTCCATAAATATTTAAAATTACAATTTAAAAATTCTGGATTGTTACATCTTTCTCTCCTTATAAAGATTCTATCCCCAGAATCACAACTCAGACAAATCATTCGTTACATTATTTCCTACTTACAAAGATTTTGTCCCCAGAATTGAAGACACAGATTAAACAAATAACTCAGGGTAATCTTTCATCATTTTATCTTTGAGTTCTCACGTAGCTTCTTCAGCATTGTGGTTCCTCCATATCACCTTCACAGAAGGTATAACTTTATTCCTGAGCACCTGTTATTTCCTGTCAACTATCTGGATATGAATCTCTTCATAGGACAAGTCTTTGTCAAACTGCAATGGTTCATACTCGATCATGTGCTTGTAATAAGGTTTATATGGTCGTAACACCGAAACATGAAAAACATTAATATTTTTCCAATTCTGGAGGTAGAGCTACCTCATAAGCTACTTCTTCAACTCTTCGCAGCAGTTTGAAGGGTCCAATAAACCTTGGGCTTAGCTTTCATTTTTTTATCGAAACGAATTTTCCCCTTTCAAGGAGAAACTTTTAGGAATATGTAATTTTCTACGTCGAATGCACGATCTTGTCTGTGTTTATCATCATATTTCTTCTTTTTGTCTTGGGCTGCTACCAATCTTGTCCTGATGAGTTTGACAACCTCAGCAGTTTGTTGTACCAGTTCAGGTCCTAGCAGTTGGCATTCACCAACTTCGTCCCAGCACAATGGAGTTCTGTATTTTCTGCCGTATAATGCTTCGTAAGGTGGTATGCCGATGCTCGAGTGGTAACTGTTCTTGTAGGAAATTCCACCAACGGTAAATGTTCATCCCATCTCCCTTTGAAATCCATGATGCATGCTCTCAGCATATCTTCCAATGTCTGGATTGTTCGTTCGGTTTGGCCATCTGTTTTTATGGATGATAAGCTGTGCTCATTCGTAACTGTGTTCCCACACATTATTGCAGTCTCTTCCAAATGTTTAACGTGAATCGCAGATCTCTATCTGACACAATTGACACTAGCACTCCATGTCTCAAAACGATCTCTTTAACTTACAACCTTGCCAACTGATCAAGACTTGAACCTAATCTTTATTGGCAAAAAGTGTGCTAATTTTGTCAGTCTGTCCACTATTACCCAAATCGCATCGTATCCTCTTTGAGTAGTTGGAAGACCCACCACAAAATCCATTGTGATGTGTTCCCACTTCCATTCCTGTATTTCTAACGGTTGAAGTAATCCCCTTGGTCTTTGATGTTCGGCCTTGACTCTTTGACATGTCAAGCATTTTGCGACACATTCTGCAACATCTCTTTTCATGTTCGGCCACCAAAAATGTAGTCATAAATCCTGATACATCTTCGTACTTCCTGGATGAATCGAATATCTTGTGTTATGTGCTTTGGTCAAGATTTCATCCTTAATCTCTGGTACCGCTGGAACCCAAATTCTTTCTTTGAACCGTAGTAGTCCTTCGGTATCGATCTTGTATTTCGCCTCCTTATCTTCGTTCACACTGTGACAACCCGATATTTTCTATATAAATAAAACTGAAATTTTGCGTATAATTTTTTTTTATTATTATTATAAGGATGAGGATTTGTACAAGATAGTATGTATATGTATTTATGTGGTAAATAAAAATATATTTATTACATGAATGTTTACAAATAATTTTATTTTAGAATTATTGATTATTATAAAGTATATTCTTATAATAATTAATTTTAAGATAGAAATATTTTTATTAATTATTTTCCATTAAATTATATGTTTATATTATTAAAATAATATATGAAATAATTTTGGAATAATTATAATAATTATTTTATTATATGAATTTTAGTACAGATTATTAAGTTAATTATTTTAACTTAATAAGGTTATTTATTTAAGATAAATCAGATATGGAATCCAAACCCTAATTTCGGGTTTTGATTAAGGAATGAGAATAATAATATTATATTGTTATTTGTCAAGTGTTATAGATATGCATGGTTATGTATGTAATGTTAATGTGTGGAACAATTTTATTATATTACGACCAAACCCTAATAATATTTTATAAACCCTATTTCTGGTTATGGAATGAGGAATGGTGATAATAATATAATATTAATTATATTTTGATTTTTCAGTGCTATAAATATGTGCCGTATGTACGTGTTATTGATGATTGGTCAATTATGGTGTTTAATTTTAAAATCCCTAATGTTAATTAGTTAAACCCTAGTTTTCGGTGGAAAAACCCTAATTTGAAAATAAATTGTGAGTTTAAGACTGTTATATATGACGATGTTATATGATATATGTTATGTGTTATTTAATATTTTGCTAATTATAGAAAACCCTAACTTTAAATGTAAACCCTAATTATATTTGATTTTCTAATAATTAGAAACCCTAATCCGGAAACCTAAACCGGAGGTTTGATCAGTCAGAAATAGTGTTATTATGATTAATAACACGTGTGATAAACTTTAATTACTAATTAAGGTGAATCTAATTAGTAAATTAAAACCCTAAAATCTAGAACCCTAATTATATTTCTAGAAACCCTAATTATCAAAATTTTAAACCCTAATTGCTATAATTAGCAAAGTTAATTGTGAATAAGGGTAATAAACCCTGATGTCCATGTATAAGATAATTACAAACTTATTTTAATTGACAAATTTATTTTTTCAAAATTTTAGAAACTAAAAGTTATTTAATTTTATTTATTTAATTTTGTGCAAACCCTAAAAATGGAAATTCTAGAATTTTGCTAAATTGGCTCAAACCCTAAACCATAAATCGAAACCTAATCCTAAGGGTTTGACAAGATTACAATTATGGCATTAAATTAATTTATCAAGTGACCAAAATACCCCTTTTGTACATTATTTAAGCTTGCTTGTAAATCTTTACAAAATGAGAGTTGTTTACCAACTCTTACCAAACCCAACCACTCCTAACCACTCACTTGACACATAAATGACAGCAAAACAAGCCTCAAGTCAGCCAATTCATGTATCTAAGTGGTCTATAAATAGATTGAAGAGAGAGAAATGAACATTAGTTGGCCAATTGTTGTACAACACTCAACCTAGTCCCTTTTCTCTCAAACCCACGAATTTCCTAAGGCATTTCAGTTCCTTTATCAAGCCCCACGATCACACTTACCAAAACAGTAGCCTAGAATCAAGATCAAACCAAGAAAGGTATAAAACTCAATCTTGAAAATCTGTCCATAATTTGTTGTTAGATTTTGTGTTTAAGTGTTATATTATGTTGGTTTTAGTATCTAATGATGATCTGGGTTGCTAAATATTGGATCCATAACATTTAGAAACTCGGATTTGAGATGTTACAAAATCTGGAAAATGTTGTTTTTGATGTCTGACAGTGAATGTCAGAACGTCTAGATCATAGTGTGTTTATTAGTTTGATGTTGTAAGTGTTGGTTATTGTAGTATGATGTAAGATCTTTACTCTGGAAGTGAAATGACAGCTTTTTAATAGCTAGATTCCAAGTTATACTCGGTCAAAGTCGGTTGACCGACCATGACCGAGGATAATCTGGGCAGCCCAGAAAGTTTAAAATCAGCGTCTGACAGTTTTTGAACGGCCCTGATCTGACAGCTTTGATGCTTGTTTGTTGATGTGTTGGTAACAAAGTTGTAGCTTGTAATATTTACTTTAGATCCATGTATTTAGACTCTCCAAAACATCATTATACCGAGCACAGTGGATGGTCATAACTGGCCACTCGGCCACGGTTGAGTTTCTGGGAAAAACCCAGAAACCGGAAGAACATAGATTCTGGCATAGTTTGACCACACTGTAATGTTTGATATTGTTGTAGATATACCGATCTGTTGATTTATAAATGTACTATGATGTATGTACTATAACTTTGAACCATCAAGCAACTTAAACCATGACCAGAACCGAAAATAATTTGAGCTGGAAAGTGGCTGCTCGAATTTCTGGGTTTCTGATGAAGCCCAGATTTGGTCTGACGGCATGTTTGGCAGATCATATCTTTTTATTGTGTTATTGATTGATCAAAGTGAGTGTTGGATGTTATAGTGCTACATGAGTACTATACAACTAATGTTTGAGCTAACTCAGAACTCGATTACACTGTGAATTAAACTTGGTCAAAGGGAGCAACTTGAACACTGACTGTCAGTGTTCTTGAGGCTCAAGAACACCTATAGCGACAGAAAGTGTCGCTATAGCCCTTTAGCGACAGTTTATTTATATATTCCTAAAAATTAATAAAAAATTGATAGAAATGGTTTTTAATTATTAAAAATACATAATAAATTCTTAAAAATTATTTTAATGTCTGAAAAATAGTTTTTAACTATTTTGGGTATATTTCGAAAATATTTAATATTTTTGGAATATAAATGGTATTTATTTATTTAATTACAATATTAGATAAATTATTTAAAAATAGTTTTAATTCATGAAAAATCATGGAAAATTATATTATTGTGTTAGAAAATAATTTAAAGTTATTTTTGATAACTTTTAATATTTTGTGATAATTTTCATTAATAAATTAATATTAATGATAGTTAATTTATTTATTAAATGAATTAAATAAATGAATTAAAAATGATTTTATTATATTAAAAATCATTTTAAATAATAATAAGGTATTTAAGAATATTTGAAGTTATAAAATATCACTTTTTATATTTAATGGTTAATTTCATTAATTAATGATTATTAATGATATTAAAGTTATTTAATAATTATATTAAATAAATTAGTTTAAAAATGATTTTAATACTATAATAATCATTTTAAATGAAAATAAAGTGTTTAAAGATATTTTAAGTTATAAACTATAACTTTTAATATTTAAAGGATAATTTCATTAATAATTTAATATTAATGATATATTAATGATATTAAGTTTATTTAATAATTATATTAAATAAATAGTTTAAAAATGGTTTTATTTATTTAAAAATCATTTAAAAGGGATATAGATGAATTAAAAATATTTTAAGTTATAATTAATGACTTTTAATATTTAGATAATAGTTCATTAATATTGAAATATTAATGGTGATTATTTAATGATGATTTTAAATATTTTAAAAATCATTTAAGGGTAATATAAATGTTTTTAAAATATTTTAAGTTATTATAAATAACTTTAATATTTTGGCAATGGTTTCATTAATAGTTTAATATTAATTAAATATTAATGATAATAGAATTGTTTGATATTTAAATCATTTAATAATGATTCTGATATTTCAAAAATTATGGTAAATGGTAATAATTATTTTATAATTATTATAAGGTCATGAAAAATGATATGACTGTTATTTAATTAGTCTAAATGGATATTGGTCAACTGTTTAGAGTCTTAGACTCGATAATTACCTGATAAAGATGTCGGTAGACCGACATATTTCAGAAATTGAACTGGACTTAGATAATTTAATTAGTTAACTGTTTATTTATGATTCAATGGTTATTAAGGTTGTGTGACAATGTGATTATGAATGAGTTGATGTTAGTTTGTGATGCCATGATTACTGAACATGTGTGATAAGATGATTAGGTTATGTGCTGACTGCGAAATGCAGTACTATGTGTTATGGTATGTTGGTCTAATCGAACGATTGATTTGATTAATGATAGGTCTTGATAGAAAGATAGAACTAAGTTGAGAATTGTAAGTAGCGTATCAGGCAAGTATCCTAACTTTGCATTTTCTTTATGCAATGGACAGAAGTGAGAAGTTTAAAATTATTATTATTAATGTACAGATGGTTAAACCTATATTATATACATCCTTTGATTATCAACATGTTAGTATATGATAATTCAGATATATATTCTGTTCGTTAATTTCTAGAAATGATTATACAAGTGCCTCCACTTGGATAATCATTGTATTTAATCACATGTTGATACACCTTTGTTATATATATATATGTTGAATTATAGATTATTGTTGGATAAAATAAAACCTTTTATTTGTAACCCTGACACATATGAACATCCCGTTCACGGGAAAACTTTTATGCGCCCAAGGCGGATCAAGTAAATGATAACATCGTTCTTGTAATGTAGTATTGATCAATACAGGACACAACAGGTTGATCACCCCCGTGTCCGTAAGTTATGACGGTTTGCAGATGAAGTTCTGCTAAACCTTTTTGAAAATAAAAATAATGTTCATAGAATGCCACTTAAACCTTATTTATAACCAGTACGTAGTTTCAAAAATTTGAAAGAGGGTTGTTATGTTATTAATATCAGTTCAGAATACTTCATAACTATTGACTTGTTGAAGATGGATATTATAAAGAAAACATTTAATTCTTTCAGCTTATATATATATATAATACTTGCTGGGCACTCAAATGCTCATCCTTGCTTAATTTAAATGTTTTCAGATAAGTGTGAACAATCAGAAGGATCGGTCAAGAACAAGTGAAAAAGGAAAAGTAAACAGATTAGGTTTATGGTGTTATTTAGTAAAGGTTGCGTACTTGGGATTAAACTCTGATAAAGGTAAGATAAGTTTATAATTTATTTTAGTGTTATTATTATTAGTAATATTTCCGCTCATAGAAATGGTATCGTGAAGTACCGAGTTCGGGTTTCAAGTATCTGGGTTCGGAGACTTTACACACACCTTCTTTTATTTTTCTGCATTCTTCATCCTGTAGTTGAGCATTCTTCACCTTGTCCACTAACGTTGGACCAGCTTCTATGTGGAATAGTCGTTCATCACATTCTTTTGGAAATCTTATTTCCAACTATAACTTTATCATTGCTGAAATAAGCTCCTCTTGAGTGGTTATCAACATCAACTTTTCCCGACCTTTCGTGCTTAAAGCATCTGCAACCACATTCGCTTGCCCGGATGATAAAAGATCTCACAATTGAAATCTTTTATCAATTCCATCCATCTTCTTTGACGCATGTTCAGGTCCTTCTAAGTGAAAATATACTTCAAACTTTTATGGTCTGTGTAGATTTCACATTTCTCTCCATAGTGATAATGTCTCCACATCTTCAGAGCAAATACTATTGCATCTAATTCCAAATCATGAGTCGGATAACATTTCTCATAATTCTTCAGTTTTCTTGATGCATACACAATAACTTTGACGTTCTGTATAAGAACACAACCCAACCCTTTATGTGAGGCATCACTATACACCATAAAGTTTCCTGTATTATCTGGTAATGACAACACAGGTGCCTTACTTAACTTCTTATTCAAATCTTGAAAACTTTCTTCACACTTCTCTGTCCAACCAAATTTTACAGCTTTCTTTATCAAATTTGTTAGTGGAGTAGTTATCTTGGAGAAATCTTGAATAAATCGTCTGTAATAACCGGCCAGTCCCAATAAACTCCTCACCTTCCGAAGGTGTTCTTGGTTGTTCCCAATTGATTACAGCTTCCACTTTTTATGGATCCACTAAAATCCCATCTTTGTCAATCACATGCCCAAGGAATTGTACACGATCTAGCCAAAATTTACACTTAGAAAATTTCGCGTACAACTTTTTCTTTCTGAGTGTCTCCAATGTCAAACGTAAATGTTCCACGTGTTCTTCTTGAGTTTTGGAATACACTAGAATGTCGTCGATAAATACCACCACAAACTTGTCTAAGAACAGTTTAAACACCCTGTTCATCAAATCCATGAATGCAGCAGGGGCATTGGTCAAACTAAAAGACATCACCTAGAAACTTGTAATGTCCATACCGAGTTCTGAATGCCGTTCTAGGTATATCCTCCTTCCTTACCTTCAATTGGTGATACCCACTTCTCAAATCTATTTCCGAGAAGTATTTAGCACCCTTCAATTGATCAAACAAGTCATCTATTCTTGGCAACGTGTATTTATTCTTAATAGTGACTTTTTTCAATTCCTTATAATCAATGCAAAGACGCATCGACCCATCCTTCTTCTTCACAAATAGCATCGGTGCTCCCCACGGTGATACACTTGGTTGAATATGCATCTTGTCTAGCAGCTCCTGTAGTTCTACCATCAGTTCCTTCATCTCTACCGGAGCCATTCTGTACGGGGCCTTCGATATCGGGGTAGTTCTTGGTGCTAAGTCGATCACGAACTCAATCTCTCTGTCAGGCAGAAGTCTTGGCAAATCTTCTGGAAACACATCTTCAAACTCCCTAACCACTAGTATCTCTTCCAGTTTCACACCCTTCTTCTGAGTATCCACTATGTAAGCTAAATAGCCCACAAAGCCTTGACTCAACAACTTCTTGGCTTGCATAATCGTCAGACATTTCATTTGTCTAGGCGATTTGCTACCATAGAAAACTACCTTTGATGGAGTCATAAGGTTTACACATTTCTTTTGGCAATCAATTATTGCTCCATAATTGAACAACCAATCCATTCCCAAAATTATATCAAACTCTCCAAGTCTAATCGGGATTAAATCTACTATCGTGATATCACCCTTAATGTTCACCCTACAGTTCTTGTATACAAATCTAACAGGAATTACTTCCCTATTCGCAATTTCTATTTTTAAAGGGAAATTCAATTCTTCACTAGGCAATCCTAACCTCTTAGCAAATTCATCAGATATAAATGAGCAAGTAGCACCCGAATAAAATAATACATAAGCATCAATACCATTGATTGGGATAATATATGACACCACATCTTTTGAATGCACAACATCTTGCACAATCATGTTGAAGGTTCTGGCTGTGGGTTTATTTGATGCTGTTGGTCCAACAATGGCCCATGTACCTCCACTACAACCTCTATTACTTCTTGTTGTCTCTCCAGCCTTCTTCTTAGGGCATTCGCGAGCAAAGTGATCCTTAGACCCGCACGTGAAGCAAACGTTCTTCTTAGGTTGAGTACAATTTGGGGCGATGTGACCCTCCTGGCCACAGTTGAAGCATACTCGTTTCCCTATCAAACACACACCCTTATGAAACTTCCCGCATATAGCACATGCCTCAAACTTCTTATTTTGCTGGTTACCATGCTGACTTCCAGCACTCACATTTCCAGTCCATTTCCTCTTCAAATTGTTGTTGCCGTTTCCACTACTACCACCTCCATTCTTAATCTCCACTTTATTATTCTTCTTTTTGTGTTCTTGATTGAACTTAGTTGCAGCCTCGCCCCCACCTTCAGCGAGAATTGCCTTCTCCATTACCGCTGCAAACATCTTCTGAGACCCTACTGTACAACCAGGGATTCAGTCCCTGTTCAAACCTCTTCGCATTGCGTTCATATGTACTAAATTGATATGGTGTAAACCTTGCCAACTTGTTGAATTTCGCAGAATATTCAGACACTGCCATCGTTCCCTGCTTCAGTTCTAAAAACTGCACTTCTAGCTGACTCTTCAAACTCTCTGGGAAATAGGTCTCGAAGAATATCTCCTTAAACCTATCCCAGGTCATCACCCTGGCCCTTCTCGAGTTTTATTGGTCTGCCACCAATAACTAGCCTATGCTTTCAACATGAATGTTGCAAAAACAGACTTCTGATCCTCCTCTACTCTCGCAACATCGAATACTTTCTCTATTTCCATAATCCAAGTCTATGCCTCCACTGGAGTCATGAACCCACAAAATTCAGGTGGTCCAATCGCCTTGAAATCCTTAAACATTGTACCTTGGTTCTGTGGTTGATTTTGCAATGCACCCGCCGGTAAAGTTAATAGCTGTTGGATGGGGTTAGCTTTGACATTATCATTATTGGTTCCTTCAATGGTTCTCTGTTGGGATGGTTGATGTCTTGGAGGCATTTTCTGTTAAAAATACACTCATTAAATTATTACTCAACTTTTTAAAGTAATTTCTACTTAACTTGCCTCCATAAAAGAAATAATCACATATCAAATAACACTCTGGAATAAAATAATAAATTTTATTCATTAATAATCTTTTTGAAAAACATAATAACAATAGCATCCCTGCTACTTACATTACTTTCCTAAACTACTAAAGTTTCAGGACAACATCATCATCATATCCCATAGGTTAAATGTCACTAGGGATTTACAAATTATTTAACATTTTTATTAATCGCATAACAGGTACATTCACAACGATGTCCTACTAAGATATTGCGTAGCCTTACGACGCTCTTTCTCCATAATACGAAAACATTGTTCTGCGATCTAATATGAATGTTGGCAGTGTCTCGAACAGAATTGGATAGCCCATGACCCGATCTTGAGCTCGATTAATCACGGTGGTGAATACGTTAATCATCTCCTCCATCTTCATCCTCTTTCCTTATGCATATTTCACTGCTATCCCGGCTCGTTGAAAAGCTTCCTCGTACGCATCTTTGGCTCTTGCCCTCTTAGTAGATTCTTCCTGCAGCTTGTTCTTCAGTTCTGAGATCTCCTCAGTCAGTTTTTCATTCACTCCTTCTGTATGAACCAACTTCTCTTCGACATTAGATAGACGTTCCTCTCGATCCTAGATCTCATCATCCTTCTGTGCCATTGAAGTCTATTGTTCAGCTACCATATCCTGCAACTCCTCGACGGTATCCTGAAGTTCCACATTGCGGTCGTAGACTTCATCGTACATACGAGCAGCTATCGAGTTAAGTAAAATCTCTTCCTCCTCGTCCTTGTCATTATCACTCGACCGTGGCAGCTCAACACGATCCTCCTCATCTGTCTCCACATCATCATCCTCATCTTCAACCACTGTGATCAACGGGACTACTCACGTGGCAGTAGTTGTTCCCAAACTACCTGAATATCGCGAGGCTCCTCCTCTATAGGAATCTGAGGTCCCTCCTCCCTATCCTGACTGGATTCTCCGACATTAGTCATCCTGACAACATAATTTAAAGTTTTAATTATTAATCATTACTACTCGACACTCACGAGCACATAAGTTGAAATCACATAAACACATAAGTGTTTTATTACTTCTTCCTTAAAACTCGATAAAAGTTTATCACCACTATCTTTTCAAAAGTTAATTCCTAAGGCTTTCTGATAAGTAGGTCTATTACCTACTTATTCAATATCAATTCACGAGAATTATGCTCATCTCAAGTGGATTTTAGTATGTTTTTAATTGCATTTTGTGTTTATTTTGCGTTAGTTAATTAGAACTCCTATGGTATGGAAATGCAGGAAATGGCATAATTTGGCATTGGCACTGTGGTATGGAGCTAACAAAGGTGTGGAAAACGGAAGGTGTGTTGATAAGGAACTGAGTGTTGATGAAGGACAAACTACAAGCCACGACAAGATAACAGTAAGCAGCAGACATAAGCAGCGCGGCCGCGCTGCTTGTCAAAGAAATTCTCGCGCGCCCGCGTGACAGGCAGACAGAGATGGGAAATACACATCGCGCGCCCGCGCAGCTGAATCGCGAGCTCGTGCTGTAGTAGCGCGCGCGTCCATTTTGTATGGTGATCACGCGCGGCCGCGCGTGTTATCTGGAGCAGTTAATTGACTTATGTTTTTGAATTTGAAATTTGAATGTGGTCTCATTAAAAACTATTCTGGTTGGTACCAGACGATGGGAGAGTACGTATTTATCAGTTTTTGATTAGGTAACTAGGGTTCCAAGCATAGAACTAATCCTAGAGAGGATTTGAGCATAAAACTCAATATTTTCTACATCTTCTCTTGAATTCAGTTATTATATAAGTTTTCATTTTAGTTTGTTGGAAATTACTGATGATTTGGATAACATTCGGAAACGAATTCTACAATTGGGTTTCATCAATTCCATTTTCTCTCTCTCTTGTGGTATTTATCTCAATGTGTTATTATAATCCCATAATGGTTTTAAGTTTAGAAATGAACTAAACTCCATTATGGGATTCTAACGGATTTTGATATATAATCTATAACGAATTGCCTGATTGCTTGATCTCTTATTTATCATTGGGATTTCTGTTATGATTGATTGGATTGCATGAATGTTTGATCATCATTCATCTTATATGCTTTTATGGAATTAAAAAATGACACGTGAACATGGTTGTAATCATGATAACATGCGTTTATGAGGTTGAAATGTTAACTTCTTATTTCGTCAACCAGATAGAAATATATTGTTTCACCGTTTGTAGTAAGATAAGTGCTTGTACTTCAATTCAATATTACTGCTATTTCACATAGGAATATAGTGACTTTGGCATTATTGTCGATTATATGATTTCTATCGTAATGTGGATATTATGTAAACATGTCCTAATTCATTGAAAAATGATTATGTCTACATTTGTGCTCTTAGCTAACTTTCCATGATAAATGTATGATTGTGCATGAAGGCAATGTTTAGATGAAATATAAAATGAAGTTAGAATCCCATTCTTTCCAAATTTGATTTCATTAAATTAGTCTTGTGTTTTATTCATTAATTGAATATAGGTTAAGCTTAATTGTGAATTAATCGTTTAAGCATATAAAAAATAGTGATACAATTGGTGTATGATAGTTTAATTTTAAAACCTTTCTCCGTGGATCGATACTGTTTTTACTCTGTACTACTTGTTGACCCATGTATGCTTGAATGAGTTAGAGTCCTTTTGTTAAGACTAAAAAGGAGGCAACAAGTTTTTGGCGCCGTTTCTGGGGAAAGGCATTTAATTTTATTATTATTATTATCATCAATTTTAAGCTAAATTGTATGACTTAGGCAATTCTAATCTTGTCTCATTTTTATTTTTGTTTCTTGTTTCAGGCACTCGTATATAGTATATGCGCACTCGATCATCCAATCCTGAGTTAACACCTTTATAGAACAACATCAACGGTAGGGGTTGGAAATCAAGAGCACGTAGAAATATACAAGCAGAGTTAGAGACCACGACATCTAATATGGCAGCCGAAGAGCAAAGGGAGGAGCAACGGGCTTTAAGAGATTATTCGATGCCAAATATTAATGGATTGCAGTCAAGTATAGTAAGACCAGTGATAACAGCCAACACCTTCGAGATTAAGTCGGGCATTATTCAAATGGTGCAGAATTCGGTACAGTTTCGGGGTGCTGCTACATACGATCTAAATGAACACCTATTGAGCTTCATTGAAATATGTGGTACTTTTAAATACAACGGGGTGACAGAGGATGCAATCAGACTTAGACTATTTCCATTTTCATTACGGGCTAAATCTAGAAGTTGGTTTCACTCTTTACCTGCGGGATCTATCACCACATGGGAGGACCTAGCACATAAATTCTTAGCCAAATTCTTTCCAATGGCTAAAACTGCAAAGATGAGGACATCAATTTCCCAGTTTGAGCAGCAACAAGGTGAATCATTATATGAAGCCTGGGAGAGATATAAGGAAATTCTAAGGAAGTGTCCACACCATGGCATGCCGGATTGGATGGTTATCAACACATTTTATAATGGATTGGGATGGCAGTCAAAACTGATTATAGATGCAGCTGCAGGAGGAGCTCTATGGGTGAAGAGCTATGAAGAAGCATATAATCTCATAGAGACGATGATAGATAATGATTTCCAAAATCCGTTGGCCAGACTGCCACAGCCCAAAGTTACAGGTTTGTTAGAAATGGATGTTATCACTCAATTGTCACCACAGATGGCCTCCATGGGTAAAAAGATTGAGTCATTGACAGACCCCAAGGCGAAGACAGTTGCATTTGTGTGTGAAATATGTGCAGGGTCACATGCAACGGACCAATGTGCTATCAGTTAACAGTCTGTTCAATATGTGAGCAACTATAGGAAGGATCAAGTTCAATTTCAGAACACATACAGTGCAAACAACTGCAACCATCCAAATTTTAGTTGGTCAAATAATAAAGGAAATCAACAAAGTCAGTTTCAACCACATAACCAATCTCAGTCATAGTCAGCTCAGCAAAAGTTTTCATCAAGAACACCGCACCAACCTGGATTTTCTCAACAACATCCTACACCACCAGCAACTTCGCAAGAAAAGAAGTCAGAGATGGATGAAATGATGATGAAGTACATGGAAAATACGGAAGTGATGATTAAAAGCCAAGCAGTGACTATTAAAAATCTGAAAACTCAAATGGGTCAGATGGCGAGCATGCTTAATAACAGACCACATGGTTCATTGCCAAGTACCACAGAGCCAAATCCAAGAAGGGAATGGAATGAAAAATGTCAAGCGATTACACTTAGGCTTGGAAAACAGGTTGAAGAGAATTAGCATGGCGCGACCGCGTGATCAAGAAATCCTGTCTGAGGAGAAAATTGATAAAGAAAATTTTGGACAGCAGTAAGAAGAGAAAAATAAAAAAGGTTCATTTGAGAAGCCTGTGAATAAAATACCAATAGTTCACCCTCCTGTTCCTTATCCACAGAGATTGCATAAGCAGATGGAAGACATGTAGTTTAGTAAGTTCTTGGAGGTATTCAAAAAGCTGTAGATTAACATACCTTTTGCTGAGGCAATGGAACATGTGATGCTCCCAAATCCGGGTATCTTCTAACCCGACAGATGGTGCTCCATGATACTATATTTCAGACAATCATTCTATTGAAATAACAACAAAATAAGTGTAAATACTATCTTTGTATTAAATCTATAATAAATCCTTTCTCAGGTTCATAACCGAATACATTCGTTGTTCTTCATAAGTATATTACATACAAATATACTAGTCTATTACAGGATGATTAATTATCCATCTTAACCTTGCCTTTATCTTTCTTAGAACTCTCAGTTCGTTTGGCTTTAGCTGCAAACATATGGTTCAAGCAAGAATGAGCATAACTAGCTCAACAAGTCTTAACAATGAAACATATGAATATCACATCAACAATTACATGCCTTATTTCCATATCTGAACAATTATCTACGAAGCATTATAAAACATTTGACTAATATTTCTCTTACAACAATTCAAGAGTATATATAATAGATTAGGAATGATGAACCGGCCAACAGACCATGGACATAGTCTTTTCGTTTTCATACTTGAAAAGGATATTCGACACTAAGGCCATCCACTCGTCTTTACTTACGAGCACTTCTAGGTGATCAGCATATTGTACTCTATGTTGATCAACACTCTTACGTTAAACGTATTTACGTTCAACATTTGGCAACCTCGCGTGCCCATCGAATAATCGATGAAAATACTTTTGTTTGTACATAGAAAAAATTACCTTTACATCCGTACCAAATACTTGGCATAGGATAACGTTAACCATGCTATATCGAAAGACTTGTAAAAAATCAATCAACTCTTCAGTATTAGTCTAGCCTGTGATAACCCAGGATTTCGAATAATCCAAAATTTATGAATAATTTTTTTTTAATTAATATTAATATTAATTATCAATTTTGTGACAAGTTTCTGTGATACGTATATCGAGAAGGTTAATTTATGTATTGACTAATAAAATTAGAGTAGAGTTGTGCTTAACGGAGAATAGAAACCCAAACCCTACTTTTTGGAACGGGTTTCGATAGAAAATATAATTAAAATAATTATATTAATATGTATGTGTTTTAACGGTATAAAATTTTTGATCAATGATTGATCGGATAAGGTTTAATATTAATAATACCTAATATGAGATTAGAAAACCTAATCTCAGGATTAGAAATCCTAACGTACCGTTAGAAACCCTAATTGTACGCTGAGAAACCCTAATTTCAAAACTAGGAGTTATAAACCCTAAATTAGGAAACCTTAATCCTAATTGACGAGCCTATGGGTTCATTAAACTTAAATATGATTAGAAAACTCTAATTATATTCTTGTATGTTAAATTTCTATTTTTGAAACCATAATTTTATTTTAGAAAATTTATTTTTCTAATTAAACCCTAAATTGAAAATTGTGGGAACTAGAAAATTTTAAAACCTAAAAGGGTTCAAGCCCTAAACCTTATTGTCCAAACCCTAAACCCTAAGGGTTTCATCAAATTCAAGTTCTAGAAAAATTGGAAATGACCATAATGCCCTTTAGGGATATTTTATGTAATAACTTGAAAATCTTGCCAAATCAAGAGTTGTTCACCAACTCTCTTGACTTTGTGGCTCTCAAAATCTCAGCAAATCAGCTCCTAGCCGAAATTTGATCTGATCCAACAACTTTACAAGCAATATATAAAGATTTAAGAGAGAGAAAATCACAAAAATTAGCCATTTTGTACACAAGGTCTCACCAACTCTCATTCTCTCTCAACCTTCAAAAATCCATTGTAGATCAGTCCTAGAAAAAGTCCATAGATCATCCATAAACAGATTGGAGAGTCAAGATCAAAATCAAAGTTCAAAAGAGGTATAAACCCTAATTTTGAAATCCTTCAATTCCTTGTTAAATATTGCAATTGATTGTTCAAAGTTGTGTAATAGGGTGTCAATTGATGATTTGGGTTGATAAATCATGAACCCATAACATCAGAGTGCATGAATTTAAAGTTTTTCAAAATCTGGAAATCTGGAAAATTGTGTTTTTTAGTCAAATGTCAGATCTTATAACGCCGTGTGTGTTAAGTGTTTTTGATGTTTAAAGCTTGTAACATGTAGCCTGATATGTGGTCTTTAAGATGCAAAAAGAATGAAATCCAGATCATTTGTAGATAAAAGGTTATAGACGGTCAAAACCCATTGACCGAAATCTGTCAAGAACACGAACCCAGAAATTTTGAGCCCAACTTCCGTGTTCAGGTTTGACCGGATAGATCTAGCTTCTGTTTTGATGTTTTAGTGTTATTATGATCGGTAGTTGTAGCACTACATGTTGTCTACACACTAGAATTGATAGATCGTATAATAGTTGCACGATAATCAAGTTATAGAGGTCCAAAGTAGGCACCTCGATCTGTTCTTCGTGAAGAACAACTTTGTCAGAGACTTTGGAGACTTAGATCTCTATGATCTGTTGTTGTTTAGTGATGAAACTTGTTATTTAGTTGTAGTATTACATTTATACTACAACATGAAAGCAATTACGAGACCAGAAAGTAAGAAGAACACAGATTAAAGTTCGGTCAAAGTAGGCATCTTGCTGCTGGTAATTTTCCGGGCTTGAGGCTCAAGAACACCAACAGCGACGCTTTCTGTCGCTAAAGACCTATAGCGACGGTTTTAATTATTTTATTTTCTGAAAATTTCGGAAATTAATTAAAAAATAGAAATAAATTCTAAAAATTACCAAAAATAGTTTTAAAAATTATTTTAAATTTTGAAAAATAATTTTTGGCCAATTGGAATATTTTTCTTTAATATTTATAATTATTTAGAATATTAAAGGTATTTAATTTATTTAATTAGTTTATTAAATAAATTAGAGAAAAATGATTTAATATTATGAAAAATTATTTTAAATGAGAATAATGTATTTAAAAATATTTTGAGTTATAAAAAGTAACTTTTAATATTTTTGGAGAATTTTTATTAATAATTTAATATTAATGATATTAGATTTATTTGATTATTAAATTAAATAAATAAGATAAAAATAATTTTAATGATTTAAAAATCATTTTAATTAAGAATAAAGTGTTAGAAAATATTTTAAATTATAAAATATAATTTTCAATATTTTTGGAGAATTTTCATTAATAAAGTAATATTACTGATATTTGATTTATTTAATTATTATATTAACTAAATGAATTAAAAATGATTTTATTGATTTAAAAATCATTTAAAAATGAGAAAAATGATTTAAAAATATTTTAAGTTATATTTAATGACTTTTAATATTTAGATAATAATATTTATTTATTAATGGTGATGATTTAAAAATGATTTTAATTATTTTAAAAATCATTTAAGTAGAATATTGATGATTTAAAAATATTTTAAGTTATTAATAATAACTTTAATATTTTGACAAGTATGTTATTAATATTTTGATGTTATTAAATATTAATAATGATAAGATTATTTGATAATTAAATCATTTAAAAATGATTTAAGTGTTTGAAAAATTGTTATAAATTATAATAAGTGTTTATAAATTATTAAAAGCTTCCGGAAAATATTATAAACGATATTTGACTTATCTAAAATAATATTGAAGCTTAGAGACCAAATTTTAATTGACAATCAATGTGTTAATTGTCTGATAGGGTGACCAGAACACCGAGAATGGACCAAAATCCAATCAGACCAAAATAATTAAATGTGATAAGTGTTTATATAGGTTATAAACACTAATGTGGCTATGTGGTAATGTGTCTAGGAGAAGTTTGACTGTAAAATACAGTGTTATGTGTTATAAATGTTTATACTAATTGTGAGACCGACATTGTTGAATATAGGTCTTACGAACGCAGTTAATTATATTGTGTAGCTGTAATCAACGTGGAAGACAAGTTTCCTAACTCAACCTTGAGTTATATTTCCTTCAATTATTATAGTGGTTAATTATTGCTAATTACACCACATCCAGGGAAGTTATTGTTGATTATTCGCAGTTAGTGCATGCTTATTAATTCAAATTGAATTACTGATTCAGAAATATACATTCGTAGAATTACTGTTATTGAATATTCAAATCTGTAGAAGTTAGAATTGACAGTACAGATAATTCCTGTTCATTATCAAATTGTGTTGAGAAATGTCTTAGCTAATTATTCTGGCTAAACAAACATTTGTTAGAACTTGATAAATTCAAGAAAATAATTCAATTGTTATTGGTAGAATCGATGCCAATTATTTCGGCAAGATCGATAAGTAAGTAGAATTTGAAATCACAGTATTTCGTTGTAAAATCAAAATATTGATTCTAAAACTGAGAAGAACAACCTTTTATATAAAGGGAACATTTTGGGTCGTGAATTCAACCTTTGCACGCGTTTTGAGTATTATGCATAATATAGGGTACAAGGAGTTGGCCGGCTCTAAGTACTTGCAGAGGGGTATGATTTAATCTTTATGGTTATCTGATACTCCTGGTATATATCAAAGTAAATCTTTGATAGATGCCCGAGAAAATAAGTTCAAAGATCTTGTGTGATCGCTCAGTATAAATCTGGAAATTTTTCCACTTTGTTATTGTGTAGAACCGCTAGAAATTCCAAAGTGAAAGTGGGAGCACATCACGATGGACTTTGTGGTGGGACTTCCAACAACCAGAAAAGGATACGATGCTATTTGGGTGATAGTGAATCGATTAACAAAATCGGCTCATTTTCTACCAATAGGAGTTAGGTATAACCTAGATCAGTTAGCTAAGCTGTATGTCAAGGAAATTATTTCCAGACATGGAGTACCTGTTTTGATCGTGATCCACGATTCACATCAAACTTTTGGAGAAGTTTGCAAGAGTAAATGGGAACGCAGTTAAGATTGAGTACGACGTATCATCCTCAGACGGATGGTCAGAGTGAGCGAACAATTCAAACGCTTGAAGATATGTTAAGATCTTGCATTATGGATTTGAAAGGGAGTTGGGACGAATTTCTACTATTGGTGGAATTTTCATACAACAATAGTTTTCATGCTAGTATAGGCATGCCGCCTTACGAAGCGTTGTATGGGAGGAAGTACCGAACTCCATTGTGTTGGGATGAGGTGGGTGAACATCGGATGTTGGGACCTAAGATGTTTCAGCAGACGACGGACATGGTAGAGTTAATACGTACTCGATTAGTTGCGGCTCAAGACCGACAAAGGAAGTATGCAGATCCTCACAGAGAGAATAGAGAATTCGATGTAGGATCTTTTGTTTTTCTGAAAGTATCGCCTTGGAAAGGGAAGATACGTTTTGGAAAGAAAGGAAAGTTAAGTCCAAGGTTTGTAGGACCTTTTGAGATTTTAAAAAAGATAGGGGAGGTAGCGTATGTAGTAGCCTTACCTCCAGAGATGAAACGCATTCATAATGTGTTTCATGTGTCAGTGTTGCGTCCTTATAAACCGGACTATAAACACGTGATAGAATATGAATCTATTCAGATAGAGAAGGATTTCTCCTATGAGGAACTTCAAATTCAAATTATTGATAGGAAGGAACAAGTTTTAAGAAATAAGGTAATACCTTCAGTAAAGGTGTTATGGAGAAACCACAATGCTGAAGAAGCAACGTGGGAGCTCGAAAGTAAAATGAAGGAAGATTTTCCTCATTTGTTTATGTAATTATAAGCTAAGATTCTGGGGACAAAATCCTTATAAGGGGGGAGAGAATGTAACGCCCGAGAAAATTGGATTTTTATGACAATTAAATTTTTATTTGATTATGTGAATTAAATGAATTTAATTGATTTCTTTGTGAGTAAGCTATGTGAAGGTCGTTCTATAACCTAGAATGTGCTAACGTGGTTAGTATTTTGGCTACGTGTTAGAAATAGTTGTTTGGAATTTCCAAGACGATAATAATTGTTTTTCGAGAAATTTCCGTAAAAACACTATTCATCCATTTTTGTTCAGGGAATTATTTTGAAATTTCGGGAAACGCGTAATGATAGAATATCGTGATGAGTTAATATTTCATTTATGGCGTTAGGGTTGAGTATATTGATTTCCGAGGAGGAAATAATATGCGTAGAAGGAATGACGTTAGGTTTAAGGCGAGTGTTATGCCTTTGGTGATATTATTTATTATCTATGTATAATACGTTGAGTAAATACAGTACAATACGATTATTGTACGAGTAGTATACGGAGATAATACATAAATTGTACGTATGTGATACGATTCGTATTATAGAATTAAGTTAAGACTTAATGACTAATTCATTTGAGTTGGATTATTAATTAATCCAATCATTTGGACGACCAAGGCCCAATGTTAATTTAGTTAAGCCCAATTCATTAAAACTAAACCGTGGGTTGAACCGGTGGGTCACCAAATGGATGCAACCCATGGGATGTCACAAAAGGGAGGTGGGCCGGCCACCTTGGTGTGGAAGCTAAGCATAAAGCTTGGTCACCAAGTGTTTTACTTGGTGACCACACATGAATAGTAAGGAGGTGGTGTTTATTGTCCAAATTGCCCTCCATTCTAGTGTTCTATAAATAAGAAGCTAGGTTGTTTCATTTGAGAGTTTTCAAATTTGCCAACCTAGATTATTTGAGAGAGAAAGAAAGCTACACTTGCAAAACATACACTTGGAAGCTTTAACTTCTATTTTTCCAAAAGATTTCCTAAGAGTTATTGAGGTAATACTTCTTGTTTCTCATCTCCATCTCTTTTAGATTTTCATTCCATTTAAAGAATCATGAAGGGGTGGTATATGTCATGAGTGGGGTTTTGAAGATGACTTACCATAGATTCAATCGATATAAGTAATGAGATTATAAAAATAATAAGGTTTAATATAGTTTTGAACCATGGAAAATTTATAGTTGAGATCGATTGTTGATAAACAATTGAGCTCCATCAATACGTTAGTATATGCATCTTGTTTGGTTAGGATGTATATATGAAATCCATGGAGTATTCCATGTGATTTGGCTTAGAGAACATTAGTAACGAAGTTATGGCAAATTTTACGGAAATAGACGTTAAACGTCGAAAATGTAAAAATTTCGGAATAGTAGTCAAAAATTGCAATGAGACTTGAAAATGTTAGTTTTCAATGTCAACACGTGAGATAGGGTAATTAAGAGTTGTGGGTTCGATAATCGTCATATTCTGACTTAGAACGAAGAAAATGAGCATTGAACGCTCATTAACGTTTACGAACGTATATAAAATGAACTCAATAGTGAATTATGAGTTAACGGATTCGAAAGTGTTGAATTCTTATATGAACGCGTAGGGTATGTCATTTATGACATGTAGGCTTTTGAACGGACCAACTCGGGCTTATAACGAAGAAGTTACGGTCGTAGGAAATTCACACAGCTTTTTAAAACTGCTGAGAATCTGGTACTGAGGTCTGGTGCTGCGGCGCCAGACGTAGTGTAAAAAGCCACGCCGCAGCGCCAGTTATAGATAGAAAAAAATAAAAAGGTCTGGAGACTCGCGCCACAACGCGAGAGTTTGTTCATGGACTCGCGTCGTAGTTCCAAGTTCGGCCAAAACCTCTGGAGAGTGGCGCCGCAGCGCCACTAGAATGATTTTAATGTCGTGCCGCAGGGCGAGTTCAATGCTTTTGATAGTAACTTACGTTTTGAACTTCATTTATTTCGAGACCTACTTGGGTTGAGTTTATATACTCAAAGAAAGTACTAAGACTAATCCTATATTACCTATACTAAGGTATAGAGTATGAAACTTAGGAATGTAATGCATGTTAACAAGATATGTACAATGAACAAAGTTGGTACCTTATTAACGATGTTTGAGTCCGGTTAATAAACATCAATAGAGTGATACACCGGGACGAAGGGTAATAAGTCATGTTGACTTTAATAAAGATATTAAGTTAACACATATATAGAAGAGAAAGAAGCTTGGAGGAACAATATGAATAGTTGTTTGATAGCTAATTACAATGTGCTATATGAACATATCATGTAGATTCTGTAAAGGCTGTGGTCAGTCGAATAAGTTATTTGAAGACGTTGAAAGGCAAGTTTTCTTAACGCTTGTCTAACTTCCATGTTAGCTAAGTTTTATGTGATTCGTTGAACTGAATTGCAAGATTTGTTTTTAAAAAAAGGTCGATGCGAGATTTTAACTCGGCTAGACTATTCGTAATATATAGATTGATTATCATACATATATTTCTATATAGAAATGTTAACGATATCCTATGCCAAGTAATTGGTACGCACGTGAAGGTAAGGTTTGTCTATTAACAAACAAAAGTATTTTTCATCGATTATACGATGGGCACGCGAGTTTGCCAAAAATATTAAACGTAAATACGTTTAATGAATGTAGTGTTGATCAACATAGAGTACTATAGGCTGATCACCTAGAAGTGCTCATAAGTTATACAGATGAATGGCCTTAGTGCTGTGGACTCCTTTTCAAGTATGAAAACTGAAATTTACTGTTCATGGTCTAACGGTTCAGAATTCCTAATCTATTCTATACTTTGGGAATTGATGTTATGAACTGTTAAAGTATTATTGATTCAGAATACTTTATAACTATTGTTAAGTTATGTTGGAATTGTTTTCTAATTAATGAATGTGGTATTCTTGTTATCCTTGATTAAACTTGATGAGCTTTCATGCTCACTTCTTACTTGAATTATATAACTACAGTTAAAGATGAACGTACTGTGAATGCCAAGAATGATAAAGGCAAAGCTAAGATGGATGCTTAGGCATTGTGTAATAGTTTAGTAAGTTTGTATGTATTATACATTATGAACAATGAACGATGTGACCGGTTTATGAACCTGGGAAGGATTATACTTTGATTGTAATAAGAAGATAGTAATTACTTTTATTTTGTTGTATTTCAATGGAATGATTGTATGGATGTTAGTACAGTGGAGCACCATCTGTCGGGTTGAAAGATACCCAAATTTGGGGGCATCACAGATGAGGACGAGGAGGAGGAGACTCCACTAACCTCGATAGCTGCTCAAATGTACGATGAAGTCTACGACCATAACGTGGAACTTCAGGATACAGTAGAGGAATTGCAAGAGATAGTAGCTGAACAACAAACCGCAATGACATAAAAAGACGGCGAGATCCAAGATCGTGAGGAACGACTGACTAATGTCGAGGAGAAGCTAGAACAGACTGATGGAGAGAAAGAACAATTGATCGAAGAGGTCGCTGAATTAAAGAATAAGCTAAGGGAAGAAGCTACGAAGATGACAAGAGCCGAGGACGCATATGAGGTAATGTTTCAACGAGCTGGGATAGCAGTAAAAGACGCACAGGAAAGAGAATGAAGATGGAAGAGATGAATAGAGTATTCAACTCCATGGTTAATCGAGCTCAGGATCGGGTCATGGGATATCCTATTCAGTTTGAGACACTGCCATCGTACGTATTAGATCGTAGAACAATGTTCCGAGTCATGGAGGAAGAACATAGTAAGGCTAAGCAGTATCTTAGTAGAACATCGTAGTTGTTGTACGATGAATAAAATGTTAAATAAATTGTAAATCCTAAGTGTTATGAAACCTATGGGATATGAGGATGATGTTGTCTTGAAACTTTTGTAGTTCAGGAAGTAATGTAAATAGAAGTAATGCTATTGTTTTATGTTTTCAAAGAGGTTACGAATAAATAAAAGTTGTTATTTTATTCAAAGTGTTATGTGATTTGTGGTTATTTCTTTTGTGGAAGCAAGTTAAGTAGAAATTACTTAAAAGAGTTGAATAATAATCTAATGGGTGTATTTTTAAACAGAAAATGTCTCCCAGACGTCAACCACCACGACAGAGAACTAACGAAGGAACTAATAATAACGACAATGTTGAGACTAACCCAGTTCAACAATTAGTGATGTTACTGATAGGAGCGTTGCAGAATCAACCATAGAACCAAGGAACAACGTTTAAGGAGTTCAAGGCGGTTGGACCACTTGAATTTCGTGGGTCAGTGAATCCAGTCGAGGCACAGACTTGGATTATGGAGATAGAAAAGGTGTTCGATGTTGCTAGGGTAGGAGATGATCAGAAGACTGCTTTCACAACATTCATGTTGAAAGCAGAAGCTAGTTATTGATGGCAGGCCAATAAAACTCGAGAAGGACCAGGGATGATGACCTGGGATAGGTTTAAGGAGATATTTTTCGAGACCTATTTTCCCGAGAGTTCAAAGGGTCAGCTGGAAGTACAATTTCTGGAACTGAGGTAGGGAACGATGACGGTATCTGAGTATGCCGTTAAATTCAACGAGTTGGCGAGATTTGCGCCTTATCAAGTCAGCACGGACGAACGCAAGGCGAACCGATTTGAACAGGGACTGAAGTCCTAGTTGTACAGTAGGGTTTCCCTATTTCAATTGAAGAATTTCGCAGTAGTGATGGAGAAAGCAATACTCGCTGAAGGTGGAGGCGAGGCAGTGACAAAGTTCAATCAGGAACAGAAGAATAAGAAGAATGAGATGGAAATTAAGAATGGAGGTGGGTGGTGGAAACAACAACAACTTGAAGAAGAAGAAGTGGAATGGAAATGTGGGTGCTTGAAACCAGCAGGGTAACCAGCAGAATAAGAAGTTTGAAGCATGTGCTACATGCGGGAAGTTTCACAAGGGTGAGTGCTTTATGGGGAAACGAATATGATTTAATTGATGCCAGGAGGGTCACATCGCCCCAAATTGCACTCAACCTAAGAAGAACGTGTGCTTCACGTGCGGATCCAAGGATCACTTTTCTCGTGAATGCCCTAAGATGAAGGATGGAGTGATAACTAGAAGAAATTGAGGTAACAATGGAGGTACAACATCAAACAACCCCATATCTAGAACCTTCAACATTACTGTGCGAGATGTTGTGTAATCAAAAGATGTTGTGTTAAGTATTATCCCAATCAATGATATTGATGCTTATGTATTATTTGATTTGGGTGCTACTTGCTCGTTTATCTCTGATGAATTTGCTAAGAGGTTATGATTGCCCAGAGAAGAACTGAATTTCCATTTGAACATAGAAATTGCAAATAAAGAGATAATCCATGTTAGATTCATAAACAAGAACTGTAGGGTGAACATTAAGGAAAATATCTTGATGGTAGATTTGATTCCGATTAGACTTGGAGAGTTTGATGTTATTTTGAGAATAGATTGGCTGTTCAAATATGGAGCGGTAATTGATTACCAGAAGAAGTGTGTAAACCTTATGACCCCGTCGAAGGTAGTATTTTATGGTAGCAAGTCGCCTAAACAAATGAAATGTCTGACGATTATGCAGGCCAAGAAATTTTTGAGTCAAAGTTGTGTGGGCTATTTAGCTTACATAGTCGATACTCAGAAGAAGAATGTGAAACTGGAAGAGATACCAGTGGTGAGGGAATTTGAGGATGTGTTTCTAGATGATTTGTCAGGACTTTCACCTGACAGAGAAATTGAGTTCATGATCGACTTAGTGCCGGGGACAACACCGATATCAAAGGCCCTGTACAGAATGGCTCCAATAGAAATGAAGGAACTGATGGTACAGTTGCAAAAATTGTTAGACAAGAAGTATATTCAACCAAGTGTATCACCGTGGGGAGCGCCAGTGTTATTCTTGAAAAGAATGATGGGTAAATTGTTGGTCGATTTCACAACCAATAAACACGCGCAAGTATACGCGGTCAACAAGTAATATAATGATAAGAGAGTTGTCGAACCCACGAAAAATTATCACTAATATCTATCAAGTACTGACTTTATATCGCCTCAGTCTTATTTAAACAGTTAATTAAAACGATAAATTATGATTACAATTAATCAAAATAGCAGAAAAACATAACATAGATAGATAGATAGATAAAGAGCTAAGAACACAATATCCACACACAAGCATTTTATCAAACACTTGGCGTGCATCACTTTGTTCAAATCTCTTAACTCTCTTTATGATCATGGCAGCCACTATGAATTGGCAATATATAAATTATGCATATACATAATCACATAAAGAACCAATTCGCATGACACCAATCATAAAGAAAGCAAATTAGAAGTTTAATTCATAACAAATAAATCAAACTATTCCAAATATTAGGTAATCATCCAATGGATCATACAAGTATCAAAGAAAAGCTAGAACTTTAATTCAATTCCTTGCCTCCATAGGTGTTACAAATGTTTGCACTAGATCCCCAAGAATGAGTTCTAGCCACTAGAGGAAAAAGGAAGAAAGAAAGGATGGCTTCCCTTAGTTGTTGGTTGAAACTCCTCCATTGATGTTGTTGAAGCTCCCACCATTGATGCTCCTTGAAGCTCTTGAAGAACCATGGCTAAGAGCCATAGCCTCCCTCTTCTCCAAGCCTCCACCTCTCTCTATTTCTCCTCTAGGTTGCAAGTAGAAGTGAAGGATTGTTGTTTTGGGTCATTAGGTTGAGCATTTAATAGCTGAAATCTGTCCAAAATTCGTGCCTGGCGCTGCGGCGCCATGATTTGGCTTGAACGGGGCGCTGCGGCGCTGGAAAAGGGGCTGGGGTACTGCTAAGTGGCGCTGCGGCGCCGCAAATACACTAGCAAGTCGCGCTGCAGCGCCGGGCCATTTTCTACTTGGACATCTGTTGGGAAAAATGGCCATAACTTCTTCATACGAACTCCGATTGAGGCGATTCAAGATGATCCGGAAAGAGGAGAAGTAGATCTACAACTTTCATTCTTTGAGTTCTTCGAAATAATGGCTAGAGAAATGCGCAAATTGGCCTTGAAGTGACTGCTATGCAAATAACAATTGGTAGTTTCCAGATTTGACACCCGTTGGGAAAATGGCCATAACTCTCGTATTCGAACTTTGATTGAGGCGATTCAAGATGATCCGGAAAGAGGAGACGTTGATCTATAACTTTCATTCTTGGAGTTTGGACAGATAATGGCCGGATCATGGCAAAAATTGGGCTTTACGGGACTGCTATGTCAATGACAAACTGAAAATGCGAATTTGGCGATTCCAACCATCGACCCAAATGACATTCCAACCAATTCCTACAAAACAAAGTAAAAACACATAAAACTAATACAAATATACATAAAAGCAATATAAAACTATATTACACAACAATACAATGAAAATACATAAAAACCAAACAAACTAGCTTAGGATTTACAAATTATCAAACTCAAAAGTACCTAATTTGTGTATATAAAACACACTCATCATAAATGCGTCTTTGCATTGATTATAGAGAATTAAACAAGGTCACTATTAAAAACAAATATCCATTGCCAAGAATAGATGACTTGTTTCATCAGTTGAAGGGTGCTAAATATTTCTCGAAAATAGATTTGAGAAGTGGGTATCACTAGTTGAAACTGAGGAAGGAGGATATACCACGAACGACATTCAGAACTTGGTATGGATATTACGAGTTTCTGGTGATGTCTTTTTGTTTAACCAATGCACCTGCGGGATTCATTGATTTGATGAATAGGGTGTTTAAACCATTCTTAGACAAGTTTGTAGTGGTATTCATCGACGACATTCTGGTGTATTCCAAAACTAAAGAAGAACACGTGGAACACTTAAGTTTGACATTGGAAACAATAAGAAAGGAAAAGTTGTGCGTGAAAATCTCTAAGTGGGAATTTTGGCTAGACCGTGTGCAATTTCTTGGACACGTGATTGACAAAGATGGGATTTCCATGGATCCATCAAAAGTGGAAGCAGAAATCAATTGGGAACAACCAAGAACATCGTCGGAAGTTAGGAGTTTCTTGGGACTGGCCGGTTATTACAGACGATTTATTCAAGATTTTTCTAAGATAGCTGTGACGCCCCCAAAATTCAGACACCCATATCTCGAATTCGGTGCATCACGTACAATTTCGAATATCTTACTAAATTATTAACAAAGGAAATAATAGAATAATTTACATTCATATAATATAAATATTCGCGTCCCAGGGTACCGTAACCATTACTACGACAATTCAGTGATTAACTTAAGCATACTTAATCATTCTTGAATACATCATAACAATAATAATAATACTTCTAGTCTTAAGGACTAAGTTATTCCGTCGCCTTGCCCTTTCCTTTGTCCTTGCCTGAAGTACCGCCTTGCTCTGCCTTAACTGTAATGTTTTAGGAAGCAAGAATGAGCAACAAATTTGCCCAGCAAGTAATATAGCCAGAAGAATAAGAAGTTATGGAATTTAAACCTTTCAAGGGTATAATAATAATTGGTAGTTCAAGGATATCAAGAAGTATCAAGAGTATTCGATAGGTGTCACTATAGACTTGAAGGATATCAATAACTTTCAGGATTTATTCATTTCGAGGTTCAATATGAATGAGCACTGAGCAGTCACTAAGGACTAAGAACTCTTACTAGAATTAACAGTATTACACTGTAATTCAATATAAACGAGTACAACGGGTGATCAGCCTAAAGTACCGTATGTTATGCATAACATTTAATCATACTTATGTGCGCACGTCGGTTCCCCGACAATACAAAATTTCCCCTTCTCCGAGGGTTGTTCATCTCAGTAGATTTATGATAGTCCGCACCAAATCAATCGGTTTGGATAACTTTTTAACACATAATAATAGTCTAGTCGAATCAAAGGCTTAGACAATTTTTCATCATGCATTTAAGAACGATAAGTCCAATGCTTACAACAACGACAAGGTATACAATGATTTTCGAATAGAAACATATATTTGCTTGATAAAATATGATTTGATATGACAACAATTCAATGAATACAATGTGAGGATTAAGGAATTTGCAACACAATAATAATAGTGTTCGGATACTTACTCAATGTAAATTTGAGTGAGGTTAGGGAACTTGCTAAATATAAAATAGTGTAAGTTTAGGGAACTTGCTAAATATAAAAGAGAGTAAGTTTAGGGAACTTGCTAAATATAAAAGAGAGTAAATTTAGGGAACTTGCCTTTAGCGTTGATTACTACTTGCAGCGAAAATCACCTTAATGAATTATGTTTGTCCTATTTATGTAAGTATAGGTATTCATTAGCCAAACACACTTGATATACATAAACAACATGTACACATAACACATTTTTCTTTCTATCTATGTATACTGCTGCACCCATCAAAACTCATAGTTGTACACTAACATGCTCATACTTTTGACCACTGCTAGTTTATTCACAACCTTTCTTCTTCGTAGTTCCAAGAGGTTCATTGCTTTAAGTAGACCATAACATCTATCAATCCCACCGACCCTTTTTTACGCATGTTTGCAGGCATTAGGTTTATTTTCCCGAAGTTAGTAAAATTCTCTACTTAGAACTCGTTCGTATAATAATAGTTTATAGCAGTATAGGAATATTTATTAATCCATCCTTATATCAAGTTATGATACTGTCTCCGAGTCCCAGGACATCTCGACATGTCCGAAGCCGAAGACATCTGGCCATGTCCGAAGATATTACGACTTGTCCGAAGACAACATGCTTCGTCTAAAGACATTACGACTTGTCCGAAGACAACACGTTTCTTCCGAAGACATTACGACTTGTCCGAAGACAACACGCTTCGTCCAAAGACATTACGACTTGTCCGAAGATAACACGCTTCGTCCGAAGACATTACGACTTGTTCGAAGACATCTCGGAAGTCAGCTCTTTCAGAGACTTCGGTCTACACTATATTGACAAAGTCTAAGTTCGTCGGGTTACTTTCATTAAGAATTTACTATATGCATACAACCTAAGTGAATTTCTTAATACATGGTCTAACACGACCGAACCCATTAGCTGGTTCCTAAGTACGGTGCAGCTGCACCCCATGGAGTTTAGAAGCAGTTAACATGCTCTGTTTTGCAGAGTAGCCATAACTTGATTCCAGGCAATTATTAACGTATTCATGCACGAAAGTAAACTTTCCAAACACCCTATATCATGCTAATTCATCATACTTGACCTATTAATTTAGGAAAACCGAGAATCAAACAAGACTCAAGTTAAGAACGAAGTAGAAATTATACCTTCTCGAGCTTTAACCTTGATGTCTCACACACTGATTTGATAATGCTTGGCAACTAAGAATTCTTTACTCAGATTTCTCCAACACTCTTATCACTATAACAGATTGCCATGGTGGCTTGTATTTAAAGAGAAAGCATGGAATAGACACTTGTTTTTACCCAATGTTGGGATTCATGGTGCAATAGAAATGAACAATGGTTACTTAAGGAGTTATTTAACCACTCCATACCAGCCACTAAGCTAGCCCTGCATGCCTAGGATTAGCAGTTTAAAATTTTGCGTAAGAGAGTTTAGGTTACTGTTCCTTGTACTTGGTGACCTTTAATTTGGAATAAGAGAATAGATCTCAGACATAGACTAGGGGCTAGTCGGTCGGCCCATCGCCTCATGCCATATTATTTAACCAACACCTGGTACCATCAGTTAACTATTATGTTGGGTTCTGAATTGGATTTTAAATGACCCAAGTTTATTGGGATAACTCAAAAGTCTATCAATTAATTTATTGGGCTAGACTCCCAATTTATTATTTGGATTATAAACATGTAAATACTTAATTATTCCTCACTAATTCCATCATTGTGTCACACAAGACATCTCATAAACCTTCCATAATTCTCCACATCTTATCAATTAAAGTTAAATTTTAATTCAATTGAGTTACCCACCTCATGTCATGTAAGCATTTATAAAATAATTAATCACATGCACTATTTATAACTATTAATATTAAATCGTAAAATTTACGGTTATTACATCCTCTCCCCCTTATAAAAATTTCGTCCTCGGAATTGATACAAGGTTACACAAAAAGATGGGGATAGTCTCTCCTCATCCTATCTTCTAGTTCCCATGTGGCCTCCTTGACATCGTGGTTTCGCCAAACAACCTTTACAGAAGATATAACTTTGTTTCTTAGCGTTTGTTCTTTCTTGTCTAATATCTGAACAGGTTTTTCTTCATATGTCAAATTCTTCTCTACTTGAATAGGCTCATAGGAAATCACGTGTCTATAGTCAGACTTGTACGGACGTAGTACAGAAATGTGAAACACATTGTGGATGTGTTCCAGTTCGGGTGGCAAAGCAACTTTGTATGTCACTTCACCCACTCGCTTTAATATCTCAAATGGCCCTATGAACCTCGGACTCAATTTTCCTTTCTTTCCGAATCTGATCTTTCC
The DNA here is from genome assembly GCA_020205505.1 of Panax japonicus. NCBI lineage: Eukaryota > Viridiplantae > Streptophyta > Magnoliopsida > Apiales > Araliaceae > Panax > Panax japonicus. The sequence goes on along the minus strand of CM035104.1, from coordinate 28,363,677 downwards.
CTTCCAAGGAGATACCTTCAAAAACACAAAACTACCGACTTCAAAGTCTCACTTCTGACGATGCAAGTCGGCATACTTCTTTTAGCGATCTTGAGCTGCTACCAATTTGCCCCTTATTGTTGCTACCACGTCGACCGTTTGCTAGACTAATTCTGGTCCCAAAAGTCATCGTTCTCCGACTTCATCCCAACAAAATGGTGTTCTGCACTTCCTCCCGTAAAGAGCTTCATATGGCGGCATACTGATACTCGCATGATAGCTATTATTGTAAGCAAATTTTACTAATGGTAAATGATCGTCCCAATTTCCCTTGAAGTCCATCACGCAAGATCTCAGCATGTCCTCCAACATTTGTATGGTTTGTTCACTCTGCCCGTCAGTTTGAGGGTGATAAGCAGTACTTAATTTCAATTGAGTTCCCATTCGTTCCTGCAAACTTTTCCAGAATTTTGACGTGAATGTGGATCTCGATCGGAGACAATCGACACCGGCACTCCATGTCGGGATACGATATCCTTTACATACAAATTTGCTAACTGGTTCAAATTGAATCGAATCCTGATGGGTAGAAAATGAGCTGTCTTTGTTAGTCGGTCCATAATAACCCAAATGGCATCATAACCCTTCTGTGTAATTGGAAGCCCAACCACGAAGTCCATCGTAATGTGCTCCCATTTCCATTCTAGTATTTCCAGCGGTTGAAGTAGTCCATTTGGCCTCTGGTGTTCCGCTTTGACTCTTTGACAAGTAAGACATCTGTTAACACACTCTGTAATTTCTCTTTTCTAATTAGGCCACCAAAAATAGTGTCGAATATCTTGGTACATTTTTGTTCCTCCTCAATGTACAGAATACGTCGTATTGTGTGCTTCGTGTAAGATTTCCTCTCTCAGTTCGATTACAGCTGGCACCCATACTCGACCCTCAAACCTCAATATATCGTCCTTATCTACTTTGAACCTTTCTTCCTTATCTTCTACTATTCTCTTCTTTATCTTCTCACATTCTTCATCTTTCTCTTGTGCCTCCTTTATTCTATCTAATAACGTCGGGTGAGCTCTCATCATGAGAAATTTTCCTTCCGCTTCTTTTGGTTCCTCCACCCCTAATTCCAACTTTTCCATTTCTCTTATTAATTCCTCTTGAGTTGTCAAATTGAATAACTTCTCCCTTCCTTTTCTACTCAAAGCGTCAGCTACAACGTTTGCTTTTCCCGGGTGATAAAGAATTTCACAGTCGTAATCCTTGATTAGTTCCAACCACCTTCTTTGTTGCATGTTCAACTCCTTCTGTGTGAAGATATATTTCAGACTCTTGTGATCCATATATATCTCACATTTTTCTCCATACAAATAGTGCCTCCAAATCTTCAATGCAAAGACTACCGCCGCTAACTCCAAGTCATGGGTAGGGTATCGTTTTTTGAAATCTTTCAACTGTCGTGAGGCATATGCAATGACTTTGCCATGTTGCATTAGCACACAACTAAGTCCTCTATGCGATGCATCACTATACACAACAAATCCTCCCGTATCATCTGGTAATGATAATACAGACGCCTCACTCAACCTCTTATTTAATTCTTAGAAACTCTCCTCGCATTTGTCCATCCATCCGAACTTCTCTGTCTTCCTTGTTAGATTGGTCAGCGGGGTTGCTATCTTAGAAAAATCTTGGATAAATCTTAGATAGTTCCCAGCTAAACCTAAGAAACTCCTAACTTCTGCTGGTGTCTTCGGTTGTTCCCAGTTACTTACCGCTAACTACTTTTGCAGGATCCACGGAAATTCCATTTTAATCTATCACGTGTCCTAGAAATTGAACCCTTTCCATCCAAAATTCGCATTTTGAAAATTTAGCATACATCTCTTCCCTTCTCAATGCTTCCAATACCATCTTCAAGTGTTCGGCGTGCTCTTACTTCGCCTTTGAATAAATCAAAATGTCATCGATAAATACTACTATGAACTTATCTAAGTATGGCTTGAAAACTCGGTTCATCAAGTCCATTAATGCTGCCGGAGCATTGGTTAACCCAAATGACATCACTAGAAATTCGAAATGTCCGTAGCGAGTTCGAAACGCCGTCTTTTCTATGTCTTCCTCTAGTACTTTCAACTGATGATAACCCGTTCATAAATCTATCTTGGAAAAACACTTCGCTCCCTTCAGTTGATCGAAAAGGTCGTTTATCCTTGGCAATGGATATCTATTCTTAATTGTCACTCAGTTCAACTCCCGATAATCGATACAATGCCTCATCGATCCATTCTTTTTCTTTACAAACAACACTGATGCTCCCCAAGGAGACACACTTGGCTGAATGTAACCCTTATCTAGTAACTCTTGCAGTTGAATCATCAATTACTTCATTTCTACTTGCACCATACGATATGGGGCTTTTGAAATTGGTGCGGTTCCCGGTGCTAAGTCTATTATGAATTCAATTTCTCTGTTTGGCGGAAGACCAGGCAGATCGTCTAGAAACACGTCTTAGAAATCTCTTACCATTGATATATCTTTCATTTCTATTCTCTTTTGCTGAGTGTCCACTATATAGGCTAAATAACCTACACATCATTTCTTTAACAATTTCTTGGCATGTACCATCGTAAGGAAACACGATTGCTTAAGCGATGAGCTACAGTAAAACACTACCTTAGACCGATTTGAGGTCTGAAGGCTCACACTCTTCTTCTAACAATCGATTATCGCAGCGTGGCCAGATAACCAATCCATTCCTAATATCACATCAAACTCTCCCAGTTTAATCGGAATTAAGTCTATGTTTAGTTCGTGACCTCTAATGTTTGCACAACAGTTTCGATAAATAAACTCTATGGGAATTACTTCCTTATTCACAATCTCAACGTTCAATGAGTTTTTTAAATGTTCAGGAGGTATGTTTAGTCGATTAGCAAATTCTTCAGACACAAAGGAATAGGTAGCACCCGAATCAAATAATACATAGGCATTTATATTATTGATTGGGAGAATACCTGACACCACGTCTCTTGCATTCACTGCGTCTTGGACAGTCATGTTAAAGGTTTGGGCAGTCGGTCGGTTGGATTGCGTTGGTCCGCCGATCATCAGCTTGCTGCCTCCTCCCTGTTGGCCGCTTCCTCCGTTGCTTTCCTTCTTTGGGAAATCCTTGATTAGATGCTCAGTTGAGCCACACACGAAACATCCCCTTGATTTTTTTGATTTTGGGACAGTTGGGTGAAATGTGCCCTTCTTGGCCGTAGTTGTAACAGACGTTGTGCCCCTTCCAGCATTCCCCTTGATGGTTTTTCCCACATTTCGAGCAAGCTTCACTTCTTTTCTTAAACCCTCCTTGATAAATTTCTGACTGGTTGATGTTTCGGTGGTTGGTGTTGTTGTTGTTATTGTTGTTGCGGTTATCCCATTTCCTCTTTCCCAGATAACTTCCACCACTGCTACTCCCTCCACGAGTTTCTCCCCCAGTATTCTTATTCTTCTTCTCCTTGTTATATTGGCTCAATGCCTCGCTACCTCCCTCCGCAATTATCGCCTTCTCCAATAATATAGAGAACGAGTCTATTTGAAGGACCGACACCTTGTTCAACAACCAAGGTTTTAGTCCAAGTTCGAAGCGTCGAGATTTCCTTTCTTCAGTGTCTACTTGATGCGTTGCGAATCATGCGAGTTCGTTGAACTTGGCTGCATACTGTGCCACTGTCATCTCCCATTGTTTTAGTTCCAGAAACTTTACCTCCATCTTATTCTTCATGCTCTTCAGGATGTAATTTTCGAAGAACAAAGTCTTAAACCTTTCCCAGGTTATAGTCTCTTCTCCCTCCCTTTGTTGATTTGCTTCCCATAAGTAGTTTGATTCACCCCTCATCATATATGTAGCGAACACGGTTTTCTGGTCTTCACCCACACGAGCAATGGCGAAGGCTTTCTCTATCTCCTTGATCCACGTTTGCGCTACAATAGGATCGATAGTACCTATGAATTCCGAAGGTCCAACACTCTTAAAGTCCTTGAAGTTTGTGACTGGAGCTACTTGGGGAATGAGTGTTACTTGTTCATTTCTTCCCCTAAGAGCCTCTCCTAACAAATCTACAAGCCTCTGAATGGGATCTACTTAGTCCTCTCTCATCATTAACCGACTCTTCCGGTGCAGTTAATCTACGTCTGGGCGGCATTTTTCTGCATCATAAAACTTCCATTTTTATTATCTAATTATATTACTTGAACAATTTTCCATAAAAGGAATAAGATTTCAGAATACATTTAAGAACAAGATCATTTATATTCATATGCCAATTATTACATTACATGATTATCTCCAGTATACTTCTATAAATGACACAACTTATCCCCTAATATCACAGAAGATGGGAACAACCATTAACATACTACCCCTCTAATATAACTCAAAAGTTTGGGGCTTACAACTATCTCACATTCTACATAAAAGACTGAAATTACAACAACAGATAATACACTACATACCGAACTACAACTAATAACTTTTAACGCCTAGACTTAATCTATCATTCCGCACTCCACAGCGCTCTGGTACTCCCTCTGAGTAATGTGCACAACCAAATCTCGGGTTATGGTGTGTCGGGTCTGTCCCTACTCTGCCGGGTAGTGATTTACCCCATCAATCAGCCTCTTCATGGCCGTGCGCACTGCATAGCCTATCCTATTCATCTTCCTTCTTTTGCACCTCACTTCATCTTCTAGGTCTTGTGACAACCCGAGAATTTGGACAATTTATTAAAATCATAATTGATTGATTTAAGGTTCAATATTAGGACCTAGACAGGAAATAAGTGTATGGAATTGGCAGTTATGTAACGAAATTCCAAGAATTTCAAAAGTTTTGGACAAGACTTGAATTATGTGATAGTCTGTAAGTGATAGTCTAGTAATGAGGTATAAGATTATGGTAGATTTAAAATTCTTTTGAAGAATTATCAAGGATAAGTATCGAAGCGAATACTAGTCGGTATATTTGATTACATATGTGAACCGTAATGATTTAAGATCAAGGATTGATAAGATAAGTTATAACTTTAGCAAACCCTAAAGTTATGTTAATCATATGTTTATTAAGTTAGAAAAATCTAACGAACTGTTAGAAACCCTAACGATACGCTCAGAAACTTTAATTTTAGTTTCGAAAATCTGAAACCCTAATTCGGATATTTAAAACCCTAATTTTGGAATTTAAAAGCTAAGTGTTAAAAGCTTAAGTGTTAATATGTGGGAGAATAATAGTATTTAATTATATTCTAATTTTAAGATATTTATTTTATATATATCTCAAATGATTAATTTTATAACATAATTCTAGCAAGTCTAATTAGGTTAATGAAATAAGTGTGCATGAGCAAGGATTTGTGTTATAATTGAGGGAATGAAAACCCTAATTAAATGAATTGGGTTGGATAAGAATTTGAGGTATTGGATTATATATATTTTAGAGGCCCAAGCAATACATTAATTGAGTGGCTCAAATATTTTTATTGTTAAGCCTAAAAGATTTAAGAAGTGGCCCAAATTTGGAGCCCAATTGAAGGAAGGGCATAATGGATATTTGGTTATATTAATTGTGTTGGACTATGATTGATTTACGTGGCCCAAAGAATTAAATTTTTATGTTCAATGGGTTAATTTTGGAAAGCCCAAAACATTAAAGGAATGGCCTAACTTTTGTCCCAAGTGGGAGAGGACTTTTTGGATATTTAGTAAATCAAATAAGCATTAAATCAAAAACCCAAACTTGGTAAGTAAATGGCCAAGTGGCCGGCCATACAAGAGAGAAAAGAGAGGGAATGAATGTGTTAAATACTTGCTTTAGTTGATTACCAACTCCTACTAACTCCCCCTATGTGTCCAATTTTGATTAAGCCAACACTTTGGCATTTTTTTTCCAAGTAAAGCTTGGTGGTTTAAGGGGGAAAGAGAGAATGTGGAGAAGTTGGAGAATGAAGGAGCATGGCCGGATGACACAAGGTGAGAAAGAGAGTGGGTTTGGAAAAAATTAAAAATTCCACACTTCATAAAAAAAATCTTGCTTAGTTTGTTTCTCTTTCATTTCACATTTCTTACTTTGCATCTAAGAGAAACCAAAGAGAGAGAGGGGGGGGGGGGAGTTCGGCCACACCAAGAGAGAGAGGGAGATTTTGGTTTTCATACAATCAAGATCCATCTCATATTTTGAAGGAGAAAGAAAATCAAGCTAAGGTATAGCAAAAAATTTCTATTTATGTAGTCTATTTACTTTGTGGTTTGATTTGATTTTTGACAACTTGAAGTTGTGATCTTGAGGTTTAAAATCTTAGATCTACATGATTTAGAGTATTTTATGTGTGGATCTATCCATCTTGTGTATTAGAAGTTAGATCAACAATAAGAAAATTGAAGCTAGGTTTTCTAAATGTAGAAAATCCTAATTTTCTTAGTCTTGATATTATTTAATCTTGTGGTTGATGCTTGTTTGATGAAATAAGAAACTTTGTTTCTAAACTCAAAAACTATGTATATACATGTTAATAAGTGTTTATTGTTTGGATCTACCCATAATGGGTGTTAAATTGGTGGAAATCAAAGGAAGAGAAAAATGTAATTTTTCCGGAAAAGTTGAACTTTTAAAGTGAGAGCTAGGTTTTGATTTTTCTTGAAATCTATGATGGATATTTATGATTTATGTTCTTGGGATACTAGATATATGTGTTAAGGGTAAAATCCCTTTGGAATTACTCAAATAGGTTGAATATTGAACAAGTTATGGGATTTCTCCCAAAGTACACAAAGGTAATAAAAACTGTTAAAAGGACAGTTTTGTAACAGCCATTTCCGGGCTAAATTTTGGGAGTTTAACATTTCCAAATATTGATTGTGATAGATAGAAATTATAGATCGGAAAGATACGAATCCAATAAAATTGACGGATCGTTAATCGGAGTTAGAGATCTCGTTTTATATAAGTTTTAGCAAAGGACTCTAAAACTGTAAAATGGCAAAAAGTTTCTGTCCAGATCTGTCCAGGGGCTGTTTTGGCAACTTAAAGTGTGAAATAAATTCCGGCCTTTTGGAAAATGAAAATATATGGTATTATGTAGCTGGTTTCCAAAATGAGCTAATTCCAAGTTAAAACGACCATGTTATGACCATTACAATTTTTGTGATTTTCCGACGGAAATCGCTATAAACGGAGTTTTATAACTCCGATTGCCACGAAATTAAAAATGGAGCATCATGTTAACATATATAAGGTTATCCCAAGAGATGGGAATGTTTGGAGTTAAGCACGAGGTAGCTAATTTCTTAAGCTACACACTAAAATTAATTTTTGAAAAATATCAAAGGAAGTTGGAAAATTAATGGAAAAATAATTTTTGTGGATGAAATATGTGTATATATGTTTGGACAAAGGATAGAAAAATAATAAACTGATTTGGTATTTTTGTGATACGAATTTAGAATACAGCTTGCTGGATTATATAATTTGTGATTCCAGTTTGCTGGATTGAGAAATAGTTTACTGAAATTGAAAATATGTTAAATCCAGTTTGCTGGATTGCAGTTTAGATTGCTGGATTTGGAATCCAGGTTGCTGAGTTGGTAATTTAGTTGCTAGATTTAGAATCCAGGTTGCTGGATTAGTATTTGACTTATTAGATGTTAATAAATACTTATGAAATGAAAAAGCGAGTGTTAAATCATATAAATGTGACTCTATGGCATGATTAAGCGCTTAGGAAGAGTTTAATTGAACTTAAACTCGATATTTGTCCGACTAGACCGTCGGGATGATAAAATTGTGTCGGTATCAACTCAAACTTAATAGTCTAATTTGATGCTAAGTCTTATGTGTATTATAGACTGATAGGATTATGTGCTATGTGTTTAGGTTATTCGGTGGATATAAATATAACAATATTATACTGTGATGATATTATTCTAATATTGGAGATCTATATTTCTAATATTAGGTCTTCGGGTAAAGCGTTATAAATTGCGTTGCGGTAATCAACGGTTCAGGCAAGTTTCTATTTACTTAACTCTACTAAGAGTGTTTTATTCAAGCTTATGGTTAATCATTGTTGATTGCCATGTAAATTGTAATCTGTACATCTTGCATGTATAAGTCATGTATGAAAGGCTGATCACCTTCATTACCAGTTGGTTCAGAAATGTTTGTTCATGTTTAAAACTTGTTCAGTCAAAAGTTTGTTCGTGCTAGTTCTCAATTATATTGATGAATTATAGCCAGCTTATTATTCATACTCTTCAATCATGATATATCGTTATATTATTGTATTTAAACTTGTTGGGCAACTTTCATGCTCACCCTTGTTATATCATGATAAAACATTGCAGATAAGGCGAACGTGTTCGGATACAGGAAAAAGATAATGCCAAGTTCAGCTTGGGATATAAAGTGCTGCTAGTTTGTAATAGCGTATTTTGATAAATGTGTTGTATTTTAGATAGTTTATGAATTGTGTAAAAGTTAAGATTACTCGACCTTGGGGATTATGTGTAAGTTTAATGTATAAACAATTTATGTTTATATTTTCCACAAATAGTTATAGAAATAGTATACTGGATCTGCGGTGATTTGGGACCCGGATTTGGGGATGCTATAGTTGGTATCAAAGCTGTTGGTTATGAAGCTTAGGTAGTAATACCTGAGACCAATAACCGCAGTGATTAGGATTAAGTACTAACTCAAATCGAGTTAGTGTGTCGGTAAGATTCAAAGACGAATCTCGCCGCGTGTAAAGACACAGAGTTCCCTAACTCTGGTAATAGTGGTGAACAAAAGTGCAGTGATAGGAGATCGTAAAACAAAACTATCAAGTCATAGAATTGAATCGTAATATATAAGATAAGATCACCCCGTGATCTGATAAGGTTATGACAGCCTGAAAGAATCAATCTGATGATTGAAAAGTTTATAGCAAGATGCTGTGTATCAGTTGTACTATGAAATTGTACTATGAAAACTCATGAAAGAGTTATGGATTATGAATGCGGATTAAATAAAATTCTTATTGAGAAGGGGGGGTTAAGTATTAGGTGGGGATTCAATTGAGGACTCTTGTCGGCAGCTGAGTTGTATGATTCCTTGTATGGGCGGGGAATTTGTACTTGGTTTTAGAATCACTTAGCTTCCTGGTCGATGTAGTGGTTAGGTTGGATCAATTCTTTGTATGGGAGGGGAATTGTCCGCTTAGCTTTCTATATTGATTAGTGGCCGAGTTTGGTTTGACAACCACTTAGTTTCTGGCATTGATAATCATTGAAATGTTGTGTCGCGCTATTTGCTATATGCGTGTTAAGAGGGTGATTCCTTTCTCATGTGTATAACAAATAGATAGGTCATAGGTAGAGGACATAGGATTAAGTGCGAGTTCTTAAAACTCATACTTATGTGACATTCTTGATTCATAGTTATATGAAATGTTTATGAACCCCTCAGCGAATGGACGCCAAAGGTCTGTCTAGGAAAGTTCTTAAACTGATATATTTGTGTTAGGTTATGAACTCATAAGTGTGGTTTTATGAACTGGGTATAGTTGTGTGTGAATGGAGTGTTAAGGATTATAGGAACATATAGATTATTAAGCAAATGACCATTAGTGGCGACTTAGGTTTTCCTAAACTCCTAGTTATGCTAAACTTCAAATTTTTGACATCAAGCTAAATACGCACTATGTGCCTTTTAAAAAAAATTATTTTTATTTATCACTTATGTACCATGTAATCTGGTGCAGAGATGATAAAAATGATGGAGTCATCAATGCAGTATTACTTAGTGTGAATTTGAATTAAAGTCACTATTCCACTACGGTATGATGTAGCATGATAAAATCACTAAATGACGGAATCCTCAACAGACTGTAAATACAGTACGACATCATGACGTCATTCTCGAAAAATTTTTCCAAAAAGTTTAATTTACCAAATTGCTTTAGAACGGAATCCTATGATAAGACTGAGGTGAACTATGTTGTTTGGATAAATAATCCAATCTAATAGCGTAAATATTCGCTAAAAATAATTAATACGTTATGCATGACGTAACTGTATGATGGGCTAATCACCTAAAGTACTAGAAACGGTAGTTTACCTTCTTTGTGATTGTAAACATACCAAGTAATGTTTTGTTTTGCTGTATAAATACCGTTAAAACTATGTGTTCATGGTCTATATGACCCCTCAGCACAATTTGAAACCCTTTTACTCTTGTAAGTGGTGTATTGGGTAGCATGTGATATGTATGAATGGTGTAAGGTGCACGGTGTAAGGTGTAAGGTGAATTTCGGGGACGAAATTCTTAGAAGGAGAGGTGAATGTGACAACCCGAGAATTTGGACAATTTATTAAAATCATAATTGATTGATTTAAGGTTCAATATTAGGACCTAGACAGGAAATAAGTGTATGGAATTGGCAGTTATGTAATGAAATTCCAAGAATTTCAAAAGTTTTGGACAAGACTTGAATTATGTGATAGACTGTAAGTGATAGTCTAGTAATGAGGTATAAGATTATGGTAGATTTAAAATTCTTTTGAATAATTATCAAGGATAAGTATCGAAGCGAATACTAGTCGGTATATTTGATTACATATGTGAACCGTAATGATTTAAGATCAAGGATTGATCAGATAAGTTATAACTTTAGCAAACCCTAAAGTTATGTTAATCATATGTTTATTAAGTTAGAAAAATCTAACGAACTGTTAGAAACTCTAACGATACGCTCAGAAACTTTAATTTTAGTTTCGAAAATCCGAAACCCTAATTCAGATATTTAAAACCCTAATTTGGGAATTTAAAAGCTAAGTGTTAAAAGCTTAAGTGTTAATATGTGGGAGAATAATAGTATTTAATTATATACTAATTTTAAGATATTTATTTTATATATATCTCAAATGATTAATTTTATAACATAATTATAGCAAGTCTAATTGGTTTAAGGAAATAAGTGTGCATGAGCAAGGATTTGTGTTATAATTAAGGGAATGAAAACCCTAATTAAATGAATTGGGTTGGATTAGAATTTAAGGTATTGAATTATGTATATTTTAGAGGCCCAAGCAATACATTAATTGAGTGGCTCAAATATTTTTATTGTTAAGCCCAAAAGATTTAAGAAGTGGCCCAAATTTGGAGCCCAATTGAAGGAAGGGCATAATGGATATTTGGTTATATTAATTGTGTTTGACTATGATTGATTTAAGTTGCCCAAAGAATTAAATTTTTATGTTCAATGGGTTAATTTTGGAAAGCCCAAAACATTAAAGGAATGGCCTAACTTTTGTCCCAAGTGGGAGAGGACTTTTTGGATATTTAGTAAATCAAATAAGCATTAAATCAAAAACCCAAACTTGGTAAGTAAATGGCCAAGTGGCCGGCCATACAAGAGAGAAAAGAGAGGGAATGAATGTGTTAAATACTTGCTTTAGTTGATTACCAACTCCTACTAACTCCCCCTATGTGTCCAATTTTGATTAAGCCAACACTTTGGCATTTTTTTTTAAGTAAAGCTTGGTGGTTTAAGGGGGAAAGAGAGAATGTGGAGAAGTTGGAGAATGAAGGAGCATGGCCGGATGACACAAGGTGAGAAAGAGAGTGGGTTTTGAAAAAATTAAAAATCCACACTTCATGAAAAAAATCTAGCTTAGTTTGTTTCTATTTCATTTCTCATTTCTTACTTTGCATCTAAGAGAAACCAAAGAGAGAGAGGGGGGGGAGTTCGGCCACACCAAGAGAGAGAGGGAGATTTTGGTTTTCATACAATCAAGATCCATCTCATATTTTGAAGGAGAAAGAAAATCAAGCTAAGGTATAGCAAAAAATTTCTATTTATGTAGTCTATTTACTTTGTGGTTTGATTTGATTTTTGACAACTTGAAGTTGTGATCTTGAGGTTTAAAATCTTAGATCTACATGATTTAGAGTATTTTATGTGTGGATCTATCCATCTTGTGTATTAGAAGTTAGATCAAAAATAAGAAAATTGAAGCTAGGTTTTCTAAATGTAGAAAATCCTAATTTTCTTAGTCTTGATATTATTTAATCTTGTGGTTGATGCTTGTTTGATGAAATAAGAAACTTTGTTTCTAAAATCAAAAACTATGTATATACATGTTAATAAGTGTTTATTGTTTGGATCTACCCATAATGGGTGTTAAATTGGTGGAAATCAAAGGAAGAGAAAAATGTAATTTTTCCGGAAAAGTTGAACTTTTAAAGTGAGAGCTAGGTTTTGATTTTTCTTGAAATCTATGATGGATATTTATGATTTATGTTCTTGGGATACTAGATATATGTGTTAAGGGTAAAATCCCTTTGGAATTACTCAAATAGGTTGAATATTGAACAAGTTATGGGATTTCTCTCAAACTACACAAAGGTAATAAAAACTGTTAAAAGGACAGTTTTGTAACAGCCATTTCCGGGCTAAATTTCGGGAGTTTAACATTTCCAAATATTGATTGTGATAGATAGAAATTATAGATCGGAAAGATACGAATCCAATAAAATTGACGGATCGTTAATCGGAGTTAGAGATCTCGTTTTATATAAGTTTTAGCAAAGGACTCTAAAACTGTAAAATGGCAAAAAGTTTCTGTCCAGATCTGTCCAGGGGCTGTTTTGGCAACTTAAAGTGTGAAATAAATTCCGGCCTTTTGGAAAATGAAAATATATGGTATTATGTAGCTGGTTTCCAAAATGAGCTAATTCCAAGTTAAAACGACCATGTTATGACCATTACAATTTTTGTGATTTTCCGACGGAAATCGCTATAAATGGAGTTTTATAACTCCGATTGCCACGAAATTAAAAATGGAGCATCACGTTAATATATATAAGGTTATTCCAAGAGATGGGAATGTTTGGAGTTAAGCACGAGGTAGCTAATTTCTTAAGCTACGCACTAGAATTAATTTTTGAAAAATACCAAATGAAGTTGAAAAATTATGGAAAAATAATTTTTGTGAATGAAATATGTGTATATATGTTTGGACTAAGGATAGAAAAATAATAAACTGATTTGGTATTTTCGTTATACGAATTTAGAATACAGCTTGCTGGATTATATAATTTGTGATTCCAGTTTGCTGGATTGAGAAATAGTTTACTGAAATTGAAAATATGTTAAATCCAGTTTGCTGGATTGCAGTTTAGATTGCCGGATTTGGAATTCAGGTTGCTGGATTTGGAATCCAGGTTGCTGAGTTGGTAATTTAGTTGCTAGATTTAGAATCCAAGTTGCTGGATTAGTATTTGACTTATTAGATGTTAATAAATACTTATGAAATGAAAAAGCGAGTGTTAAATCATATAAATGTGACTCTATGACATGATTAAGTGCTTAGGAAGAGTTTAATTGAACTTAAACTCGATATTTATCCCACTAGACCGTCGGGATGATAAAATTGTGTCGGTATCAACTCAAACTTAATAGTCTAATTTGATGTTAAGTCTTATGTGTATTATAGACTGATAGGATTATGTGCTATGTGTTTAGGTTATTCTGTGGATAAAATATAACAATATTATACTGTGATGATATTATTCTAATATTGGAGATCTATATTACTAATATTAGATCTTCGGGTAAAGCGTTATAAATTGTGTTGCGGTAATCAACGGTTCAGGCAAGTTTCTTTTTACTTAGCTCTACTAAGAGTGTTTTATTCAAGCTTATGGTTAATCATTGTTGATTGCCATTAAAATTGTACTCTGTACATCTTGCATGTATAATTCAGGTATGAAAGGCTGATCACCTTCATTACCAGTTGGTTCAGAAATGTTTTTTCATGTTTAAAACTTGTTCAGTCAAAAGTTTGTTCGTGCTAGTTCTCAATTATGTTGATGAATTATTGCCAGCTTATTATTCATACTCTTCAATCATGATATATCGTTATATTATTGTTTTTAAACTTGATAGGCAACTTTCATGCTCACCCTTGCTATATCATGATAAAACATTGCAGATAAGGCGAACGTGTTCGGATACAGGAAAAAGATAATGCCAAGTTCAGCTTGGGATATAAAGTGCTGCTAGTTTGTAATAGCGTATTTTGATAAATGTGTTGTATTTTAGATAGTTTATGAATTGTGTAAAAGTTAAGGTTACTCGACCTTGGGGATTATATGTAAGTTTAATGTATAAAGAATTTATGTTTATATCTTCCGCAAATAGTTATAGAAATAGTATACCGGATCTGCGGTGATTTGGGACCCGGATTTGGGGATGCTACAGGTCTTTAGCCCTATCATTGGCCCCTTCCCACTTCTCTTCGAAATAGATCCTGTCCATTACCTCCATTTCTAATTGAGTACGGATAACTTCCTTCTCTGTCCTTTCGCTCAACTCCTTCTGCTCCATCTCTTCCAACTTCCCTACCAGTTCTACATTCCTAGCCAATGCCCTGTGAAACAAAGCCCACATCTGGATTCCTGCCTCCTTATGGTGAGCAACCTCTACCTCCATCTCCCGCATCACTAACCTTCTCTGGTGGTCTTCGTCCCTCAGCTTTTGGAATTCGGACTCCCTGTCTCTAGCCTCAGCCTCTAACTCCTCAACTCTGCATCCTAACTCTAAATTCTGCTCCTCATACTTCCCCAACATCCTATCCTCAAAAGTAGCCTCGTCGGAGTCCCCCATGGGCTCGTCCACCATACGCTCCTCCTCTGGATAAGATTCCTCGGGTATTGGCTCCATCTCCTCCCCCTCATCATCATCATCGATAGGGATTACAGTTGATATATGCTCCACTATCAATGGTGCCTCATATACCACGTGTATGTCACGCAGCTCCTCTTCTACTACTCGGCTAGGTCCTCTCATGTTAGTCATCCTACAATTACCAACACAAGATAAAACAAACAACAACTCCATTAGAATCATAAGTTCATTGTATAGAATGAAGTTATATTCTGTAACACGCTAAGTCCATCTCTATGAAAACTCTATATTAGCTTCATCCCTTTCTATCTTCTAAGTTCTCCTAAGTTATAATCTAAGGGCTCTCGCTCCTAAGGTTTATAACTATAGCTCTGATACCAACCTGTGAAGCCTCCAAAATTCAGACACCCATATCTCGAATTCGGTGCATCACGTACAATTTCGAATATCTTACTAAATCATTAACAAAGGAAATAATAGAATAATTTACATTCATATAATATAAATATTTGCGTCCCATGGTACCGTAACCATTACTACGATAATTCAGTGATTAACTTAAACATACTTAATCATTCTTGAATACATCATAACAATAATAATAATACTTCTAGTCTTAAGGACTAAGTTATTCCGTCGCCTTGCCCTTTCCTTTGTCCTTGCCTGAAGTACCGCCTTGCTCTGCCTTAACTGTAATGTTTTAGGAAGCAAGAATGAGCAAGAAATTTGCCCAGCAAGTAATATAGCCAGAAGAACAAGCAGTTATAGCATTTAAACCTTTCAAGGGTATAATAATAATTGGTAGTTCAAGGATATCAAGAAATATCAAGAGTATTCGATAAGTGTCGCTATAGACTTGAAGGATATCAACAACTTTCAGGATTTATTCATTTTGAGGTTCAATATGAATGAGCACTGAGCAGTCACTAAGGACTAAGAACCCTTACTAGAATTAACAGTATTACACTGTAATTCAATATAAACGAGTACAACGGGTGATCAGCCTAAAGTATTGTATGTTATGCATAACATTTAATCATACTTATGTGCGCACGTCGGTTCCCCGACAATACAAAATTTCCCCTTCCCTGAGGGTTGTTCATCTCAGTAGATTTACGATAGTCCGCTCCAAATCAATCGGTTTGGATAGCTTTTTAACACATAATAATAGTCTAGTCGAATCAAAGGCTTAGAAAATTTTTCATCATGCATTTAAGAACGATAAGTCCAATGCTTGCAACAACGTCAAGGTATACAATGATTTTCGAATAGAAACAGATATTTGCTTGATAAAATATGATTTGATATGACAACAATTCAATGAATACAGTGTGAGGATTAAGGAATTTGCAACACAATAATAATAGTGTTCGGATACTTACTCAATGTAAATTTGAGTGAGGTTAGGGAACTTGCTAAATATAAAAAAGAGTAAGTTTAGGGAACTTGCTAAATATAAAAGAGAGTAAGTTTAGGGAACTTGCTAAATATAAAAGAGAGTAAGTTTAGGGAACTTGCCTTTAGCGTTGATTACTACTTGTAGCGAAAATTACCTCAATGAATTATGTTTGTCCTATTTATGTAAGTATAGGTATTCATTAGCCAAACACACTTGATATACATAAACAACATGTACACGTAACACATTTTTCTTTCTATCTATGTATACTGCTGCACCCATCAAAACTCATAGTTGTACACTAACATGCTCATACTTTTGACTACTGCTAGTTTATTCACAACCTTTCTTCTTCGTAGTTCCAAGAGGTTCATTGTTTTAAGTAGACCATAACATCTATCAATCCCACCGACCCTTTTCTACGCATGTTTGCAGGCATTAGGATTATTTTCCCGAAGTTAGTAAAATTCTCTACTTAGAACTCGTTCGTGTAATAATAGTTTATAGCAATATAGGAATATTTATTAATCCATCCTTATATCAAGTTATGATACTGTATCCTGAGTCCCAGGACATCTCGCCATGTCTGAAGCCGAAGACATCTGGCCATGTCCGAAGATATTACGACTTGTCCGAAGATAACACGCTTCGTCTGAAGACATTACGACTTGTCCGAAGACAACACGCTTCGTCCTAAGACATTACGACTTGTCCGAAGACATCTCGGAAGTCAGCTCTTTCAGAGACTTCGGTCTACACTATATTGACAAAGTCTAAGTTCGTCAGGTTAATTTCATTAAGACTTTACTATATGCATACAACCTAAGTGAATTTCTTAATACATGGTCTAACACGACCGAACCCATTAGCTGGTTCCTAAGTACGGTGCAGCTGCACCCCATGGAGTTCAGAAGCAGTTAACATGCTCTGTTTTACTAGAGTAGCCATAACTTGATTCCAGGCAATTATTAACGTATTCATGCACGAAAGT
The DNA here is from genome assembly GCA_020205505.1 of Panax japonicus. NCBI lineage: Eukaryota > Viridiplantae > Streptophyta > Magnoliopsida > Apiales > Araliaceae > Panax > Panax japonicus. The sequence continues at coordinate 28,346,591 of CM035104.1, read as the reverse complement.
AAACTTTCCAAACACCCTATATCATGCTAATTCATCATACTTGACCTATTAATTTTGGAAAACCGAGAATCAAACAAGACGCAAGTTAAGAACGAAGTAGAAATTATACCTTCTCGAGCTTTAACCTTGATGTCTCACACACTGATTTGATAATGCTTGGCAACTAAGAATTCTTTACTCAGATTTCTCCAACACTCTTATCACTATAACAGATTGCCATGGTGGCTTGTATTTAAAGAGAAAGCATGGACTAGACACTTGCTTTACCCAATGTTGGGATTCATGGTGCAATAGAAATGAACAATGGTTACTTAAGGAGTTGTTTAACCACTCCATACTAGCCACTAAGCTAGCCCTGCATGCCTAGGATTAGCAGTTTAAAAGTTTGCGTAAGAGAGTTTAGGTTACTGTTCCTTGTACTTGGTGGCCCTTAATTTGGGACAAGAGAATAGATCTCAGACATAGACTAGGGGCTAGTCGGTCGGCCCATTGCCTCACGCCATATTATTTAACCAACACCTGGTACCATCAGTTAACTATTATGTTGGGTTCCGAATTGGATTTTAAATGACCCAAGTTTATTGGACTAACTCAAAAGTATATCAATTAATTTATTGGGCTAGACTCCCAATTTATTATTTGGATTATAAACTTGTAAATACTTAATTATTCCTCACTAATTCCATCATTGTGTCACACAAGACATCTCATAAACCTTCCATAATTCTCCACATCTTATCAATTAAAGTTAAATTTTAATTCAATTGAGTTACCCACCTCATGTCATGTAAGCATTTATAAAATAATTAATCACAGGCTCTATTTATAATTATTAATATTAAATCGTAAAATTTACGGTTATTACAATAGCTACTCCATTAACAAATTTGACTAGGAAAGCTGTGAAATTTGTTTGGACGGAGAAATGTGAAAAAAGTTTCTAGGATTTGAAGAAGAAATTAAGCATGGCACCTGTGTTGTCATTACCAGATAGTACATGTAACTTTGTGGTGTATAGTGATGCCTCACATAAAGGGTTGGGATGTGTTCTTATGCAGAATGGCAAAGTAATTACGTATACATCAAGACAACTGAAGGATTATAAGAAAGGTTATCCGACTCATGATTTGGAATTGGCTGCAGTAGTGTTTGCTCTCAAGATATGGAGACACTATCTCTATGGAGAGAAATGTGAAATCTACACAGATCATAAAAGTCTGAAGTATATTTTCACATAGAAGGACCTGAATATGCGATAAAGGAGATGGATGGAATTGATAAAGCATTACGATTGTGAGATCTTTTATCACCTGGGCAAAGCGAATTTGGTTGCAGATGATTTAAGCAGGAAGGGTCGGGAGAAGTTGATGCTGATAACTACTCAGGAGGAGCTTATTTCAGCAATGACGAAGCTAGATTTGGAAATCAAATTTCCCAAGGAATCCGATGAATTACTATTCCAGATAGATATCAGTCCAACTTTGGTGGACAAAGTGAAGAATGTTCAACTACAAGATAAAGACTGCGAAATAATCAAAGAGAAAGTGATTGACGGTAGTGTAGAAAAATACAAGATCGATACCGAAAGACTACTACGGTTCAAAGAAAGAATTTGGGTTCTAGCAGTGTCAGAGCTTAAAGACGAAATCTTGACTGAAGCACACAACACAAGATATTTGATTCATCCAGGAAGTACAAAGATGTGTCAAGATTTGCGGCGACATTTTTGGTGGCCGAATATGAAAACAGACGTTGCAGAATGCGTTAAAAATGCTTGACATGTTAGAAAGTGAAAGCTGAACATCAATGACCAAGTGGGTTACTTCAACCGTTGGAAATACCGGAATAGAAGTGGGAACATATCACAATGGATTTTGTTGTAGGACTTCCAACGACTCAGAAAGGATACGATGCGATATGGGTAATAGTAGACAGACTAACAAAATATGCACACTTTTTTCCAATAAAGATTAGATTTAATCTTTATCAGCTAGCGAAATTGTACGTTAAAGAGATCGTGTTAAGACATGGAGTTCCATTGTCAATTGTGTCAGATAGAGATCCAAGGTTCACATCAAACTTCTGGAAGAGACTACAAGAATGTATGGGAACACAGTTGCAAATGAGTACAGCATACCATCCGAAAACCGACAGGACAAAGCGAACGAACTATCCAAACGTTGGAAGATATGCTAAGAGCATGCATCATGGATTTCAAAGGAAGCTGGGATGAACATTTACCGTTGGTAGAATTTGCCTACAACAACAGTTACCATGAGAGCATCGGCATGCCACCTTACGAGGCATTGTAAGGCAGAAAGTGCAGAACTCCACTGTGCTGGGATGAAGTCGGTGAATGCCAACTGTTAGGACCAGAACTGGTAAACCAAACTGCTGAAGTTGTCAAACTCATCAGGACAAGATTGGTAGTAGCTCAAGACCTACAGAAAAAGTATGCCGATCAACATAGGCAGAATTGCGAATATGAAGTATGAAATTTCGTTTTTCTAAAAGTTTTTCCTTGGAAGGGGAAGATTCATTTTGGCAAGAAAGGAAAGCTCAGCCCAAGATTTATTGGACCATTTGAAATACTAAGAATAGTGGGGGAAGTGGCTTATGAGGTAGCTCTACCTCCAGAATTGGAAAACATTCATAATGTTTTTCACATTTCGATGTTAAAACCGTATAAACCCGATTACAGGCACGTGATCGAGTACGAACCATTGCAATTCGATAAAGATTTATCTTATGAAGAAGTTCCTATCCAGATAGTCAATAAGAAAGAACAAATGCTCATAAATAAAGTGATACCTTCTGTGAATGTGATATGGAAGAAACCACAATGTCAAAGAGGCAACATGGGAACTCGAAGCTAAAATGATGAAAAGTTATCCTGAGATATTTGTTTAATCTATTTCTTCGATTATGGGGACAGAATCTTTGTAAATAGGGAAGAATGTGACGATTTAATTGTTTGAATTGTGATTCTGAGGACAAAATTCTTTTAAGGAGGGAATGGTGTAACATTCCAGAATTTTTAAATGTAATATTAAATATTTATTGATATTTAATGGATGTGATTATCGTTGAACAAATTATTTTTCAATTGATTTAATTTTGTATAGTTAATTATTTATTTAATAAATAATTGATTAATTAATAAATTATTATTATATTAATATTTTAATTTAAATGATTAATTATTTATATTGTGTTATGTGATTAAAGGATTTATTTAATTAATTGTGATTTGAATTAATTAAAATAAATATGAAAGTTTTATTAAATATAGTGTGACAAATAACTATATTATAAGGAGTTATTAAAATAAATTAAAGTAGTTTAATTTAGTTTTTTTGCCAAACAAGGCTTATTATATAAATTCTTTAAAATTAAAAGGTTTGCCAAACAAGCCTTATGGCTTTTGGAATTTCTAGATTTTAAAATAAATATAATTAAATAATAAATATAATATATTTATGTTATATACGTTTATCCTAATAACTAATGTTACTTATTATGTGTATTAAGCCTATGTCAGTTTTCTTTGTTATTATATCATTACGCATTTTATTTGCTAAAGCTTAGAGGAGATAGGAGGTTGAGAGTTCAGAGAAATTGAGTGAAGACTTGAGAGAAATTGAGAGAAAGCTTAGGATTTTCACGTCAATTCCAGTGTGTTTAATAAGAATTTCTGTCAAGCAACAAAAGGTATGTTCATAATTGGATATTATTTATGTTTATGAGTATTACGAAAAACTAAAATTTGCATGGTTTGTGAATTATTTTTCTTCTGAATTTTTGTTATGTAATTTAGTTAATTTGATTATACATGTTTATGATGCTAGAGTTTATGTCAATCATGAAAATCACATGCTATATTCGTTTGACAGTAGGAAGAAAATTTGACAGTGTATGTATTTTTGTATGGCTTAGGTAAGTACCAATTTAGATGGTCAATTCTTATATTAAACTGTAAATTGAGGCGTGTATATGTTAGTTCAATTAGATATGAGTATAACGTAATTTAAATGAGGTAATTTGGACAAGAATTGAAATCACAATGTTCAATTTTGTGAAGGAACTCGAAAATGGAGTTTTTATATGAAAACTTGAATTTGGAGAAATTAAAATAGTTGTAGTTAGTGTTAAATTGTGCTAATTGGTTGTAAATGTGAGCAATCATGTTTATGATAGTTGTATATTTATTATACGTGTTAATATTACTGTTTATTGGGTGAAATTTATATTTGTTGGGCTAAAGTCGGTTACTGTTCATAGCCTACTCTGCGCCGGTGCCAAGACAAAAATGGCGCAGCTGCGTCGGTCCCAAGCCTTTGTATGGTGCAGCTGCGCCATACCCTGGTCTGAGATTCTGACTTCTGTTATTTCTGCAGATATAGGAAAGTGTCATAACATGGTCTAAAATTATGTTAGCATGTTAAAAGTGTAATGTTAAGGTTAACATAACATAGTGAGTTGTGGTTAGTATGATCAAAGTTGCAAAAATGATTAGTAAATCGAAAACGCGTTATGTGGTAATTTAGTATACATAATGAAAGTTAGACAAGTGTTGCGAAGTAAAACACTTAGAGTTTCTGAAATGTGAATGGTAATGAACATGTTATGATATGTTAGCATGTCTAATAAGTATTGTGATTATAAAATTATGGGTAGGTGATCGTGAGTTTAATTTTATAGCTTACGCTCAAGGAAAGTTTTCTAACTCTATACTTTCGTTGATTTAGTTCGTTTATTACGTTGTGCAAGTTTTCTAACTCTACATTTTCGTTGAGTTAGTTCTATTATTATAAATGCATACTTTTGATTGAGCAAGTTTGTATCTCAACTATTATTGAATAAGTACATTGTTCCTAAAATCCATTTGAGCAAACTCAAAATCTAATGTTATTGGAAATTTTCCATTTGTTGATTCATTCTAACTTGTTTACAGTTAAGCAAGTTTTTTAAAGTTCAAGAATTTCGTTTCTAATATTATAAAACTTGAACCTAGCTCATTTTACTGCTCAAGCAAAGGTTAACCATTTTATTCATTCTATTGAATACTTATGCTCTATAGTTATTTCAAGCATGAGTTAGATATATATAGAATTAGTTCATTTATGATTCTCAAATGTTCTAAGTTATGTTATTATTAAACAATTGTTGTATTATCAAGCATTGTGGACTCAACTAGTTCCCTAGTTGATGATCATTAAACTTAATTACCCTTGAAAGCTTATCCAAACCAAACTTTCTTTGGTACGGACTTGTACTCTAAATACTGAGATGAACAACCCTATGTTTAGGGGTTTACGCTTAGCGTTGAAATGGTTGTGCACAATACATTGTAAGAAGATTGATCCCCCTAAGTACGTGGAGTCATTATAGTCATATGACTGTTAAAGTTAAAGTTGAAAGATTACTTATAACTGTGGACATGGTTCATGGTCATTTGACCCTCAGTAGTATATTTAAGAATGTTAATAGAACATATCATTCAGTTTTATTGAGCCTATGAGTTGGCAAGTGTTGAAATGTTAATAGAACATATTATTCAGTTCTATTGTGCCTATTATTTGGCAAATATTGTAAAGATATTTATTCTTATCTCAAGTGAGCTTTGTTTGCTCACTCTTGCATATTTATACATTTATTGCAGCTATGAATGAGAAGGTAGATAAACCTACAACTAGCAAAGGAAAGGGAAAAATGTACAAGTGATGAAGATTTGTAATTTTGTTTTATCGTTGATGATAGACTTTTAATAATGATGTGATGTAATGATTTAATTTCCGCACTTGAATGATTGTATTAAAGGTTAGAGAACCTAGGAGATAATGTTTTTATTAAAGCAATCTTGTATGGACAGGTTTTTATTATTCAATTTATTATAATTGGGTAGCTAGATATGAATGTTTTGATTACGTGAACCTCAAATCTTGAGGTAATGAAGTACCGGGATTTGGGGGTGTCACAGCGAACATGTAGATTACCTTTGTAATAGTATAGGTTTGTAATGATAATATTTGATATTATGACAAGAACAAATGTAACGGTTATAAAGAACCTGGGGAATGGTAGTATTGTTTTGGAATATATATAATACATATTCGTTCCTTTGAGACATTTCAATTGAATGTTTGTGTGAACTGTAGCACCGTGTAGCACCATCTGTCGGGTTGGAAGATGCCCAGATTTAGGGGCGTCACAATCCCAGCTCCCATATGTCAACCATCAAAGATTACGATTGTACCACAACCTAACTTTTTCTTAACTTATCTAAACCATTAAAACTATAATGTTCGTTAAGTTGCTTCCTCATCCTTATGGCTTTCTGGCAACTAAATGTCATACCCCAGGATTTATTTCTTATCGTCTAAGGCATACAGTTTTTTGTATACTTAGAACGATCATTCAATATTAATACTACGCATTCATAACATTAAGCATTTTACATTACCTTATCCATATCTTATAACGTCTGGTGCATTCGACCGAAACGTCATTCAAGTTATAATCATTAACTCGGCTTCTTTACGTTATACGTCATTGTCTTTAATTCACATTCCTCATTGTTTATAGTTAATCTTCATTCTTCATTACCTTACGGTTAAACCATATATGGAGTGTAGCTTCTGTCCGTTTAATATTGTGTACACTCAACCTTACGTCGGCTAAAGTTTTTAACGCTTACTCCATTCTAACATTCTCTATCCAACTCACATTCGGACTTTCATTAATCTTATTACCGTTCTTTACGGCTTTCTTGATAATTCATATCTTACGTACTACCTTCATCAACGTCTAAGTCATACAACCATTGTATACTTAGAATGTTCGTCCAACGCAAATACGATTCACGAGGATCATTTACGTATTCAACATTTACATTGACCGTCTCTTAATCTCTCATTCAAACTTTACTCAACGTTTTAATCATTTTTAACTGTTATTCATTACATGAACCCCACATTTATTTATCTTTCTTAATGTCGAAGTCATACGGTTCGTTATATGTTAAGATAGATCATTCATCGCAACTGCGTTGCATTTATATTCTTTGTCTTTTAATACTGTTAACGTCAGGATCTTCTCCAACGTCCCAATCACATAAGACGTCCTAATCCTGCACAGTAAACACGGTAAACACCTCAAGCTTGACGGTCGGACCGCCTGGGGATAGCTCAGGCGTGAGAGTCAGTATACGTGTTCACAAGGTTAACAATGGAGGATGTAATGTGTTGATCAATTTTGCAATCAATGAATACGTGCAAGTATACACGGTCAACAAGTAATAAAGTGATAAGAAAAGTATCGTTCCCACGAGGAATTATTTAATAAAAATCACCAAGTACTAATTCTTAACCAAACTAATTTTATTTAAACAATCTCAAATCGTGATTTTTCTAATTAAGAAAACTAAATTAACTAATTAAAACTAAGATTTTAACGAATGAATTCAAATAAATAAAGATTAAGACTTCAATATCCCCAATTATGATTTATAAATCAATTATCCAATTATCCCAATTATTATGTCTACTAAATTGTTAACAGAAATTCTCAAATGCCAAAAGTCCTTTTCCAAGTGTTCAATTGCCTTCTATTTAATCCAGATTAATTTTGCTATATTCCTATGCAAAACAATTGAATTAAACTCTTTCCAATCCCAATTCCTTATGTGTTACATGCGGTGAACAGATATTTCCATTCAATTCACAAACCTAATTATTCACTATGCAAATAACTAAGTCACATGTTATCATGCCCAGTTCTAACCCTAGAATTCCTCTTCCAATTCCTTTTAGAGTAACAAAGTAATTACTGATCAAATAATTAAGCAATATGCATAAGACAAGATAAACAACTCACTTTAACATAAATAACTGGAATATAATGAATAACTAATTCATAGCCATAAAAAGTTCAATTGAAATCTCAATAAAAGAGTTAGTTCATAATTAATGAATAGAAACCAAGAATCCACAACTGAATAGACATTAAAAGATAAAAGTATGATGAGAGAAGAGAATAGAATCTGTTGTCAGCAAATCTGATGCTCCCCTCTTGCTCTTGCTCTTGATCTTCAATGGTCTCCAAGTTGCTTCAATCTCCAAAACTAATAAGAACTAGGGTTATGTTCTAATCTAATGGAGTGTATCTCTAATCTAAGCTATGTAATCCCCCCTTATTTTATGCCTTACATCATGTATTTATAGGTTGCAAGTCTAATTTTGAGTTTAGGAACAATCTCAATCCTATTTGGAGTCAAAAAGGTGTCAAAATTCGCCCAAAACGCGTCCAGGCCATCACCAGGCCCTTCCCCAGCGCCCCAGCGCTGGGATTCTGCCCCCCAGCGCCCCGGCGCTGCCAAATACACTAGAAATAGCGCCCCGGTGCTGGCCCAAAAACTTGATATTTTCTGCTCCGACGTCCTTTCGGAAAACGACCATAACTTCTTCGTCCGAACTCCGATTTAGATGATTTAAGATGTTCTGGAAAGAGGAGAAGCAGATCTACAACTTTCATTCTTGAAGCTTTACAAAATAATGTCTGGAGCTATAGTCAAATTGGCTCTGAAGTGACTACTGTGTAAATGGCAAACCAAAAACGCGAATCTAGCCACCCCGAACGTCGATCCATGCAACTTTTGTCCCAAATCCTACAAAACAATATAAAACATGCATGAATAGACACAAACACATAAAAACATCCTAAAAGACTTGAGAACAACAATAAATTAAGCCCGAATGTATCCAATTCATGTGTATAAAACTCACTCATCGAATACCCCCAAACTTAAACCTTTGCTTGTCCTCAAGCAAAAACACAAAAATGTTATGTAATGCAATGTAATGAAACTAATCTATATGCCTACGAATCCAACAGTAATGACAGAAACAAGTCTATTCAACCGGCCTTAGAGAAATCAAGTAAACATGATAATACATCATATTAAAACAAATCAGTAATTTCCCAGTCAATCATCAAATCTTAGACTGTTATCACTGATATAGTGCGTGTGTGCTCCACAACAATGTTAACTGATATAAAATCAAATTTAAGACATAATAGATATCTTCGAAGGCATCATACAGTGAAAACTCACAAAATTCACGAACAAGCTAGATCCAACTAAAGTCAAACATCCACCAAGTTCAAGAGTCCAATCTGGGATACTTATGCTTTAATTTTCATTACGGGGGCTTTTTGCTCTTTTCCCATTTTATTGTTTTTTTTAACCATGACTGTGCAATGTCTCATTCCATTAGGCTAACAGTGTCACCCCTTAGCGAGCTTTCGACCAACGACTCCCACACCATATAAGACCTTAGGGCGCTAGGTTTTAAGATACCCCTTCGGGCGTACTTACTCAAGTAACAAAGGCCCCGAAACAAAACTAGCCACGGTAATTTTTTTTTTCTTTTTCTCTTTTTTTTTGATAGATGGTTGGTGAGTGCGTTTTACGCTCCATCTCACGCTTGTGTTTATGGGGAGTGTTTCTCCTCAACCCACCACAAGACTCAACATGTTTTTTTAAAGCTTATATACCACAAAATTTCCCCCTAAACTTAAGTTTTTATCAAAATTTAGCCATCTCCGCCTATTCATGTCTTTCATTCCTTCACACTAGTATTATCCTTAAGAAATCCATTATGTATCAATTTAAACTTAATCAGTCAACATAGCTGTTATTAACGTGCTAACCTTAATTATACCAGTTTCAAACAGGAAAAGATTCAATTCATAACAAGAAATCACATCAAAGCCTGAATATTCAATACTATACTTATCTACTCAACTCCAGTCTCATCATTGGCCAAAATAGACTTTTACTATCTAACAGTTGGAATCATGCAAATATAAACTAACTGCAATAAACATAGTAAACTAACTACTATTTTTGCGATTTTTAAATTTTTTTTTTTAAACAAAAAACTGAATGCAAAAACTAAATGTAAATAACCCGAAAACATAACGAACTTATAATGTAAATAACTAACTATATGCAATACGACACTAAAATGCCCCCAAACTTAAACTAGACATTGTCCTCAATGACTGAAATAGAAAAAATTAAAGTAGTGGACTTCCTTGAAAATATAGCAATCTTCCTCCTTGTCCGCTAAGTTTGGAGAATAGGCTAAGCACATGGAACAAATTGGGCACCACACTTGAATTTGACTTGAATAACCTGTAAAACCATGATAGAAGCAAATTTATTAAATCCTAAAAAATTGCAAATTCAAAACTACTAATATAAAACTTAATAAAAACTAAAAATAAAAAATAAAAATTAAACTTGGGTTGCCTCCCAATAAGCGCTTGTTTTATAGTCTCAGCCTGACTTCTTCAATTCTCTATCCAATTCCCCTACGAAAATTGAGAAACCCTCCATCCATCGGAAATAATATAGCTTTTGGTAGGTTCCCATTTGTAATAGCCATTGTATTAAAGTCACCTAGCATGCTTTCTTTAGATAAGATCACATTCAAGAACGTCCAACATCTAGGTGGTTTCTCCATTGTGTCTGCGAATATATTCAGGCATTGAGGCTTGTCAGACACAACAATTTCTTCTTCTATCTTCTCCAGCTCATCGCACCATGGTTTCGAAGGTGTACTTTCTTTTACATCACAGAGAGTATTGCCGACGACATGACTACCAATCGGACAAGGTTTTGCAAATCTAACCGGACTCTTGAACTGTGGAGGAGAAGGCACTTGAGGCATAAACAACATTGGCTCATCATCATTGGGTCTCACAATTAGTTCTTCACCGACCTTGTTGTCATTATCCCCACTTGTCTCCTCTTTTTTATCTCGTGGCTCATCCAGTTGTAGATTTGGCTCGGGCTCACCATCAGTCTCGGAATCCATGTCATAGGGCCAGGTGTATTGAGGACGGTTGTTCAACGCATGTGCTATCTGTTCCAATTGATTTTCCAAATTCTTTAACGATGCCCCATGGCTTTGCAAAGTAAGATCTACTTGACTCAATTTCTTATCTTGTTCCTCGTTCTTTTTGTCAGAAGCTCTAATGAATTTTTCTAAGGCTTCTTCCAAACTTGATATCCTCTCTGGTTGTTGAGTCGGATTTTGAAATCCGGAGGTGTGTTGTTGTCTAGGTGGTTGAGCTGCAGCTTGATTGTTACTCCATGAAAAATCCGGGTGATACCCCCAATCTTGATGATAGTTGTTGAGATAGACATAATTATTGGGGTAATCACCACTATATTGTACCGGCTCGAAACTGATGGCGCATTGATGACTCATATGATTTCCAGCACAATAATCACAAGTAACCGCCATACTTTGACGAGGCTGAGCTTCAAAAGCTTCAAACATCCTCGAAAGTGTCTCAATCTGTGCAGACAATGCAGAAAGTTTCTCGAGTCTTTCAATCTCCGCTCCCCTTGGTTGAGTCATGTTCGTGTATGGCCATTGATACACAAAGTCATCCATGGAACCTGAAAAGAGAGAATTATAGAAAGAGAATTATAAATAAAAATATTTAAATTAAGACTAATTTGATTGAAATTAATATTGGACAATAATTATTAAATTAATTCCCTGGCAACGGCGCCAAAAACTTGTTGATCGATTTCGCAATCAATGAATACGTGCAAGTATACACGGTCAACAAGTAATAAAGTGATAAGAAAAGTATCGTTCCCACGAGGAATTATTTAATAAAAATCACCAAGTACTAATTCTTTACCAAACTAATTTTATTTAAACAATCTCAAAACGTGATTTTTCTAATTAAGAAAACTAAATTAACTAATTAAAACTAAGATTTTAACGAATGAATTCAAATAAATAAAGATTAAGACTTCAATATCCCCAATTATGATTTATAAATCAATTATCCAATTATCCCAATTATTATGTCTACTAAATTGTTAACAGAAATTCTCAAATGCCAAAAGTCCTTTTCCAAGTGTTCAATTGCCTTCTATTTAATCCAGATTAATTTTGCTATATTCCTATGCAAAACAATTGAATTAAACTCTTTCCAATCCCAATTCCTTATGTGTTACATGCGGTGAACAGATATTTCCATTCAATTCACAAACCTAATTATTCACTATGCAAATAACTAAGTCACATGTTATCATGCCCAGTTCTAACCCTAGAATTCCTCTTCCAATTCCTTTTAGAGTAACAAAGTAATTACTGATCAAATAATTAAGCAATATGCATAAGACAAGATAAACAACTCACTTTAACATAAATAACTGAAATATAATGAATAACTAATTCATAGCCATAAAAAGTTCAATTGAAATCTCAATAAAAGAGTTAGTTCATAATTAATGAATGGAAACCAAGAATCCACAACTGAATAGACATTAAAAGATAAAAGTATGATAAGAAAAGAGAATAGAATCTGTTGTCAGCAAATCTGATGCTCCCCTCTTGCTCTTGCTCTTGATCTTCAATGGTATCCAAGTTGCTTCAATCTCCAAAACTAATAAGAACTAGGGTTATGTTCTAATCTAATGGAGTGTATCTCTAATCTAAGCTATGTAATCCCCCCTTATTTTATTCCTTACATCATGTATTTATAGGTTGCAAGTCTAATTTTGAGTTTAGGAACAATCTCAATCCTATTTGGAGTCAAAAAGGTGTTAAAATTCGCCCAAAATGCGTCCAGGCCATCACCAGGCCCTTCCCCAGCGCCCTAGCGCTGGGCACGGCGCTGGGATTCTGCCCCCCAGAGCCCCGGTGCTGCCAAATACACTAGAAATAGCGCCCCGGCGCTGGCCCAAAAACTTGATATTTTCTACTCCGACGTCCTTTGGGAAAACGGCCATAACATCTTCGTCCGAACTCTGATTTAGATGATTCAAGATGTTCTGGAAAGAGGAGAAGTAGTTCTACAACTTTCATTCTTGAAGTTTTACGAAATAATGTCCGAAGCTATAGTCAAATTGGCTCTGAAGTGACTGTTGTGTAAATGGCAAACCAAAAACGCGAATCTAGCCACCCCGAACATCGATCCATGTAACTTTTGTCCCAAATCCTACAAAACAATATAAAACATGCATTAATAGACACAAACACATAAAAACATCCTAAAAGACTTGAGAACAACAATAAATTAAGCCCGAATGTATCCAATTCATGTGTATAAAACTCACTCATCATAATGTCTAGTGTATTGAGAGAGATAATAATTCTCAGTTGTGTGTATGTGAATATGAGTATGAATGAGAATGTGTATGTGAACGTACCTGTCTGTGAAGACTTAGTTGATAGGTTGTACTCCCTTTGCCCGGTTTACCGTGCCACCCACTACCTCTGACACAGCCCCCGTGATCTGATGGGTCCTGTCGTCTGCCTGTAGTCTACTCACTACTTTTAGTCACTGTTTATGCCGTCGACCGGCTATAATCCCATCCACATTAATGCATGGCAGGTGCCTTAGTCAACTGTCATGCTTTTTCATCATTACAAGTCAAAGTAATAGATATTAAATGATCCAATGGGTTAATCCAACGAACCGACCCGGTCTTACAGGGTTAAATAGAAATAATATGATGACTAGGCCCAATAACTTTCAAGGTTCAATAATGAAGGCCCAATGGATTAATTTAATAAGTAAGCCCAACATACTTGGCCCAAAGTTCAATATTGTTTTAGAATATATAGAAGACATGCAAGATGTACAGAGTACAATTTTCGTGGCAATCAGCAATGATTAACCATAAGCTTGAATAAAATACTCTTAGTAGAGTTTAGTAAAAAGAAACTTGCATGAACCGTTGATTACCGTTACGCAATTTATATCGCAGTACCCGAAGACCTAATATTAGTAATATAGATCTCCAATATTAGAATAATATCATCAAAGTATAATACTGTTATATTTATATCCACAGAATAACCTAAACACATAGCACATAATCCTATCAGTTTATAATACACATAAGACTTAGCATCAAATTAGACTATAAAGTTTGAGTTGATACCGACACAATTTTATCATCCCGACGGTCTAGTCGGACAAATATCGAGTTTAAGTTCAATTAAACTCTTCCTAAGCGCTTAATCATGCCATAGAGTCACATTTATATGATTTAACACTCGCTTTTTCATTTCATAAGTATTCATTAACATCTAATAAGTCAAATACTAATCCAGCAACCTGGATTCTAAATCTAGCAACTAAATTACCAACTCAGCAACCTGGATTCCAAATCCAGCAATCTAAACTGCAATCCAGTAAACTGGATTTAACATAATTTCAATTTCAGTAAACTATTTCTCAATCCAGCAAATTGGAATCACAAATTATATAATCCAGCAAGCTGTATTCTAAATTCGTATAATGAAAATACCAAATCAGTTTATTATTTTTCTATCCTTAGTACAAACATATATACACATATTTCATCCACAAAAATTATTTTTCCATAATTTTCCAACTTCCTTTGATATTTTTCAAAAATTAATTCTAGTGTGTAGCTTAAGAAATTAGCTACCTCGTGCTTAACTCCAAACATTCCCATCTCTTGGGATAACCTTATATATGTTAACTTGATGCTCCATTTTAAATTTCGTGGCAATCGGAGTTGTAGAACTCCGTTTATAGCAATTTCCGTCAAAAAATACAAAAATTGTAATGGTCATAACTTGGTCGTTTTAACTCGAATTAGCTCATTTTTTTACACGAGCTACATAATACCATATATTTTCATTTTCCTAAAAGGCCGGAATTTATTTCACAATTTAAGTTGCCAAAACAACCCCTGGACAGATCTGGACAGAAACTTTTTGCCATGTTACAGTTTTGGAGTCCTTTACTAAATCTTAAATATAATAAGATCTGTAATTCCGATTAATGATCCGTCAATTTTTTTGGATTCGTATCTTTCCGATCTTTAATTTTCATCTATCACAATCCATATTTGGACATGTTAAGCTCCCGGAAATTATCCCGAAAGTGGCTATTACAAACTGTCATTCTAACAGTTTTTATTACATTTGTGTAGTTTGGGAGAAATCCCATAACTTGTTCAATATTCAACCTAATTGAGTAATTCCAAAGGGGTTTTATCCTTAACACATATATTTAGCTCCAAAAATTGACCACACTCAAAGATTCAAAGTAGAATGAGAGATAAGGTCATTTCCATATCATGCTTGGTTTTTCCAAAAATTATGTTTTCGCAGTTTTGATTATGCTTCTTCCGAACGTCATAACTACTTCATCCGGAGTTGAAATTAGTCCGTTCTGGAGTCTATGGAATGCTGATACAGTGTACTACAACATATCACAAGTCCAAAATTTTTAGAGCACCCTAACAAATCCGGAATTTTCTGTTTAGGGCAGCAGTCCACTAGATTATTCTTTGAAAAACTGTTTTGGTTCTTCTTCTTCGTTCAAGCTTATCAACCTTAAAAATGGAAAGATCTAACCATAAAATATCATATATTATGTAGACCTACCCTCATATGACTCAAAATCATAAATTCAACACTTGGTCAACCATAACAAAACATAAATCACAAATATCAATCATAGATTTCAAGAATCAAAAGCTTGATCACACTTTTAAAAGTTTAAACTTTTCCGGAAAAATTCCATTTTTCTATTCCTTTGATCCCAACCAAATTAACACCCAATATGGTTAACTCTAAACATGAAACACTCATTAACATGTATATCTAAGGTTTTAAACCTCAAGATCATAACTTCATATTGTCAAAAATCAAATCAAAAACAAAATTAGGCTACATAAGTGGAAATTTTGCTATACCTTAGCTTTTCCTCCTTCTCCATCTAAAGTATGAGATAGATTTTAGATGGCATGGAAGATCAAAATCTCCCCATCTCTAACTCTTGTGGCTGCCGAACTCTCCTCTTCTTTCTCCCTTTTTGGTTTTTTGTTTTGATAAGCTTTTTGGAAGAGATAGATGAAAGAGAAATGAAAATAGGTTTTAATTGTTTGGTGATTGTATATAGTCACATGCTAGGGCTAGGTTAGGCCTAGGGTTAGTTCACCCACCCAAGATCATAACAAGATCTACACTCAACTTATTAGAAAATGTGACAAAATGGTATAAATGACATTTCCTTTTATTTCTAGAATTTTCCATTTGTTTCAAACCCTTAGGGTTTAGGTTTTGAGCAATCTAGGATTTAGGGTTTGAGCCAATTTATTTTCTAAAATTTCCAATTTATGTTTTTTTAAAAAAAATAGAAATTAATATTTCTAACTTATAATTAGAATTTCTAATTATATTAAAATTTCTTAATCATACCTTAAATCTTGCTAATTAGGATTAGTATTTCCTAATTATAATTGCTAATTTAGCAATTATGGTCAAAATTGATCATTAGGGTTTATAAACCACTAATTAGGGTTTTTACTTCCTCAATTATAACACAAATCCTTACTCATGCACACGTATTTCCTTAACCCAATTAGACTTGCTATAATTAGGTTATAAAATTAATCATTTGAGATATATAAAATAATTCTCCTAGAATTAGTAAGTATTCTAAATACCACAATTCTCTTTTTCCATAACCCTTAAGTTATTAAATCATTCATTCCTAATATATAATTAGGGTTACACTAGTTTCTTTTGTTTGTTTATATAATAAACAAAGATAAACCATCACATAATTGTCATATTCCTTACACACAACTTTTTAACCCTTAGGGTTTAATACTTCGCATTAGGATTCCCAAATTAGGGTTTAAATTCTCGATACTGAAATTAGAGTTTCTGAATATATCGTTAGGGTTTTCTAACTTAATCACCATATTCATATCATGAATTTAGGGATTCGGATTTCCGGAACTGAAACTAGGGTTTCAGAACCGATTTCTACGATTTCTTATCCATTGCTAGGGTTTTCTAACATAACGTTGACGTTCTTAATATATACTTAGGGTTTGACACATATATAATTAATCTGGTCAACCCTTGACCCTTAACCACATTTAGTACACATACATATTCACATAAATCCTTAATCCTGAATAATTCACCTATATCCTTCACCGAATTTTGAAATCCTCAAAATTAAATCCCAATAACATCAAACGCATACACTTATTTTCTGTCTAGGTCTATTATTTGACCTTAAATCAATCATTTAAGAATTTAATAAATTATCCAAATTCTCGGGTCGTCACATTCACCCCTCCTTATAAGAATTTCGTCCCCGAAATTCACCTTACACCTTACACCGTGCACTTTACACCATTCACACATGTCACATGCTACCCAATAAACCTCTCACAAGAGTAAAAGTTTTCAAATTGTACTGAGGGGTCATATAGACCATGAACACATTTAGTTTTAACGGTAGTGATCATACCGCAAAATAATACATTACTTGGTATGTTTACAATCACAAAGAAGGTAAACTACCGTTGCTAGTACTTTAGGTGATCAGCCCATCGTACTCTTACGTCATGCATAACGTATTAATCATTTTTAGCGAATATTTACGCTATTAGATTGGATTATTTATCCAAACATTATCGTTCACCTCAGTCATATCATAGGATTCCGTACAAAAGCAATTTGGTTCGGGAAATTCTTTCAACAAACACTTGGAGTTTTTATAATATTAGTCTAGCTGAATCAAATAGCATAGACTCATATCAATGATTCAATTCAATCGAATTATTTAGGTGTAGCCAAACCCCGTTGGCAAATTAAATTTTTTTGAAAACATTTTTCGAGAATGACGTCATGATGTCGTACTGTATTAACAGTCCGTTTGAGGATGCCGTCATTGTATGACTTTGTCATAACACATCATACAATAGTGGAACAGCGACTTCAGGTCAAATTCACACTACGTATTCCTGTATTTACAACTCCATCACATTTTTATCATCTTTGCACCAGGTTACATGGTACATGAATGATAAATAAAAATAATTTTTGATATTTGAAATCATTTGCGTCTAGCCGAAATAAGTAGCATAGACTATACTTTAAACCGTTTCAAAAATGGTTACGAGTCTATATTTTTTTTTAAAGGCACATAGTGCGTATTTAGCTTGATGTCAAAAATTTGAAGTTTAGCATAGCTAGGAGTTTAGGAAACCCTAAGTCTCCACTAATGATCATTTGCTTAACAATCTATCTGTTCCTATAATCCTTAACACTCCATTCACACACAACTATACCCAGTTCATAAAACCACACTTATGAGTTCATAACCTGGCCACAATTATATGAGTTTAAGAACTTACTCTAGTCTGACATTTGGCGTCCGTTCGCTGAGGGGCTCATAAACATTTCATATAACTACGAGTCAAGAATGTCACATAAGTATGAGTTCTAAGAATTCGTACTTAATCCTATATTCTCTACCTATGACTTATTTATTTGTATATAATAACTAGCGTGACACAACATTTCAATGATTACCATGCCACCAACTAAGTAGTTTTTACACCAAGTACAATTCCTCGCCCATACAAGAAATCATACAACTCAGTTGCTAACACGAGTCCTCATTGAAATCCCCACCTAATCTTAACCCCCTTTTTCAACACGAATTTCATTTAATCCGTATTCATAATCCATAACTCTTTTATGAGTTTTCATAGTACCATTTCATAGTACAACTGATACACAACATCTTGCTGTAAACTTTTCAATCATAAGATTGATTCTTTCTGGCTGTCATAACCTTATAAGATCACAAGGTGATCTTATCGTATATATTACGATTCAATTCCATGCACTATGATCGTTTTATTTTACGATCTCATATCCCTGCACTTTCAGTCTTTTAGACTCGATCTATTCACCATTATTGTTCAACTTTATTATCAGAGTTAGGGAACTCTGTATCTTAACAACTTACCGAGATTCGTCTTTGAATCTTACCGACCAACTAACTCTATTTGAGTTAGCACTTATCCTAATTACTACGGTTATTGGTCTCAGGTATTCCTACCTAAGCTTCATAACCAACAGCTTTGATACCAACTGTGATAGCCCCGAATCCGGGCCCCAAATCGCCGCGGATTCGGTACACTAATCATTCTATAACTGTTTGCGGAAGATATAAACATAAATTGTTTATTCATTAAACTTACACACTTTTCCCCAAAAGTGAGTAACCTTAACTTATACACAATTTATAAACTTTCTAACATATAACACATTTATCAAACTATACTATTACAAGATAGCCGCACATTTTATCAAAAACTGAACTTGGCCTTAACCTTTTCCTGTATCCGAACGCATTCGCCTTATCTGCAATGTTTTATCATGATATAGCAAGGGTGAGCATGAAAGTTGCTCATCAAGTTTAAGTTTAACAATATAACGATATTTCATGATTGAAGAGTATGAATAATAAGCTGGCTATAATTCATCAATATAATTGAGAACTAGCACGAATAAACTTTTGACTGAACAAGTATTAAACATGAACAAACATTTCTGAACCAACTGGTAATGAAGGTGATCAGCCTTTTATACCTGACTTATACATGCAAGATGTACAGAGTATAATTTTTGTGGCAATCAGCAATGATTAATCATAAGCTTGAATAAAATACTCTTAGTAGAGTTTAGTAAAAAGAAACTTGCCTGAACCGTTGATTACCGCTACGCAATTTATATCGCAGTACCCGAAGACCTAATATTAGTAATATAGATCTTCAATATTAGAATAATATCATCACAGTATAATACTGTTATATTTATATCCACAGAATAACCTAAACACATAGCACATAATCCTATCAGTCTATAATACACAAAAGACTTAGCATCAAATTAGACTATTAAGTTTGAGTTGATACCGACACAATTTTATCATCCCGACGGTCTAGTCGGACAAATATCGAGTTTAAGTTCAATTAAACTCTTCCTAAGCGCTTAATCATGACATAGAGTCACATTTATATGATTTAACACTCGCTTTTTCATTTTATAAGTATTCATTAACATCTAATAAGTCAAATACTAATCCAGCAACCTGGATTCTAAATCTAGCAACTAAATTACCAACTCAGCAAACTAGATTCCAAATCCAGCAATCTAAACTGCAATCCAACAAACTGGATTTAACATAATTTCAATTTCAGTAAACTATTTCTCAATCCAGCAATCTGGAATCACAAATTATATAATCCAGCAAGCTGTATTCTAAATTCGTATCACGAAAATACCAAATCAGTTTATTATTTTTCTATCCTTAGTCCAAACATATATACACATATTTCATCTACAAAAATTATTTTTCCATAATTTTCCAACTTCCTTTGATATTTTTCAAAAATTAATTTTAGTGCGTAGCTTAAGAAATTAGCTACTTCGTTCTTAACTCCAAACATTCCCATCTCTTGTGAGAACCTTATATATGTTAACTTGATGCTCCATTTTAAATTTTGTGGCAATCGGAGTTGTAGGACTCCGTTTATAGCGATTTCCGTCGGAAAATCTTAAAAATTGTAATGGTCATAACTTGGTCGTTTTAACTCGGAATTAGGTCATTTTTTGACACGAGCTACATAATACCATATATTTTCATTTTCCAAAAGGCCGGAATTTATTTCACACTTTAAGTTGCCAAAACAGCCCTTGGACAGACCTGGACAGAAACTTTTTGCCGTGTTACAGTTTTGGAGTCCTTAACTAAATCTTAAATATAATGAGATCTGTATTTTCGATTAATGATCCGTCAATTTTGTTGGATTTGTATCTTTCCGATCTTCAATTTTCATCTATCATAATCCATATTTGGACATTTAAGCTCCCGAAAATTAGCCCGGAAGTGGCTATTACAAACTGTCATTCTAACAGTTTTTATTACCTTTGTGTAGTTTGGGAGAAATCCCATAACTTGTTCAATATTCAACCTAATTGAGTAATTCCAAAGGGGTTTTATCCTTAACACATATATTTAGCTCCACAAATTGACCACACTCAAAGATTCAAAGTAGAATGAGAGATAAGGTCATTTCCATATCATGCTTGGTTTTTCCAAAAAATTTGTTTTCGCAATTTTGGTTACGCTTCTTCCGAACGTCATAACTACTTCATCCGGATTCGAAATTAGTCCGTTCCGGAGTCTATGGAAAGCTTATACAGTGTACTACAACATATCACAAGTCCAAAATTTTTAGAGCATCCTAACAAATCTGGAATTTTCTGTTTAGGGCAGCAGTCCACTAGATTATTCTTTGAAAAACTGTTTTGGTTCTTCTTCTTCGTTCAAGCTCATCAACCTTAAAAATGGAAAGATCTAACCATAAAATATCATATATTATGTAGACCTACCCTCATATGACTCAAAATCATAAATTCAACACTTGGTCAACCATAACAAAACATAAATCACAAATATCCATCATAGATTTCAAGAATCAAAAGCTTGATCACACTTTTAAAAGTTTAAACTTTTCCGGAAAAATTCCATTTTTCTATTCCATTGATCCCAACCAAATTAACACCCAATATGGTTAATTCTAAACATGAAACACTCATTAACATGTATATATAAGGTTTTAAACCTCAAGATCATAACTTCATATTGTCAAAAATTAAATCAAAAAAAAAAATTAGACTACATAAGTTGAAATTTTGCTATACCTTAGCTTTTCCTCCTTCTCCATTTAAAGTATGAGATAGATTTTAGATGACATGGAAGATCAAAATCTCCCCATCTCTACCTCTTGTGGCTGCCGAACTCTCCTTTTCTTTCTCCCTTTTTGGTTTTTTGTTTTGATAAGCTTTTTGGAAGAGATAGATGAAAGAGAAATGAAAATAGGTTTTAATAGTTTAGTAATTGTATATAGTCACATGCTAGGGCTAGGTTAGTGCTAGGGTTAGTTCACCCACCCAAGATCATGACAAGATCTACACTCAACTTATTAGAAAATGTGACAAAATGGTATAAATGACATTTCCTTTTATTTCTAGAATTTTCCATTTGTTTCAAACCCTTAGGGTTTAGGTTTTGAACAATCTAGGGTTTAGGGTTTGAGCCAATTTATTTTCTAAAATTTCCAATTTAGGTTTTTTTTAAAAAAATAGAAATTAATATTTCTAACTTATAATTAGAATTTCTAATTATTTTAAAATTTCTTAATCATACCTTAAATCTTGCTAATTAGGATTAGTATTTCCTAATTATAAATGCTAATTTAGCAATTATGGTCAAAATTGATCATTAGGGTTTATAAACCACTAATTAGGGTTTTTACTTTCTCAATTATAACACAAATTCTTACTCATGCACACTTATTTCCTTAACCCAATTAGACTTACTATAATTAATTATAAAATTAATCATTTGAGATATATAAAATAATTCTCCTAGAATTAGTAAGTATTCTAAATACCACAATTCTCTTTTTCTATAACCCTTAAGTTATTAAATCCTTCATTCCTAATATATAATTATGGTTACACTAGTTTCTTTTGTTTGTTTATATAATAAACAAAGATAAATCATCACATAATGTTCATATTCCTTACACACAATTTTTCAACCCTTAGGGTTTAATACTTCGCATTAGGATTCCCAAATTAGGGTTTAAATTCTCGATACTGAAATTAGAGTTTCTGAATATATCGTTAGGGTTTTCTAACTTAATCACCATATTCATATCATGAATTTAGGTTTTCGGATTTCTGGAACTGAAACTAAGGTTTCAGAACCGATTTCTACGATTTCTTATCCATTGTTAGAGTTTTCTAACAAAACGTTGACGTTCTTATTATATACTTAGGGTTTGACACATATATAATTAATCTGGTCAACCCTTGACCCTTAACCACATTTAGTACACATACATATTCACATAAATCCTTAATCCTGAATAATTCACCTATATCCTTCACCGAATTTTTAAATCCTCAAAATTAAATCCCAATAACATCAAACGCATACACTTATTTTCTGTCTAGGTCTATTATTTGACCTTAAATCAATCATTTAAGAATTTAATAAATTGTCCAAATTCTCGGGTCGTCACATTCACCCCTCCTTATAAGAATTTCGTCCCCGAAATTCACCTTACACCTTACACCATTCACACTCGTCACATGCTACCCAATACACCTCTTACAAGAGTAAAAGTTTTCAAATTGTACTGAGGGGTCATATAGACCATGAACACATTTAGTTTTAACGGTAGTGATCATACCGCAAAATAATACATTACTTGGTATGTTTACAATCACAAAGAAGGTAAACTACCGTTGCTAGTACTTTAGGTGATCAGCCCATCGTACTCTTACGTTATACATAGCTTATTAATCATTTTTAGCGAATATTTACGCTATTAGATTGGATTATTTATCCAAACATTATCGTTCACCTCAGTCATATCATAGGATTCCATACCAAAGCAAATTTGGTTCAGGAAATTCTTTCAATAAACACTTGGAGTTTTTATAACATTAGTCTAGCTGAATCAAATAGCATAAACTCATATCAATAATTCAAATCAATCGAATTATTTAGGTGTAGCCAAACCCCGTTGGCAAATTAATTTTTTTTGAAAACATTTTTCGAGAATGACGTCATGATGTCGTACTGTATTAACAGTCCGTTTGAGGTTGTCGTCATTGTATGACTTTGTCATAACACATCATACAAAAGTGGAACATCGACTTCAAGTCAAATTCACACTACGTATTCCTGTATTTACAACTCCATCACATTTTTATCATCTTTGCACCAGGTTACACGGTACATGAGTGATAAATAAAAACAATTTTTGATATTTCAAATCATTTGCGTCTAGCCGAAATAAGTAGCATAGGCTATACTTTAAACCGTTTCAAAAATGGTTACGAGTCTATATTTTTTTTTAAAAGGTACATAGTGCGTATTTAGCTTGATGTCAAAAATTTGAAGTTTAGCATAGCTAGGAGTTTAGGAAAACCTAAGTCTCCACTAATGATCATTTGCTTAACAATCTATCTGTTCCTATAATCCTTAACACACCATTCGTACACAACTATACCCAGTTCATAAAACCACACTTATGAGTTCATAACCTGGCCACAATTATATGAGTTTAAGAACTTACTCTAGTCTGACATTTGGCGTCCGTTCGCTGAGGGGCTCATAAACATTTCATATAACTACGAGTCAAGAATGTCACATAAGTATGAGTTCTAAGAATTCGTACTTAATCATATATTCTCTACCTATGACTTATTTATCTGTATATAATAACTAGCGTGACACAACATTTCAATGATTACCCATGCCACCAACTAAGTAATTTTTACACCAAGTACAATTCCCCCCCCCCCATACAAGAAATCATACAACTCAGTTGCTAACACGAGTCCTCATTGAAATCCCCACCTAATCTTAACCCCCTTTTTCAACACGAATTTCATTTAATCCGTATTCATAATCCATAACTCTTTTATGAGTTTTCATAGTACCATTTCATAGTACAACTGATACACAACATCTTGCTGTAAACTTTTCAATCATAAGATTGATTCTTTCTGGTTTTCATAACCTTATCAGATCACAGGGTGATCTTATCGTATATATTACGATTCAATTCCATGCACTATGATCGTTTTGTTTTACGATCTCCTATCCCTGTACTTTCAGTCTTTTAGACTCGTTCTATTCACCATTATTGTTCAACTTTATTATCAGAGTTAGGGAACTCTGTATCTTAACAACTTACCGAGATTCGTCTTTGAATCTTACCGACCAACTAACTCTATTTGAGTTAGCACTTATCCTAATTACTACGGTTATTGGTCTCAGGTATTCCTACCTAAGCTTCATAACTAACAGCTTTGATACCAACTGTGATAGCCCCGAATACGGGCCCCAAATCGCCGCAGATTCGGTACACTAATCATTCTATAACTGTTTGCGGAAGATATAAACATAAATTATTTATACATTAAACTTACACACTTTTCCCCAAAATCGAGTAACCTTAACTTATACACAATTTATAAACTTTCTAACATATAACACATTTATCAAACTATACTATTACAAGATAGCCGTACATTTTATCACAAACTGAACTTGGCCTTAACCTTTTCCTCTATCGGAACGCATTCGCCTTATCTGCAATGTTTTATCATGATATAGCAAGGGTGAGCATGAAAGTTGCTCAGCAAGTTTAAGTTCAACAATATAACGATATATCATGATTGAAGAGTATGAATAATAAGCTGGCTATAATTCACCAATATAATTGAAAACTAGCACAAACAAACTTTTGACTGAACAAGTATTAAACATGAACAAATATTTCTGAACCAACTGGTAATGAAGGTGATCAACCTTTCATACCTGACTTATACATGCAAGATGTACAGAGTACAATTTTCGTTGCAATCAGCAATGATTAACCATAAGCTTGAATAAAATACTCTTAGTAGAGTTTAGTAAAAAGAAACTTGCCTGAACTGTTGATTACCGCTACGCAATTTATATCGCAGTACCCGAAGACCTAATATTAGTAATATAGATCTTCAATATTAGAATAATATCATCACAGTATAATACTGTTATATTTATATCCACAGAATAACCTAAACACATAGCACATAATCTTATCAGTCTATAATACACATAAGACTTAGCATCAAATTAGACTATTAAGTTTGAGTTGATACCGACACAATTTTATCATCTCGACGGTCTAGTCGGACAAATATCGAGTTTAAGTTCAATTAAACTCTTCCTAAGGCTTAATCATGCCATAGAGTCACATTTATATGATTTAACACTCGCTTTTTCATTTCATAAGTATTCATTAGCATCTAATAAGTCAAATACTAATCAAGCAACCTGGATTCTAAATCTAGCAACTAAATTACCAACTCAGCAACCTAGATTCCAAATCCAGCAATCTAAACTGCAATCCAGCAAACTGGATTTAACATAATTTCAATTTCAGTAAACTATTTCTCAATCCAGCAAACTGGAATCACAAATTATATAATCCAGCAAGCTGTATTCTAAATTCGCATCACGAAAATACCAAATCAGTTAATTAATTTTCTATCCTTAGTCCAAACATATATACACATATTTCATCCACAAAAATTATTTTTCCATAATTTTCCAACTTCCTTTGATATTTTTCAAAAATTAATTCTAGTGCGTAGCTTAAGAAATTAGCTACCTCGTGCTTAACTCCAAACATTCCCATCTCTTGGTATAACCTTATATATGTTAACGTGATGCTTCATTTTAAATTTCGTGGCAATCGGAGTTGTAGAACTCCGTTTATAGCGATTTCCGTCGGAAAATCACAAAAAATGTAATGGTCATAACTTGGTCGTTTTAACTCGGAATTAGCTCATTTTTTGACACGAGCTACATAATACCACATATTTTCATTTTCCAAAAGGCCGGAATTTATTTCACATTTTAAGTTGCCAAAACAGCCCCTGGACAGATCTGGACAGAAACTTTTTGCCATGTTACAGTTTTGGAGTCCTTTACTAAATCTTAAATATAATGAGATCTGTAATTCCGATTAACGATCCATCAATTTTTTTGGATTCGTATCTTTCCGATCTTCAATTTTCATCTATCACAATCCATATTTGGACATGTTAAGCTCCCGGATATTAGCCCGGAATTGGCTATTACAAACTGTCATTCTAACAGTTTTTATTACCTTTGTGTAGTTTGGAAGAAATCCCATAACTTGTTCAATATTCAACCTAATTGAGTAATTCCAAAGTGGTTTTATCCTTAACACATATATTTAGCTCCACAAATTGACCACACTCAAAGATTCAAAGTAGAATGA
The DNA here is from genome assembly GCA_020205505.1 of Panax japonicus. NCBI lineage: Eukaryota > Viridiplantae > Streptophyta > Magnoliopsida > Apiales > Araliaceae > Panax > Panax japonicus. The sequence goes on along the minus strand of CM035104.1, from coordinate 28,319,818 downwards.
GAGATAAGGTCATTTCCATATCATGCTTGGTTTTTCCAAAAATTTTGTTTTCGCAGTTTTGATTATGCTTCTTCCGAATGTCATAACTACTTCATCCGGAGTCGAAATTAGTCCGTTACGGAGTCTATGGAAAGCTTATAAAGTGTACTATAACATATCACAAGTCCAAAATTTTTAGAGCACCCTAACAAATCCGGAATTTTCTGTTTAGGGCAGCAGTCCACTAGATTATTCTTTGAAAAACTGTTTTGGTTCTTCTTCTTTGTTCAAGCACATCAACCTTAAAAATGGAAAGATCTAACTATAAAATATCATATATTATGTAGACCTACCCTCATATGACTCAAAATCATAAATTCAACACTTGTTCAACCATAACAAAACATAAATCACAAATATCCATCATAGATTTCAAGAATCAATAGCTTGATCACACTTTTAAAAGTTTAAACTTTTCCGAAAAAATTCCATTTTTCTATTCCTTTGATCCCAACCAAATTAACACCCAATATGGTTAATTCTAAACATGAAACACTCATTAACATGTATATATAAGGTTTTAAACCTCAAGATCATAACTTCATATTGTCAAAAATCAAATCAAAAACAAAATTAGACTACATAAGTGGAAATTTTGCTATACCTTAGCTTTTCCTCCTTCTCCATCTAAAGTATGAGATAGATTTTAGATGGCATGGAAGATCAAAATCTCCCCATCTCTACCTCTTGTGGCTGTCGAACTCTCCTTTTCTTTCTCCCTTTTTGGTTTTTTGTTTTGATAAGCTTTTTGGAAGAGATAGATGAAAGAGAAATGAAAATAGGTTTTAATAGTTTAGTAATTGTATATAGTCACATGCTAGGGCTAGGTTAGTGCTAGGGTTAGTTCACCCACCCAAGATCATGACAAGATCTACACTCAACTTATTAGAAAATGTGACAAAATGGTATAAATGACATTTCCTTTTATTTCTAGAATTTTCCATTTGTTTCAAACCCTTAGGGTTTAGGTTTTGAACAATCTAGGGTTAGGGTTTGAGCCAATTTATTTTCTAAAATTTCCAATTTAAGTTTTTTTAAAAAAAATAGAAATTAATATTTCTAACTTATAATTAGAATTTCTAATTATTTTAAAATTTCTTAATCATACCTTAAATCTTGCTAATTAGGATTAGTATTTCCTAATTATAATTGGTAATTTAGCAAATATGGTCAAAATTGATCATTAGGGTTTATAAACCACTAATTAGGGTTTTTACTTTCTCAATTATAACACAAATCCTTTCTCATGCACACTTATTTCCTTAACCCAATTAGACTTGCTATAATTAGGTTATAAAATTAATCATTTGAGATATATAAAATAATTCTCCTAGAATTAGTAAGTATTCTAAATACCACAATTCTCTTTTTCCATAACCCTTAAGTTATTAAATCCTTCATTCCTAATATATAATTATGGTTACACTAGTTTCTTTTGTTTGTTTATATAATAAACAAAGATAAACCATCACATAATGTTCATATTCCTTACACACAACTTTATAACTCTTAGGGTTTAATACTTTTCATTAGGATTACCAAATTAGGGTTTAAATTCTCGATACTGAAATTAGAGTTTCTGAATATATATCGTTAGGATTTTCTAACTTAATCACCATATTCATATCATGAATTTAGGGTTTCGGATTCCCAGAACTGAAACTAGGGTTTCAGAACCGATTTCTACGATTTCTTATCCATTTATAGGGTTTTCTAACAGAACGTTGACGTTCTTAATATATACTTAGAGTTTGACACATATATAATTAATCTGGTCAACCCTTGACCCTTAACCACATTTAGTACACATACATATTCTCATAAATCCTTAATCCTGAATAATTCACCTATATCCTTCACCGAATTTTGAAATCCTCAAAATTCAATCCCAATAACATCAAACGCATACACTTATTTTCTGTCTAGGTCTATTATTTGACCTTAAATCAATCATTTAAGATTTTAATAAATTGTCCAAATTCTCGGGTCGTCACATTTTTCCTCAAAAATAATTTTGTTCCCGGAAAAGTTTTATTTTCTTCTTGAAAATTCTTACTCATTCAGTCTAGCTCGTAGCCAGAATCCTCCCATTTTATAACCATCCTAGGTTCTAGAACGATTAATAAACACATATCACATAATAGTATTAATAAAAATTTATTTTAATAATAACTAATTCTTTAAAATTAAATTCTTGACAATTCGATTTTTCAGGTTGTCACATTCTTCCCCCCTTATAAAAATTTCGTCCTCGGAATTTCTTATAACCACACCAATACCCGTGTGCTTTCTTCATACAACTTGTAGCAAAGATTTAATCTTACTTCATCCTTCTCACAAGGATTATCTGTTGACATAATTGTCATTAGTTAAATCTCACGCTTAACTATACTTTCAATCTTTTGGGTCCACATTCACCCCTTCTTCACAGAATTTCATCCTCGAAATTTTAGCTTATTCTTCTTCTCAACTTCTCTTCAAAGAAGTTCTTACCTTTCAATCATTCCCTAACCTTCATAACTTATCAAGAATTAGGAAGTAGAATGAATAACGAGGAATATAAAATTCCTTTAAAACATTTCATACTTTTGTTGAGGGGTCAAATCGACCATGAACTCTTACTAGGTTGAACATCATTTCGCCATAAACCCTTCTTTCACGGTCATTTTACAATCACAAAGAAAGTAAACTACATCTTCCATACGTAAGTGATCAACCCATCGTATAACCCCATTTCAAGGTATGTTCACCTCAAACTCATTCATCAGATTTCTCACCAAAATAATTTGGCTTGGCATAACTTCATCAAAGAAAGCTTGATTTTCTTTTAAACGTGACATACCATTCGTCTTAGCCAAATAAAATAGCATAGACCATACCAACAAATTGGACATCAACTTAAAACATTCGTCTAGTAAAAATCAATTGACATCGACTACTTCTTTAAATTCTTTCACAATACATCAAAACATTTCATGACGTCATGATACCGTACTTTTCACAGTACGTTGAGGACTTCGTCAGTTTATGAGTTCGTCATTATACATCATATCATAGCGGTTGTTGATTATAAGATCAAATACAACACTAGGTTTAATTGCATTAACAACTCCATCCGTTTACCATCTTTGCATCAAATGCATTCATGATATAAAATTCATTTTGATATTTCAAATCAACTTCTGTCTAGCCGAAACAATTAGCATAGATATATAAAGAATAGTTCTTTTTAAAATCCATTGGTTCCAAAAGTTGAACCAATTCTTTCCTTTTCAAAACGCGCACATAAGCACGATTTCAATAAACTTTGAAATCTAGCAAAGCTAGATGATTTGGAATATCCTTTTTCTCCCTCTTCCTTCATTGTCTTACTTACGACAATACTCAATGTTTTCTAGCACCTTCAATGCTAAGCATACTAAAAATACTTCATTTTCAGTCTAAACATTCCTATACCTTAGTATAGTCCATCAATTTACCACACTTTATGTGTTGAGGAACTTTCCGCAACCATATGTGTTTAAAACTTATCTTCGCAATATGTAATCCAAGAACAAATCAAGGACTATCCATATGCTTAGGGCACAGAAACATAGCATATAACTATGAGTCACAAACTTTTCATAAGTATGAGTTTCAAGAACTCGCACATATCTTAACATTCTCTACCTATCATACATATACATGAGAAAAGATTCACCTTCTCGTCATATACATATTGATAGCGCGACATACTATTCCAATGATTATCACTGTAATAAGCTAAGCAGTTGTTACACCGAAGCACAAACCTCTGCCCATACAAAGGTTCATACAACTCAGCTATCACATGAGTCCTCAATCGAAATCTTAGAACTTCTTACATTCTCTTTACTTAATACAAATTTTCTTTAATTTGTATGTTATCCTTTACAACTCAATCTGAGTTCTTGTGACAACCCAGGAATTTAGATAATTTTATAAAATCTTAAAAGATTGAATTAAGGTTAAATAATAGACCTAGACATAAAATAAGTGTATGGATTTGACATTTCTGAGAAGGATTTTTGAGAATTTAAAAATTTTTGGTGAAGAATTATTAGGGTTAAATAAATAAGTGTATACGAATCTGTATATACAGATTTTTGTGTACAGTATGTGGTTAAGTGTTAAGAGTTGACCAGATAAAAGATATCAGTGACAAACCCTTAGTATATATTAAGAATTTGAAAGTTCAGTTAGAAACTCTAACGATTTGATAAGAAACCCTAATACAGGTTCTAGAAACCCTAATTTCAGTTCCGGGAATTTGAAACCCTAACCAGGAATATTAAAACCCTAATTTGCCAGCTTAATGTTAATTAAGAAACCTTAATCCTAATTAGCAAGCCCTTAAGTAATTAGGAAACCCTAATTCAATTAGGAACCCCTAATTTCTAAATTAGAAATCTTAATTTTCTATTTTAAAACCTTATTAGAAAATCCTAAAAAAATAATTTTTAAAACCCTAAGGGTTAAAACCTAAAGTTTTGAGCAAATGACTAGCATGCCATTAAATTGTAGGTGAAAAGACCAAAATACCCTTTACTTAAAAATCTAAGTTGAGAGTTATGACCAAAATTATTGACACGTCTCTTAGGTGGCTACCAAACACCTTGGACCAGCCATAACTTGCCACATAACACCATTTGCAACCATGGAATCAAAAGGTTAGGAATTAAAGTAAGAAAATATCTTACATTAGTTCATAACTTAGCCAACACTTTCTCTCCCACCAATTTTCGAAATTTGGAGAGAAACTAAGTGTAAAGTTAAGCCAATATCCACCCTTAGCTTGCCAAGAACATAACATGAGGACAGAAATCAAGAATCAAAGTTAGAAAGGTATAAACCCTAATTTTTGTAAATCTATGTGATCCACGTTAGATGTTGTTATTTGTTGTTCTAAGTTGTATTTAAGGGTGTTATTTAGTGATCTGGGTTGTTACATCCTAGATCCATAATATCTAGAGGCACGAAAATCAAGTTTTCAAAGCTGATTATGAAACCTAAATTTTGGTCTGACAACTAAATGTCAGGGCTCATAGATCTCTCTGTGTTATATGCCATGTGTGTTTAAGGTTATAGACTTGTAGTCTGTTATATGGACTATGATCTGCAACAGGAAACAGGGTCAGATCATGTGTAGATTGCAAGATATAAGTAGTCAAAGTGTGTTGACTGAGCACGAAAATTGGTTTTCTGGGCAACCCGGAAACCCATAATATTTTGACAACATTTTTGCAGGCCTTTGATCTTGTTGATCTTCGATATTTAGGTCATGTTGTTAGTTGGATCTTGTAGACTGACAAGTAGGCTACCCATTCATGCCTTTGGATTACCCAGATCATGACCAGGATGAAAGATAATCAAGGTCAAACATAGGTTGACCAATTGCTCAAGAACATTTCTAGAAAACCCAGAAATGCTCAAGAACAAGTTTTCTGACATGGTTTGACCATGCCCGATCTTGCACATGTGATGATGTTATGATGATCTGATGATACAAAGTTGTTCTTTGACATCTCTACTACAATTATGAACCATTAGATTACACAAAACAGACCTAGAATAAAATTATAAGGATCCAAAGTAGGTAACTAACAACTGTTCTTCATTTATGGAAAACCTAGAAATTAAGAATAGCTTTGTCAGACTTTTTGGAGGCTTAGATCTCTATGGTATGTTATTTTTTGGCCATGAAATCAATTGGTAATGGTAGTATTACACTTCTACTACAATCCTAACACCATTAGCTGCCCAGAAATTAACATGAACATTGAAATTAATTGTGGTCAAACTTGGACCCTAGTAACTGCCTATGAATTTCTGGGTTTGCTCAAGAACTCTCAAGAACACCTATAGCGACGGTTCTGTCGCTATAGGGCCCTTTAGTGACAATTTATTTACAAAATTAGTATTTTTATTAAATAATTAGTATTAAATAGTTTTTAAAAAAATACATAATAAATTTCTAAAAATTATTTTAAAGTCTAAAAATGAGTTTTTAATAATTTTGAATATATTTCATTAATATTTAATATTTTTGGAATATTAATGGTATTTAATTTATTTAGTTATAATATTAAATAAATTACTCAAAATTGTTTTAATACTTGAAAAATCATTTAAAATTATATTATGGTATAAAAAAATATTTTAAGTTATTTTTAATGACTTTTAATATGTTGTGATGAATTTCATTAACAAATTATTATTAATGGTAATTAATTTACTTAATAAACATATTAAATAAATTATGAAAAAATAGAATTAATGATTTAAAAATCATATAAAAAAGATTTAAAGGTTATAAAAATATTTTAAGTTATAAAATATAACTTTTGATATTTTGTCATGAAAAAACATTTATATTTTAATATTAATGGCAATTATTGGATAATAGATTTAAATGTTTAAAAATCATATAAATGAGAAATTAAAGTATTAAAAATACTTTGAGATATTATAAATACTTTATAATATTATGTTGATTATTTCATTAATATTTGATATTAAATAAATAATAATGATAAAGGAATTAAGTGGTATTTAAATCATATAAATATGATATTAAGGATTGAAAAATCCTGATAAATGATAATAATTATTTAAAGATTATTATAAGACTTTGAAACTTACTTTGACTGGATAATAAATTATCTAAGATAATTGTGTTGCGTTTAGAAAGAGTCTTATGGATAATATAGGCTCGTGAATTATCCGACTAGGCCGTCGGGATGTCTGAATTGTGCCGAATTCAACTCAAACTGCAATAGTTTGACTTGATACTAATTCTTATGTGATGTATAGACTGATAGAGATATGTGATTATGTGTTTAGGTTATTTTATAATCATATATAACAGTATTATATTGTGATAATATTATTCTAATATTTGTAGATCGGTATTGTCAATATTAGGTCTTCAGACAAAGCTAAATAAATTGTGTAACAGTAATCTACCAATCAGGTAAGTTTCTTATACTCACTTATTGTGCAAGTTTATCTAACTCAACCTCGAGTTATTTCATTCAGATATGCTTATGGTTATCATTGCTGATTACCATGTCTATGAATTGTTGATCAATCGCACTTTGTGCATATTGCATGTGTTCATCAAGTATGAAAGGCTGATCACCTTCATTACCATTCGGTTCAGATATAGTTGTTCACGTTCAATGTTCGTTCAGCTATGAAAATTTGTTCATGCTAGTTCTTAATTATATTATAGAATTTTAGCCATCTTATTGTTCAATTCTTTCCATCATGATATATCCTTAATTTATTGAACTTAAACTTGCTGAGCAAACTTGTTTCTCACCCTTGCTATATCATGATAAATATTGCAGATTAGAACGAATACGTCAGATACAGGAAAAAGACAAAGACAAGTCTAGTTTTGGATTATATGTACACCTAAAATTGTAACAGTAATGTATTATAAAAACATTGTATGTTAGATAGGATATTGATTCAGGTATTATGTGAAGGTTCTCGACCTTGGGGATAGAGTGTAAAGTTTAATGTATAAACAATTTATGTTTATATCTTCCGCAATAGTTATAGAAATGATGTACCAAATTCGTGGTGTTTAGGACCCGGATTTGGGGACGTCACAGTTGGTATCAAAGCTATAGGTTATAAACCTAGGGTAGGTGTGAAGGGTTTCGACACAGAAATACACAGCAGAAATAGGACAATTTAAACCAAATTCGAAACCCTAAATAGGATCCATGCAAAAAACAGTTAATTCAGTGGTTAAAAATTATACCGATTAAGAAAGCGATTAAACGATGCGGTCGAATCTCCAACGTAATTCGAACGAACTGCGTCTCTACAGTATCCACACGAACGCTCCACGAATCGTCCTACGATCTGCAGAAGAAGGAATCGTGGTACTAGCCACCAAGGATGAGGATTTACGAAACTGTTTTCTCTAGTCTCTCTCTAATAGTGGCTAGGGTTTTTGTTTTTGATTAACTTTTCAAAGACGCTGATATATCATATATATAGCAATAAATCGAAATTAATCAAAAACCCTAATCTAATTAAAATAAAATCTAAATTTATATATATATATATATATATATATATATATTATATCTTAATTAAGTCTTACTAAATTAATATATATACATATACAAAGCATCCTTTTAATTTAAATTCGTGATTTAAATACTATCAATCATATTGATATATTTAAATCCTTACAATTTAAATTAATTCCCTTTTAATAACATTCTTTGTGTGTGACCCCATAGGTTATTATTACATTGGCGATAATTTTAAAATCATATTATAAAATTATAAACAGTGAGCGACATCTAGTAATGCAACACTACTACCCAAGTAATAATAAGATCGATGATTCGATGCAACCTTTTCATGACCAATGTTTCAATGTAATTTAATTCTTTTAACCTTAATATCCTAGATTAAACTCGAGTCATGGAATGGGTCATACTCTTCATAATTTAATCTGAGTTTTCTTGATCAATGAGTAGACTATATGAAACAAATTAATATTTGAGCATGGCCATGCATTTCATAGTCCTACTCAATCAAGAGGCCTATGGGTATCACCCCTAATATATAGGATGGTTAAATTCCATCTAGATCACTCACATTCCTCACACGATTCATGATGTACCCAATAATCACCTTTATAGTCCACCCTATTAAAGGTGACATTTGATGATATCAAAGTACATAAATTCTCATGTAGAAATATAGTGATTTCAGGTCGGAGGACCATTACATCATTGTCACTATGAGAATAGCTAATGACACTTCGATGCTCCACATAGAATTCTCATGGTGGGTCTGTCCAGTACATCGTTCTCTAACACATACCTATGCATTGACTTAATATCTCATATATTTATGACCAATGAGATTTGGTCATCATTCAATCCACATACTAGTCTCAATGCATCATTGTTGTCCTATCAACAATGGTACTCGACTAGGGACATTTAAAAGCAATGATACTAATTGTAATTATATAATCTCATGTTCAAGTCACATACTTGAAACTATATAAATTGTATCACTATTCTAAGGAATTTTATTATGTTAACATTTATATAACGCAGTAAATAAAACCATAATAAAATCATTCATTTATTTAATCAAATATAATATCAATTATATCAAATAATTGGCCTCTAGGGCATAAACTCTAACAAGGTGTAACCATGAGACAGAGAGAAAATAGCCTGGGAGCTAGAATTTGAAATTCTTATCTCTTCGGAATTCCAGGTACGTTCGTAAATTTCAGGGACGAAATTTCATAAGGTGGGGTGATTGTAAGGCCCCGACTTTTATAAAATAAAAGTCTTATTTAATTTATGATTATTATTTTCAAAATTATAAAATGTTAAATTGATAAATGGTCAAATGAACAATTAATCGGATAAATGAGCTAATAAAATAGGAGAGGGATTTAATTCTTCTAAGCTACCCATGTGGGCGTCTAAGTGCTGATGTTTTATTATGAGTGGGATATTATAGGGGAACATGTGGGGAAGGGGGAAAGAAAAGAAGGGAAGAAAAAGAGGAGGAAAATGAAAGGGAAGCTCACGGGAGGAATAAGATGAGAGAGACAAAATCATGTGGGAAGAATAATAAAGGAGGAAAAGAAAAAGAAATTATATACTTCCTCCCACCACTATTATTCTCCTAAACCAATATTCAGCAGAAAAGAATAGAGAGAGAGAAAGAGAGAGAAAAGAATAGAAGAAGAAGAGAAGGAAGGAAGAAAAAGATGAAGAAGAATGGGTAATGAAGAAGAAATTAAAAGAAAAAGGTATGTTTAGACCTTTGATTTATTTTTCTATTTAAGTTTTCATAAATTTTATATGAAGAGATTTTGTTCATACTTGATTAAGATGATTTAAACTTGTATAAATGAGATAAATCTAGAAATCAAAAGAAGAACAAAATATGAAGATTTTCAGAAAAATTAGTTTACTACTTGATTTTGTAAAATCCATAACTCTTTGTGTATATTGAGTTACGAGATAAGTCATATATCAAAAGAAAGCCCTGGAAGTAAGCTAACTGCAAAAATATGAACAGCTCAAAAATTCTTTGTGGATTTTGTGTGGTGATAGTTTGAGTGAAACTGGTCCAAAGGATTGATAGTCCGAAAAATCAATTTTATTAAGCTCTATTGCGCGAGTTATAATTTTTAATCCGACCGTTGGATCATTGTAATTCTTGGATATGTTATACATATATAAGTTGAGTAAATGTACACAAAATTTGAACCGTTAAAGAGTAACGTATGATGTGTTATGTATTTAAGGAAGTGACTGATCCAGAAATTATTATAGAAAAATTTTCGTTAAGCATTTCTCTCTATGTTAGAGTCAGAATTTGGAAAAACTTTATTCTACAAAGTTGTAGAGAATTAAATTTTACATGGAAATGACATAAGATCTGTATTTTTCTAATAAAATGGCTAATTATTATGCATTATTGAAATTTCTGAATATTAGAGTTTATAATTAATTTATCAGAAACATTATTTGGGCTGAAATATTTTTACAGGAAGCTTATTATATCATCTTAGAATTTCTGTAAAATTTTGATGAATTATTGAAAAGCAGAAGTAATGATTATAATTTCAAACTATTTATAGTTAGTTTGAAAATAGAAGAAATTCATAGAAAATTCTTTGAATGACGAAAAATTATGAAACTTGGTGAAAAATCTTATAATATTACTTTATAATTTCTGGACAGTTTTGATAAATTGTTGAATAACATAAATATTTATTGTATTTTTAAAGTTATTTATGGTCAGTTTAAAAAGAGAAGAAATTCATAAGAAATTCTATGAATGGTGAAAAATTATGAATTTTGTTAAAAAAATATTATAATAATATAAGATTAATATGTTGATGTTTTAAAGATATAAAAGTATGTGGAGTTAGTATTTATATTTAGAAGCTATTAAATGATTGTTTTTATAAATAAAAATAATTATAGAAAATTGTTGGATAATCTGAAAAATGTGAAAATTGTTTCGAAAGTTCATAATCATATTTCAGAAGTCACTATGTATTTCATTCAATAATTTTCACAGTAGTTATTGCACAGTGACTCATATTATTTGATATGATGTAATGAAACCAGTTGGTAGTATTATTAGTCTATGTTAATAATTGAGAACAATGATTCAAAGATTGAAAATGGTGTTGATTAAAGACAAGTATGATGTGCACATGTTTGTTTAATTATTTTCTTTTTACAAAAGTAAGTTTGGTAGGACGTGCTGGTACTTTACTTTAGTCTAGACCACAACTCAATTATTTTTAAAACGTGTACACGTAGGTTTAATTTTCTTTGTGGGACCATAAATTCCACTACCATTATTATATACCTCATTTGGTTATTTTGTCAAAGCAGGTGTGCTAGTTGTTTACTAAATTTTCAGTATAAATAGGTTGCTCGGTTGAGTAACTAAACACACATCATCATTACACTAAAAATATAGAATTCTTTTACTATAATATTGCGAGTATAATATTGTGAGTATTTCTATTGAGTGCAATGTTACTCCAAGTGTAGATGAGGAATGGAAGCATTGTTTAAGTTGATCAATTTCACAGAAAGAAGAATCAAGTCAAATGCTAAGGTAAGGGATATCATTTTTGTGGTAAGGTATATCATTATTGTGGTAAGAGAGTATCATTTTTATGGTAAAAGGAATATCATTTTTTTTCATACTCCATAATATGGTAGGATATTATTATTCGTTTATTCAATTTATCATTAAATGGTGAAAAGTCTTGAAAAGATTAGAATATCCTTAATAATTTGTGTTTCATCTAATATTATGTTAACAATTTGGACTCTAGATAATTAAGTTGAAAATCAGTAAGATATATGTTATCCTATTATTCTGATTATTTATGTTTATTCATTATATATATCATTCTCATTCTCATGCTTATATTATGTTGAAAGTCATCTTTGGTTAGTTGTGCATAGATGGACTGTTGATTGGTATGATTATGACCAGTGATTATTCGGTATAATCATGACCATTGGTGAAAACACGAATATCCTTAGCCCGTAGTGCATGGATAATTCGTGGTTGTGATACGAATGAATATCATTTCCCATAGTGCATGGATAATTCAGTGATGTAGATTATTTATTGAGCTGAGTCTCAGCGATGAAATATTAATTCATGGATGTGATAATAATGAATATCATTGGCTCGTAGTGCATGAATAATTCGTGGTTGTTGTAAGACCCCGACCTTTATAAAATAAAAGTCTAATTTAATTTATGATTATTATTCTAAAAATGTAAAATGTTAAATTGATAATTTGTCAAATGAATAATTAATCGGATAAATGAACTAATAAAAGAAGAGAAGACATTAATTGTAGCCATGTGCGGCTAATTATTTGGAGAAAGGGAGAGGAAATACTTAGGGGAACATGTGGGGGGGAAGAGAAAAAGAAAGAAAAAGAATGGAAGAAAAAGAGGAGGAAGAGGAAAAGGGAAGGAGTTCACGGGAGGAATTAGAAGAATAAGAGAGAGAGGGAGTAAGAAGAAAGAGGGGAAAAGAAAAAGGAAAAGAAAGGGGGAAAACAAAAGGAAAGAAAAAAATGAAATAAGAGGAGACTATTTCATTATCACTTCCACTCACGGGAAACATAATAGAAATTAGAGGGTGTAGGAAGAGAAGAAAGATAAGAGAGAGAGAGAGAGAGAGTGTGTGAAAGAGAAGAAGAAGAAAATAAAGAAAATAAAGAAGAAATTAAGAAATCAAGAAATCAAGAATCAAGAAAAAGGTATGTTTAAAACATTTGATTTATTTTTATAATTAAGTTTTCATGAATTTTATATGAAGAGATTTTTTTTTCATACTTGATTTAGATGATTTAAACTTGTATAAACAAGGATCAAATGAGAGAAATCAAATGAAAAACAAAATCTGGAATTTTTTATAAAAATTAGTTTACTACTTGGTTTTGTAAAATCCATAACTCTTTGTGTATAATGAGTTAGGAGATGAGCCATATATCAAAAGAAAGCCCTGGAAGTAAGCTAAACTTAGAAATTTGAATCACCCAAAAATTCTTTGTGAATTTTGCGAGGTGATAGTTTGAGTGAAACTAGTCCGAAGGACTTATAATCTGAAAAATCAGTTTTATTAAGCTCTATTGCGTGAGTTATAATTTTTAATCCGATCGTTGGATCGTTGTAATTTTTGGATATGTTATACATATATACGTTGAGTATATATCCACAAATATTGAACCGTTAAAGATTAACGTATGATTTGTTATGAATTTAAAAAGGTGACTGATCCAGAAATTTTGTAGCGAAATTTCGGTAAACCTTTCTCTCTATGTTAGAGTCGAAATTTGGGAAATCATTCTTCTACAAAGTTGTAGAGAATTAAATTTTACATGAAAAGGTCATAAGATCTGTAATTTTCTAATAAAAGGGCTAATTATTATAAATTATTGAAGTTTCTGAATATTGGGAATTATAATTAATTTATCAAAAAACTTATTTGGGCTGAAATATTTTTTACAGAATGCTTATAATATCATCTTAGACTTTTTGTAAATTTTTGATGAATTATTGAAAAGCAAAAGTAATTATTGTATTTTTAAACTATTTATAGTTAGTTTGAAAATAGAAGAAATTCATAGAATATTCTATAAATGATGAAAAATTATGAAACTTAGTGAAAAATCTTATAATGTTATTTTATAATTTTTGGGCAGGTTTGATAAATTATTGAATAACAGAAACATTTATTGTATTTTAAAGCTATTTATGGTTAGTTTAAAAATAGAGAAAATTCATAGGAAATTCTATTAATGGTGAAAAATTATGAATTTTGCTGAAAAATATTATAATAATATAAGATTAATATTGATGATGTTTTAAAGATATAAAAGTATGTGAAGTTAGTATTTCTATTTTGAAGCTATTAAATGATAGTTTTTATAAATAGAAATAATTATAGAAAATCATTGGATAATCTAAAAATTGTGGAAATTATTTGAAAAGTTCAGAATACTATTTTAAATATTTTAGAAGTGTTAGTAAGCTCATGAGGTGTCGGGATGTAAACGCACAAGTAACGAATGAGTTATGATAAAAACAAAAATAATATTTTTATTAAAGTAAAAACGGTGATAATATCAGAATAGTGGATTATCATATATGAGGTTTTAAATTTCTCAAGTTTTATTATTCAGTTCTAAAGTTTTGGAATATGAATAATGATTTTATGCGATAAAGAAAGAAAACTTGAATGAATAATGAATTGTTACTTGGTTTATATGTTATTCGAGATAAATATGATTTGGTGTTGATCCCTACTTTTAATAAAATTTAAATTGTTTATGGTAAGGTATTGATTTGATTCATACGTAAGAAGTCACCATTATTTCATTCAATAATTGTCACAGTAATTATTGCATAGTGATTCATATTATTGATTCCTAATTACGTAAGAAGTCACTCAGTCTTTTATTAAATAATTGTCACAGTAGTTATTGCACAGTGACTCATATTATTTGATATGATATAATTAAACCAGTTGTCAGTATTGTGAGTCTATATTAATAATTGTGAATAATTATTGAAAGATTGAAAATGTGTAAATAATTAATGAATAAAAGGTGGTGATTAAAGATAAGTATGATATGCAGATGTTTGTTCAATTTTTTTTTACAAAAGTAAGTTTGACAGGACTTGTCGACACTCTACTTTTTCTAAAGTAGTATGGACTACAACTCTATTATTGAACAAATTTTATTAAAAAGTGTACAAGTCGGTTAAATTTTCTATGAGGGACCATAAATTCCACTAGTATTATTATATACCTCATTTGGATATTTTGTCAAAGCGAGTGTGCTAGTTGTTAACTAAAATTTCAGAATAAATAGACGTGGCTCGGTTAAGTAACAAAACACACACCATCACTACACTAAAAATATAGAATTCTTTTACTTCAATATTGTGAGTATAATATTGTGAGTATTTCTATTGAGTGTAATGTTACTCCAAGTGTAGATAAGGAATGCAAGCATTGTTTAAGTTGATTAATTTCACAAAAAGCAGAATCAAGTCACATGCTAAGGTAAGAGATATCATTATTGTGGTAAGGGGGTATCATTTTTATTGTAAAAGGAATATCATTTTCTTTCATACTCCATATTATGGTAAGATATTATTATTCGTTTAATCAGTTTATCACTAAATGGTGAAAAGTCCTGAAAGGATTAAATTATCCTTAATAGTTTGTGCTTCATCTATTATTATGTTATCAATTTGGACTCTGGATAATTAAGTTGAAAATCACTAAGATCTATGTTATCTTATTATTCTGATTATTCGTGTTTATTAATTATATATATATATATATATATATATATATATATATATATCATTGTCATCATTCTCATGCTTATATTGTGTTGAAAGTCATCTTTGGCCCGTAGTGCATAGATGGACTTGATATGATTATGACCAGGAATTATTCGGTATAATCATGACCGTAATATTACAAATTGGCCCGTAGTGCATAGATGGACTTGGTATGATTATGACCAAGGATTATTCGGTATAATCATGATTGTAATGTTACAAATGATGTGGTAAAAATCATCTTTGGCTCGTAGTGCATAGATGGATTTGGTATGATTATGACAAGGGATTATTCGGTATAATCATGACCGTAATGTTACAAATGATGTGGTAAAATTCATCTTTGGCCAGTTGTGCATAGATGGACTGTTGATTGGCATGATTATGACCAGGGATTATTTGGTATAATCATGACCATTGGTGAAAACACGAATATCTTTGGCCCGTAGTGCATGGATTATTCGTGGTCATGATACTATTGAGCTGAGTCTCAGCGTTATTGATTTTACAGTTGTATGTCTTAGGCTTGTATTGCAAAGATCAACTATTGATTTACTTGATTATAAATATGAATTGTGATTTAATTATAATCTGTGGTGATTCAGGTGAAGACAGATGATGAAAGTTCTCTTTGTCTTGGGTATAACAAAGAACTGTTGATGAGTATAACAAGAATGAAATATTAACGATGGACTTTTAATCTAGAGGAGATAATAGACATTATTTTCTACTTGCATCTTTTAATGGATTGTTGATTCCACTGCTATTATGGTTGAACACTTTTATCTTCAACCATATGTTCTACATATCTGAATTCTTTTGATAATTTAATTATCTTAAATTATGATATTCTTTACTGGGCTATTTGTGCTCACCCTTTTACTTCACCACCTCTTTCAGGTAATAAAAGTGTAGCTGAGACTAACAGAGAGAACATGGGTATAAAGTGGTGATACGAATTATTCACACGCCTACTCAAATTATGAAACGGTGTGACATTATAATTGTACTGCGAATAATAAAATATATGCAACAGATTTTATACATCATTACTAATTGATTTTTGTGAACAACTATAGGGTGATGTGGACCCGACCTTAAAAGTGTCAAAAATACACCGCATTAGAATGAGGATAACATAAATCTTCTTGTGTTCCTTCGGGACTTGAAATATTTGCTGCTATACTTTATATGGCATTGTAATAATTTGAGTATAAATATTGGCGTATTATATATGCTACAATATTTGTATTGAAACTCACAATATATGTGTCGTCGTATTTTGCACGATAGTTGTATAAATGGAGTTGTCAGTAGTGTATTTTCTGGCAACCCAAGATGGGTTGCGTATACCTATTCTAGGGGCGTCACAGTTGTGATACGAATGAATATCCTTGGCCCGTAGTGCATTGATAATTCAGTGATGTGGATTATTTATTGAGCTGAGTCTCAGCGATGAAATATTAATTCATGAATATGATAATAACGAATATACTTAGCTCGTAGTGCCTGGATAATTCGTGGATGTGATAATAATGAATATCCTTGGCCCGTACTACATGGATAATTCATGGATGTGATACTAACAAATATCCTTGGCCGTAGTGCATGAATAATTCAGTGATGTGGATTATTTATTTAGTTGTGTCTCAGCGATAAAATTGATGTTAAATTTTTAAATCATAGAATATAGTATATATCATGCTCTACTTGACTTTTCTAAAATACAGTTGTATGTCTTGGCTCGTAGTGCAAAGATGGACTGTTAAATTACCTAAGAATAAATATGAATTGTGAATTTAACTATAATCTTTGGTTGTTCAGGTGATGAAAGTTATCTTTGTCTTGGTTACAATAAAGAAATGTTGATGAGTATTACAGGAATACAATATTAATGATGGACTTTTAATTTGGAAGAGACAGTAAACATTATGTTCTACTTGACTCTTCTAGTGGATTATTGATTCCGCTGCTATTATGGTTGAAAACTTTATCTTCTACCATATGTTCTAAATATCTGATTTATTATTGATGAAGACTATTGATAATGTAATTATCTTAAGTCATGATATTCTTTACTGGGCTATTTGTGCTCACCCTTTTGCTTCATAATCCCTTTCAGGTAATAAAAGTGTAGCTGGGACTAGCAGAGAGAATATGGGTATAAAGTGGTGATACGAATTAATCACAAGCCTAATCAAATTATGAAACGGTGTGGCATAATAATTGTAATGAGAACTTAAAATGTGTGTGACATATTTTATACATCATTTTATATTTAATTTTGGTAAACAACAATAGGGTGAGCGAACTCGAATTTGGAAGCGTCAAAAATGTACTCCATTAGAATGAGGAGGACGAAAATCTTCTCGTGTTCCTTTGGAGACTTAAAATATTTTCTAATGTACTTTATATGGCATTGTAATAATTTAAGTATAAATTATGTCGTATTATATACGTAACAATATTTGTATTAAAACTCACAACATATGTGTTGTCGTATTTTGCATTACAGCAGTATAAATGAAGTTTGTATTTGATTTTTGTACCATGTATTTGACGACTCAGAATGGGTGATGTATACCTATTTTGGGGGTGTCACAGTTGGTATCAAAACTTAGGAATATGATCCCTGGCTAAGATGTGAGACTATAATTAGAGGGGAGAGGCGGGTAATTCCTTCGCTAGTATGACCTACCTAAGTTATTTGTTATTTAATTACTAGGTCAGAGTATATGGATAATATTTGGCATGTCAATTAACCCTTGTTTTGAAACTATATTCTAGAATGATATCTGAAATACAGGAGATGAGCAATGGTTGAACCATGAGTCAGAGAGAAAATAGCCTGGGAGCTAGAATTTGAAATTATTATCTCTTCGGAATTCCAAGTACGTTCGTAAATTTCGAGGACAAAATTTCATAAGGTGGGGTGATTGTAAGACCTCGACTTTTATAAAATAAAAGTCTAATTTAATTTATAATTATTATTTTTAAAATTGTAAAATGTTAAATTGATAAATAGTTAAATGAACAATTAATCGGATAAATGAGCTAATAAAATATAAGAGGGATATAATTCTTCTAAGCTGCCCATGTGGGCATCTAAGTGCTGATGTTTTATTGTGAGTGGGAAATTTGGGGGGAACATGTGGGGAAGGGGGAAAGAAAAGAAGGAAAGAAAAAGAAGAGGAAAAGGAAAGGGAAGCTCACGGGAGGAATAAGATGAGAGAGACAAAATCATGTAGGAAGAATAAGAAATGAAGAAAAGAAAAAGAAATTATATACTTCCTCCCACCACCATTATTCTCCTACACAAATATTCAGCAGAAAAGAATATAGAGACAGATAGAGAAAAGAAAAGAAGAAGAAGAGAAGGAAGAAGAAGAAGAAGAAGAAGAAGAAGAAGAAGAATGAGTAATGAAGAAGAAATTAAAAGAAAAAGGTATGTTTAAACCTTTGATTTATTTTTCTATTCAAGTTTTCATAAATTTTATATGAAGAGATTTTGTTCATACTTGATTTAGATGATTTAAACTTGTATAAATGAGAGAAATCTAGAAATCAAAAGAAGGACAAAATATGGAGATTTTCAGAAAAAATAGTTTACTACTTGATTTTGTAAAATCCATAACTCTTTGTGTATAATGAGTTAGGAGATGAGCCATATATCAAAAGAAAGCCCTAGATGTAAGTTAACTGCAAAAATTTGAATAACTCAAAAATTCTTTGTGGATGTTTCGTGACAGTTTGAGTGAAACTGGTCCAAAGGATTGATAGTTCGAAAATCAGTTTTATTAAGCTTTATTGCGTGAGTTATAATTTTTAATTCGACCGTTCGATCGTTGTAATTCTTGGATATGTTATAAATATATAAGTTGAGTACGTGTACACAAATTTTGAACCGTTAAAGATTAACTGTATGATTTCTTATGTATTTAAGGAGGTGACTGATCCAGAAATTGTTGTAGCAGAGTTTTCGATAATCCTTTCTCTCTCTATGTTAGAGTCAGAATTTGGAAAAACTTTCTTATACAAAGTTGTAGAGAATGAAATTTTACATGGCTAATTATTATGAATTATTGAAATTTCAGAATATTGGAGTTTATAATTAATTTATCAGAAAAATTATTTGGGCTGAAATATTTTTACAGGAAGCTTATTATATCATCTTAGAATTTCTGTAAAATTTTGATGAATTATTGAAAAGCAGAAGTAATTATTATATTTTTAAACTATTTATAGTTAGTTTGAAAATAGAAGAAATTCATAGAAAATTCTATGAATGATGAAAAATTATGAAACTTGGTGAAAAATCATATAATATTACTTTATAATTTCCTGACAGTTTTGATAAATTATTGAATAACAAAAATATTTATTGTATTTTTAAAGCTATTTATGGTTAGTTTAAAATAGACGAAATTCATAGAAAATTCTATGAATGGTGGAAAATTATGAATTTTGTTAAAAAATATTATAATAATATAAGATTAATGTGTTGATGTTTTAAAGATATAAAAGTATGTGGAGTTAGTATTTATATTTTGAAGCTATTAAATGATTGTTTTTATAAATAGAAATAATTATAGAAAATTGTTGGATAATCTGAAAAATGTGAAAATTGTTTCGAAAGTTCAGAATCATATTTCAGAAGTCACTATGTATTTCATTCAATAATTTTCACAGTAGTTATTGCACAGTGACTCATATTATTTGATATGATGTAATTAAACCAGTTGGCAATATTGTTAGTCTATGTTAATAATTGAGAACAATGGTTCAAAGATTGAAAATGGTGTTGATTAAAGACAAGTATGATGTGCACATGTTTGTTTAATTATTTTCTTTTTACAAAAGTAAGTTTGGTAGGACGTGCTGGCACTTTACTTTAGTCTAGACCACAACTCAATTATTTTTAAAACGTGTACAAGTAGGTTTAATTTTCTTTGTGGGACCATAAATTCCACTACCATTATTATATACCTCATTTGGTTATTTTGTCAAAGCAAGTGTGCTAGTTGTTTACTAAATTTTCAGTATAAATATGTTGCTCAGTTGAGTAACTAAACACACCATCACTACACTAAAAATATAGAATTCTTTTACTATAATATTGTGAGTATAATATTGTGAGTATTTCTATTGAGTGCAATGTTACTCCAAGTGTAGATGAGGAATGGAAGCATTGTTTAAGTTGATCAATTTCACAGAAAGCAGAATCAAGTCACATGCTAAGGTAAGGGATATCATTGTTGTGGTAAGGTATATCATTATTGTGGTAAGAGGGTATCATTTTTATGGCAAAAGGAATATCATTTTTTTTCATACTCTATAATATGGTAAGATATTATTATTCGTTTATTCAGTTTATGTGACGCCCCCAAAATAGGTCCATTCCATCCAACCCATTCTGAGTCGCCAAATACATGGTACAAAAATAACTACAACTTTATTATTACAACATATAAACTGTGAGTTTAAATACAGATATTGACGTCTAGACAATATCCACACGCAAATAAATTCCCATCACAATTATTGATACATTATTTTACAAAAATGGTGAGGACAACTAAACAACTCTCTCTAGAACCTTCATTCCATACCCCGACTAGTACTCGCTACATTCTCGTCTTCTGAGAAGAAAAATGGAACAAAAAGGAAAAGGGTGAGCTCAACTAGCCAAGTAAAAATATTATGACTAAGATAATATACAACAAATTATCGTTAGTTTTCATCAGAGAAAAATCTAATAAAATACAATAGACAACCCGTTTTAAATCAACCACTGCAGCGGAAACAACAATTCATTAGAAGAGTTAAGTAGAGAATGCAAACTAATATCTTCTATATATGAATTTAAAAGTTCATCGTCGATATTTTATCCCTGTAACATCAATCAATATATATCTGGAATCAAATATTCATCTTTGCACTACAGGCCAAATATATTCATCAGTTGGTCATGTTCATCTAAACACATGTTCATCTTTACACTACGGGCCAAAGATATTAATCAGTCGGTCATGTTCATCTCAATAACTGTTCATCTTTGCACTACGGGCCAAAGATATTCATCAAGAAATCATTCATCTTTTCACTACAGGCCAAAGATATTCAGTTATATCATCATTTAGGACTAAGGATGATGAAAAATATTTTAAAGAAAACGAATCCAGTGAAACAAAGTAACAAATATTAAGGATTCGTACTTTACACAATCCAAGTTCAAAAATACTTCATAAGTAATCAGAGTGGAGTAAAATTCAAGAATGATCAAAACATGGATACAATCAAAGCTAGTATTCATAATAGATATTTTGGACAAAAAGAAGAAATTTTATTTTTCGGTGAATAGTGACGTATTCGTGAATAGTGCCGTATACGTGAATAGTGACATATACGTGAATAGTAACTCCGACACCAAAAGATAGAAATTTCACAAAAAACATCATCATGCTTCGTGAATAGTACTTGTGAATAGTAACTCGTGAATAGTAACTCATGAATAGTAATTCATGAATAGTAACCCCGACATGAAAAAAATTCCAAATTTGATAAAAATTCCAACCAATATTTTGGCATAATGATATTGAAGAAATAATATCATTTGAGAAGAAAATAACATCCCTTACCTCGAAAGACAATATATCTAGTTGAAACACCGGATATATGCTATGACTTGAACTTGCAACGTATAGCAATACTCAAAGTATACTCAAAATACTCACAAGAATACGCTCGATAATATAGAGAGAGAAAACTTCAGTTTCTGGTGTGATTTTCAATTCTAACCTAAGCACCCTATTTATAGGAAAATACTTAGAACACCAAAGCAGAAAATTTAATATAATAATATTATATATATTACAAATTCTCTACGCATATTTTGACAAATGATTTCAGCTTATCTTGCACATGCTAGGGCTGCCCACAAAACAAAAAAAAATGTTTTTCCTATTTTGAATATTTTAAACTTCCAAAAATTAATTATTTCGGAGCTTCGGAACTTCAATAATTCATAATAAATGGTCCTTTTATCAAAAAATTCGAATCTCGCGTTTTTTTATAGGAAATTCAATTGTCTACAACTTTGCAGAAGAAAGTTTTTTCAAATTCCAAACAGAAATTGACCGAAATCCACAAATGGACTATTTTACAGGCTATAATCAAATTTCAGTCAATAAATGGGGTCCACCGACACATAAAACATGCTTTAAATATTCTTTGGTAACAAAAATACTCCTCCTCCATATATACTCATATATCCCACATTTATCGTAAAAATATCATCATTATTATATCATTAAAATATAATAATATATTTAAATGAATTATTTTATCAGAAAAAGATAAAATTTCAATTTTCAATAATTGTCACATTAAAAATTTCCTCCATTTATATCCACATAAAATCAATATTTTCCTCATCATATGAATCAATAATTAATTATTCACAAATAATATTACAGAATCACAATATTTACGACCAAGCAGTTCCTTGAAAAGATGAGGCTTTTTAATAAGAATTTCTCCTTACTGGCGCGCAATTAGGCGACCAAACCTCTCCTTAGACAGTAATGAATTAACGGTAAAAACTACGTCGTTATTTTTAAACAACTTATATTTGTCATTTTTTTCATCCAATCGCTTTTCGTTATGGGGCCCACAAAAGACTGCGCCGTCGTACGAATATTTCCCGACAACACGAATATTCCACGACCAAACGAATATTCCCCGACAACAATGAATATTTTATAACCACTTGCTTATTTTGAAATATTTGCGTATTTTACCCTTAACTATCCACATTAATCAAATCAACCCTTACTATTTCAAAATAATAAATAGAGAAAATTCTATTTTATTAAAAAAAATTGGGGTCTTACAATTTATCATTAAATGGTGAAAAGTCCTGAAAAGATTAGAATATCCTTAATAATTTGTGTTTCATCTACTATTATGTTAATAATTTGGACTATATATAATTAAGTTGAAAATCAGTAAGATATATGTTGTCTTATTATTCTGATTATTTATGTTTATTCATTATATATATCATTCTCATCATTTTCATGCTTATATTGTGTTGAAAGTCATCTTTGGTTAGTTGTGCATAGATGGACTGTTGATTCACTACTACAAAACAGTAAATAGACAACGCGAAAAGAACGTTGTGGTTTCTGTCAGAAAAATATCGTGGTTAAGGGTGTTGTCTATTTGACACCTTTACACAACGTTTTTAAAAAAAAACGTAGATTTGGTTTCAAAAAATTAACAGATGCTTAAAAACGTTGTAGAAGGTATGATTCCACAACGTTTTTTTGGTTAAAAATGTTGTTTAGTATATCAGACAACGTTTAGGCATATTTACACAACGTTTTTAAAATGTTGTAGATTAAAAAAAAAGAAAAAAAATATTGTGGTTCACCTACATTACCAATGCACTTGCAATATGCTAATGCCATGATATATAGCTAAAATTACAAAGAATATTAATGTCATACAATATGTTTACATCCCAATAATTCTTTGTAATGCCAATTACATAAAATATTATATTAATACCATACAATACGTTTACATCTCAATAATACCAAACTATCCCTACATCCCTACAATTTTTAGTTTCAGATTCTGACTTAAACAATTGCATAAAAAATAGTAAGTTAACTTGACAAAAGAGGACAAAGCAAAAGGAACTTAAATCCAAAACCTCCAACTTGTCCTATGAACCACCTTCAGAGATCTAGCCATCTGTTGCACACCCATCATTCATAAGCAACTCTGAATCTGCCTCACAAGAATCAGTCTGCGAAAATTTATGACTATTGCTCCCAATAACACTGCCTAGATACAAATCAAGCTGAGGGTCCTGAGCTTGTAATGTTGGCACGCTTGAAATCACAAGTGCACAGGCTTCTGGATTCTTTCACCACACGTTGTGATCTCCGAGTGTGAAGCTTGATGTTCACCACCTTACCTGCTATCTGTTGGCAACATTGAACACAAGAAGAAGAAGAACCTCCTATCATTCATCAATTTAAATTGCAATTACCATCTTAGTAACTCCAGACCATATCATTACACAAAGATTTAAGAAGTGAAACATCACAAGTTCTATGCTACAAAAATTCTCTTATCCCTCGTACATTTAGGCAATTTAGCATCACATAGAAAAAGTCTATATATTTTACTCCAATAAGCAACAACAACATTACCTACTCCAAACTTAATGCCTTGAAATTCAATTAACTTGAAAAAGAGAAAATAATACCCATGAATGACAATGATAACATATGATTGACCGCTACTTTCTTCAAGTAAAACAGCATAATAAATCACCAAGGAAAGAAAAATCAGTAAACGGGAGGTAGGATAACAACACACCATTCTACAAGCCAAGTCCTCTAGACCCATTGGTTGAGCTGGATGAGAATATAAGAAATGCCTCGAGTACTGGAATCAAAAGAACATAATCAATCACTCTTCAAGTGGTCTCATTTTCACAAAAAGTAAACACATAATAACTATATGAAAACAAATGTTGACAAACAATGCAAATCAACTCTAAAAAAAATCAACAGGAATTCTCATAACATATAACTGATAACCATTTCAACATACCCTTCATTTAGATTAGGATAATCCTAAAGAAATCATGAAAAGTTATCAAGGTCGTATATAAAATGTTGTCTGAAGTAAAGTTTATGTAAAAGCATTGAGTCATAATCTTATATGGTGGACTCAAAGGCTTAACCAGAATTTCTAGATTCCATAAATACATAGTGTCGAACACCAAAAGGGAAGCGCAAACACATACACACATTACATGTGGTTTTGGGGGTGGGGGTGGGGGTGGGGGTGGGAAGACAGCGAAAGTTGCATATATGGATGATTATAGTTTGTGCACAAATGAAGGAGACGGTTGGGTTTTGTAGACCATAACTAGTGTAGCTCACAGATACACCAGTGTAAATACAACTGCACTATTGCATTTTCTCACGAATAAAATATAAATGCTTTTCAATTTCTACAATCTACACTAGTTTAAATGGCTGAAAGAAGCCTTTCTAAAATTCTTACTTGATTGATATTCCAAAACTGTAGACATCTGACTTTTCACTATGTAATTCATTCCTCAATATTTCAGTTGCCATGTAAATGAATGTGCCTACCATATTTTTTTTATGAAAACCACCAGTTGGTTTGCCAGAAGATTTCCAATTTTCTATAGAGACCTGTTTAATCTCTCTCTTGTACTCCACCAATCCAAAGTCAGCCAGATGTGAATTAAGGTTCTTGTCAAGCTGCATCAGAAACATAAGTAATTACTGATGCATTATGAACTCAAATTTGTCCACTTGAAAGAAAATGAAAAGTAGTTAAAAATTAAAGAATAACACTAGCTCATATCATATACACATGTTAGACTAACTAAGAATTGGTAATTACAAGAATATTTGCTGGTTTCACATCCCTATGCACAATCCCAAGGTCATGTAGATACTTCAGAGCATTTGCTGCAAAAAAGATAGGAAATTATAAGCATTGGGAATTGGTAAACTATCATAAACTTTACCCTACCTTCAATAGAAAAAGAAATATAGGAAATTTCCTAGTGCTGGCTAGTGAACTCAAGAGCAGCAGTATACAGTTTCATTATTTAAACACTAACAAATCAAGATCCAGATTGAGGAAAGAATAGCATACAAGTTAATTTCCTAATATAAAGAAAAACTTATAATCTATATTCCTACGGAAGAAACATAAACTCCCAGTATAATCATTTCCTTTCTTGTATTCCTTCATGGTCATGCACATAATCTACCTAATCTTATCTCTCTTCAATTTAATAATTACCATTTTTCCAAATAATCATATCTGTGAACAAGCTACATGCATTAAAGGCAGGTAAAAGTTTTTAAGCTCTGAACATGGAAGACGAAGCTTTATGGTCTACATATAAGTCGTATTTAAAGTGCCTAATTATTTTGGAAACGTCCATTATATGTGGTATTGGCAAAGAGCATTTGCTGCATTCCAGATTTTCATAAGGAAACTCATCTTGGCTTTATACATAGTTTGAAACAAGATATCAAAAAGTACAACGAAAAGAATAATTAGTACAAAAGAAAAGAAGATACCTCGATACATATGAACAAATGAAGAGATTTACAACATCACATAGCTCTATGAAAACTTAATACAAATACTACCATTTGTAGACGATTATTCAAAGGTGAAAGATTTTCAATTTTCATGTAGTTGGAATTTTGAAATATATGAAGAAGCATTTTCCTATAGTTGGAATTTTGAATTTTATATTGTAACTTGGTTTTGCTTGTGGTATCCTATTGATATTTGAGATATAAAGACTATGTTTCTAGTTTCATCTAGATAAAATTAAAGAAGCTGAGATATTCAAGCTATACCTATCTGCAATGCCATCACTAGCACCCGATCTATACTCGGACACCATTCTTCCACATGTATTTTGTCTGCAAGACTACCGGACTCGTAGAATTGAAAGAAAAACATGTAATTGGGCGGCTTCCCCTTCGTAGCAACTAGCCTGGAAACTCCAGGATGATCCAACTTGCTTCATCACCACAAGGTATATTTAAAATCACAAAAAGTTGGCCAAAATCATTATCATACCAAAATACATTACTCTTTTTTATATTATAGTGACTACCTATCTCAATATAATCAAAATTATCAGTATTCCAAATTAATGTTTCAATAACACACTTTTACGCATACATATAAAAGCTTCATATAACTTCAATCTGTATTTCTATTACCCATTACAGTTTTGCAGTTTTGGTAGTGTGTCTGCCTGTCTGGGATACACATTTCCTAGGGTGTATATACAAGTAGAAAAAATAGAGAGAGGGGAAACTAAAGTATGTATATCTGGAATATATATATATATATATATTGACCATAGCAACTGCAATTCCTTGTGAAACTTATCAATGTCTTGAGAAGTAGACAAGATGGGTTTTTTAACAACCCTTTTGCCATCCAAAGTTGCTTCATAAACTGTACTCTCTGCCCCTATAACCCAAAAAACTCACCGAAAAAAGTAATAGAAACTAAACCAGATCTGGGGGAAATTATAATTGTAAATTCATCTTCCTCTTTTTTCCTAATTGAATCGTTATTTTTTCTTTCATATGACTACTCTAGTATATGTAAAAATGGATACACGTACCGCGAACGATTGGGGCTAAGAGAGCGTAAGAAGAAGGGAGATGCAGAGAGATTAATTCGCTGCCGCAACATCTGCGGAAGCATTTGTTAGCCTCTATCATTTCCAAACCCATCCACTGTTGTATACTCTCAATTATGATTGGCAGTTGCCACCCAATTTCTCAACCAGTCATAAACGCTCTGGTTTTGGCCATTTGAACCCTAGTTTTCGTGACTGTTTAGGAGTAGAGAAAGAGAGAAATGTGAAATGAAATACGAAGAGAGAGAAAGAACGGATTTGTAATTTTGAGTTTTCACTTCCGCCTAAATTAAGCTCCGTGTTTTTCACATACACAATGTTTTTTTAGAAAAAAAACGTTGTGTATTTAAAATTAAAAAAATACATTTTTAAATAGATAACGTTTTTGCATATATATTTACAACATTTTTAAAAAAATGTTATAAAAAAATATCACAACATTTTTATAAAAAACATTGTGGTTTAAGTGTTATCTATTAAATACTTTATAGTAGTGATTGGTATGATTATGACCAGAGATTATTCGGTATAATCATGACCATTGGTGAAAACACGAATATTCTTAGCCCGTAGTGCATGGATAATTCGTGGTTGTGATACGAATGAATATTCTTGGCCCATAGTGCATAGAAAATTCAGTGATGTGGATTATTTATTGAGCTGAGTCTCAGCGATGAAATATTAATTCATGGATGTGATAATAACGAATATTGTGATGCCCCCAAAATAGGTATACATCACCTGTCTTGAGTCGCCAAATACATGGTACATAATTTAAATACAAAATTCTTTTATACAGTATGACAAAACGTAACTGAGAGTTTAAAAATTGATAATGTCTCGTAGAGAGTATCCAAACTCAAATAAAGTCCTCATTACAATTATTATCACACTATTTCACTGAGTAGTGAGGACTACTAATGCAAACATCTGGACCGTCACTCTGTTCCCCGGCTAGTCCCAGCTACGTTCTTATTTCCTTAAGAGAACAATGAAAGCAAAAGGGTGAGCTCAACTAGCCTAGTAAAAATATTATGACTAAGATAATGTAGAATAAATTATCATTAGCCTTCAACAGTTTTAAACTGATAAAATATAATAAACATCAAGTTTAACAGCAGCAGAACAAACATAACATTAAAATAGTTAAGTAGAGCATGATATCTACTATCTTCTATGATTTAAAAAGTTTATCATCAATTTTATCGCTGAGACTCAGCTTAATAAATAAACTGTTGGGAGAATGCATATTATGATTTGATATTTTAATGTATATTCTGATGATTATTTGTAAGGTCCTTCAATGAATACATGTACAAGGACTTAGTGATAGATCAAATTGTTAGCTTGATCTGAGCTCTCAACGTGTACCATTCTGTTAGGGAATGTATAGATAGAAAGATCAAAACTGTTAGGTTGATCTAGAGATCTAATAGACTAGTATTGAAGAAATCATAGTGCATCAATCTGATCAACATTTCAGAAGTCAAGGTAGAAAACGTAGAGCCTGAAGATCGTAGTATGTCTTCCTTGAAGGGACTCTTCGGAAATTGTAGAGTAGTCCCAACGTCTTCCGCGCCATATCCACGATCGTAGTATGCTGAAGGAAACACGAAGTTTCCAAGTCAACGATCGTAGTGTGCTCTCGGGAACGTAGAGTCAACAACACGAGCAAGTGAAGATCGTAGTGTTCAAAGGTTTAATGGAAATTGCAGTTTTCTCGACTGATAGCATCGTAGTGTTCAAAGATGTCAAAGACGCTACGATCTGAATCAGTAGAACACCACGATCCGAATCATAGAGCATCATCTGTCTCATGTCCGAAGACGTCGAGCCTCATGATATGTGATTTCAACATGTGAGAAATGGATTCTAGACGCTGCAGTACTCATCAGTCCCAGAGTATATCCTTAGTATGCAACAAAGAAGCGTATTGAATAAGCTGAGGATAATACCATGGGTAAGAGGGACAAAACACCTTTACAGGTGGTAGGTGAGAAAGCAGCCTGCAGTGTCAGTGGGCCAGAATGCAGAATTTAGAAGATGTGCAGAAATGTTTCCATCATAGTGTAGAAAGTTCAGACGCATTTAATGCCACAACGGATGGATCCAATGGATAGTTTTCAACATCACATATATACAGATCAAACAGATGGGAGACTAACAAGCAAGCATTGAACAAACAATGTGAACATCTCTCTCAAGCTCAACTATACGATCTGAGATATTGCAAAGCTTGCTCAGCTACTCAGCTCTTTAGAACAAGTGCTTACATAGCGACTGAGTAGCAACCATCAAGAACACAACATTATCAACCAACTGAAGAAGAGTACCAAGTCTGCTGGACTTGAAGAGTTCGTAGTGAACTGTAAGAAAGACAAGTCTGTTGGACTTGAAGAGTTCAAAAGTGAACTAAGAAGTTCTTAGATTGCTGGTCTAGTGTGATTCAGAAGTTATAACATACATCCTTAGTGGATATCCTACTCGTTAGGTAGAAAAGTGGACTAGGAGCTTTACATTCATATCATAACTGCTATATCTATTATAACTGCCATAACTGCCTCACCCTCATTACTCCATTGCTTGGTAAAGAAGATTAAAACAAACATTTATTATGCAAAGTTTTAATCATTATCAAAGAACAAGTTTAAAACGAAAAGATTTTTAAATATCTATTCCCCCCCTTTCTAGATAACTATTGTGCCATCTAGGAACTAACAATTGGTATCAGAGCAGGTTCTATTTTACAGCTTACACGCTTTAGTAGATCCAATAGCACTCGTACCAAGCGAATCCAGGACCTGGGGAGGCAGCAAGCCACCAATGTGCAACAAGGATAAATTTGCTAACTGGAAAGTCAGGATGCAAGCGTACATGGACTCAATAGATGAAGATCTATTTGAGATCGTTCAAAATGGGCCTTATATTCAAACCAAGCTTGCACCAACCACTGACGATCCAAACCGTATACAGATCAAAGTTAAAGAAGGGTGGACAGACAACGAGAAAAGAGCTGTTCAACTTGATAAGAAGGCTAAGAACATCCTGTTCCAATCCTTAGAGGACGGTCTGTTTGAAAATGTTGTAAACAGCAAAACAGCTAAGGAAGTTTGGGAAGCACTGCTGATCATATACGAAGGAACTGAAGAAGTCAAAGAGAACAAACAGTCCCTCCTGACACAGCAGTATAAAATGTTTGCTCATGTGCAAGGAGAAAACGTGACTGCAACTTATGAAAGGTTCAACGTTCTGCTCAACTCTCTACGAGCATATGGGAAGATCTATCATAACAAGGATCTGATCATAAAGTTCATGAGAGCCCTACCGAGCAGGTGGGATGCCAAGACCACAACAATAAGAGAATCAAAGAATCTTAATGAGGTGACAATTCAATAGTTATACGACAATCTCCTGACCTACGAACTGGAGCTGACCCAACGTGCTGAAACCTTATCAGAAGGAAGAAGGAAGGATAAGGGTGTTGCTCTCAAGGCAACTGAAAGTATATCAAGGGTCAACACTGAGATTGACTCTAATGATGATGAAGACGATGACGATGACGATGACAAGGAAGAATCAGCAAGCCAAAGAAGGTCAGCAATTACAGCAGTCAGGAGCAAATGAATGACCTATGCTACAACTGCAAAAAGCCTGGCCACTTCATTGCCAACTGCAACAAACCTATCAAAGAAAAACTAAAGAAGAAAACACATGCAAAGAAGGAATACAAAGGAAACAAAAGGCCTCAGAAAAGAGACAAAGGCCTGGTAGCTGGAGGATCGTGGAGTGATTCAGACAATGACTCAAATGCTGACTCCAGAGATGAAGAAGAACCACAAATGGCCAATCTGTGCTTAATGGCCAAACATGCAAAGGACAAACAAAGCCGTAATATACATAATGTAAGTCTCAATGAGGTATTTGATTTCAACTCACTTGATGTAGAAATGAATGACTTAAGAACTGCATTTCATGGCATAACCACTGATCTACATCAATACACGAAGTGGTTCGGAGTCTTGTCTAAAGATCATTCACTTCTTCAAGAGGAAAAGAAGAAAGTTCAAGAAGAGCTTGAAACAGCCTTTCTAAGTACTAATCTTCTTTCCAAACTTGAGGCTGAGAATGAAACTTTAAAATAGACAAACACACTCAATGCACAAAGAGAGTCTATTCTAACCTCTAAAGTTGAGGATCTAGAGAAGACTATCTCTACATGAAACAATCTTCATCGTCCATGGACTGCCAACTCTCTAGTTAGAGAAGCACATTCGACAGAACAGGTCTAGGCTTTGGGGAATTCATCTCAGAACCTTGTGTGGAAAAGACAATGGAAACTAGCACTAGTAATGCCTCAAGTTTAGGTAGAGGCATTACCTTTGTGAAATCCTCACAGTTGGAAGAGCCAGTTCAACCTTATTCTACTATTTCTAGTTATATTCAGAGAAGTAAAAGATCTCTCGTTGGTCTGGGTTTCATAAAGGAGAAGAGTAACCCAACCTCAACTCACCAACCTTGAAGAATCGTAGAGTCAAGCAAAACCAACTCTACGAATCAACTGGGAAGGTACAGTAGAGGTAAGGCACACTCATCATTATTTATGAAATCTAAAGACACGTGGAAGAAAGAGAATCAGTTTAACAGAAGGTTAACTAAGGAACCACACAAGTCCAAGTGGAAGTTAAATCACCACACACACATAGGCATGCATCATAATAGATGTTTCATATGTAATAAATATGGTCATAGGGCTACAAAGTGTTATTATAACTCCATGCATGTGAGACCCAAGATTAGACAAATTTGGGTCCCCAAAGGCACTAACAATGAAGGACCCATGCAAATATGGGTACCAAAATGAAGGTTCAAATGTGTTGACAGAAAAAGAGCTCCACGACCTCAACATGGTATCTGGATAGTGGATGCTCGAGGCATATGACAGGGAACAAAGATCTACTATCTAACTATATAGAAAGGAGGGTCCCTCAGTCATCTTTGGAGATAACGGTTCGGGCAAACAAGAGGATATGGCTCTGCTGGCAATGGTGCAGTATCTTTCAGCAAAGTAGCTTATGTGGAAGGACTCCAACACAACCTTCTAAGTATCAGCCAACCTTACGACAAGGTTCAATAAGTAACATTTCTCAACAATCAGTGTCAACTAAGAGATTTGAAGACATCTGCCGTAAAGTTGACCAGAACAAGAGAAGGAAATGTCTACATAGTGGATCTTGGTCAACTAAGCTCTGATGAGACAATATGTTTTCCGGCAAAAGCATCCGAGGAAATGAGCTGGCTATGGCATAGAAGGCTGTCTCACTTAAACTTCAAAAGCATATCCAAACTGGCATCAAAAGACCTCGTAGCTGGCCTACCCAAGTTCAACTTTGTGAAGGAAAGGCCATGAAATGCCTGCTAGCTTTGAAAGCAAACCAGAAGATCATTCAAGAGCAAAACTGCTAACTTCATTGATAAGCCCCTGCAAATGCTCCACATGGATCTCTTTGGGCCAATCCCAACAACCAGTCTTGGAGGAAAAAGATATTCTCTAGTTATAGTCGACGACTACACCAAATTCACATGAGTATTCTTCCTAACCTCAAAGGATGAAACGAGCTCTGAATTAATCAAGATGTTCAGACTGGTTGTGATAACCCAGGATTTCGACTAATCCAAAATTTGCGAATAATTTTTTTTTAATTAATATTAATATTAATTACCAATTTTGTGACAAGTATCTGTGATACGAGTCTCGAGAAAGTCAATTTGTGTATTGACAAATAAATTTAGAGTAGAGTTGTGCTTAACAACTTTAGAAAACCCTAACCCCAATTTTTGGATAGGGATTCGATAGAAAATACAATTAAAATAATTGTATTGTTGATTATGTGTTTTTACGGTTTAGAAATGTTGATCAATAATTGATCGAATAAGGTTTGTAATTAATAAACCTTAATAAAGGATTTAAAACCCTAATCTTAAATTTAGAAAATAAATTGTACAATTAAAACCCTAATTGTACGCCGGGAAACCCTAATTTCAAAACCGAGAATTGTAAACCCTAATTAGGCAACCCTAATTTTTATTAGCATGCCTAAAGTGTTTGTTAAACTTAAATATGATTAGAAAACTCTAATTATATTTTTGTATATTAAATTTCTATTTTAGAAACCCAAATTATATTCTAGAAATTTTATTTTTCTAATTAAACCTAATTTTGAAAATCCTAGAAGTTAGATTTTTAAAACCTAAGGGTTAGGATGTTAGGGTTAAACCCTAGATTGCTCAAACCCTAAACCCTAAGGGTTTGCAACAAATAAGAAAATCTAGAAATAAAAGGAAAAGACCATAATACCCTTTTTATTATTTTTTTAGTAAGCTAACTTGTAGGAAATTGCAACACCTTTAGTTGGTAACCAAACCTTGACTTTTTATAGCCTACAAGTACAGCACATCAACCTATATGCCAGCTATTTCAACAAAGTTCATTGCATCTTTATGATATATATAGATTTGGGAGAGAGAAAGTTACAAAGTTTAGATTATTTTCACCAAAGCTCTCACCTACTCTCTCTCTCACCAAGACCTCCGAATTTGCTTAGTAGATCAGTCCCAAATACTTTCCTTAGATCAACCATAAACAGATTGGGAGCCAAGATCGAAAATTATTCAAGAGAAGGTATAACCCTATTTTTATTTTTGATCTTTGATGCTTGAAAAATTTTTGTGTTTATATGTTTAGAATATTACTATTGGATGTTTATTGAAGATCTATGATGATCCATAATGGATCCATAGCATCAAAGTTGATAAAAATCGAAGATTTTGAAAACTGTTCTTGAGCAGTTTTTGTGGTCTGACAAGTAATGTCAGTCGCCACAGATCTTTGCTCGTTTAAGATTTTTGTTGTTTTAAAGTTTTAATTAGTAGCCTGTTATGTGGTCTTTAAGCTGCAAAAGAAATCAGAGTCATTACATGTTTGGATTTGAAGATATAATCGGTCAAAACCCGTTGACCGGGCATGACCGAGTACTTTCTGGGAAACCCAGAAAGTTTGATTTTTTTGCGTCTGACAACTTTTGTGAGGTCTGTATCTGACAGATTTGATTCTATTTGTTGATGTTGTTGTATACATGTTGTAGCCTGTAATATCGAGTCCAAGCACCTGCCTTTATATTCCATAAACATCAAATTTATTAGATTTTATGGATGGTCAAACTAGACCACCCGAACTGATTTTATGTTTCTGGGAAACCTAGAATCGGTAGGAACAAGGATTCTGTCAGGGTTTGACCGGATTTGATCGAGCGTATATGTTGTTTTTGGACTGAGATCTTAATATCTCGTTGTTAACTGTCATGTTTACTACCATTATAAAGCAAGAAATAACCAAAACAATGATTATAACTTAGATCAATTTGGACTGGAAAGTACCAGGTCGAACTGCCTGGGTTTCTGGAAAAACCCAGGTGACGTCTGATAACGAATTTAGATGCTCAGATCATCATGTTGTGTTGTGCTATGACCTAGATGATGGTCGTTTATTGTAGTGTTACATTTCAGCTACATAATCGAAGTCTAATCTAGCCCAGAAACGTATTACACCGAGAATTATGGTCGGTCAAACAAGGCAGGTTGATAAGCCGGCTGTCAGTGTTCTTGAGCTCAAGAACACCAACAGCGACGCTTTGTGTCGCTAAAGAGCTTTAACGACGGTTTATTTAATTTTTATTTTCAGAATTTCCGATAATTAATTAAAAAATAGAAATAAATTCTAAAAATTACCAAAAATGGTATTAAAAATTATTTTAAATTATGAAAAATAATTTTTGACCAATTGGAATATTTTTCTTCAATATTTATAATTATTTAAATATTAAAGGTATTTAATTTATTTAATTATTGTATTAAATAAATTAGAGAAAAATGATTTAATATTATGAAAAATCATTTTAAATAAGAATAATGTATTTAAAACTATTTTGAGTTATAAAATGTAACTTTTAATATTTTTGGAGAATTTTAATTAATAATTTAATATTAACGATATTAGATTTATTTGATTATTAAATTAAATAAATAAGATAAAAATGATTTTAATGATGTAAAAATCATTTTAATTGAGAATAAAGTGTTAGAAAATATTTTAAATTATAAAATATAATTTTCAATATTTTTGGAGAATTTTCCTTAATAAATTAATATTAATGATGTTTGATTTATTTAATTAATATATTAAATAAATGAATTAAAAATAATTTTATTGATTTAAAAATCTTTTAAAAATGAGAAAAATGGTTTAAAAATATTTTAAGTTATAATTAATGACTTTTAATATTTAGATAATAATTTCATTAATATTTATATATTAATGGTGATGATTTAAAAATGATTTTAATTATTTTAAAATCATTTAAGTAGAATATGGATGATTTAAAAATATTTTAAGTTATTGGTAATAACTTTAATATTTTGAAAAGTATGTTATTAATATTTTGATATTATTAAATATTAATAATGGTACGATTAATTGATAATTAAATCATTTAAAAATGATTCTGATATTTGAAAAATTATTATAAATTATAATAATTGTTTGATAATTATTAAAAGCTTCCGAAAAATATTATTAATGATAATTGACTTATCTAAATTAATATTGAAGCTTAGAGACCAATTTTAATTGACAATAAATGTGTTAATTGTCGGGTAGGGTGATCAGAACATCGAGAATGGACCGAAGTCCAACCAGACTGAATTAGTTTGACTTGTTAAGTGTTTATATAGGTTATAAACACTGTTGTGGCTATGTGGTAATGTGTTTAGGAGAAGTTTGACTGTGAACTACAATGTTGTGTGTTATGTGGATTATTGTGCTAATTGTTAGACCGATATTATTGGTTATAGGTCTTTCGAAAGCAGATAAGTATTTTGTGTAGCTGTAATCAACGGAAGAGGCAAGTTCCCTAACTCAACCTTTAGTTATTTCATTCAATTATTATTGGTGGATAATTATTGTTAATTATACCACGTCCAGGGATTTATTGTTGAAATTAAATTATTGAATTAGAAAATATATATTCGTAGAATTACTGTTGTCGGATATTCATATCTGTAGAAGTTAGAATTGACAGTACAAATAATTCCTGTTTATTATCGAATTATGTTGAGAAATGTCTTAGCCAATTATTCTGATTAGACAAACATTGGTAAAAACTTGTTAGGTTTGAGAAGAGAAGCAAATAGAATTTGAAATCCCAGTATTTCGTTGTAAAATCAAACTTTTGATTCCAAGACTGAGAAGAACAACCTTTTATATAAAGGGAACATTTTGTTGGTCGTGAATTCGACCTTTGCGCGCGTTTTGAGTATTATGCATAATATAGGGTACAAAGAGTTGGCCGGCTCTGAGTACTTGCAGAGGGGTATGATTTAATCTTTATGGTTATCTGATACACCTGAGTATTTATCAAAGTATATCTTTGATATCTACCCGAGAAAATAAAGTTCAAGATCTTGTGTGATCACTCAGTATAAATCTGGAGAAATATTTCATTCGTAGAATTGATTCTAGATTATTCACTAGAATACCGTTGAAACTTTGAAAGCGTTGTACTATTTCATTAGTGAATTATTATGTTGTATAGAATGTGACGCCCCCAAATTCGGGTCTCTTCCAACCCGACAAATGGTGCTACACGGTACTACCATTCATTCACACATTTCCTCAAATAGTCATAAGAGGACTAATATAACTCCATATATATCAAAGTAATATTACATTACCCAGGTTCTTTGTAACCCTTTCATTTGTTCTTGTCATAATATCAATATATTACAGACATTCTTCCTATACTATTACATAAGTATGCTACGGGTTCTTCTTCGCCTTGCCTTTATCCTTGCCGGATCCTTCAGTCCACTCGATCTTAGCTGTGTTCATATGGTTCAAGCAAGAGTGAGCACGGCTAGCTCAGCAAGTACTATAATTCTAATACATAACACGCTTGAAACATAGAACTAATATATCTCCAGTAACTAAACAATAGTTACGAAGTACTATTGGTGATTCAAAATAACACTTCATTTCCTTCAAAACATTTTTCCATCAATATTCAGTAGAATAATAATTATGGCTCAAGATTATGAGCATACATAAGTTCTTTTGAAAAGGACATCCCGGCACTAAGTCCGTAAGTCCGGCATAGCTTACGAGCACTTCTGAGTGATCAGCTCATAGTACTCTATGTTGATCAACACTACATTCTTTAAACGTGTATACGTTTAATTGTGGCAACCTCACGTGCCAGTCGTTAAACGACAAAGACATTTGAACATGTATGGTCCTCGATTGAAAACCATACCAATATAACTCGGTATTTTACCAATCATGCTTGACAGAATCATAATATAAGTCTAGCCGGAAGAATTGGCTTAAGACTTCATCATTCTAGATTTCATGTAAAAGAGTACATGAATTACAAAGCTTGTCCAGACTGAACTGGAACAAGGGTTAGAATACTTGCCTTTGGCGTCTGCTTACTGGTTAATACACGTACACTTTAAGTCTCTATGATTCTACAATTCATAATCATATAACGTACCATATTAGATCATAATTAACCAGGTATACCTTACCCTTCATCTCAATGTAATTCTAACTTAGTTTCGTTATTAAGGGTTTCGGCTTTCATTACGTCATTCATATCCCGCTCATCTTTGATTGATTATAAACATGCATTAGTGTATTACAAGCACCTTACAATGTCTTAATTATGTTACGATTACATCCCAATTCATTATTATTAATTCCTCTTTCATTCTACACTTGGAACCCTTTTTCTCTATCTTCTTCCTTGCACTGGCGCCGCGGCGCCACTAATTGGTCTGTGACTCGCGCTGCGGCGCAAGTTAGCAGTGTGCCATCATCCGGCCTCGCGCTGCGGCGCGGCCAAGAAGGCTTAGAGTCGCGCCGCGGCGCGGACTCTGGTCCTCAGAAAATTTTGAAAATTTTGCTAACTTCCCGGACGCATAACTTCTTCGTTTTAAATCCGAATTGGTCCGTTCAAAAGCCTACGGTTCACAAATTTCATAATCTAGGAGTTCATGCAAGAATTTTATCTATTTGACTTCATTTGCTAAAATTTGACCTATTAGTCCATTTTAACTAAAACGATAAACGTTCGTGAATGTTCAACGCTCATTTCTTCGTTCTAAGTCGGAATCCGGTCATTTTCGAGTCCGCAACTCTATAATGACTACAATAATTTGTCTCCATCGAAAACCAACGTTTCCGACTTCCAATACAAAATATGACTTCTATTCCGAGAATTTCACGAATTCGACGTTAATCGTCTAATCGTGCGAAGTTTGTCAAATCAACCATACTAAGCGTTCTAAGTGGATTTTAACCAACATATAATCATTTCAAGTTTATTTACTACACCAACTTATAAACAAAGTAGGTTTTGACTTATTTCCATAAGTCATTGACTTTCTCAACTTATGAACTAGAAATCTTCATACTCATGACTTACCAATAATCTAAGTCCTTCAATCAATGTTCTCATGTTATAAACAACATACTAACATCATATGACAAGTCCTTCATGATCTTAACAACTTATTAGGGTTCAAGTTGCTTATTCAACTTATTCGGCTTAAGTTCATTCCTTATAACTTATTACATGTTATCCTCAAGCAATCCCCCTTCTCTATCAATCCTATCATAGAAAAGATATAGATAAAAGAAAATGAGTCTTACCCTTGAAGACTTCTATTTGCTTTGGAAACTATCAAAGGTTGAAGTGGCTTATAAGTGCTTTAAGTGACTTATTCTCTCTACCAAATAAGTAGCTTATATGCTTGAGAGGAAAGTGTTTGGATGATAACAAAAACAACCAACAAAATGAAATGAACTTGGTATTTATAGGCCACCAAAGCTTGGGGCAAAATGGACAATAATCAATCCCACCTCCTCATTCCACCTCCTCATTCCACCTCCTTACTATTCACAACTTAACCTTCAAGTCTTCTTGCTAGCCACTTCTTTTACTTGCTCACCACAACACTTGGTCATCACACTTAATCTTGCCCATCAAGACTACCCACTTCCTCACTTGGTTTGACCCATGGGTCAAGACTTCACCTTGGGCTTGGTTAATTAGTCCAACTACTTTCCTATTGGGCTTGAGTTACAATAGATTGGACTTGTGATAATCATACACTTGGGCTTCTATCAATAAACTAGAAATCCCACCAGTCCATTACCTTAAATTCAATAACCTAACATACATATCCTACGTATAATTCTCATATGCTATCTCGTATATTAATTCGAAATATACCTTATCTCATTCTTCGTACATAATAATACAATACGTCATATTATACCTACCTTCCTTACTCCATATAATGTTTACACATTATATGATCACAACTTCCTTCTTTTAACGCTTAATAACCTAACTATCTCAAATTAGGTACGCATGCGAAATATTTCATTTTCCATACTTAGATTATTATTACATAATCGATATCATCTCGATATTATAACATTACGTATTTCTCGGAAGTTCAAAAATAATTCCCGAGCAGAAATTGATGAATAGTGTTTTTCGGAAAATTTCTCAAAAAACTTTTATTTTCGTTTTAGAAATTCAAACACTTTAATTCTCCCACGTAGATAAAATACTACGACGTTACGACGTTACGACGTTTCTAGGTTATAGAATGACATCCATCTTCTCAACACACAATAATAATAAATAATATTATTTTATTCATTATTAAAAGAAATTACAAAATGTTAAATTTTCTGGGGCGTTACACTCTCTCCCCCTTATAAGGATTCTGTCCGCAGAATCTCGCTAAAAAAAAAAAATTACACAAATAATTTCGGGTAATTCTTTTTCATCACTTCTTCTAACTCCCACGTTGCTTCTTCTGCATCGTGGTTCTTCCATATCACCTTTACTGAAACTATACTTTTGTTCCGCAGAACTTGTTCTTTCCTATCGACAATTTGAATTGGCGTTTCCTCATATGTTAAGTCCTTTTCGACATAAATAGGCTCGTATTCTATCACGTGCTTATAATCCGGCTTATAAGGACGCAATACCGAAACATGAAATACATTATGTATTCGTTCTAGGTCTGGAGGTAACGCTACCATGTAAGCTACCTCACCTACCCGTTTTAAAACCTCAAAAGGTCCTATAAATCTCGGACTTAACTTTCCTTTCTTCCCAAAACGTATCTTTCCTTTCCAGGGAGATACTTTTAGGAATACGTATGAACCCACTTCAAACTCTCGATTTTCTCTATGCAGATCTGTAAACTTTTTCTGTCTGTCTTGAGCTGCTAAGAGACGCATCTGAATCTTTTTAACAATATCCGCTGTCTGTTGCACCAATTCTGGTCCCAACATTCGGCGTTCTCCTACCTCATCCCAATACAGTGGCGTTCTGCATTTCCTACCATACAAAGCTTCGTAAGGCGGCATACCTATGCTTGCATGATAACTATTGTTATACGCAAACTCCACTAATGGTAGATGATCATCCCAACTACCCTTGAAATCCATAACGCATGCTCTTAGCATATCTTCTAATGTCTGAATTGTCCTCTCGCTTTGTCCATCCGTTTGTGGACGATATGCCGTACTCAGCTTCAACTGTGTTCCCAACTGCTCTTGCAGACTTTTCCAAAAGTTCGACGTGAATCGTGGATCACGATCTGACACAATCGATACTGGCACTCCATGTCTAGAGATTATTTCCTTAATATAAAGTCTAGCTAACTGGTCTAAGTTATACTTAACCCTAATTGGCAAAAAGTGAGCTGATTTCGTCAATCGGTCCACTATTACCCAAATTGCATCATACCCCTTATGAGTAGTCGGAAGTCCCACCACAAAATCCATTGTGATATTCTCCCATTTCCACTCCGGAATCTCTAATGACTGTAACAAGCCACTAGGTCGTTGATGTTCAGCCTTAACTCTCTGACAAGTTAAGCACTTACTGACGTACTCAGCAATCTCTCTCTTCATGTTCGGCCACCAGAAACTCTGTCGAAGGTCTTGATACATCTTAGTGCTACCAGGATGAATCGAAAACCTTGAACTATGAGCCTCTTGTAGAACCTGCTCCTTTAATTCCGTCTTATCCGGAACCCAAATTCTTCCGTCAAATCTCAATAATCCCTCGTTATCAAGACTATATTTAGTATCTTTTTCATTGGTCAGCCGTTCCTTCATCCGGTCACACTCATCAGTTTTGAGTTGCACCTCCTTAACTCTCTCTACAATGGTTGGTTGCATCTCCATTACAAACAACATTGGTCCTTCTTCTTCACTGGGTAGCTTCACCTCTAACTCCATCCTAGCCATCTCTGTTATTAACTCAGTTTGAGCCGTTAACAAAGACAACTTTTCCCGACCCTTTCTACTTAAGGCATCGGCAACTACATTGGCTTTTCCAGGGTGATACAGAATTTTACAGTCGTAATCCTTTATCAACTCCAGCCATCTTCTCTGCCTCATATTCAACTTCTTCTATGTGAAGATATATTTTAGACTTTTATGGTCCGTGTATATCTCACATTTTTCTCCATAAAGATAATGTCTCCATATCTTTAGAGCAAAAACTACTGCGGCTAGTTCTAGATCATGAGTAGGGTAAACTTTCTCGTAATCCTTCAACTGCCTAGATGCATACGCAATGACCTTACCATGCTGCATGAGCACGCAACCAAGTCCTCTATGCGAAGCATCACTATAAATTACAAAATTTCCCGTGTCATCGGGTAATGACAACACAGGTGCCTCACTCAACCTCTTCTTTAGTTCTTGGAAACTGTTCTCACACTTGTCAGTCCAAGCGTATTTCACCGTCTTCCTCGTCAAATTAGTCAACGAAGTAGCTATCTTTGAAAAATCCTGGATAAATCTCCGATAGTAACCCGCTAACCCTAGGAAACTCCGCACCTCCGTCGGCGTTTTCGGTTGTTCCCAATTCATCACGGCTTCTACCTTCGCTGGATCCACTGAAATCCCCTCATGGTCAATGACATGACCTAAAAATTG
Organism: Panax japonicus; assembly: GCA_020205505.1. Taxonomy (NCBI): domain Eukaryota; kingdom Viridiplantae; phylum Streptophyta; class Magnoliopsida; order Apiales; family Araliaceae; genus Panax; species Panax japonicus. The sequence continues at coordinate 28,277,016 of CM035104.1, read as the reverse complement.
CACCTTCTCTAACCAAAATTCACACTTTGTAAATTTCGCATACAACTTCTCCTTCCTTAATGTTTCCAACACTAATCTAAGGTGTTCAACATGATCTTCTGGCGTCTTAGAATAGACTAGAATATCATCTATAAACACCACGACGAACTTGTCCAAATATTGTTTGAACACTCTGTTCATCATATCCATGAATGCAGCTGGTGCGTTTGTCAACCCAAATGACATCACTAAAAACTCGTAATGACCATAACGAGTCCTGAATGCTGTCTTTGGCACGTCCTCCTTCCTAACCTTCAACTGATGATACCCCGTTCGTAAATCTATTTTAGAAAAATAATTAGCCCCTTTCAGCTGATCAAAGAGATCATCGATCCTGGGCAATGGGTATTTATTCTTTATCGTTAACTTGTTCAACTCTCTGTAGTCGATACAAAGTCTTAACGATCCGTCCTTCTTCTTGACAAACAGTACCGGTGCTCCCCACGGTGACACACTCGGCTGAATGTACTTCTTATCCAACAGTTCTTGTAACTGCACCATCAACTCCTTCATCTCTACTGGCGCCATACGGTACGGTGCCCTGGAAACTGGTGTCGCTCCTGGCACAATGTCTATCACAAATTCTGTCTCCCTATCCGGCGGAAGACCAGGTAATTCACTCGGAAATACATCGGCGAATTCCCTCACTATAGGTATTTGTTCCATGGTTGCTACCACTCTTTCGGTATCAACAACATGGCACAGATATCCTACGCATCCCTTCCTCAGTAATTTTCTAGTTTGTGTCATGGTTAGACAACACGAACGTCCCGGCGATCTATTCCCATAAAATAATACCCGAGGTTGTTCTAACGTCTTTATGTTCACACACTTCTTTTGACAATCTATTATTGCCCCATGGTTTACTAACCAATCCATTCCAAGAATTACATCGAATTCTTCTAACTTTATTGGTAATAAATCTACCGATAATTTACAACCCCGTATATCTACACAACAACTCCTATGAACATCTTCAATAGGAATTATATCTTCGTTTGCTACCTTAATATTTACAGGTATAGGTAACTTTTTGGGAAGTAGTCCTAATCGTTTAGCAAAACCGCATGCTATAAATGAACAGGTAGCACCCGAATCAAACAGTACGTACGCATTGATATCGTTGATCGGGATAATACCTGCAACAACGTCCCCTGATACAACCGCATCCTGGACTGTCATGTTAAAGGTACGACCCATCGGCCTACCCTGCTGAGCTGGACCCCCAATAGCTAACTTACCGCTATTAGTGCCCTGATTCCCGTCCGTCCCCTTCTTCGGGCAGTTCTTTGCCATGTGGTCGGTTGACCCACACACAAAGCATCCATGATTCTTTTTCGGACTCGGACAATTTGGCGCAATATGCCCCTCCTGTCCGCAGTTGTAACAGACGGCCTTCCCCTTGAGACAGACTCCTAAATGAGTCTTTCCACAGGTCTTGCAGGCCTCCATTCTTCTCTTTGGGTCTCCTTGCTTCACTCCGGTATTCCCAGAGTTAATTACCTTCCTCTTTTGACCCTCGCCACTCCCACTGGCTCCCTCAATCTTGACTCTCCCGTCAACCTTCCCCTTATTCCTCTTTTCCTTGTGGTATTGGCTCAACGCCTCACTACCACCTTCGGCGATTATCGCCTTCTCTAAAACGATCCCAAAAGAAGTACTTTGGAATACGGATATACGGTTATAGAGCCAGGGTTTCAAGCCCTGCTCGAACCGTCGCGCCTTCCTCACCTCGGTATCCACTTGGTGTGGAGCGAACCTAGCCAGTTCATTGAACTTGGCAGCGTATTGGGGAACCGTCATTTCCCCTTGTTTCAGCTCTAAAAACCGCATCTCCATCCTTCCCTGCATGCTCGTGGGAAAGTAGTTCTCGAAGAATATCTCCTTGAATCTATCCCACGTTAAAGTCGTTATCCCGACCCTAGCCTGATTGGCTTCCCACCAAAAATTGGCCTCTCCCTTCATCATATAGGTTGCAAAGGCAAACTTCTGGGCCTCATCAACATTTGCAATTACGAATGCCTTCTCTATCTCCTTAACCCACGTTTGGGCTTCGATTGGGTCCGTAGTTCCTTTGAACTCCGGCGGACCTACACTCTTAAAATCCTTAAAGGTAGTAGCTCGTGCTACTCCTGGATTTACGGGGATATTAGCCCCTGTTCTATTAAAGGCGGCTGTTAATAAATTAACAAACTCCTGCATCGCGTTAACCGGACCTCCCTCCGGTTGATTTACGTTCGCACCTTGATTACGTTGCACTCTTCTCGGCGGCACTTTGCCTGATACATTAAACACATTACGTTATTATTCCTTTCTTTATTAGCTATCATTAATATAAAACAATAACTCCAAACATTCATAACTCATTGCTTTCCATAAAACGATCTTTATATACATTCTTTGTAGTATAATACTACATCGGTTACATACTCAGCCTAAGCTGATTACATTACTTTCCCGCTATCACTTTCCAAAAATTGGGATTTACAAAAGACTACCCTTTACTATACAAAAAGGGTTTTACATCACTACTACTTACAAAAATATCTACAAACTACTCTAACCACCACTAAACTACATCTGCCTCAATGCATTATTGAAATCTGCCTTGGCCAGACCGGCAATGATATCACGGCTAATAGTATGCCGCGTTTGCCCCACCTCCACCGGATATCCAGCTACCTGCTGCTGAAAATCCGTGTGAGAACTCCTATAGATATAGGACATCCTCCCTATTTTCTGCACTTTTGTCTTGAGCTCCTCCTTGAGCTCCAAGACCTCGTGCTTTAAATCCTGGACTTTGTCCTTAGCCAAAATCCTCTCGTCATGCTCCTGCTCCCACATGGACTCGACATCAGTCTTGTCCTCTATAAGCATTTGAAGCTCTACCTTCAGCTCCTTAACCTCCTGACAGTAATGGATATTTCTATCCAACACTGACATAAACAGAGACATCATCGACCCCCAGGAGCTATCTCTGCTGCTATAGCCACTGGGTTAAAGGAGACTGTCTCTACCTCCTCCTCTATCATCCCGTCAAATACTGACATGTAGTCAGCTTCTTCTGAGTCTTCAGACTCAATGATTACTACTTCTGGCTCTGCTGCTATAGGGTTCGGTACAACCTCTACTTGGTTCACCGACTCTTCACTTATGGTCTGTTCATAAACAAACATCCCGTTTACTCCTGACATCTACATAAAACAAATGAGTTGATTAGTACACGTCAGTAAAATAATAAAAATACATATCATAATCATAATGCATTTTTATAAGGTTATTTTCTTCTTTTTTTTTTGTATTTCTTTGATTCTTCCTAAGGTTATGGCTTAAGGTTTTAATTCCCCCCTTAAGTTTTATAACCTCTTGATCTGATACCAACCTGTGACGCCCCCAAATTCGGGTCTCTTCCAACCCGACAAATGGTGCTACACGGTACTACCATTCATTCACACATTTCCTCAAATAGTCATAAGAGGACTAATATAACTCCATATATATCAAAGTAATATTACATTACCCAGGTTCTTTGTAACCCTTTCATTTGTTCTTGTCATAATATCAATATATTACAGACATTCTTCCTATACTATTACATAAGTATGCTACGGGTTCTTCTTCGCCTTGCCTGTATCCTTGCCGGATCCTTCAGTCCGCTCGATCTTAGCTGTGTTCATATGGTTCAAGCAAGAGTGAGCACGGCTAGCTCAGCAAGTACTATAATTCTAATACATAACACGCTTGAAACATAGAACTAATATATCTCCAGTAACTGAACAATAGTTACGAAGTACTATTGGTGATTCAAAATAACACTTCATTTCCTTCAAAACATTTTTCCATCAATATTCATTAGAATAATAATTATGGCTCAAGATTATGAGCATACATAAGTTCTTTTGAAAAGGACATCCCGGCACTAAGTCCGTAAATCCGGCATAGCTTACGAGCACTTCTGAGTGATCAGCTCATAGTACTCTATGTTGATCAACACTACATTCTTTAAACGTGTATACGTTTAATTGTGGCAACCTCACGTGCCTGTCGTTAAACGACAAAAACATTTGAACATGTATGGTCCTCGATTGAAAACCATACCAATATAACTCGGTATTTTACCAATCATGCTTGACAGAATCATAATATAAGTCTAGCCGGAAGAATTGGCTTAAGACTTCATCATTCTAGATTTCATGTAAAAGAGTACATGAATTACAAAGCTTGTCCAGACTGAACTGGAACAAGGGTTAGAATACTTGCCTTTGGCGTCTGCTTACTGGTTAATACACGTACACTTTAAGTCTCTATGATTCTACAATTCATAATCATATAACGTACCATATTAGATCATAATTAACCAGGTATACCTTACCCTTCATCTCAATGTAATTCTAACTTAGTTTCGTTATTAAGGGTTTCGGCTTTCATTACGTCATTCATATCCCGCTCATCTTTGATTGATTATAAACATGCATTAGTGTATTACAAGCACCTTACAATGTCTTAATTATGTTGCGATTACATCCCAATTCATTATTATTAATCCCTCTTTCATTCTACACTTGGAACCCTTTTTCTCTATCTTCTTCCTTGCACTGGCGCCGCGGCGCCACTAATTGGTCTGTGACTCGCGCTGCGGCGCGAGTTAGCAGTGTGCCATCATCCGGCCTCTGGTCCTCAGAAAATTTTGCAGTTTTTGAAAATTTTGCTAACTTCCCGGACGCATAACTTCTTCGTTTTAAATCCGAATTGGTCCGTTCAAAAGCCTACGGTTCACAAATTTCATAATCTAGGCGTTCATGCAAGAATTTTATCTATTTGACTTCATTTGCTAAAATTTGACCTATTAGTCCATTTTAACGAAAATGATAAACGTTCGTGAACGTTCAACGCTCATTTCTTCGTTCTAAGTCGGAATCCGGTCATTTTCGAGTCCGCAACTCTATAATGACTACAATAATTTGTCTCCATCGAAAACCAACGTTTCCGACTTCCAATAAAAAATATGACTTCTATTCCGAGAATTTCACGAATTCGATGTTAATCGTCTAATCGTGCGAAGTTTGTCAAATCAACCATACTAAGCGTTCTAAGTGGATTTTAACCAACATATAATCATTTCAAGTTTATTTACTACACCAACTTATAAACAAAGTAGGTTTTGACTTATTTCCATAAGTCATTGACTTTCTCAACTTATAAACTAGAAATCTTCATACTTATGACTTACCAATAATCTAAGTCCTTCAATCAATGTTCTCATGTTATAAACAACATACTAACATCATATGACAAGTCCTTCATGATCTTAACAACTTATTAGGGTTCAAGTTGCTTATTCAACTTATTCGGCTTAAGTTCATTCCTTATAACTAATTACATGTTATCCTCAAGCAATCCCCCTTCTCTATCAATCCTATCATAGAAAAGATATAGATAAAAGAAAATGAGTCTTACCCTTGAAGACTTCTATTTGCTTTGGAAACTATCAAAGGTTGAAGTGGCTTATAAGTGCTTTAAGTGACTTATTCTCTCTACCTAATAAGTAGCTTATATGCTTGAGAGGAAAGTGTTTGGATGATAACAAAAACAACCAACAAAATGAAATGAACTTGGTATTTATAGGCCACCAAAGCTTGGGGCAAAATGGACAATAATCAATCCCACCTCCTCATTCCACCTCCTCATTCCACCTCCTTACTATTCACAACTTAACCTTCAAGTCTTCTTGCTAGCCACTTCTTTTACTTGCTCACCACAACACTTGGTCATCACACTTAATCCTTGCCCATCAAGACTACCCACTTCCTCACTTGGTTTGACCCATGGGTCAAGACTTCACCTTGGGCTTGGTTAATTAGTCCAACTACTTTCCTATTGGGCTTGAGTTACAATAGATTGGACTTGTGATAATCATACACTTGGGCTTCTATCAATAAACTAGAAATCCCACCAGTCCATTACCTTAAATTCAATAACCTAACATACATATCCTACGTATAATTCTCATATGCTATCTCGTATATTAATTCGAAATATACCTTATCTCATTCTTCGTACATAATAATACAATACGTCATATTATACCTACCTTCCTTACTCCATATAATGTTTACACATTATATGATCACAACTTCCTTCTTTTAACGCTTAATAACCTAACTATCTCAAATTAGGTACGCATGCGAAATATTTCATTTTCCATACTTAGATTATTATTACATAATCGATATCATCTCGATATTATAACATTACGTATTTCTCGGAAGTTCAAAAATAATTCCCGAGCAGAAATTGATGAATAGTGTTTTTCGGAAAATTTCTTAAAAAACTTTTATTTTCGTTTTAGAAATTCAAACACTTTAATTCTCCCACGTAGATAAAATACTACGACGTTACGACGTTTCTAGGTTATAGAACGACATCCATCTTCTCAACACACAATAATAATAAATAATATTATTTTATTCATTATTAAAAGAAATTACAAAATGTTAAATTTTCTGGGGCGTTACATAGAATACGAGAAAACTTGTTATTGAATAACGATTTGTTCAGCTATTTCAAAGTTCCCCGAACTTTGGTTTCATTCTATCAAAATAGATAGTCTGTTGTTTTGAATCCTTATACATTTATTGTATGTATTAACTTGCGGGGCAAATTAGTTGCTCACCCTTGCTAAATAAAACTTTTCAGCTAGGGACGAAGTGGCAGGAAGTGCTGTGAAGGATAAAGGCAAAGGCGTTGTAATAAATTAATTATGATTAGCATATTTAATATGTTGTATTGTAAACCCTTTTTGTATATCCAAAGGGTATGTTTGTAAAGTTAAGGTTAGTGAACCTGGGTGTTGTATTATTATTAAACTCTGATAAAATCTTATGAAAGTTACTATCTATATATATTATGGATAGTTAAGTGTTATTTATATTGTGGATCGTGAACACCAAACTCGGGAGTCCGGTAACCCGGATTTGGGGGTGTCACAGGTTGGTATCAGAGCTGTAGTGACCAAGGTGTCATCAGCTGGTAGTAGAGCTGTAGGTTATAAACTTTAAGTGGGGTGGGGAAAACCCTAGGATTATAACCATAGCAAGATAGAGAATACTCATTTAGAGTACTAAGTGAGGGATTGCTGAAGCGTATCGATAGTGAGATAAGTAAATTCGTAGTGTGAGAAATTTGTACTGGTGAAGTACTAATCAAGTTGTTTAAAACTGATTGTAGAATGTCGGGAGAAGATGAAATGAGTACGGAGAAGCCAGCGGCTGTCGCACCAATGCCAGTAGCCGGGGTGCCAGCACAGAGCGAATCGGTTGAAGAAGTGGGGAAAGATGAACCAATGATCAATCTTGGGAGTGATCATGACGATTATCCTGAGATGTATCTAAGTGGTGATGAGGAGGCGGAGTCTGAAGAAGTTAGGGTGGAACTAAAGAATAAGATCAAGGTTGGTAAACAAGATCAGCTATCTATAGAAGTCCAAGAACTCCGAAGAAAAGTATTTCTTTTGGAGGAGTTGTGGAAGACAGAGCGGGTGTTACGTGAAATGACTGAAGAACGGAATGAGCTGAAAGCGCAGGTGGAATGAATGAAGGCTGAAGGTGGTGGATCATCTGAAGGAACCAGCAAAAAGGACAAGAAGAAAAGAAAGAGGAACAAAGACAGCGACAAATCTGGAAATTCAAACCCGAAGAAAAAGAAAGCTTGTAGTAAGTGTGGTAAAACTCACGTGGGGGAATGCATGATGTGGAAGAACGTGTGCTTCAACTGTAAGCAGGAAGGACATATCTCTTTGCATTGTCCTAAACCGAATATGAAGAAGTGTTTTTCATGTGGGCAGACGGGTCATGGATTCAATAAGTGTCCCAACAAGAAGAAGATTGGTGAAGGAAGTGGTCGGTAGACAACTTAGATATATGTAATAATATCTTTTGGTAGAAGTTTCTGATATTAAGATATGTAATATCAAGAACGATGTTTGAACATATGTAAATATATGTTTTTATGAATAAAATCTTTATTTTCTATATGAATATAAGATTAAAATGAATTTGTGTGTTCTTAAAACTCATACTTATGGTATGTTCATGACTCATAATTATATGAATTGTCCTGAACCCCTCAGCGAATGGACGCCAAAGGTCTGACTAGGATAAGTTCATACACTCATATGATTGTGGCAAGTTACTGAACTCCTAAGTGTGATAAGTTTGATGAACTGGAAATAGTAATGTGAAATTTGAGAATATCAACTTTTTGTGTAAAGTTGGGGAATTGCAACTTTTGTAAAGTTGAGTGTGTTAATCCTAGTATTATTTTAAAGGGATAGTTATATGTGTTAAGTACTATAGGTACTATGTGCTATTTGAATAAATATGCAATTACTTGAGAATTATGTGTTGAATTCTTATTGTGTTAAGAATTTGTGTAGAATAAGAGTATTAATATAAGATTTTCATTTAAATCAGATCATGCCGCCTAGAAGACAGAATCGAAACCAAAGAGAAGAACAATCAGTGAATGATGAAGGAGGTCAAGCGGACCAGATGCAGAATTTTGTGGATATGCTATCCCAAGCTATGGAAAATAGGGCTCCAGCCAGGGGAAGACCAAGGGATCAACCAGCCGACAGATTGGCTAATTTTAAGGATTTTAAAGCGGTAGGACCGCCTGAATTCAAGGGGACTACGGATCCGATTGAAGCTCAAACTTGGGTGAAAGAGATGGAAAAAGCGTTCGTGATTGCACGAGTGGCAGAAGAGCAAAAGACGGCTTTTGCAACATATCTAATGAAGGGAGAAGCCAATTATTGGTGGGAAACCAATCAAGCAAGAGCTGGTACAGCGGTGGTGACGTGGACAAGATTTAAGGAGTTGTTCTTTGAGAACTACTTCTCGCCGAGTATGCAAGCTCGGATGGAAGTTAAGTTCTTGGAACTTAAGCAGGAGAATTTGTCTGTCTCGGAGTATGCTGCTAATTTCAACGAATTGGCATGATTTGCACCTCATCAGGTGGATACCGAAGTTAGAAAAGCAAGAAGATTTGAGAACGGATTGAAGCCGGGGATTTACAACAAAGTAGCTGTGCTGCAGATCAACACTTTTGCGGCTCTATTGGAGAAAGCATTAATTGCTGAAGGAGGAAGCGAGGCTGCATCTCGTTTTCATCAGGAGAAGAAGAAGAATACCAATGAGGGTGGAAGAAGTGGTGGTAGTAACCCGAATAAAAGGAAGTGGAGTGAGATTACCCAATCGGGTAGCAAAGCTGAAGGGAATAAGAAAGGAGGAGTGCCTTGTGCAAATTGTGTGAAGTATCATGCAGGTGTTTGTTTGAAGAGGAACTAGGTTTGTTACAACTGCGGACAAGAGGGGCATATGTCGCCAAATTGTCCCAGCCCGAAAAAGATTCAAGGTTGCTATGCGTGCGGATCGACTGATCATCTGGTGCGGAACTGTCCGAAGAAGAATGCAGAAAAAGAATGTGCCAACAAGGGACCTGGTGGTGGGACCTTGGCGATTCGAGGACCTGCACAGCCAAGAAGACCAACAGCCCGTACATTCAACATGACGGTGCTAGATGCGGTAGCTACTCAGGAGGTGGCAGCAGGTAACGATTTCGCTTAAATACTTAAATTACGCGATTGATATTGGATAAATATGGCTGTGAATTGTTTTCTTTTATAGATTCAAGTCATACGTTGGAATTTGAAACACAAATTAATATTGTGTTGATAAAAACGAATTGATGATACAACTTTAAAAGATTGTAGAGAATAAGAAAGCGGTGATTCCGAGGACGGAATCCTTTTAAGGAGGGGTGAATGTGATAACCCAGGATTTCAACTAATCCAAAATTTGCGAATAATTTTTTTTTAATTAATATTAATATTAATTACCAATTTTGTGACAAGTATCTGTGATACGAGTCTCGAGAAAGTTAATTTGTGTATTGACAAATAAATTTAGAGTAGAGTTGTGCTTAACAACTTTAGAAAACCCTAACCCTAATTTTTGGATAGGGATTCGATAGAAAATACAATTAAAATAATTGTATTGTTGATTATGTGTTTGTACGGTTTAGAAATGTTGATCAATAATTGATCGGATAAGGTTTGTAATTAATAAACCTTAATAAGGGATTTAAAACCCTAATCTTAAATTTAGAAAATAAATTGTACAATTAAAACCCTAATTGTACGCCGGGAAACCCTAATTTCAAAACCGGGAATTATAAACCCTAATTAGGCAACCCTAATTTTTATTAGCATGCCTAAAGTTTTTGTTAAACTTAAATATGATTAGAAAACTCTAATTATATTTTTGTATATTAAATTTCTATTTTAGAAACCCAAATTATATTCTAGAAATTTTATTTTTCTAATTAAACCTAATTTTGAAAATCCTAGAAGTTAGATTTTTAAAACCTAAGGGTTAGGATGTTAGGGTTAAACCCTAGATTGCTCAAACCCTAAACCCTAAGGGTTTGCAACAAATGAGAAAATCTAGAAATAAAAGGAAAAGACCATAATACCCTTTTTATTATTTTTTTAGTAAGCTAACTTGTAGGAAATTGCAACACCTTTAGTTGGTAACCAAACCTTGACTTTTTATAGCCTACAAGTACAGCACATCAACCTATATGCCAGCTATTTCAACAAAGTTCATTGCATCTTTATGATATATATAGATTTGGGAGAGAGACAGTTACAAAATTTAGCTTATTTTCACCAAAGCTCTCACCTACTCTCTCTCTCACCAAGACCTCCGAATTTGCTTAGTAGATCAGTCCCAAATACTTTCCTTAGATCAACCATAAACAGATTGGGAGCCAAGATCGAAAATTATTCAAGAGAAGGTATAACCCTATTTTTATTTTTGATCTTTGATGCTTGAGAAATTTTTGTGTTTATATGTTTAGAATATTATTATTGGATGTTTATTGAAGATCTATGATGATCCATAATGGATCCATAGCATCAAAGTTGATAAAAATCGAAGTTTTTGAAAACTGTTCTTGAGCAGTTTTTGTGGTCTGATAAGTAATGTCAGTCGCCACAGATCTTTGCTCGTTTAAGATTTTTGTTGTTTTAAAGTTTTAATTAGTAGCCTGTTATGTGGTCTTTAAGCTGCAAAAGAAATCAGAGTCATTACATGTTTGGATTTGAAGATATAATCGGTCAAAACCCGTTGACCGGGCATGACCGAGTACTTTCTGGGAAACCCAGAAAGTTTGATTTTTTTGCGTCTGACAACTTTTGTGAGGTCTGTATCTGACAGATTTGATTCTGTTTGTTGATGTTGTTGTATACATGTTGTAGCCTGTAATATCGAGTCCAAGCACCTGCCTTTATATTCCATAAACATCAAATTTATTGGATTTTATGGATGGTCAAACTAGACCACCCGAACTGATTTTTTGTTTCTGGGAAACCCAGAATCGGTAGGAACAAGGATTCTGTCAGGGTTTGACCGGATTTGATCGAGCGTATATGTTGTTTTTGGACTGAGATCTTAATATCTCGTTGTTATTTGTCATGTATACTACCATTATAAAGCAAGAAATAACCAAAACAATGATCATAACTTAGATCAATTTGGACTGGAAAGTCCCAGGTCGAACTGCCTGGGTTTCTGGAAAAACCCAGGTGACGTCTGACAACGAATTTAGATTCTCAAATCATCATGTTGTGTTGTGCTATGACCTAGATGATGGTCGTTTATTGTAGTGTTACATTTCAGCTACATAATCGAAGTCTAATCTAGCCCAGAAACGTATTACACCGAGAATTATGGCCGGTCAAACAAGGCAGGTTGATAAGCCGGCTGTCAGTGTTCTTGAGCTCAAGAACACCAACAGCGACGCTTTGTGTCGCTAAAGAGCTTTAGCGACGGTTTATTTAATTTTTATTTTCAGAATTTTCGGTAATTAATTAAAAAATAGAAATAAATTCTAAAAATTACCAAAAATGGTTTTAAAAATTATTTTAAATTATGAAAAATAATTTTTGACCAATTGGAATATTTTTCTTTAATATTTATAATTATTTAAATATTAAAGGTATTTAATTTATTTAATTAGTGTATTAAATAAATTAGAGAAAAATGATTTTATATTATGAAAAATCATTTTAAATAAGAATAATGTATTTAAAAATATTTTGAGTTATAAAATGTAACTTTTAATATTTTTGGAGAATTTTATTAATAATTTAATATTAATGATATTAGATTTATTTGATTATTAAATTAAATAAATAAGATAAAAATGATTTTAATAATGTAAAAATCATTTTAATTAAGAATAAAGTGTTAGAAAATATTTTATATTATAAAATATAATTTTCAATATTTTTGGAGAATTTTCCTTAATAAATTAATATTAATGATGTTTGATTTATTTAATTAATATATTAAATAAATGAATTAAAAATGATTTATTGATTTAAAAATCTTTTAAAAATGAGAAAAATGGTTTAAAAATATTTTAAGTTATAATTAATGACTTTTAATATTTAGATAATAATTTCATTAATATTTATATATTAATGGTGATGATTTAAAAATGATTTTAATTATTTTAAAATCATTTAAGTAGAATATGGATGATTTAAAAATATTTTAAGTTATTGGTAATAACTTTAATATTTTGAAAAGTATGTTATTAATATTTTGATATTATTAAATATTAATAATGGTACGATTAATTGATAATTAAATCATTTAAAAATGATTCTGATATTTGAAAAATTATTATAAATTATAATAATTGCTTGATAATTATTAAAAGCTTCCGAAAAATATTATTAATGATAATTGACTTATCTAAATTAATATTGAAGCTTAGAGACCAATTTTAATTGACAATCAATGTGTTAATTGTCGGGTAGGGTGATCAGAACATCGAGAATGGACCGAAGTCCAACCAGACTGAATTAGTTTGACTTGTTAAGTGTTTATATAGGTTATAAACACTGTTGTGGCTATGTGATAATGTGTTTAGGAGAAGTTTGACTGTGAACTACAGTGTTGTGTGTTATGTGGATTATTGTGCTAATTGTTAGACCGATATTATTGGTTATAGGTCTTTCGAAAGTAGATAAGTATTTTGTGTAGCTGTAATCAACGGAAGAGGCAAGTTCCCTAACTCAACCTTGAGTTATTTCATTCAATTATTATTGGTGGATAATTATTGTTAATTATACCACGTCCAGGGATTTATTGTTGAAATTAAATTATTGAATTAGAAAATATATATTCGTAGAATTACTGTTGTCGGATATTCATATCTGTAGAAGTTAGAATTGACAGTACAAATAATTCCTGTTTATTGTCGAATTATGTTGAGAAATGTCTTAGCCAATTATTCTGGTTAGACAAACATTGGTAAAAACTTGTTAGGTTTGAGAAGAGAAGCAAATAGAATTTGAAATCCCAGTATTTCGTTGTAAAATCAAACTTTTGATTCCAAGACTGAGAAGAACAACCTTTTATATAAAGGGAACATTTTGTTGGTCGTGAATTCGACCTTTGCGCGCGTTCTGAGTATTATGCATAATATAGGGTACAAAGAGTTGGCCGGCTCTGAGTACTTGTAGAGGGGTATGATTTAATCTTTATAGTTATCTGATACACCTGAGTATTTATCAAAGTAAATCTTTGATATCTACCCAAGAAAATAAAGTTCAAGATCTTGTGTGATCACTCAGTATAAATCTGGAGAAATATTTCATTCGTAGAATTGATTCTAAATTATTCACTAGAATACCGTAGAAACTTTGAAAGCGTTGTACTCTTTCATTAGTGATTTATTATGTTGTATAGAATACGAGAAAACTTGTTATTGAATAACGATTTGTTCAGCTATTTCAAATTAGTTCCCCGAACTTTGGTTTCATTATATCAAAATAGATAGTCTGTTGTTTTGAATCCTTATACATTTATTGTATGTATTAACTTGCGGGGCAAATTAGTTGCTCACCCTTGCTAAATAAAACATTTCAGCTAGGGACGAAGTGGCAGGAGGTGCTGTGAAGGATAAAGGCAAAGGCGTTGTAATAAATTAATTATGATTAGCATATTTAATATGTTGTATTGTAAACCCTTTTTGTATATCCAAAGGGTATGTTTGAAAAGTTAAGGTTAATGAACCTGGGTGTTGTATTATTATTAAACTCTGATAAAATCTTACGAAAGTTACTATCTATATATATTATGGGTAGTTAAGTGTTATTTATATTGTGGATCGTGAACACCAAACTCGGGAGTCAGGTAACCCGGATTTGGGGGTGTCACACTGGTGATGAACGAGAAAGAAGAAAAAATCAAGGCCATAAGGAGTGATCATGGAAGAGAATTCGATTTCTCAGAAATAGACAACTTCTGCTCAGACAATGGCATTAGTCATAACTTCTCAGCTCCACGAACTCCTCAACAAAATGGAGTTGCTGAAAGAAAGAACAGAACCCTGATGGAGGCTGGAAGGACTCTACTAACAGCAGTTCGTCTGCCTGGATACTTCTGGGCAGAAGTTGTCAACACTGCATGCTACACACAGAACAGATCATTAATTCACTCTACGATCAAGAAGATGCCCTACGAACTGTGGAAAGGAAGGAAGCCAAGTGTCAGCTAATTTCATGTCTTTGGATGTGCTTGCTATATTCTTAACAATGGAAAGCAGTATCTGACAAAATTCCAGCCCAAGTCAGACGAAGGAATCTTTCTTGGATATGCCACAGACAGGAAGGCTTACAGGGTGTTCAACAAGAAGACACTGAATGTTGAAGTCTCAATACACATCATCTTTGATGAAACTGACTTAGACAAAACAGTACCTCAAGACACTACGACCGATAGTGCAGACTCTACGAATGAAGTTGTCGAGCTCAACACTACGATTGTAGTGCCAGATAGTGAAATCGTAGAACATGAGAATGTGATCATAGAGAGGTCCAAGCAAGACAGCGAGCCTCCACTCCAAGAAGAAGAAATAAACCTTGAAGATTTAAGACAGGAAGGCATCAGGACAGATGTCCCAACCAGTAACAGATGGGTAAGAGATCACACTCAGGATCTAATCATTGGAGATCCGAGTGCCAGAGTTAAAACAAGAGCTGCTACTCAGAATAAATGTTTTTATCTAAGCTTCCTGTCACAAATAAAGCTAAAAAAGATAGAGGATGCTATGGAAGACTCTAGCTGGATAGAAGCAATAAAGGAAGAGCTCAACCAATTTGAACGAAGTAAAGTATGGAGATTGGTACCAAGACCAAAGAGCCATCCTGTGATAGGAACTAAGTGGGTCTTCAGAAACAAAATGGATGAAGATGGGGTCATAACTAGAAACAAGGCAAGATTAGTGGCCAAGGGTTATTCTCAAAAAGAAGGTATCGACTACGATGAGACATTTGCACCTGTTGCTAGACTAGAAGCCATCAGAATCTTTCTTGCCTTTGCGGCTCACATGAAGTTCAAAGTCTTCCAGATGGATGTCAAGGGTGCATTTCTAAATGGAGAACTCCAAGAAGAAGTCTATGTAGAGCAACCTCCAGGTTTCATCAATCCATCTCTTTTCAATTATGTCTATAGATTAGATAAAGTCTTATATGGTCTTAAACAAGTACCTAGAGCATGGTATCAAATAATGACTAACTTCTTAATCAAAAATGGGTTTACTAGAGGTAGAGTAGATACCACACTGTTTCTTAGAAAGCATAAAGACAAAGTCTTACTTGTTCAAATCTATGTTGATGACATTATCTTTGGTTCTACTAAAGAAAAGTTATGCAAGAGATTCTCTAAGCTAATGCAGAGCAAGTTTGAAATGAGCATGATGGGTGAGCTGAACTTCTTCCTTGGACTGCAAGTAAAGTAGACTGAAGAAGGAATTTTCATAAACCAGGCCAAGTACATCAAAGACCTACTAAAGAAGTATGGCATAGAATCAGCCTCTCCCATATGAAAACACCAATTGCTCCTGCAACCAAGCTTGACAAGGATGAGAAATGTAAAAGTATTGATATCACTTAATACAGAGGTATGATAGGGTCTCTTTTATACCTAACTGCCAGTAGACCAGATATAATATTTGTAACATGCATATGTGTTAGATTTTAGGCTAACCCTAAAGAGTCACATTTGTCTGCTATAAAGAGGATCTTCAGGTATCTCAAGGGTACACCCTACTTGGGGATGTGGTATTCCAATGAATCCTCATTTGAACTAATAGGATACACAGATGCTGATTTTGCAGGATGTAAAATAGATAGAAAAAGTACCAGTGGCACCTGTCAAATTCTTGGAAACAGACTTGTGTCCTAGTTCAGCAAAAAGTAAAACTCAGTGTCTACTTCAACTACAGAAGCTGAATATATTGCTGCTGGCAGCTGCTGTGCTCAGATCCTATGGATGTGAAATCAGCTAGCTGACTATGGGTTCGATTTCAAATCTATTCCCATACAGTGTGATAACACAAGTGCCATAGCAATAACTCATAATTCTGTCATGCATTCTAGGACCAAGCATATAGAAATAAGGTATCACTTCATTAGGGATCATGTGCAAAATGGAACTATATCTTTACAATATATCCCTACTGAAAATCAACTTGTTGATGTTTTTACAAAACCACTAGATGAATCCAGATTTAATAAGTTAATAAGTGAGCTAGGAATGCTAAATCTACAACCATGAAATATATGCTATAGATTGTGCTAACCATGATAGATACAAAGGCTGAACTCAAAATTGTAGACATGATTAAGGGAAGTTCACGATCGTAGAGCTGAACAGACAACTACCTCAACGATCGTAGCAACAACCATCTTAGTGCAGACTCAACGATGAAAAAAGTTCATCTTATGATGACAAGCTTCATAACAAGGCAATCTCTATAAGAGGTGGCTCAGGAAAAAACCTAACCCTTGAATCTCTCCAAGAGGTTGGCCCTTCCCGAGCTGCCTTAAAAGAATGCTTTATCAAAAACTCATCACAAGGATTCTGACAGACTCGACGATCGTAGGACAGACTCAACGATCGTAGGACAGACTCAACGAATGCTGATCAGACTTAACGACTGCCAGACATACTCGACGATCAAAGGACAGACTCGACGATAGCAGGACAGACTCAACGAATGCTGATCAGACTCAACGAACATAAGACTACCTCAATGATCATAGCCTTCCTAAGGACACCTCAGCTAGTGAAAAGGCCAAGGGCAAATCAGTACATTCCTACACAGTCAAAATCGTAGAGCCAAGCAAAAATCAACACCTATCCCACTAAGTTAAAAAGAGAGAGGGAAGTTACAAGTACAAATTGAAATCATGTTATTTAAATCTGAAGTTCAAAAGATTATATCTCTCATCCTCTCTCTCTCTCTCAAAGCTAAACCCTAAATCATGCAAAAAGCTCAGTCGTATCTTACCTCCAACTACAGAATCAATGGTTGCTTCAAATGTTATTTCAGGCTACAGACTCTGCTTTGATGAATTCAAGACTGCTCCACCAAAATTTCACAAGACGCTGGTCTTACTGAAGAAGGCGGGTCTCGAAGAGGCATTGAGCATCGATACACTCATCTATCCCAAGTTAGTGAAGGAGTTCTATAAGAATGGTTTGTTCGAACACAACACCATCACTACTCGAGTAAAGGGAGTAGAAATAAGACTAAGGAAGAGGGCATCAATCTGGCCCTAGGTTTCAAGAATGAAGGGCACCCATTCTTAGACAGCATAAACTTCCAAGAGAGTCAAAGGAAAATGCATCACAAGAAAAACCCATCTATAAAAGGATACAAAAAGAAGGAGTTCCCACAAAGGTATGAGTTCTTGGCTGACATTATTGGAAAATGCATATGCTGCAAAAGCTCAGGTCATGAATCAGTGAATGAAGCTCAACTTAAGCTCATAACAGCCATGTTTAATGGCATACAACTCAACTATGGAGCTGTATTACTTGAGTGGATCAGAAGGTGGATCCTCAACTCGAAGAAATCAAAAAGCCTTCAAAAGATGTTATATAGGCATTTCATAAGTATCATTCGGCAATCAGCACTAGGTGACAAAATTGGGGATGAAGAGGGAGAAGTCATCAACCCAAATCGAAGAATGACCCAGCAGTTGTTTGAAAACTGGAAAAGAAACCCTGCTGCTGGGGATCTACAAAACGCAGTCATTCTAGGAAACATGTCTGTTGTAAGGAAAAAAGCTGAAGAAGAAGGAGATGCCAACCAGGGAGAACCCTTTGCTCTTGTCAGAAAAAGTAAGGGTAAGAAAAAGCTAAGGGCTAGACAGATCGAAGAGCCTCAAGGATCTACAACTGACATTCCTATAGTGTCCTCTGATATAGAAACTCTAAGGAGGCTAAGAAAGAAATAGCAGCAAGACGAAGCTGAAGAGGATCAAGCCACCATATCATAGATCCTAAAGAAGAACAAAACTGGTTATAAGTCCAAAAGACCAATAGTTGCTTCTATCATAGAGTCTCTGCTGTTCTCTGAGATCAGTCCAAGTGTGGCAGAAATGGAGGAAGCTGCTTCAGGAAGAGTGGCAGTTCAACATGACAAAGCTAAGACTCAAGAGAGTCCAGAAGTTGTGGCTAAACCCAACAAATCAAAAAGAAAGTTTGTCAAGAAGTATATTCTTAAAAATGAAAAGGTACTGAAAAAGGAAGCTAAGAATATGGCTGCAAAAGAAGAACTGTCCCAAGAAAATAAAGAGGATAGTGCTCTAGCTGAGGGGGAGATCCCTGAAATTCTCATAATAGAGAATACACCAGTTGAGGGGGAGTTTCTGATCTCTCAAGAAGATGTTCCAGCTAAGGGGGACTTGCTGAATCTACAAGGAGATGATCATGCTGAGGGGGAGCCTCATAATATCCACTCGGCAGAAGAGGAGATTCCTGCCCAAAATCAAGATGTCCCTACCAGACATGAAGAGGAACCAGTAAAAGGTCATCAAGAGCCCATTGAGATAATGGAATCCTCAAATGAAGATAGTGAAGAGGAAGAAGATAATGATGATCTTCAAATCACTAGTGTAGGGAAAGATGGATTAAGGAGCTATCTGTACACTCAATTGTTTTCCTATCTACCCATGATGGCATACCATCAAGCTCAAATCTTGAACTCATGGGATCACATGTTCTGGAGCTTCATGAAATATCCAACCATCTCAGTTCTGGCTCATGGATTTCTAGGGAAAGTCATCTTTGCCAAGAATCTGCTTACCAACCATTCTTCATCAAAAGACAAATCTAAGGTATTGTCTATTCCTACCAAATTCAGAGTTAATCACTTATCATCATCTTCATTTAGCTATTTTTATGAATTCCCTCGATGGTTGGAGGTGACTCTAAATCCAGTAAACCGATTTCCCGTTTCAGAATCCCAAAATTTTGTAATTGAAGAACCAAATGAAGTCAACTTTACCCTGCAACCACAAATCACTACCTCTACGATTCCAGACTCCAACCACGTCGTAGAGTCCCACATCGAAATCGTAGAGTCGCCTACCCCAGACATCCAAACCCAAGCCCCTCCATCTGATATACCTTCCTCCTCATCAAATGACTACTTTAGTCTTCATCTCGCTCTTTACAACTTGCAAGATCAATCCCAACAGAGAACCCCTCCAATTAATAATCCACAAGAAAATGATACTCTCCCAAGCCTGCCTACCAAGGATGACTTGAAAGAAACCTCTGAGAAAATGGTCAAGTCTATAGAAGTAAGTTTGGAAACTCACTCTGATCTCATCAATATCCGGCTGAATCAAATGATCATAGCTGCAAATAATTTCCCTGGAACTATGAATACTGAGCTTACAAAGAGGCTAAGAGAAATTATCAAAGAGATTCTGAAGAGTATGTCAGACAGAGATGAGATCCACTTCCAGAGAGCTGCCCAGAAAAGAGAGGTTGTACTCAAAATGCATAAACACCAAGAAATTCAATATAAAATTATGCTGGATAACATCCTCAACTTGAAAGCTTCTGTCTACGACTTCCAGCAATCTTATGCAAATCAGGAAAAATATAATGATATGATTCTTTTAGTTCTCCAAAACAAAGAAGCAAGATCTGAAAAATAGATCAAGAAAATAGAGAAGACATTGCTCAGACACAAAGCCAACTGAACGAGTTTATCCAAGGTGTTAATCGACTGTCTACTGATATTCGAACCCTTGATGATAACATAAAGGGGGAGAATAAAGGGAAAGGAGTTCAGGGAGGACAAGGCAGAGGCGGAGGAGGTCATGGAACTCAAGAAAGGGTAAGAGGACAATATCAAACTCAAGCATCACGAAGCTCTCCTGCAAGACAATTCCACAGTCAGACTCAACGATCTGATCAATAGAGAATTGTAATGGCTATACCATTAAGCCGTCATGAGTCAACTCCCAGCTCACAAGATGTGTCTACTATACGTGTAAGAATGCCAACTGGAGATCCTGCATTCATGCACAGGCATAAGGAGAATCCAATACTAAGTCTAAATGAACTAGAAGAGTTAGGCAGAAATGAGGAAGCTCAAAAAAAAAGAAGGGCTGAGGAGTACGCCAACCCTATCTCCACTAAAGAGGTCAAGGAAACAGAGATAAGTTGAAACTTAAATTTCCTATTGATGTAATGCTGAATTGTAATATCTTCTTATCATCAATAAATTCATGCTTATTCTCTAGAAATTTCAGCTGCTCACTGAAATACTAAGTCATGTTTAAATTTCCTACAAATGCATCTAGTCACTAATAATCATGACAACAAATCTCCTTGGTTATGTTAATATCAAATAAGGGGAGATTGTTGGGAGAATGCATATTATGATTTGATGTTTTAATGTATATGCTGATGATTATTTGTAAGGTCCTTCAATGAATACATGTACAAGGACTTAGTGATAAATCAAATTGTTAGGTTGATCTGAGCTCTCAATGTGTACCATTCTGTTAGGCAATGTATAGATAGAAAGATCAAAACTGTTAGGTTGATCTAGAGATGTAATAGACTAGTATTGAAGAAATCATAGTGCATCAATCTGATCAACATTTCAGAAGTCAAGGTAGAAAACGTAGAGCCTGAAGATCGTAGTATGCCTGCCTTGAAGGGACTATTTAGAAATCGTAGAATAGTCCCAACATCTGCCGAGCCATATCCACGATCATAGTATGCTGAAGAAAACATGAAGTTTACAAGTCAACGATCGTAGTGTGCTCTCGGGAACGTAGAGTCAACAACACGAGTAAGTAAAGATCATAGTGTGCAAAGGTTTAAGGGAAATCGCAGTGCTCTTGACTGATAACATCGTAGTGTGCAAAGATGTTAAAGAAGCTACGTTCTGAATCGTAGAACACCACGATCCAAATCGTAGAGCATCATCTGTCTCATGTCAGAAGACGTCGAGTCTCATGATATGTGATTTCAACATGTGAGAAATGGATCCTAGACGCTGCAGTACTCATCAGTCCTAGAGTATATCCTTAGTATGCAACAAAGAAGTGTATTGAAGAAGATAAGGATAGTACCATGGGTAAGAAGGACAAAACACTTTTGCAGGTGGTAGGTGAGAAAGCAGCCTGCAGTGTCAATGGGCCAGAATGCAGAATTTATAAGATGTGCAGAAATGTCTCCATCACAGTACAGAAAGTTCAGACGCATTTAATGCCACAACAGATGGATCTAACGGATAGTTTTCAACATCACATATATACAGATCAAACAGATGAGAGAGTAACAAGCAAGCATTAAAAACATAAAGTGAACATCTCTCTCAAGCTCAACTCTGCGATATGAGATATTGCAAAGCTTGCTCAGCTACTCAGCTCTTTAGAACAAGTGCTTACACAGCGACTGAGTAACAACCATCAAGAACACAACATTATCAACCAACTGAAGAAGAGTACCAAGTCTACTGGACTTGAAGAGTTCGTAGTGAACTGTAAGAAAGCCAAGTCTACTGGACTTGAAGAGTTCAAGAGTGAACTAAGAAGTTCCTAGACTGCTGGTCTAGAAGGAATTTGTGTGATTCAGAAGTTGTAACAGACATCCTTAGTGGATATCCTACTCGTTGAGTAGAAGAGTGGACTAGGAGCTTTAAGTGCTATGAACCACTTAAAAATAACTGTATCATTTATATTCATATCATAACTGCTATATATGTTATAACTGCCATAACTGCTTCTCCCTCATTACTCCATTGCTAGGAAAAGAAGATTAAAACAAACATTTATTCTGCAAAGTTTTAATCATTATCAAAGAACAAGTTTAAAACGAACAGATTTTTAAATATTTATTCAACCCCCTCCCCCTTCTAGATAACTATTGTGCCAACTAGGAACTAACATAAACCACATAGTCGAATCATCCCTCCACTACGGACCAATGATATTCATGTAATCATCAATGGTCATGATTATAACGAATAATCCCTGGTCATAATCATACCAACAACTGTCCATCAATGCACTACAGGCCAATGAGGATTTTACCACATTATTTATAACATTACGGTCATGATTATACCGAATAATCCCTGGTCATAATCATACCAATCAATAGTACATCTATGCACGTAAGCCATAGATGACTTTTATCACAATATAAGCATGATGATGATGACAATGATATAGGCATTAATCAAACGAAATCAAGGATAAATTTTAAAGACTTTAAATTTATCCAGAGTTTAAAAATATCTAAATTGTCAACATGATACTGCTTTGTGGAGTAAAATTCAAGAATAATATTCATGTATAAAAAATAATTTTGATAGAAAAGAAATATATTTTTTGGGTTAATAGTACCCCGTGAATAGTACCATGTGATTAGTACTTCGGGAATAGTACCTCGCAAAAAGTACTCCGACATGAAAAGTGCCCCAAATACCCGAGTGAATAATATTCGGGTCAATAGTAATTGGGTGAATAGTAACCCGTGAATAGTAACTCGTGAATGGTACTCCGACATAAAAAGTATCTCGAATACCCGAGTGAATAGTAATCGGGTGAATAGTAACCCGTAAATAGTAACTCATGAATAGTATTCCAGTATAAAAATATTAATAATTATCAAGAAAACTCATAATAATATTTCCATGAAAAGATACTGGATGAAGCGCAAATATCAATGATATTCTACTAATTTCATGGAGTTTAAAAGCAATACTTTAATAGAATGAGGGTATGAAATGAAATAATATTACTCACATACTACAGAGTATGGAATAAAATATTATTTCTATGAATACTAAAAAATATAATATCCCTGAGCTCAAAAGAAGACTCGATACTGGAATAGTGAGGTAGCAGACTTCTCTTATACTTTCTCTCTAAAGCTTCTCTCTCTATAGCTTCTCTTTCTATAATTGCTCTTGTGAGTCTTAGTGAATTGGTGAGAATGAAAGAAGAATGAGCTTCTATTTATAGAAAAACATAGTTTCGATAATTATACGTTTTAGGGCTCGAAATATTACAGTATAATACCTTCATCTTTTGTTTCATTTTTAATTTAGTCCTGCAAGTATTATCAATCTTGCACCACCTCCCCTAATAGTACATGCATGTGAATCAATAGTACACACATGTGAACAAATAGTTATAAGCATTTGAATTAATATCAATTAATTGCTCATTTATTTGATTAATTACCCGATTGGTCAATATAACCTCCTGGCATCCATTATTATCGAAATAGATGTCGATTTCCACTAACACTAATAATCCCAACACAATGAAAATATCAATTTCATTTTTAATTAACACGAACTTATTCATAATTAATATTATAAATCACAATATTTAACAACCAGATCATTCACAGGAAAGAGGGGGCTTTCCGATAAGGATTTCTCCCATATTGGCGCGCAATTAGGTGACCAAACCTCTCCTTGACAGAACTTTCTAGATATTGTGAATATTGCAAATAATAATATGAATAACTTTGTCATCTCAATTATTGATTTAATAATATAAAATATTATACAGATAATACTGTGATAATAATTGAATCAATAATATGAGAGATATTATGCTGCAACTACTGTAGCAATAATTGACTATAACTAAGTGACTTCTCACGTAAGCATCAATAATCAATAATGTGTGCTACTATACAACTATGCGTATTACTGTACTTTTACCACAGGGTAGTTCAATAATTTAACGGTAAAACTTTCACCGTTATTTTTATAAAAAGATAATTATGTCATTTTCTAACTACTACAACACTTCTGTTGTGGGGTCCACCAATGATTGTGCCGTCAAACGAATATTCCCCGACCAATCGAATATTATATAACAACTTGCTTACTTTGCAAAATTTGTAAATAATAACCACAACTATAACATTATATCAAATTCACACCATAATATTCAAAAATATATTTCGAGAAAAATTAATCTTTATTCATAAAAGTTGGGGTCTTACAGCCTCCCCTTCTTATGAAATTTCATCCTCAAAATTAGGGTGCGTACCTGGTATGTCGAAGAGGCGAGGATACCTTGACTTCATTTCAAATTCAAAAATATAATTTTGAACTAACAGGAACAAATTTATGACTGAACAAGTATTATACATGAACAAATATAACTTAACCAACTGGTAATGAAGGTGATCAACCTTTCATACCTGACTTATACAAGCAATATATACAGAGTACAAATTTACATGGCAATCAGCAATGATTAACCATAAGCATATCCGAATGAAACACTCTTAGTAGAGTTAAGTAAAACAAACTTGCCTGAACCATTGATTACCGCTACACAATTTATATCGCTTTATCCGAAGATCTAATATTAGTAATATTGATCTCCAATATTAGAATAATATCATCACAATATAATACTAATATATATATATATATATATATATATATATATATATATATATATATATATATACATAGAATAACCTAAATACATAACACATAATCCTATCAGTCTATAACTCACATAAGACTAGGTATCAAGTCAAACTATTGCAGTTTGAGTTGAACCCAACACAATTCTGACATCCCGACGGTCTAGTCGGAATTTTTTATCGAGTCTAAGTTCAATTAAACTCTGCCTAACACTTAACAATTATCTCAGATAATTTTAATAATAGTCAAAATTATTTTCATAAGCTCGTAATAATTTTTAAATAATTATTACTATTTATCGTAAATTTTCAATCATTAATAACGTATTTAACTGAATTAAATACCACATAATTCTTTTAGCATTAATATTTATTTAATATCAAATATTAATGAAATATATGTCATAATATTATAATATATTTTATAATATCACAAAGTATTTTTAATACTTTAAAATCATATTTATATGATTTTTAAACACTTAAATTCATTATCCGATAATTACTTTTAATATTAAAATAGTAATATTTTCATGGCAAAATATCAAAAGTTATATTTTATAACTTAAAAATATTTTTCTAACACTTAAATCATTTTTATACAATTTATAAAGCATTAATTCCATTTTTTCTTAATTTATTTAATATAGTTATTAAATAAACTAATTATCATTAATATTGATTAATTATTGAATTTCATCACAAAATATTAAAAGTTATCAAAAATAACTTACAATATTTTCTAATATCATAATATAATTTTTCATGATTTTTCATGAATTAAAATCATTTTTAAATCATTTATTTAATATTATAATTAAATAAATTAAATACCATTTATATTCCAAAAATATTAAATAATTATGAAATAAACTCAAAATAATTAAAAACTATTTTTCAGAATTTAAAATTATTTTTTGAAATTTATTTAGTATTTTTAATAATCAAAAACCATTTTTTCTATTTATTTAATTAAAATTATTAATTTTCATAATTAACTGCCGCTAAAGGGTCCTACAGCGATAGACCCGTCGCTATAGGTGTTCTTGGTCTATTCTTGAGTGTTCTTAAGTCTTCATGTCAGACACCGAGAGGCTACGTTTGACCATTGATAACTCTTTGATCCATAGGTTTCTGGACTTGTAATTTGATTATAATTGTAATACTAATATAGTACTACAACACACAACTTGTTTCCTAGACAAAACACATCACAACAGTGCGATTCAAGCCCCTCAAAACGTGTCAGAAACTGTTCTTGAGTTTCTGGGTTTCCCAGAAACTCAATCAGTGCTAGAGTCATACTATGCAGTCTTAAATTATAGCTTTCTGGATTCCTTTTATGTGCTCTTAAGGTTTAATATTGTAGTACTAATGTCTGGGTACACGACCATATCACTAATGCAACCTAAAAACATCAAATATTTATGATCTGGCATGGTTAAAGTAGGGGTCCGGACTGTTCTTGAACATTTCTGGGTTTTCCAGAAATGTTCTTGAACAGTTTGGTCAACGGTTCTTTGACTGGCCACTGATTCAATTCTGTTATGGATATATATATTTTAAAAGCATGAATCGATAGCCAATATGCCAGTCTACAGGCATATTACAACAACATGACCTAAACATCAACGATAAACAAAATCCGAAGCCTCAAATATCTTGTCAGACCATCTCTAGAAAATCTGGGTTACCCAGAAATGTTTTCCGTCAACGGTCAACGCGGTTTGACCGCTTGTATCTCTTAGTCTACTCATGATCTGGCCATGTTTATAGTTTCTGTAAAACCCCAACTTTTTAAACAAAGATGAATTTTCTATAAATATTATTTTTGAATATTATGGTGTAAAATTGATATAATGTTATAGTTGTGGGTAATATTTATAAATTTTGCAAAGTACGCAAGTTGTTATATAATATTCGATTGGTCGGAGAATATTCGTTTTAACAGGGAATATTCGTACAACGACACAATCATTGGTGGACCCTACAGCGGAATTATTGTCGGATTGAGAAAACGACAAAAATACTTTATGAAAATAACGGCGGAAGTTTTACCGTTAACTGTTGAAACACTTGGTGTTAAAAGTACAGTAATACGCGTAGTTGCACAGTAGCACACGGTATTGATTATTGCTGCTTACGTGAGAAGTCACTCAGTTTTGTTCAATTATTACTATAGTAATTGTTGTAAATTTTGCTTATTTTATGGACCCCTATTTACCCAATTTTTAAAATAACAGGTAGAAAATTATTCATTATATATATATAAGTCTTGTATATATATATATATATATATATATATATATACAGTTGGCATGAATTATTGGGGGGGGGGGGTAATCTGATTGTGGGAGGGAGTTATTATTAGTTTTATTATATATATATATATATATATATATATATGATGTTGATTAGTAAAAGCAAAGGAAAAGTCACGGGGAGTGTATCCCGTGAATTAATTAGAAGCATGTGATATATATATAATATATATATTATATAATATATTTTATTTAAAAGATTTTGCTTTAAATATGGACCGTCAGATTAAAGTAAATCAATCTGGACCGTTCATGAGTTAGTTACTATGTCGTCTATTTTTCTATAAATAGAAGCTCATTCCTTCATTATTTTCTTACGAATTCACTGAAGCTTTAGAGAGAGAAATTATAGAGAAACTATAGAAAAATATTCTACTACTTTCCTACTCTTATATCCAATTTCTTTTACGGTAAGGGGTGTTATTCTTTTTATTCATGAAGAGAACTGCTGTTATTTCATTGCTTATTATTCTGTTAGAATAACCTGTATACGCGGTCTATCCTATACTTGGTGACATTCTTCTATTATTCTGTTGGAACATCCTGTCTGTGTGTTTTACACCGGACCTGGTTCCATCTTTATTATTATTCTGTTGGAACATCTTGTCTATGTGTTTTACACCGGACCTGGTTCCGTCTTTATTATTCTGTTGGAACATCCTGTCGGTGCAAATTTTGCCTGACCTGGTTCCGTTATTATTATTCTGTTGGAATAACCTGTCTATGCGAAGTACCGCATGTATGGTGATTTCTTTTGTTATTCCATTCTTTATTATACTCAGTTGGTTAAAGTTTTGACTTCTATACTCCATGAAATTAGTGGAATATCCTTGATATTTGCGCTTCATCCAGTATCTTTTCATGGAACTATTCTTCTGAGCATTCTTGAATTTTACTCTACAAAGCAGTATCATGTTGACAATTTGGACGTTATCAGTTCCTAGATAAATTAATTCTTGAACTTGTTTTATTGAATTCTTATATCATTGTCATCATCCTCATGTTTATATTTTGTTGAAAGTCATCTGTGGCCTGTAGTGCATAGATGGACTTGGTATGATTATGACCAGGGATTATTCGGTGTACTCATGACTGTAATGTTACAAATGATGTCGTAAAAGACCTCATTGGCCCGTAGTGCATTGATGGACAGTTGTTGGCATGATTATGACCATTAATGAATACACAAAAATTCTTGGCCCGTAGTGCATGGATAATTGTGGTCGTGATACTAAAGAATATCCTTGGCCGTAGTGCAGGGGTGATTCGATGATGTGGAATATTTATTAAGCTGAGTCTCAGCGATAAAAGTGATGAAAAACCTTTTAAATCATAAAAAATAGTAGATTTTATTTTCTACTTGACTCTTTTAATGGATTGCTTCTTCTGCTGCAGTTAAACTTGATGTCTATTATATTTTATCAGTTTAATATTTTTGGAGACTAATGATAATTTATTCTGCATTATCTTAGTCATAATATTTCTTACTGGGCTAGTTGAGCTCACCCTTTATTTCATTGTTCACTTCAGGAAATGAGAATATAGCTGGGACGAGTCGGGGAACGGAGTGATGTTCTAGAGGATAGCATTAGTAGTCCTCACTATTATGTGAAATAGTGTGATAATAATTGTAATGAGGACTCCTTTTGAGTTTATATAATCTCTAGTAGACAATATTTGTATTCAAACTCACAGTTTATGTTTTGTCGTGTTGTACACGACAGTTGTATTAGGAAGTTGTATTTGAATTATGTACCATGTATCTGGCGACCCAAGATGGGTGATGTATACCTAATTTTGGGGGCGTCACAGTTGGTATCAAAGCTTAGGGATATGATCCCTAGCTAAGATGTGAGACTAGAACTAGTAGGGGAGAGACGGAGAATTCCTTCGCTAGTATGACCTACCTAAGTTTATTTGGTATTTAATTGGTCGGTCAAAGTATATGGATAATATGTTATATGTTAATGAACCTTTGTTTTGTGGCAGTATCTGAAAATGACATCCGAGAATGTTGAAAATAGCAATGGAGCACAAGAGACCGTTGAGTCTCCACAAATCAATAATCAGGAGAATGTGCATCAGGAAGGCGACAATCCTCATGCAAACAACAACACTGACCAAATGCTGAATGATGGACTGTTCAGATACTTTATACAATTCATGCAACATCAGGAGATAGCGGCTCTTGTCCAAAATGTAGGTGGAAACACTGAAAACTCTCGGACGGTCACTGCTAAACAGTTCAAGGAGCTGGGACCATCTGAGTTTATAGGAGAGCCAAACCCACTTAAGGCGGAAGCATGGATAAAGCAGATCACCAAGATATTTGATGTCTTGGGATGCTCTGAGGAGCAAAAGGTTCCC
This sequence comes from Panax japonicus, assembly GCA_020205505.1. NCBI lineage: Eukaryota > Viridiplantae > Streptophyta > Magnoliopsida > Apiales > Araliaceae > Panax > Panax japonicus. Next base: position 28,247,429 of record CM035104.1, on the reverse strand, counting down.
TTCGCCACCTTCATATTGCGTGAAGAGGCAGATTACTGGTGGGAATCTGTAAAACGTACCCAGCCTGACGCACTCAAGATGTCTTGGGAGAAGTTCCAAGAGCTATTCAACGACAAGTACTTTCCCGAGAGTATTCGTCACATGAAAGAAGTGGAGTTTATCAAATTGGAATAAAATAATATAACCATGTCGCAATACGAGGCTAAATTTGCGGTGTTATCCTGGTTTGTATCCCATTTGGTCGATAATGAAGAGCGAATGACGCGAATGTTTTTAAGAGGTTTGAAACCGGAGATACGTTAATATCTTATTTCTCATAAACTGTGTTTGTACTCAGATGTTGTAAATAGGGCTCAGTTATTGGAGCGCGGTAACAAGTCAATGCAACTAAGAGAAAGCAGCTGGCAGCATGAAAATATCAGTAGTATCAGTCATCGAAATGGCGACAACAAAAGTGGAGGGAATAAACATGCCAGAAATGGTAACCACTTCGGTGGTAATCATGGCCAAGATAGTAAAAATGGACATTTCAAGTAGAGGAGATTCAACAATGATGGAAAGACGTCAGCACCAGCACCCATTGTTAAGGAAGGAGAACGACCACCTATCATATGATTCAAATGCGGAGGTGAGGGACACATCATTCCAAACTATGCGATGTCGTCCAAAGCATGTTATAATTGTGGAAGAGAAGGTCACCTAGCCTGATTTTGTCATTCACCGAAGACAAGTTCAGCTAGGATGGAGGCACCAAAGGCCGTCCCAGAAAAGTCAAAATCGGTAGTGCTAGGGAGAGCGTTTGTTATGACATCCCAGAAAGCAAGTAACCCGAATGAGTTCATCACTGGGTTAGCTTATCATAAACTCTAGCGAAGTTTATACCTTATTTGATACCGGTTCTACCCATTCTTTTATTTCTCCTACTTGTGCTCAACGTTTAAATTTGACTCCGGAGAAATTGGACTTTGACTTATCTGTTGAAACTTCGTAGGGAGAAACCTTCATTACATCCACTGTTTATAAGTTTTTTTTAGCTCAAATCGGCACCCGCACGTTACCTGTCGATCTTATTTCATTCAAAATACTTGCATTTGATGTAATTCTAGGGATTGATTGGTTAACTACATATCATGCAAAAATTGATTATTTTCGTAGGGTTGTTAGCTTTCATATTCCTAACCAACCTATTATGCGAATTCAAGCAACTAAACCATTAAAATCAATCACTGTCATCTCAAGCCATAAAGCTATTCGTTTATTGAAAAATGGATATCAAGCTTTCTTAGCTCATGTCACAGATCTAAACAAAAATGTGTCAGTTTTGAATGATATTTCTATTGTTAATGAATTTCCTGACGTATTCCCTGAAGAACTTCCTGGCCTACCACTAGAGCGTGAAATTGAATTTTGCTATCGACCTTGGACCTGGTACAAAACTCATTTCCAAAGCCCCATATCGAATGGCTCCTATTGAACTTCAGGAGTTAAAGACCCAACTGCAGGAATTGTTAGACATTGGATTTATTCATCCTAGTACTTCTCCTTGGGGTGCTCCTGTTCTATTTGTAAAGAAGAAAGATGGGAGTATGCGACTTTGTATTGATTATCGGGAGTTGAATCATGTCACCATCAAAAATAGGTGCCCATTGCCACGTATTGATGATATGTTTGACCAGTTGCAAGGAGCCAAATTCTTTTCAAAGATTGATCTTCATTTCGAATATCACCAGTTGAAGATTAGAACCGATGACATTCCAAAGACGGCTTTCAGAACTCGGTACGGGCATTATGAATTCCTAGTCATGTCATTTGGATTGACTAATGCTCCTGCTGCCTTCATGGATATGATGAACCGAGTATTTAAGGAATATTTGGATCACTTTGTGGTCGTCTTTATTGATGACATCCTTATTTATTCCAAAAACCATGAAGATCATGAGCAACACTTGAGACTGATACTCCAAAAGCATCGTGAATACAAGCTTTATGCCAAGTTGAAGAAATGTGAGTTCTGGCTTGAGGAAGTAGCATTCCTTGGGCACGTGGTATTAAGTCATAGAATATTTGTTGACCCAGCAAGGATTGAAGCTATTCAAAACTGGGAGCAACCTAAAACAGTGATCGAAGTACGTAGCTTTCTCGGTTTAGCTGGTTATTATCAGAGATTCATAGAAGGGTTTTCTCGAATCGCTACTCCACTAACTCAGCTGACTCGGAAACATACAAAGTTCGGTTGGAGCGAGGAATGTGAGAAGAGTTTTCAAGAACTCAAGAGGAGACTCATTTCAGCACATGTTCTGACAATACCAACTGGTTCGGAGGGATTTGTCATCTACAGTGATGCTTTGGGCAAAGGGTTAGGATGTGTTCTCATGCACATGCAACATGGGAAAGTCATAGCCTATGCCTCACGACAAATAAAAGAATATGAGAGGATTATCCTACTCATGACCTAGAGTTAGCAGCTGTTGTATTCGCACTTAAAATTTGGAGTAATTACTTGTATGGGGAGAAGGTGGAGATCTTTACGGATCATAAAAGCCTCAAATATTTCTTCACTCAAAAGGAACTCAACATGCGACAACGATGTTGGCTTGAACTGTTGAAAGATTATGATCATACCATCCAATACCATCCTGGAAAAGCGAACGTGGTAGCTGACGCATTGAGTAAAAGATCATATGCAAGTACGAGTACGATATTGTCAAAATAAAGGCCCATTTTGTGTGACTTGCAAAGGATGGAGATAGAGTTAAAGACTCCAGGGACCCATGTGATGATGGCGAATATACGAGTAGAACAGACTTTAATTGATAAAGTTAAAGCTGCTCAAGCTACAGACCATGGAGTTGATGCGTATGAGGAAGAAAGTGCAAGAAGGTGCTATACCGGAAGCAAGAATCGATGAAGAAAGAATACTTTGAGTCAACTCCAGACTTTGTGTTCCTAACAACCCTGATTTAAAGTATAAAATCATGATGGAGGCGCATAACGCATAGTTTGCAATCCATCCTAGGAGTACCAAAATGTATCATGATCTTCGACATACATATTGGTGGGGCAATATGAAGAGAAAGATAGTGCTGTTTATCTCAAGGTGTCTAACGTGTCAACGAGTCAAGGCAGAGCATCAAGTACCAAAAGGTCCGTTGCAACCACTTGAAATTCCAGAATGGAAGTGGGAGAACATTACCATTGATTTCGTTACCTGTCTTCCTAAGGTTTCTCAAGGTATAGATGCGATTTGGGTCATTGTTGACAGAATTGACCAAGTCTGCTCATTTCTTACCGATACAAGAAATGTATACACTTGAACGTCTTGCTCGTATTTACATAAACGAGATTATAAGACTGCATGGTATGCCAGTATCCATAGTTTCTGATCGAGACCCAAGATTCACTTCACGATTTTGGGTTAGTTTGCAGAAAGCTATGGGCACAGATTTATGATTTAGCTCGGCATATCATCCTCAGACGGACGAACAGTCGGAGAGGACTATTCAAACTCTTGAAGATCTATTAAGACTCTGTGTCCTTGATTTCAAGGAAAGTTGGGACAATTTCTTTCCATTGGTGGAGTTTCTTACAACAATAGTTATCAAGCAAGTATTGGCATGGCTCCATTCAAACCGTTGTATGGAAGAAAATGTCGTTCTCCAGTATGCTGGGATGAGGTGGGTGAAGCAAAGTTGTTGGGACCAGAGTTGGTACGTATGACTACGGAAAAGATTCAAACGATCCGGCAACATATAAAAACCTCACAAGATCGACAAAAGAGTTATGCTGATCTTCATCGAAAAGACGTGGAATTCGATATAGGAGATCATGTGTTGTTACGCGTTGCTCCATAGAAAGGAGTTACATGAAATGGAAAGAGAGGAAAGCTCAATTCTCGATTCATCGGCCCATTTTTAATCCTTGATCGAGTAGGAACTGTGGCCTGTAGACTCGCTTTACCGCCAAGTATGTCTCGTGTTCATAACGTTTTTCACATATTCATGCAACGTAAATATGTGGAAGACCCGAACCATATTATTGAGTTAGAACCGGACGAAATAGCAGAAGATTTGACGTATGAAGAGGTTCCTGTTCAAATCTTGGATAAAAAGGAACATATTCTACGCACTAAGGTTATACCTCAAGTCAAAGTTTTGTGGAGAAACCACGATGTTGAGGAAATGACTTGAGAGTTAGAATCTGAAATGAAATCAAGGTATCTTTACCTCTTCGACATACCAGGTACGTACCCTAATTTCGAGGGTGAAATTTCATAAGAAGGGGAGATTGTAAAACCCCAACTTTTTAAATAAAGATGATTTTTCTATAAATATTATTTTTGAATATTATGGAGTAAAATTGATATAATGTTATAGTTGTGGGTAATATTTATAAATTTTACAAAGTACGCAAGTTGTTATATAATATTAGATTGGTCGGATAATATTCGTTTTAACGGGGAATATTCGTAGAACGGCAGAATCATTGATGGACCCCATAATAGAATTATTGTCGGATTGAGAAAATGACAAAAATACTTTATGAAAATAACGGTGGAAGTTTTACCGTTAGCTGTTGAAACACCTGGTGTTAAAAAGTATAGTAATACGCGTAGTTGCACAGCAAAACACGGTATTGATTATTGATGCTTACGTGAGAAGTCACTCAATTTTGTTCAATTATTGTTATAGTAATTGTTGTAAATTTTGCTTATTTTATGGACCCCTATTTACCCATTTTTCAAAATAACCGGTAGAAAACTATTCATTATATATATACAGTCTTATATATATATATATATATATATATATATATATATAGTTGGCATGAATTATTGGGGGGGGGGTAATCTGATTATGGGAGGGAGTTATTATTAGTATTATATATATATATATATATATATATATATATATATATGATGATAATGACGTTGATTAGTAAAAGCAAAGGAAAAGTCACGGGAGTGTATCCCGTGAATTAATTAGACGCATGTGATATATATATATATAATATTATATATTATATTTTATTTAAAAGATTTTGCTTTAAATATGGACCGTCAGATTAAAATAAATCAATCTGGACCGTTCATGAGTTAGTTACTATGCAGTCTATTTTTCTATAAATAGAAGCTCATCCCTTCATTATTTTCTTACGAATTCACTGAAGCTTTAGAGAGAGAAATTATAGAGAAACTATAGAAACGTATTCTGCCACTTCCCTACTTTTATATCCTATTTTTTTTTACGGTAAGTGGTGTTATTCTTTCTTATTCATGAAGAGAACTGTTGTTATTCCATTGCTTATAATTCTGTTGGAATAACCTGTATACGTGGTCTACCCTATACTTGGTGACATTCTTCTATTATTCTGTTGGAACAACCTATCTGTGTGTTTTACACCGGACCTGGTTCCGTCTTTATTATTATTTTGTTAGAACATCCCGTCTGTGTGTTTTACATCGGACCTGGTTCCGTCTTTATTATTCTGTTGGAACATCTTGTCGGTGCAAATTTTGCCTGACTTGGTTATGTTATTATTATTCTGTTGGAATAACCTGTCTATGCGAAATACCACATGCATGGTGATTTTTTTTGTTATTCCATTCTTTATTATACTCAGTTGGTTAAAGTTTTGATTTCTATACTCCATGAAATTAGTGGAATATCCTTGATATTTGCGCTTCATCCAGTATCTTTTTATGGAACTATTCTTCTGAGCATTCTTGAATATTACTCTACAAAGCAGTATCATGTTGACAATTTGGTTGTTATCAGTTCCTAGATAAATTAATTCTTGAACTTGTTTTTATTGAATTCTTATATCATTGTCATCATCCTCATGTTTATATTTTGTTGAAAGTCGTCTGTGGCCTGTAATGCATAGATGGACTTGGTATGATTATGACAAGGGATTATTCGGTGTAATCATGACCGTAATGTTACAAATGATGTGGTAAAAGTCCTCATTAGCCCATAGTGCATTGATGGATAGTTGTTGGCATGATCATGACCATTAATGAATACATAAATATTCTTGGCCCGTAGTGCATGGATAATTGTGGTCGTGATACTAAAGAATATCCTTGGCCGTTGTGTAGGGGTGATTCGATGATGTGGAATATTTATTAAGCTGAGTCTCAGCGATAAAAGTGATAAAAAACCTTTTAAATCTTAAAAGATAGTAGATTTTATTTTCTACTTGACTCTTTTAATGGATTACTTGTTCTGCTGCAGTTAAACTTGATGTCTATTATATTTTATCAGTTTAACATTGTTGGAGACTAATGATAATTTATTTTTCATTATCTTAGTCATAATATTTCTTACTGGGCTAGTTGAGCTCACCCTTTATTGCACTATTCACTTCAGGAAATGAGAATATAGCTGGGACGAGTCGGGAAATGGAGTGATGGTCCAAAGGATTGCATTAGTAGTCCTCACTATTCTGTGAAATAGTGTGATAATAATTGTAATGATGACTCCTTTTGAGTTTGTATAATCTCTAGTAGACAATATTTGTATTCAAACTCACAGTTTATGTTTTTTCGTATTGTACAAGACAATTGTATTAGGAAGTTGTATTTGAATTCTGTACCATGTATCTGGCAACCCAAGATGGGTGATGTATACCTAATTTTGGGGGCGTCACAGTTTCAGATCAAAGTCCTCATGACATAGAACACAGTTATAACATAAAACAACAAAAAGTAAAAACATAGAATGATTTACAGTACCTGACATATGGCTGTCAGGCCATCATTTTCAACATTTCCTGATTTTTGAAATCTATAGGTTCGAGCATCTAGATGTTATGGATCCATGATCCAACAACCCATATCTCTAAAAGGCACCTTTTAACACATATCTAACCAACAACTAACATCAAAACACAAGATTTAAGGATTTCAAAATGTTAGGGTTCTTATACCTTTCTAGCTTGATCCTTGATTTCTGTCTTTGATGAACTGATCTTGTTAAGCTAAGAACTGATATTGACTTATCTCATCCATCTATATCAGTCTCCCTCCCGAATTTTTAGAGAGAGAAGGGTTAGGAGAAAAATGAAATGTCAAGTGGCCTTTCTCTCTCTCTTAATCAATATAATTGTTGTATGTAATGATCTTGGCTGTGTGTATAGCCTGATAAGTATTGTATTTCAGTCAATTGGTGAGTCATGGAGTAGTTGGACAACTCAATCTTGGCTAGATTTGCAAGAAACCATCAATTATGCAATAAGGGCATTTTGGACTTTTGGCTTTTTAATTTAATGACATTCTAGTAAATTGCCAAACCCTTAGGGTTTACGATTTGGGTTAGGGTTTAGGGTTTGAACCAATTTAGGATTTATAGTTTAACCCTTAACTTACGATTTACTTTCTAATATTTTCGAATTTCGATTTTAAAAATAGAAAATTAGTTTTTCTAAATTATAATTAGAATTTTCTAATTATATTAAAATTTACTAATCATAACTTAAATCTTGTTAATTAGGATTAATATATCCTAATTAAAATTACTAATTAAGTAATTAGGGTCAAAATGGTCATTAGGGTTTATAAGCCACGAATTAGGGTTTCTAATAAAAAATATATTTTTTTAAAATTAGAAATTAATTTTTTCGTAATTAGATTAAGGTTTTCTAATTACTTATATCTTTAAAATTAGGATTAATATTTCCTAATTAACATTAAAACTATTTAATTAACACTTAGGTTTTCCCCAATTATAAATTAGGGTTTCAAATGCCGAAGTTAGGGTTTTCTAAATTTAAAATTAGGATTTGCTAATTAATTAAGCTTTACCCTGATTAATATATTAATTAATAGCACTTAAGAAATATAATAATCATTTAAATTCCCGGATTAGGGTTTCATACATCGAATTAGGGTTTTGAATTCTCGGATCTAAAATTAGGGTTTTCAGAACCTGTTTCTAGGATTTCTTATAATTCGCTAGGGTTTTCTAATTGAACGTTGATGTTCTTAATGTATACTTAGGTTTTGTTACATATATCATTTATTTGGTCAACCCTTGACCCTTAACCACATACTGTATACATATACACAGAATGTATTCACGTATTCCTTAATCCTGAATAATTCACATAAATCATTCACAGAATTTTGAAATCCTCAAAATTTCTTCTTAAAAATATCAAACGCATACACTTATTTTCTCTCTAGGTTCAAATTTTGAACCTTAAATCAATTAATAAAAATTTTAAAAATATTCCAAATTCTCGGGTTGTCACATTCACCCCTTCTTCTAAAAATTTTGTCCACGAAATTTACCTTACACCTAACACCATACACCATACACCATTCGCCATACATACACATCATCACATGCTACCCAATACACCACTCCCAAGAGTAAAAATTTTCAAATTTTGCCGAGAAGTCATATAGACTATTTGTCTGTTATTTTCGCAAAGGTTTTTATGGAAATTCATTCGTAAACCGTCATAACTTACAGACACAAAGGGTGATTAGCCCGATATATCTTGTACTGATCAAGTACTGCTGGTCGGAACAATTTGTTCCTCTTATCCGCCTTGGGCGCATAAACTTTCACCTCAGTCTTATTGGATTCCACACCAAAAGAATTTGGTTCAGGAAATTTTTCAAAGAACTCTTAGAGTTTTATAAATGTTTGTCTAACTGAATCAAATAGCATAGACTCATATCAATAATTCAATTCAATCGAATTATTTACGTGTAGCCAAACCCTGTTGGCAAATTAAATTTTATTGAAAATATTTTTGAGAATGACGTCATGATGTCGTACTATATTAACAGTCCGTTTGAGGAAGCCGTCATTGCATGAATTTGTCATAACACAACATACAATAGTGGAACAATAATTTTCAGATCAAATTCACACCAAGTATTCTTGCATTTACAACTCCATCAACTTTTATCATCTCTGCACCAGGTTACATGGTACCTGAGTGATAAATAAAATATATTTTGATATTTAAAATCATTTGTGTCTAGCTGAAATAAGTAGCATAGACTATACTTTAAACCGTTTCAAAAATGATTACGAGTCTACATATTTTTTTTAAAGGCACATAGTGCGTATTTAGCTTGATGTCAAAATTTCAAAGTCTAGCATAGCTAGGAGTTTCGGAAAACTTATGTCTCCACTAATAATTATTTGTTTAACAATCTATATGTTCCTATAATCTTTAATACTCCATTTACACTCAACTATATCCAGTTCGTAAAACCACACTTATGAGTCCATAAATTGCCACAATCATATAAGTTTAAGAATTTTCCTAGACAGACCTTTGGCGTCCATTCGCCGAGGGCTTCATAAACATTTCATATAACTATGAGTCAAGTATGTCACATAAGTATGAGTTTTAAGAACTCGTATTTAACCTTATATTCTCTACCTATGACCTATCTATCTGTTCTACACATAAGAAAGGAATCACCCTCTTAACATGCATATAGCAAATAGCGCGACACAACATTTCAATGATTATCATTATTAGAACAAAGTAGTTTTTACACCAAGTACAATTCCCCACCCACTCAAGGAATCATACAACTCAGCTGCCAACATGAATCCTCAATTGAATCCCCACCTAACACTAACTCCTTTCTTAATACGAATTTTATTTAACTCGTATTCATAATCCTTTCCTGAATCTGTACCAATTCACAGTACAATTGACACCCAGCAATCTTGCTGTAAACTTTTCAATCATTCGCTTGATCCTTCTTCATACTATAACCTTATCCGATCACGGGGTGATCTCATCGTATATATTACGATTCATTTCTATATCTTGATCATTTTTTTTACGATCTCCTATCACTGTACTTTTAGTCTTTTAGTCTCTATCTATCCATCATTAATGTTCAACTTTATTATCAGAGTTAGGGAACTCTGTATCTTATAACTCGCCGAGAGTCGTCTTTGAATCTTACCGACCAACTAACTCTATGTGAATTAGATCTTATCCTAATCATTGCGGTTATTAGTCTAAGGTATCACTACCCTAGGTTCATAACCTACAGCTTTGATACCAACTGTAAGGGCCCCGAATCCGAGGTCCCGAATCACCGCGGATCCGATTCGATCAGTCTATACAACTACTACTATTTGCAAAAGATATAAACATAAATTATTTATACAATACATTACACACTATTCCCCAAGGTTGAGTAACCTTAACTTAATCACATTCGTAACTTATTTAACACATAACTTTATAATCAAACTACACTATTATAAAGCTAATCGCACACATTAACTTAAGCTGGAACCGTCTTTGATCTTTCCTTGTATCCGACGTGTTCGTCTTAATCTGCAATGTTTATCATGATATAGCAAGGGTGAGCATGAAAGTTGCCCAACAAGTTTAGGTTCAATAATTTAACGATATATCATGATTGAAAGAGTTTGAATAATAAGCTGGCTATAATTCAACAATATAATTGTGAACTAGCAGGAAAAAATTTATGACTGAACAAGTATTATACATGAAAAAATATATCTTAACCAACTGGTAATAAAGGTGATCAGCCTTTCATACCTGACTTATACATGCAATATGTACAGAGTACAAATTTAGGTGGCAATCAGCAATGATTAACCGTAAGCATATCCGAATGAAACACTCTTAGTAGAGTTAAGTAAAACAAACTTCCTTGAACCGTTGATTATCGCTACGCAATTTATATCGCTTTATTCGAAGACCTAATATTAGTAATATAGATCTCCAATATTAGAATAATATCATCACAATATAATACTATAATATATATACATAGAATAATCTAAACACATAACACATAACCCTATCAGCCTATAACTCACATAAGACTCATTATCAAGTCAAACTATTGCAGTTTGTGTTGAACCCGACACAATTCTGACATCCCGACGGTCTAGTCGAAATTTTTATCGAGTCTAAGTTCAATTAAACTTTGCCTAACACTTAACAATTATCTTAGATAATTTTAATAATTGTCAAAAAAAATTCATAATCTCATAATAATTTTTAAATAATTATTACTATTTATTGTAAATTTTCAATCATTAATAACGTATTTAACTGAATTAAATACCACATAATTCTTTTATCATTAATATTTATTTAATATCAAATATTAATGAAATACATGTCATAATATTATAATATATTTTATAATATCACAAAGTATTTTTAATACTTTAAAATCATATTTATATGATTTTTAAACACTTAAATTCATTATCCGATAATTGCTTTTAATATTAAAATATTAATATTTTCATGAAAAAATATCAAAAGTTATATTTTATAACTTAAAAATATTTTTCTAACACCTAAATCATTTTTATACAATTTATAAAGCATTAATTCCATTTTTTCTTAATTTATTTAATATAGTTATTAAATAAACTAATTATCATTAATATTGATTAATTAATGAATTTCATCACAAAATATTAAAAGTTATAAAAAATAACTTAAAATATTTTCTAATATCATAATATAATTTTTCATGATTTTTCATTAATTAAAATCATTTTTAAATCATTTATTTAATATTATAATTAAATAAATTAAATACCATTTATATTCCAAAAATATTAAATATTTATGAAATATACTCAAAATAATTAAAAATAATTTTTTAGAATTTAAAATAATTTTTCGAAATTTATTTAGTATTTTTAATAATTAAAAACCATTTTTTCTATTTATTTAATTAAAATTATTAATTTTCATAATTAACTGTCGCTAAAGGGCCCTATAGCGACAGACCCGTCGCTATAGGTGTTCTTGGTCTGTTCTTGAGTTTTCATGTCAGACACCGAGAGTCTACGTTTGACCATTGATAACTCTTTGATCCATAGGTTTTTAGACTTGTAATTTGATTACAATTGTAATACTAATATAGCACTACATCACACAACTTGTTTCCTAGACAAAACACATCACAACAGTGCGATTCAAGCCCCTCAAAAAGTGTCAGAAACTGTTCTTGAGTTTCTGGGTTTCCCAGAAACTCAATCAGTGCTAGAGTCATACTATGCAGCCTTAAATCATAGCTTTATGGATTCCTTTTATGTACTCTTAAGGTTCAATATTGTAGTACTAATGTCTGGGTACACGACTATATCACTAACACAACCTAACAACATCAAATATTCATGATCTGGCATGGTCAAAGTAGGGGTCCGGACTGTTTTTGAACATTTCTGGGTTTTCCAGAAATGTTCTTGAACAATTTGGTCAACGGTTGTTTGACTGGCCACTGATTCAATTCTGTTATGGATATATATATTTTAAAAGCATGAATCGATAGCCAATATTCCAATCTTCAGGTATATTACAACAACATGACCTAAACATCAACGATAAGCAAAATCCGAAGCCTTAAATATCTTGTCAAATCATCTCTAGAAAATCTGGGTTACCCAGAAATGTTTTCCGTCAACGGTCAACGCAGTTTGACCACTTGGATCTCTTAATCTACTCATGATCTGCCATGTTTATAGTTTCAGATCAAAGTCCTCATGACATAGAACATAATTATAACATAAAACAACAAAAAGTAAAAACATAGAATGATTTACAGGCCCTGACATATGGCTTTCAAGCCATCATTTTCAACATTTCTAGATTTTTGAAATCTTTAGATTCGAGCATCAAGATGTTATGGATCCATGATCCAACAACCCAGATCTCTAAAAGGCACCTTTTACACACATATCTAACCAACAACTAACATCAAAACACAAGATTTAAGGATTTCGAAATTTTATGATTCTTATACCTTTCTAGCTTGATCCTTGATTTTTGTCTTTGATGAACTGATCTTGTTAAGCTAAGAACTTATATTGGCTTATCTCATCCCTCTATATCAGTCTCCCTCCCGAATTTTTAGAGAGAGAAGGGTTAGGAGAAAAATGAAATGTCAAGTGGCCTTTCTCTCTCTCTTAATCTATATAATTGTTGTATGTAATGATCTTGGCTGAGTGTATAGGCTGATAATTATTGTATTTCAGTCAATTGGTGAGTCATGGAGTAGTTGGACAACTCAATCTTGGCTAGATTCGCAAGAAACCTTCAATTATGCAATAAGGGTATTTTGGACTTTTGGCCTTTCAATTTAATGGCATTCTAGTAAATGGCCAAACCGTTATGGTTTAGGGTTTAGATTATGGTTTAGGGTTTGAACCAATTTAGGGTTTAACCCTTAACTTGCGATTTGCTTTCTAAGATTTTCGAATTTCGGTTTTAAAAATTGAAAATTAATTTTTCAAAATTATAATTAAAATTTTATAATTATATTAAAATTTACTAATCATAACTTAAATCTTGTTAATTAGGATTAATATATCCTAATTAAAATTACTAATTAAGCAATTAGGGTCAAAATGGTCATTAGGGTTTATAACCCACGAATTAGGGTTTCTAATAGAAAATAATTTTTTTTCTAAATTAGAAATTAAATTTTCGTAATTAGATTAGGGTTTTCTAATTACTTATATCTTTAAAATTAGGATTAATATTTCCTAATTAACATTAAAACTATTTAATTAACACTTCGGTTTTCCCCAATTATAAATTAGGGTTTCAAATCCTGAAGTTATGGTTTTCTAAATTTGAAATTAGGGTTTGCTAATTAATAAGCTTTACCCTAATTAGTATATTAATTAATAGCACTTAAGAAATATAATAATCATTTAAATTCCCGGATTAGGGTTTCATACATCGAATTAGGGTTTCGAATTCCCGGAACTGAAATTAGGGTTTCCAGAACCGGTTTCTAGGATTTCTTATAATTCGCTAGGGTTTTCTTACCGAACGTTGACGTTCTTAATATATACTTAGGGTTTGTTACAGATTTCATTTATCTGGTCAACCATTGACCCTTAACCACATACTGTACACATATACACAGAATATATTCACGTATTCCTTAATCCTGAATAATTAACATAAATTCTTCACAGAATTTTGAAATCCTAAAAATTCCTTCTTAAAAATATCAAACGTATACGCTTATTTTCTGTCTAGGTTCAAATTTTGAACCTTAAATTAATTAATAAAATTTTTAAAAATATTCCAAATTCTCGGGTTGTCACAACCTCCTCATACGTTAAATCTTCCGCTATCTCATCCGGTTCTAATTCAATAATGTGGTTCGGGTCTTTCACATATTTACGTAACATAGATATGTGAAAAACATTATGAACACGAGACATACTTGGCGGTAAGGCGAGTCTATAAGCCACAGTTCCTACTCGATCGAGGATTAAAAATGGGTCAATGAATCGAGGATTGAGCTTTTCTCTCTTTTCAAATCTCGTAACTCCTTTCCATGGAGCAACACGTAACAACACATGATCTCTAATATTGAATTCCATGTCCTTTCGATGAAGATCAGCATAACTCTTGGGTCTCGATCAGAAACTATGGATACTGGCATACCATGCAATCTTACAATCTTGTTTATGTACATATGAGCAAGACGTTCAAGTGTATAAGTTTCTCGCATCAGTAAGAAATGAGCAGACTTGGTCAATCGATCAACAATGACCCAAATCGCATCTATGCCTTGAGAAACCTTGGGAAGACAAGTAACGAAATCCATAGTAATGTGCTCCCACTTCCATTTTGAAATTTCATGTGGTTACAATGGACCTTTTGGCACTTGATGCTCCGCCTTGACTCGTTGACAAGTTAGACACCTTGAGATAAACCCCGCTATCTCTCTCTTCATATTGCTCCCCCAAAATGTATGTCGAAGATCATGATACATTTTGGTACTCCCAGGATGGATTGCAAACGGTGTGTTGTGCGCCTCCATCATGATTTTATACTTCAAGTTAGAATCGTTAGGAACACAAAATCTGGAATTGACTCGAAGTATTCCTTCTTCATCAATTCTTGCTTCCGGAATAGCACCTTCTTGCACTTTCTTCCTCATACGCATCAGCTCCAGGTCTGTAACTTGAGCAGCTTTAACTTTATCGATTAAAGTCAGTTCTACTCGTATATTCGCCATCATCACATGGGTCACTGGAGTATTTAACTCTATCTCCATGCTTTGTAAGTCATACAAAATGGGCCTTTGCTTTGACAATATTGCACTTATACCCGAATATGATCTTCTACTAAATGTGTCAGCTACTAAGTTCGCTTTTCCAGGATGGTATTGAATGGTATGATCGTAATCTTTCAATAGCTCAAGCCATCGTCGTTGCCGCATGTTGAGTTCCTTTTGAGTGAAGAAATATTTGAGGCTTTTATGATCCGTATAGATCTCCACCTTCTCTCCATACAGGTAATGCTTCCAAATTTTAAGCGCAAAAATGACAGTTATCAACTCTAGATCATGAGTAGGATAATTCCTCTCATATTCCTTGAGTTGTCGTGAGACATAGGCTATGACTTTCCCATGTTGCATGAGAACACATCCTAACCCTTTGCCTGAAGCATCATTGTAGATGAAAAATCCATCCGAGCCAGATGGTATTGTCAAGATAGGTGTTGAAATGAGTTTCCTCTTGAGTTATTGAAAACTCTTCTCACATTCCTCGCTCCAACCGAATTTTGTATCTTTCCGAGTCAGCTGAGTTAATGGAGTAGTGATTCGAGAAAACCCTTCTACGAATCTCCGATAATAACCAGCTAAGCTGAGAAAACTACGTACTTCGGTCACTGACTTAGGTTGTACTTAGCTTTGAATTACTTCAATCTTTGTCGGGTCAACATATATTCCATGATTTGATATCACGTGCCCAAGGAATGCTACTTCCTCAAGCCATAACTCGCATTACTTAAACTTGGCATATAACATGTTTTCACGAAGCTTTTGGAGTATCAGCCTCAAGTGTTGCTCATGATCTTCACGGCTTTTGGAGTAAATGAGAATGTCATCAATAAAGACGACCACAAAGTGATCCAAATATTACTTGAATACTCGAGTCATCATATCCATGAAGGCAGCAGGAGCATTAGTCAATCCAAAAGACATGACTAGGAATTCGTAATGCCCATACCGAGTTCTGAAAGCAGTCATTGGAATGTCATCAGTTTTAATCTTCAACTGATGATATCCATAACGAAGATCGATTTTTGAAAAGAATTTGGCACCTTGCAACTGGTCAAACAGGTCTTCAATGTGAGGCAACGGGTACCTATTTTTTATGGTGACATGATTCAACACCCGATAATCAATACAAAGTCGCATACTTCCATCTTTCTTCTTCACGAATATAATAGGAGCACCCCAAGGAGACGTACTAGGTCGAATGAAACCGATGTCTAACAATTCATGCAGTTGGGTTTTTAACTCCTGAAGTTCAATAGGAGACATTCGATATGGGGCTTTGGAAATGGGTTTTGTACCGGGTTCAAGGTCGATACCAAACTCGATTTCACGCTCCGTGGGTAGGCCAGGAAGTTCTTCATGGAATACGTCAGAAATGGTTTGGTCGCTTGAATTCGCATAATAGGTTGATTAGGAGTATGAAAACTAACAACCTTATGAAAATAATCAATTTTAGCATGATGAGTAGTTAACCAATCAATCCCTAGAATCATGTCAAATGCAAGTATTTTTAAGGAGATAAGATTGACATGTAGGTACGGTTACCGATTTGAATTAAACAAGACTTATAAACAGTGGATGTAATGAAGGTTTCTCCCAACGGAGTTTTAACAGATAAGTCAAAGTCTAATTTCTTCGGAGTCAAATTTAAACATTGAGCGCAAGTAGGAGAAATAAAAGAATGCGTAGAACCGGTATCAAATAAGGTATAAACTTCACTGGAGTTTATGATTAGCTTACCCATGATCACCTCGTTCGGATTCCTCGCTTTTTGGGAGGTTACGAAAAACGCTCTCCCTTGAACTGCCGGTTTTGTCTTGTTTGGGACGGCCTTTGATGCCTCCATCCTAGCTGGACTTGACTTTGGTGAACGGCAAAATCGGGCAAGGTGACCTTCTCTTCCGCAATTATAACACGCTTTGGATTGCTACGTACAGTTTGGACTGATATGTCCCTCCCCTCCGCATTTGTAACATACGATTGGCTGTCGTTCCCCTTCCTTAACAATAGATGCTGGTGATGACGTCTTTCCATCATTGTTCAATTTCATCTTCTTGAAATTTCCACTTCTATTATCTTGGCCATGATTACCACCGAAGAGGTTACCATTTCTGGCATGTTAATTCCCTCTACCTCCACGTTTGTTGTCACCGCTTCGATGACTACTACCACTGGTATTATCATTTTGTCGGCTGCTCTTTCTTGGTTGGGTTAACTCGTTATCATGCTCCAATAACTAAGCCCTATTTACAACATCTGAATACAAACACAGTGTGTGAGAAATTAAGTATTGACGTATCTTGGGTTTCAAACCTCTTAGAAACATCCGTATCATTCTCTCCTCATTATCAACCAAGTGGGACGCAAATCGGGACAACTCGGACAAACTTAGCTTCGTACTGTGACACGGTCATATTGTTCTGCTCCAGCTTGATGAACTCTACCTCCTTCATGTGACGAATACTTTCGGAAAAGTACTTGTCGTTGAACAGTTCTTGGAATTTCTCCCAAGACATCTTCAGTGCGGCAGGTTGAGTATGCTTTTCCGATTCCCTCCAGTAATCTGCCTCTCCTCGCAACATAAAGGTTGAAAAGGGAACCTTTCGCTCCTCGGAGCATCCCAAGACATCAAATATCTTGGTGATCTGCTTTATC
The DNA here is from genome assembly GCA_020205505.1 of Panax japonicus. Classification (NCBI taxonomy): domain Eukaryota; kingdom Viridiplantae; phylum Streptophyta; class Magnoliopsida; order Apiales; family Araliaceae; genus Panax; species Panax japonicus. The sequence goes on along the minus strand of CM035104.1, from coordinate 28,229,704 downwards.
CACGTCTCTGCCTTAAGTGGTTTTGGCTCTCCAATAAACTCCATTGGTCCCAGCTCCTTGAACTATTTAGCGGTGACTGTCCGAGAGTTGTCAGTGTTTCCACCTGCATTTTGAACAGGAGCCGCTCTCGCCTGATGTTTCATGAATTGCATAAAGCCTCTGAACATCCCATTGTTCATCATTTGGTCAGCGTTGTTGTTTTCTTGAGGATTATTGCCATCCTGATGCACATTATCATGAGTATTGATCGTTGGTGACTCAACGGTCTCATGTGCTTCATTGTTATCTCAACATTTTTGGATGCCATTTTTAAATACTGCCAAAAAACAAGGGTTAATTGACATGTCACATATTATCCCTATACTCTGACCAACCAATTAAATAACAAATAAACTTAGGTAGGTCATACTAGCGAAGGAATTCCCCGTCTCTCCCCTCCTAGTTCTTGTGTCATATCTCAGCTAGGGATCATATCCCTAAGCTTTGATACCAACTGTGACGCCCCCAAAATAGGTATACATCACACATGTTGAGTCGCCAAATACATGGTACATAATTTAAATACAAAATTCTTTTATATAGTACGGCAAAACGTAGCTGAGAGTTTCAAAATGGATAATGTCTCGTAAAGAGTATCCAAACTCAAGTAATGTCCTCATTACAATTATTATCACACTATTTCACTGAATAGTGATGACTACTATTGCAAACATCTAGACCGTCACTCCATTCCCCGACTAGTCCTAGCTACGTTTCATTTCCTGATGAGAACAATTAAAGCAAAAGGGTGAGATCAACTAGCCCAGTAAGAAATATTAAGACTAAGATAATGCAGAATAAATTATCATTAGCCTTCAACAGTGTTAAACTGATAAAATATAATAAACATCAAGTTTAATTACAGCGGAACAAGGAATCCATTAAAAGATTCAAGTAGAGCATGATATATACTATCTTCTATGATTTAAAAAGTTTATCATCAATTTTATCGCTGCGACTCAGCTTAATAAATAAACCACATCATCGAATCATCCCTGTACTACGGCCCAAGGATATTCATGTAATCATCAATGGTCATGATTATACCGAATAATCCCTGGTCATTATCATACCAACAATTGTCCATCAATGCACTACAGGCCAATGAGAATTTTTACCACATCATTTGTAACATTACGGTTATGATTATACCGAATAATCCCTGGTCATAATCATACCAATCAATAGTACATCTATACACGTAAGCCATGGATGACTTTTATCACAATATAAGCATGAGGATGATGACAATGATATAAGCATTAATCAAACGAAATCAAGGATAAATTTTAAAGACTTTAAATTTATCCAGAGTTTAAAAGTATCCAAATTGTCAACATGATACTGCTTTGTGGAGTAAAATTCAAGAATAATAATCACGTATTAAAAATAATTTGGACAGAAAAGAAATATATTTTTGGGTGAATAGTACCCCGTGAATAGTACCCTGTGAATAGTACTTTAGGAATAGTAACCCGTGAATAGTACCCCGACATGAAAAGTGCCCCAAATACCCGAATGAATAATATTCGGGTGAATAATAATTAGGTGAATACTAACCAATGAATAGTAACTCGTGAATAGTACTCCGGCATAAAAAGTGTCTCGAATACCCGAGTGAATAATATTTGAGTGAATAGTAATCAGGTGAATAGTAACCCGTAAATAGTAACTCATGAATAGTATTCTAGTATGAAAAGATCAATAATTATAAAGAAAACTCATAATAATATTTCCATGAAAAGATACGGGATGAAGCGCAAATATCAAGGATATTCTACTAATTTTGTGGAGTATAGAAGCAATACTTTAACAAAATGAGGGTAAAATTAGAAATATGAAATGAAATAATATTATTCACATACTACATAGTATGGAAGAAAATATTATTTCTATGAATACTGAAAAATATAATATCCCTTACCTCAAAAGAATACTGGATACTGGAATAGTGAGGTAGCAGACTTCTCTTCAACTTTCTCTCTAAAGCTTCTCTCTCTATAGCTTCTCTTTCTATAATTGCTCTTGTGAGTCTTAGTGAATTGGTGAGAATGAAAGAACAATGAACTTCTATTTATAGGAAAACATAGTTTCGATAATTGCACGTTTTGGGGCTCAAAATATTACAGTATAATACCTTCATCCTTTCTTTCATTTTTAATTTAGTCTTGCAAGTATTATCAATCTTGCACCACCTCCCCTAATAGTACATGCATGTGAATCAATAGTACACACATGTGAACAAATAGTTATAAGCATGTGAATTAATAGCAATTAATTGCTCATTTATCCGATTAATTACCCGATTGGTCAATATAACCTCCAGACATCCATTATTATCAAAATAAATGTCGATTTCTACTAACACTAATAATCCCAACATAATGGAAATATCAATTTCATCTTTAATCAACACGAACTTATTCATCATTAATATTATAACTCATAATATTTAACAAGCAGATCATTCCCAGGAAAGAGGGGGCTTTCCGATAAGGATTTCTCCCTATTGGCGCGCAATTAGGTGACCAAACCTCTCCTTGACAGAACTTTCTAGACATCGTAAATATTGCAAATAATAATATGATTAACTTTGTCGTCTCAATTATTGATTTAATAATTTAAAATATTATGCAGATGATACTGTGACAATAATTGAATCAATAATATGAGAAATATTATGCAGCAACTACTGTAGCAATAATTGAGTATAACTGAGTGACTTCTTACGTAAGCATCAATAATCAATACCGTGTGCTACTATGCAACCACGCGTATTACTGTACTTTTACCACCGGGTAGTTCAACAGTTTAATGGTAAAACTTTCGCCGTTATTTTTATAAAAATATAATTCTGTCATTTTCTAACTACTATAATACTTCCGTTGTGGGGTCCACAAATGATTGTGCCGTCGTACGAATATTCTCTGTTAAAACGAATATTCCCCGACCAATCAAGTATTATATAATCACTTGTTTACTTTGTAAAATTTATAAATAATACTCACAACTATAACATTATATCAAATCCACACCATGATATTCAAAAATGTATTTCGAGAAAAATTAATCTTTATTCATAAAAGTTGGGGTCTTACAAACATCATTGGCCCGTAGTGCATGGATAATTCGTGGTGGTGATACGAATGAATATCCTTGGTCTGTAGTGAATGGATAATTTAGTGATGTGGATTATTTATTGAGCTGGGTCTCAGCGATAAAATATTAATTCGTGGATGTGATAATAACGAATATCCTAGGCCCGCAGTGCATGGATAATTCGTGGATGTAATAATAACAAATATCCTTGGCCCGTATTGCATGGATAATTCATGGATGTGATACTAACGAATATCCTTGGTCGTAGTGCATGGATAATTCGGTGATGTTGATTATTTATTTAGCTGACTCTCAGCGATAAAATTGATGTTAAACTTTTTAAATTATAGAAGATAGTAGATATCATGCTCTACTTAACTTTTATAAAATACAGTTGTATGTCTTGGCTCGTAGTGCAAAGATGGACTGTTAAATTACATGAAAATAAATATGAATTGGGAATTTAACTATAATCTTTGGTGGTTCAGGTGATGAGAGTTATCTTTGTCTTGGTTATAATAAAGAACTGTTCATGAGTATTACAGGAATAAAATATTGATTATGGACTTTTAATTTGGAAGAGACAGTAGACATTATGTTCTACTTGACTCTTCTAGTAGATTGTTGATTCCGCTGCTATTATTGTTGAAAACTTTATCTTCTACCATATATTCTAAATATCTGATTTATTATTGATGAAGACTATTGATAATGTAATTATCTTAAGTCATGATATTCTTTACTAGGCTATTTGTGCTCACCCTTTTGTTTCACAACGCCTTTCAGGTAATAAAAGTGTAGCTGAGACTAGTAGAGAGAACATGGATATAAAGTGGTGTTACGAATTAGTCACAAGCCTAATCAAATTATGAAACGATGTGACATAATAATTGTAATGAGAACTTAAAATGTGTGTGACATATTTTATACATCATTTAATATTTAATTTTGGTGAACAACAATAGGGTGAGGCAAATTCGAATTTGGAAGCGTCAAAAATGCACTCCATTAGAATGAGGAGGACATAAATCTTCTCGTTTTCTTTTGGGGACTTGGAATATTTGTTGTTGTACTTTATATGGCATTGTAATAATTTGAGTATAATAATTGTCGTATTATATACGTAACAATATTTGTATTGAAACTCACATCATATGTGTTGTCATATTTTGCACGACAACTGTATAAATGAAGTTTGTATTTGATTTCTGTACCATGTATTGGCGACTCAAAATGGGTGATGTATACTTATTTTTGGGGCGTCACAGTAGGGATACCTTAGACTAATAACCGCAGTGATTAGGATAAGATCTAACTCAAATAGAGTTAGTGTAAGACCCCAACTTTTATGAATAAAGATTAATTTTTCTCGAAATATATTTTTGAATATTATGGTGTGGATTTGATATAATGTTAAAGTTGTGGGTATTATTTACAAATTTTGCAAAGTAAGTAAGTGGTTATATAATATTCGATTGGTCAGGGAATATTCGTTTTAACAGGGAATATTCGTACGACGACACAATCATTGGTGGACCCACAACGGAAGTATTGTAGTAGTTAGAAAATGACATAATTATCTTTTTATAAAAATAACGGCGAAAGTTTTATCGTTAAACTGTTGAACTCCCCAGTGGTAAAAGTATAGTAATACGTGTGGTTGTATAGTAGCACTCAATATTGATTATTGATTCTTACGTGAGAAGTCACTCAGTTATACTCAATTATTTCTACAGTAGTTGCTGCATAATATCTCTTATATTATTGATTTAATTATTGTCACAGTATCATCTTCATAATATTTTATATTACTGAATCAATAATTGAGACGACAAAGTTATTCATATTATTATTTGCAATATTGACAATGTCTAGAAAGTTCTGTCAAGGAGAGGTTTGGTCACCTAATTGCGCGCCAATAGGGAGAAATCCTTATCGGAAAGCCCCCTCTTTCCTGGGAATGATCTGGTTGTTAAATATTGTGAGTTATAATATTAATGATGAATAAGTTCGTGTTGATTAAAGATGAAATTGATATTTCCTATTGTGTTGAGATTATTAGTGTTAGTGAAAATAGATCATCTATTTCGATAATAATGGATGTCTGGAGGTTATATTGACCAATCAGGTAATTAATCGGATAAATGAGCATTTAATTGCTATTAATTCACATGCTTATAACTATTTGTTCACATGCATGTACTATTAGGGGAGGTGGTGCAAGATTGATAATACTTGCAGGACTAAATTAAAAATGAAAGAAAAGATGAAGGTATTATACTATAATATTTCAAGCCCCAAAACGTGCAATTATCGAAACTATGTTTTCCTATAAATAGAAGCTCATTGTTCTTTCATTCTCACTAATTCACTAAGACTCACAAGAGCAATTATAGAAAGAGAAGCTATAGTGAGAAGCTTTAGAGAGAAAGTAGAAGAGAAGTCTGCTACCTCACTATTCCAGTATCCAATCTTCTTTTGAGGTAAGAGATATTATATTTTTCAGTATTCATAGAAATAATATTTTCTTCCATACTCTGTAGTATGTGAGTAATATTATTTCGTTTCATATTCCTGATTATACCCTCATTCTGTTAAAGTATTGCTTCTATACTCCATGAAATAGTAGAATATCCTTGTTATTTGCGGTTCATCCCGTATCTTTTCATGAAAATATTATTATGAGTTTTCTTGATAATTATTAATCTTTTCATACTGGAATACTATTCATGAGTTATTATTTACGGGTTAGTATTCACCCAGTTACTATTCACTCAAATATTATTCACTCGGGTATTCGGGGAACTTTTTATGTCAAAGTACTATTCACGAGTTACTATTCCCCCAATTACTATTTACCCAAATATTATTCACTCGGGTATTTGGGGCACTTTTCATATTGGGGTACTATTCACAGGGTACTATTTACGGGGTATTATTTATCCGAAAAATATATTTCTTTTCTATCCAAATTATTTTTGATACATGAATATTATTCTTGAATTTTACTCCACAAAGCAGTATCATGTTGACAATTTGGATATTTTTAAACTCTGGAAAAATTTAAAGTCTTTAAAATTTATCCTTGATTTCGTTTGATTAATGCTTCTATCATTGTCATCATCCTCATGCTTATATTGTGATAAAAGTTATATATGGCTTACGTGCAGAGATGTACTATTGATTGGTATGCTTATGACCATGGTTTATTCGGTATAATCATGACCATAATGTTACAAATGATGTGGTAAAAATCCTCATCGGCCTGTAGTGCATTGATGGACAGTTGTTGGTAAGATTATGACCATGGATTATTCGGTATAATCATGACCATTGATGATTACATGAATATCCTTGGCCCGTAGTGCAAGAATGATTCGATGATGTGGTCTATTTATTAAGCTGAGTCTCAACGATAAAATTGATGATAAACTTTTTAAATCATAGAAGATAGTAGATATCATGCTCTACTTGACTCTTTTAATGGTATGTTTGTTCCGCTACAGTTAAACTTGATGTTTATTATATTTTATCAGTTTAACACTGCTGAAGGCTATTGATAATTTATTCTACATTATCTTAGTCCTAATATTTCTTACTAGGCTAGTTGAGCTCACCCTTTTGCTTTCATTATTCTCTTCAGGAAATAAGAACGTAGCTGGCACTAGTCGGGGAACGGAGTGACAGTCCAGATGTTTGCATTAGTAGTCCTCACTATTCAGTGAAATAGTGTGATAATAATTGTAATGAGGACTTTATTTGAGTTTGGATACTCTCTACGAGACTTTATCCATTTTGAAACTCTCAGCTATGTTTTGTCGTACTGTATAAAAGAATTTTGTATTTAAATTATTTACCATATATTTGGCGACTCAAGATGGGTGATGTATACCTATTTTGGGGGCGTCACAGTTAGTATCAAAGCTTAGGGATATGATCCTGGCTGAGATGTGAGACAAGAACTAGGAGGGGAGAGACGGGGAATTCCAGCGCTAGTATGACCTACCTAAGTTTATTTGGTATTTAATTGGTCAGTCAGAGTATAGGGATAATATGTGACATGTCAATTAACCCTTATTTTGTGGCAGTATTTGAAAATGGCATCCGAAAATGTTGAGATAAGCAATGAAGAACATGAGACCGTTGAGTCACCAAAGATCAATACTCAGGATAATGTGCATCAGGATGGCAATAATTCTCAAGAAAACAACAACACTGACTAAATTATGAATAATGGGATGTTTAGAGGCTTTTTGCAATTGATGAAACATCAGGCGAGAGCGACTCCTGTTCAAAATATAGGTGGAAACACTGGTAACTCTCGGACTGTCACCGCTAAACAGTTCAAGGAGCTGGGACCACCGGAGTTTATTGGAGAACCAAAACCACTTAAGGTGGAGACATGGATAAAGTAGATCATCAAGATATTTGATGTCTTGGGATGCTCCGAAGAGAAAAAGATTCTCTTTTCCACCTTTATGTTGCGAGGAGAGGCAGATTACTGGTGGGAATCGGTAAAACGTACTCAACCTGCCGCACTGAAGATGTCTTGGGAGAAATTCCAAGAACTGTTCAACGACAAGTACTTTCCCGAAAGTATTTGTCACATGAAGGAGGTAGAGTTCATCAAGCTGGAGCAGAACAATATGACTGTGTCACAGTACGAAGATAAGTTTGCCGAGTTGTCCCGGTTTGCGTCCCACTTGGTTGATAATGGGGAGAGAATGACGCGGATGTTTCTAAGAGGTTTGAAACCCGAGATATGTCAATACTTAATTTCTCACAAACTGTGTTTGTATTCAGATGTTATAAATAGGGCTTAGTTATTGGAGCGTGATAACGAGTCAACCCAACCAAGAGAGAAGCAGCCAAAAAAATGATAATATCAGTGGTAGCAGTCATCGAAGCGGTGACAACAAACTTGGAGGTGGAGGGAATCAACATGCCAGAAATGGTAACAACTTCGGTGGTAATCATGGCCAAGATAATAGAAGTGGAAATTTTAAGAAGAGGAGATTGAACAATGATGGAAAGACATCATCACCAGCACCTGTTGTTAAGGAAGGGGAACGACAACCAATTGTATGTTACAAATGTGGAGGGGAGGGACATATCAGTCTAAACTGTACGTAGCAATCCAAAGCATATTATAATTGCGGAAGAGAAGGTCACCTTGCCCGATTTTATCGTGCACCAATGTTAAGTCCAGTTGGGATGGAGGCATCAATGATCGTCCCATACAAGACAAAACCGGTAGTTCAAGGGAGAGAGTTTGTCGTAACGTCCCAAAAAGCGAGGAATCCGAACGAGGTGATCATGGGTAAGCTAATCATAAACTCCAGTGAAGTCTATACCTTATTTGATACCGGTTCTACGTATTCTTTTATTTCTCCTACTTGCGCTCAACGTTTAAATTTGACTCCGGAGAAATTATACTTTGACTTATCTGTTGAAACTCCGTTGGGAGAAACCTTTATTACATCCACTGTTTATAAGTCTTGTTTGATTCAAATCGGTAACCGCACGTTACCTGTCTATCTTATCTCCTTAAAAATACTTGCATTTGACGTGATTCTAGGGATTGATTGGTTAACTACTCATCATGGTAAAATTGATTATTTTTGTAAGGTTGTTAGCTTTCATATTCCTAATCAACCTATTATGCGAATTCAAGCGACCAAACCATTAAAATCAATTACGGTCATTTCAATTCATAAACCTATTCGTTTATTGAAAAACGGATGTCAAGCTTTCTTAGCTCATGTAATAGATTTAAACAAAAATACGTCAGACTTGAATGATATTTTTATTGTTAATAAATTTCTTGACGTATTCCCCGAAGAACTTTCTGGCCTACCCCCGAAGCGTGAAATTGAGTTTGGTATCGAACATGAACTCGGTACAAAACCCATTTCCAAAGCCCCATATCGAATGGCTCCTATTGAACTTCAGGAGTTAAAAACCCAACTGCAGGAATTGTTAGACATCGGTTTCATTCGACCTAGTACATCTCTTTGAGGTGCTCCTGTTCTATTCATGAAGAAGAAAGATGGAAGTATACGACTTTGTATTGATTATCGGGAGTTGAATCATGTCACCATAAAAAATAGGTACCCGTTGCTTCGTATTGATGACATGTTTGACCAGTTGCAAGGCGCCAAATTCTTTTCAAAGATCAATCTTCGTTCTGGATATCATCAGTTGAAGATTAAAACTGATGACATTCCAAAGACTACTTTTAGAACTCGGTATGGGCATTACAAATTCGTAGTCATGTCTTTTGGATTTACTAATTCTCCTACTGCCTTTATGGATATGATGAACCGAGTATTCAAAGAATATTTGGATAACTTTGTGGTCGTCTTTATTGATGACATCCTTATTTATTCCAAAAACCGTGAAGATCATGAGCAACACTTGAGACTGATACTCCAAAAGCATCGTGAATACAAGCTTTATGCCAAGTTGAAGAAATGTGAGTTCTGGCTTGAGGAAGTAGCATTCCTTGAGCACGTGGTATCAAGTCATGGAATATCTGTTGACCTAGCAAAGATTGAAGCTATTCAAAGCTGGGAGCAACCTAAATCAGTGACCGAAGTACGTAGCTTTCTCGGCTTAGCTGGTTATTATCGGATATTCGTAAAAGGGTTTTATCGAATCGCTACTCCACTAACTCAGCTGACTCAGAAAGATATAAAGTTCGGTTGGAGCGAGGAATGTGAGAAGAGTTTTCAAGAACTCAAGAGGAGACTCATTTCAGCACCTGTTCTGACAATATCAACTGGTTCGGAGGGATTTGTCATCTACAGTGATGCTTCGGACAAAGGGTTAGGATGTGTTCTCATGCAACATGGGAAAGTCATAGCCTATGCCTCACGAAAACTCAAGGAATATAAGAGGAATTATCCTACTCATGATCTAGAGTTGGCAGCTGTCGTTTTTGCGCTTAAGATTTGGAGGCATTACCTGTATGGACTGAAGGTGGAGATCTATACGGATCATAAAACCCTCAAATATTTCTTCACTCAAAAGGAAATCAACATGTGGCAACGACGATGGCTTGAGCTATTGAAAGATTACGATCATACCATTCAATACAATCATGGAAAAGTGAACGTAGTAGCTAACGCGTTGAGTAGAAGATCATATGCGGGTATGAATGCGATATTGTCAACGCAAAGGCCCATTTTGTATGACTTAGAAAGGATGGAGATAGAGTTAAAGACTCCAGTGACCCATGTGATGATGACGAATATACGAGTAGAACCGACTTTAATCGATAAAGTTAAAGCTACTCAAGCTACAAACCTGGAGCTGATGCATATGAGGAAGAAAGTGCAAGAAGGTGCTATTCAGAAAGCAAGAATCAATGAAAAAGGAATACTTCGAGTCAACTCCAGACTTTGTATTCCTAATGATTCTGACTTGAAGTATAAAATCATGATGGAGGCGTACAACACACCGTTTGCAATCCATTTTGGGAGTGCCAAAATGTATCATGATCTTCGACATACATTTTGGTGGAACAATATGAAAAGAGAGATAGCGGGGTTTATCTCAAGGTGTCTAACTTGTCAATGACTCAAAGCGGAGCATCAAGTGCCAAAAGGTCCATTGCAACTACTTGAAATTCCAAAATAGAAGTGGGAGAACATTACCATGGATTTCGTTACTGGTCTTCTCATGGTTTCTTAAGGCATAGATGCGATTTGGTTCATTGTTGATAGATTGACCAAGTCTGCTCATTTCCTATCGATGCGAGAAACTTATACACTTGAATGTCTAGCTCGTATGTACATAAACGAGATTGTAAGATTGCATGGTATGCCAGTATCCATAGTTTCTGATCGAGACCCAAGATTCACTTCATGATTTTGGGTTAGTTTGCAAAAAGCCATGGGCACGGATTTACGATTTAATTCGGCATATCATCCTCAAACGGACGGGCAGTTGGAGAGGACTATTAAAACTCTTGAAGATTTATTAAGACTTTGTGTCCTTTACTTCAAAGGAAGTTGGGACAAGTTCTTACCATTGGTGGAGTTTTCCTACAACAACAATTATCAAGCAAGTAATGTATGGAAGAAAGTGTCGTTCTCCAGTATGTTAGGGATGAAGGTGGGTGAAGTAACATTGTTGGGACCGGAGTTGGTACGTATGACTACGACAAAGATTCAAACTATTCCTGAAGTACTATTCACAGGATACTATTCACGGGGTACTAGTCACCCGAAGAATATATTTCTTTTCTGTCCAAATTATTTTTGATACATTAATATTAGTATTGAATTTTTCTCCACAAAGAAGTATCATGTTGACAATTTGGATATTTTTAAACTCTGGATAAATTTAAAGTTTAAAATTTATCCTTGATTTTGTTTGATTAATGCTTATATCATTGTCATCATCCTCATGCTTATATTATGATAAAAGTCATACGTGGCTTACGTGCATAGATGTATTATTGATTTGTATGATTATGACCAGGGATTATTCGGTATAATCATGACCGTAATGTTACAAATGATGTGGTAAAAATCCTCATTGGCTTGTAGTGCATTGATGGACAATTATTGATATGATTATGACCAGGGATTATTCAGTATAATCATGACCATTGATGATTACATAAATATCCTTGGCCCATAGTGTAGGGATGATTCGATGATGTGGTTTATTTATTAAGCTGAGTCTCAGCGATAAAATTGATGATAAACTTTTTAAATCATAGAAGATAGTAGATATCATGCTCTACTTGACTCTTTTAATGGATTGCTTGTTCCGCTGCAGTTAAACTTGATGTTTATTATATTTTATCAGTTTAACACTGTTGAAGGCTAATAATAATTTATTCTGCATTATCTTAGTCATAATATTTCTTACAGGGATAGTTGATGTGACGCCCCCAAAATTAGGTATACATCACCCATCTTGAGTCGCCAGATACATGGTATAGAATTCAAATACAATTTACTAATACAACTGTCGTGTACAATACGACAAAACATAACTGTGAGTTTGAATACAATTATTGTCTACTAGAGATCATACAAACTCAAAAGGTGTCCTCAATACAATTATTGTCACACTATTTAACAGAATAGTGAGGACTACTAATACTATTCTCTGGTCCATCACTCCGTTCCCCGACTCGTCCCAGCTATATTCTCATTTCCTGAAGAGAACAGTGAAAGAAAGGGTGAGCTCAACTAGTCCAGTAAGAAATATTATGACTAAGATAATGCAGAATAAATTATCATTAGCCTTCAACAGTGTTAAACTGATAAAATATAATAAACATCAAGTTTAACTGCAGCGGAACCAGCAATCCATTAAAAGAGTCAAGTAGAAAATAAAAACTACTATCTTTTATGATTTAAAAGGTTTTTCATCATCGTTATGGCTGAGACTCAGCTTAATAAATATTCCACATCATCGAATCACCCCCGCACTACGGCCAAGGATATTCTTTAGTATCACGACCACAATTATTCATGCACTACGGCCAAGAATATTTGTGTATTCATTAGTGGTCATGATCATGCCAACAACTGTCCATCAATGCCCTACGGGCCAATGAGGATTTTTAATTTTTACATCACTTGTAATATTACGGTCATGATTACACCGAATAATCCCTGGTCATAATCACACTAAGTCCATCTATGCACTACAGGCCACAGATGACTTTCAACATAATATAAACATGAGGATGATGACAATGACATAATCATTCAATAAAACAAGTTCAAGAATTATTTTATCTAGAAATTATTAACGTCCAAATTGTCAACACGATACTGTTTTGTGGTGTAAAATTCAAGAATGATCAGAAGAATATTTTCATGAAAGGATACTGGATGAAGCGCAAATATCAAGGATATTCTACTAATTTCACGGAGTATAGAAGTTAAAGTTTTAACCAACTGAGTATAATAAAGAATGAAATAACAAAAGAAATCACCATGCATGCGATAGACCGCACAGACAGGTTATTCCAGCAGAATAATAATAACGGAACCAGGTCAGGTGAAACTCACACCGACAGGATGTTCCAACAGAATAATAAATAACGGAACCAGGTCCGGCGTAAAATGCACAGACAGGATATTCCAACAGAATAATAAAGAATGGAACCAGGTCCGGCGTAAAACACACAGACAGGATGTTCCAACAGAATAATAAAGACGGAACCAGGTCCGGTGTAAAACACACAGACATGATATTCCAACAGAATAATAAAGACGGAACCAGGTCCGGTGTAAAACACACAGACATGATGTTCCAACAGAATAATAGAAGAATGTCACCAAGTATAGGGTAAACCGCATATACAGGTTATTCCGACAGAATAATAAGAAATGGAATAACATAAGGATTTCACCAAGTATAGGGTACACCGCGTATACAGGTCATGTATAGGGTATGCCACTTTTACAGGTTATTCCAACAGAATAACAACGAATGGAATAACATAAGTTCTCTTCAAGAAGAAAGAGTAACACCCCTTACCGTATTAGGAGATTGAATACTGCAAAAGTGTAGTAACCGAATACTCTTCTTCTTTATCTATTACTCTCTCTATACTTTCTCTCTCTATAGCTTGAACGAATTCGTGAAAAATAATGAAGCCCTAGGCCTCTATTTATAGAAGATTTATTACTATTTACGAAAGTATTTACTATTTACGAAGGTAATTACTATTGACGAAGGTAATTACTATTGACGAAGGTAATTACTATTTACGAAAATAATTACTATTTACGAAAATAATTACTATTTACGAAGGTAATTACTATTTACGAAAATAATTACTATTTACGAAGGTAATTACTATTTATGAAAGAGACTCTTAGATGATGACATATGGCCCCCCATAAATAATTAAACTTACCACAAACGTCTAATAATAGACTCTTTATATACATCAAGGATTGAATAAAAATTACCAGAAATCATTTTATTTTATTTTTAATCAACACATATTTAATCTTTCAACAATTATTAATCATTTATAACTTGTCGTCTCAATTATTGTTTAGATAATATAACATATTATACAGATGATACTGTGACAATAATTGAATCAATAATATAAGAGATATGATGCAGCAATTACTGTAGCAATAATTGAGTATAGCTGAGTGACTTCTCACATAAGCATCAATAATTAATACCGTGTGCTACTATGCAACAACGCGTATTACTGTACTTTTACTACTGAGTAGTTCAACAGTTTTAACGGTAACACCTCCGCCGTTATTTTATAGAAAGATAATTTTGTCGTTTTCTAACTACAACAATACTTCCGTTGTGGGGTCCACCAATGATTGTGCCGTCGTACGAATATTCCCCGACAAAAAGAATATTCCCCGACCAAACGAATATTTTATAACAACTTGCGTACTTTGAAAAATTTATAAATATTACCCACAACAATATATTTTATCAAATTTATTCCATAATATTAAAAAATAATAATTATGAAAATTCATCTTTATTTATAAAAACTGGGGTCTTACAACCTCCCCTTCTTATGAAATTTCGTCCTCGAAATTAGGGTACGTACCTGGTATGTCAAAGAGGTAAGGATACCTTGACTTCATTTCAGATTCTAACTCCCAAGTCATTTCCTCAACATCGTGGTTTCTCCACAATACTTTGACTTGAGGTATAACCTTGGAGCGTAGAATATGTTCCTTCTTATCCAAAATTTGAACAGGAATCTTTTCATACGTCAAATCTTCCGCTATTTCGTCCGGTTCTAACTCAATAATATGGTTCGGGTCTTTCACATATTTACGTAACATGGATATGTGAAAAACGTTATGAACACGAGACATACTTGGCGGTAAAGCGAGTCTATAGGCCGCCGTTCCTATTCGATCGAGGATTAAAAATGGACCGATAAATCGAGGATTGAGTTTTCCTCTCTTTCCAAATCTTGTAACTCCTTTCCATGGAGTAACACGTAACAACACATGATCTCCTATATTGAATTCCACGTCCTTTCGATGAAGATCAACATAACTCTTTTGTCGACTTTGTGAGGTTTTTATACGTTGTCGGATCGTTTGAATCTTTTCCGTAGTCATACGTACCAACTCCGGTCCCAACAACGTTGCTTCACCCACCTCATCCCAGCATACTGGAGAACGACACTTTCTTCCATACAACGCTTCGAATGGAGCCATGCCAATACTTGCTTGATAACTGTTGTTGTAGGAAAACTCCACCAATGGTAAGAACTTGTCCCAACTTCCCTTGAAATCAAGGACACAGAGTCTTAATAGATCTTCAAGAGTTTGAATAGTTCTCTCCGACTGTCCGTCCGTCTGAGGATGATATGCCGAGCTAAATCGTAAGTCTGTGCCCATAGCTTTTTGCAAACTAACCCAAAATCGTGAAGTAAATCTTGGGTCTCGATCAGAAACTATGGATATCGGCATACCATGCAGTCTTACAATCTCGTTTATATACATACGAGCAAGATGTTCAAGTGTATAAGTTTCTCGTATCGGTAAGAAATGAGCAGACTTGGTCAATCTATCAACAATGACCCAAATCGCATCTATGCCTTGAGAAACCTGAGGAAGACCGGTAACGAAATCCATGGTAATGTGCTCCCACTTCCATTCTGGAATTTCAAGTGGTTGCAATGGACCTTTTGGTACTTGATGCTCCGCTTTAACTCGTTGACAAGTTAGACACCTTGAGATAAACAACGATATCTCTCTCTTCATATTGCTCCACCAAAATGTATGACGAATATCATGATACATTTTGGTACTCCCAGGATGGATTGCAAACGGTGTATTGTGCGCCTCCATCATGATTTTATACTTTAAATCAGGGTCATTAGGAACACAAAGTCTGGAGTTGACTCGAAGTATTCCTTCTTCATCGATTCTTGCTTCCGGCATAGCACCTTCTTGCACTTTCTTCCTCATACGCATCAGCTCCAGGTCTGTAGCTTGAGCGGCTTTAACTTTATCGATTAAAGTTGGTTCTACTCGTATATTCGCCATCGTCACATGCGTCCCTGGAGTCTTTAACTCTATCTCCATCCTTTGCAAGTCACACAAAATGGGCCCTTGCGTTGACAATATCGCACTCGTACTTGCATGTGATCTTCTACTCAATGCGTCAGCTACCACGTTTGCTTTTCCAGGATGGTATTGGATGGTATGATCATAATCTTTCAACAGTTCAAGCCAACGTCGTTGTCGCATGTTGAGTTCCTTTTGAGTGAAGAAATATTTGAGGCTTTTATGATCCGTAAAGATCTCCACTTTCTCCCCATACAAGTAATGCCTCCAAATTTTAAGTGCAAAGACAACAGCTGCCAACTCTAGATCATGAGTAGGATAATTCTTCTCATATTCTTTGAGTTGTCGCGAGGCATAGGCTATGACTTTTCCATGTTGCATGAGAACGCATCCCAGCCCTTTGCCCGAAGCATCACTGTAGATGACAAATCCCTCCGAGCCGGATGGTATTGTTAGAACAGGTGCTGAAATGAGTCTCCTCTTGAGTTCTTGAAAACTCTTCTCACATTCTTTGCTCCAACCGAACTTTGTATCTTTCCGAGTCAGCTGAGTCAATGGAGTAGCGATTCGAGAAAATCCTTCCACGAATCTCCGATAATAACCAGCTAAACCGAGAAAGCTACGTACTTCGGTCACTAATTTAGGTTGCTCCCAGCTTTGAATAGCTTCAATCTTTGCTGGGTCAACAGATATTCCATGACTTGATACCACGTGCCCAAGGAATGCTACTTCCTCAAGCCAGAACTCAGCATTTCTTCAACTTGGCATAAAGCTTATATTCACGAAGCTTTTGGAGTGTCAGCCTCAAGTGTTGCTCATGATCTTCACGTCTTTTGGAATAAATAAGGATGTCATCAATAAAGACGACCACAAAGTGATCCAAATATTCCTTGAATACTCGGTTCATCATATCCATGAAGGCAGCAGGAGCATTAGTCAATCCAAAGGACATGACTAGGAATTCATAATGCCCGTACCGAGTTCTGAAAGCCGTCTTTGGAATGTCATCGGTTCTAATCTTCAATTGGTGATACCCGGAACGAAGATCGATCTTTGAAAAGAATTTGGCTCCTTGCAACTGGTCAAACAAGTCATCAATACGTGGCAATGGATACCTATTTTTGATGGTGACATGATTTAACTCCCGATAATCAATACAAAGTCGCATACTCCCATCTTTCTTCTTCACGAATAGAACAGGAGCACCCCAAGGAGAAGTACTAGGACGAATAAAGCCAATGTCTAATAATTCCTGCAGTTGGGTTTTTAACTCCTGAAGTTCAATAGGAGCCATTCGATATGGGGCTTTAGAAATGGGTTTTGTACCGGGTTCAAGGTCGATACAAAATTCAATCTCACGCTTTGGGGGTAGGCCAGTAAGTTCTTCGGGGAATACGTCAGGAAATTCATTAACAATAGAAATATCGTTCAAAACTGACGTATTTTTGTTTAAATCTGTGACATGAGCTAAGAAAGCTTGACATCCGTTTTTAAATAAACGAATAGCTTTATGGCTTGAGATGACTGTGATTGATTTTAATGGTTTGATCGTTTGAATTCGCATAATAGGTTGATTAGGAATATGAAAGCTAACAACCTTATGGAAACAATCAATTTTTGCATGATGAGTAGTTAACCAATCAATCCCTAGAATCACGTCAAATGCAAGTATTTTCAATGAAATAAGATCTACAGGTAATGTGAGGGTACCGATTTGAACCAAACAAGACTTATAAACAGTGGATGTAATGAAGGTTTCTCCCAACGGAGTTTCCACAGATAAGTCAAAGTCTAATTTCTCCGGAGTCAAATTTAATCGATGAGCGCAAGTAGGAGAAATAAAAGAATGGGTAGAACCGGTATCAAATAAAGTATAGACTTCGTTAGAGTTTATGATAAGCTTACCCGTGATGACCTCATTCGGGTTCCTTGCTTTTTGGGAGGTCACAACAAACGCTCTCCCTTGCACTACAGGCTTTGACCTTTCTGGGACGGCCTTTGGTGCCTCCATCCTAGCTGAATTTGTCTTTGGTAAACAACAAAATCGGGCTAAGTGACCTTCTCTTCCACAATTATAACATGCTTTGGACGGCATCGCGCAATTTGGACTGATGTGTCCCTCCCCTCCGCATTTGAAACATATGATAGGTGGCCTTTCTCCTTCCTTAACAACGGGTGCTGGTGCTGACGTCTTTCCATCATTGTTGAATCTCCTCTTCTTGAAATGTCCATTCTTATTGTTTTGGCCCTGATTACCACCGAAGTGGTTACCATTTCTGGCTTGCTGATTCCCTCCACGCTTGTTGTCACCGCTTCGATGACCACTCTCGCTGGTGTTATAATTTTGTCGGCCGCTCTCTTTTAGTTGAGTTGACTCGTTATCGCGCTCCACTAATTGAGCCCTATTTACAACATCTGAATACAAACACAGTTTATGAGAAATAAAATGTTGACGTATCTCCGGCTTCAAACCTCTTAAAAACATTCGCGTCATTCTCTCTTCATTATCCACTAAGTGGGACGCAAACCGTGATAACTCTGCAAATTTTGCCTCGTATTGCGACACGGTCATATTATTTTGTTCCAACTTAATAAACTCCACCTCCTTCATGTGGCGAATACTTTCGGGAAAGTATTTGTCATTGAACAGCTCTTGGAACTTCTCCCAAGATATCTTTAATACAGCAGGTTGAGTACGTTTTACCGATTCCCACCAATAATCTGCCTCTCCGCGCAACATAAAGGCGGCAAAGGGAACCTTTTGCTCCTCGGAGCATCCCAAGACATCAAATATCTTGGTCATCTGCTTTATCCATGTTTCTGCCATAAGTGGTTTTGGCTCTCCCTTAAACTCCGGTGGTCCCAGCTCCTTGAATTGTTTAGCGGTGACCGCCCGAGAGTTTCCCGTGTTTCCATCTACGTTTTGGACAGGAGTTGCTCTCGCCTGCTGTTGCATGAATTGCATAAAACCTCTGAACATTTGATCATTCGTCATTTGGTCAGTGTTGTTGTTTGCATGAGGATTTTCGCCTTCCTGATGCACATTATCCTGATTATTGATATGTGGTGAGTCAACGATCGCCTGTGCTCCATTGTCATTCTCAACATTCTCAGATGTAATTTTTAGATACTGCCACAAAACAAAAGGTTAATTGACATGTAACATATTATCCCTATATTCTGACCGACCAATAAAATAGCACATAAACTTAGGTAGGTCATACTAGCGAAGGAATTCCCCGTCTCTCCCCTCCTAGTACTATTCTCACATCTTAGCCAGGGATCATATCCCTAAGCTCTGATACCAACTGTGACGCCCCCAAAATTAGGTATACATCACCCATCTTGAGTCGCCTGATACATGGTACAGAATTCAAATACAATTACTAATACAACTGTCGTGTACAATACGACAAAACATAACTGTGAGTTTGAATACAATTATTGTCTACTAGAGATCATACAAACTCAAAAGGTGTCCTCAATACAATTATTGTCACACTATTTAACAGAATAGTGAGGACTACTAATACTATTCTCTGGTCCATCACTCCGTTCCCCGACTCGTCCCAGCTATATTCTCATTTCCTGAAGAGAACAGTGAAAGAAAGGGTGAGCTCAACTAGCCCAGTAAGAAATATTATGACTAAGATAATGCAGAATAAATTATCATTAGCCTTCAACAGTGTTAAACTGATAAAATATAATAAACATCAAGTTTAACTGCAGCGGAACCAGCAATCCTTTAAAAGAGTCAAGTAGAAAATAAAAACTACTATCTTTTATGATTTAAAAGGTTTTTCATCATCGTTATGGCTGAGACTCAGCTTAATAAATATTCCACATCATCGAATCACCCCCGCACTACGGCCAAGGATATTCTTTAGTATCACGACCACAATTATTCATGCACTACGACCAAGAATATTTGTGTATTCATTAGTGGTCATGATCATGCCAACAACTGTCCATCAATGCCCTACGGGCCAATGAAGATTTTTAATTTTTACATCACTTGTAATATTACGGTCATGATTACACCGAATAATCCCTGGTCATAATCACACCAAGTCCATCTATGCACTACAGGCCACAGATGACTTTCAACAAAATATAAACATGAGGATGATGACAATGACATAATCATTCAATAAAACAAGTTCAAGAATTATTTTATCCAGAAATTATTAACGTCCAAATTGTCAACACGATACTGTTTTGTGGTGTAAAATTCAAGAATGATCAGAAGAATATTTTCATGAAAGGATACTGGATGAAGCGCAAATATCAAGGATATTCTACTAATTTCACGGAGTATAGAAGTTAAAGTTTTAACCAACTGAGTATAATAAAGAATGAAATAACAAAAGAAATCACCATGCATGCGATAGACCGCACAGACAGGTTATTCCAGGAGAATAATAATAACGGAACCAGGTCAGGTGAAACTCACACCGACAGGATGTTCCAACAGAATAATAAATAACGGAACCAGGTCCGGCGTAAAACGCACAGACAGGATATTCCAACAGAATAATAAAGAATGGAACCAGGTCCGGCGTAAAACACACAGACAGGATGTTCCAACAGAATAATAAAGACGGAACCAGGTCCGATGTAAAACACACAGACAGGATATTCCAACAGAATAATAAAGACGAAACCAGGTCCGGTGTAAAACACACAGACAGGATGTTCCAACAGAATAATAGAAGAATGTCACCAAGTATAGGGTAAACCGCATATACAGGTTATTCCGACAGAATAATAAGAAATGGAATAACATAAGGATTTCACCAAGTATAGGGTACACCGCGTATACAGGTCATGTATAGGGTATGCCACTTTTACAGGTTATTCCAACAGAATAACAACGAATGGAATAACATAAGTTCTCTTCAAGAAGAAAGAGTAACACCCCTTACCGTATTAGGAGATTGAATACTGCAAAAGTGTAGTAACCGAATACTCTTCTTCTTTATCTATTACTCTCTCTATACTTTCTCTCTCTATAGCTTGAACGAATTCGTGAAAAATAATGAAGCCCTAGGCCTCTATTTATAGAAGATTTATTACTATTTACGAAAGTATTTACTATTTACGAAGGTAATTACTATTGACGAAGGTAATTACTATTGACGAAGGTAATTACTATTTACGAAGGTAATTACTATTTACGAAAATAATTACTATTTACGAAAATAATTACTATTTACGAAGGTAATTACTATTTACGAAGGTAATTACTATTTACGAAAATAATTACTATTTACGAAGGTAATTACTATTTATGAAAGAGACTCTTAGATGATGACATATGGCCCCCCATAAATAATTAAACTTACCACAAACGTCTAATAATAGACTCTTTATATACATCAAGGATTGAATAAAAATTACCAGAAATTATTTTATTTTATTTTTAATCAACACATATTTAATCTTTCAACAATTATTAATCATTTATAACTTGTCGTCTCAATTATTGTTTAGATAATATAACATATTATACAGATGATACTGTGACAATAATTGAATCAATAATATAAGAGATATGATGCAGCAATTACTGTAGCAATAATTGAGTATAGCTGAGTGACTTCTCACATAAGTATCAATAATTAATACCGTGTGCTACTATGCAACAACGCGTATTACTGTACTTTTACTACTGAGTAGTTCAACAGTTTTAACGGTAACACCTCCGCCGTTATTTTATAGAAAGATAATTTTGTCGTTTTCTAACTACAACAATACTTCCGTTGTGGGGTCCACCAATGATTGTGCCGTCGTACGAATATTCCCCGACAAAAAGAATATTCCCCGACCAAACGAATATTTTATAACAAGTTGCGTACTTTGCAAAATTTATAAATATTACCCACAACTATATATTTTATCAAATTTATTCCATAATATTAAAAAATAATAATTATGAAAATTCATCTTTATTTATAAAAACTGGGGTCTTACAGTTGAGCTCACCCTTTTGCTTTCATTGTTCTCTTCAAGAAATGAGAACGTAGCTGGGACTAGTCGGGGAACGGAGTGACGGTCCAGATGGTTGCATTAGTAGTCCTCACTATTCAATGAAATAGTGTGATAATAATTGTAATGAGGACTTTATTTGAGTTTGAATACTATCTACGAGACATTACCATTTTGAAACTCTCAACTACGTTTTGTCGTACTGCATAAAAGAAATTTGTATTTAAATTATGTACCATGTATTTAGCGACTCGAGATGGGTGATGTAAACCTATCTTGGGGGCGTCACAATTAGTGTGTCGGTATGATTCAAAGATGAATCTCGACGAGTTATAAATATCCAGAGTTGCCTAACTCTGATAATAAAGGTGAATAGTAGTAATGGATAGATAGAGTCTAAAAGACTAAAAGTACAAGGATATGAGATTCTAAAACAAAATGATCATAGTATAGAAATGAATCGTAATATATAAGTTAAGATCACCCCGTGATCTGATAAGGTGATAGTAGGGAGAATGATTAATCAAATGATTGAAAAGTTTATAGTAAGATTGTTGTGTGTCAGTTTTAATATGAATTGGTACGAGGCAAATTCATGAAAGGATTACAAATACGAATTAAACAAAATCCGTATTGAGAAGGGAGTTAGGATTAAGTGGGGATTTCAATTGAGGACTCTTGTCAGCAGCTGAGTGTATGAATTCTTTGTATGGGAAGGGAATTTGTACTTGGTTTAACGACCACTTAGTTTCTGGCAATGATAATCATTGAAATGTCTGTGTCGCGCTATTTGATATACGCGTGATGAGAATGTGATTCTTTTCTCATATGTATAACAGATAGATAGAATATAGGTAGAGAATATAAGGTTAAATTCGAGTTCTTAAAACTCATACTTATGGTAAGTTTGTGACTCATTATTATATAAAATGTTTTTTTACCCCTCAGCGAATGGACGCCAAAGGTCTGTCTAGGACAAGTTCTTAAACTTATATGATTGTGGCAAGTCTTGAACTCATAAGTGTGGTAAGTTTGACGAACTAGGTAGAATTAAGTGTGAACGGAGTATTGAGGATAATAGGAATAGATAAAATTATTAGGTAATGGATTATTAGTGGAGACATAGGTTTTCCAAATCTCCTAGCTATGCTAGACTTCGAAATTTTTGACGTCAAGCTAAATACGCAGTATGTGCTTTTGAAAATGAATTTATATTCTCAACTTCTGGTGATCATTGTGTATGTGTGGACTTCGGGCCACTGACACATCGTTACCTATTGAGATGATAAAACTGAATTGCAACAGTTTTTGAACGGTTTAAAGTATAGTCTATTCTACTTGTTTCGGCTAGACAATAATGATTTGAAATATCAAAATATATTTTATTTATCACATATGTATCATGTAACCTGGCGCAGAGATGATAAAAAGTTGATGGAGTTATAAATACAGGAATACTTAGTGTTGAATTTGATCTAAAAATCGTTGTTCCACTATTGTATGATGTGTTATGACAAAGTCACTCGATGACGGCATCCTCAAACGGGCTGTTAATACAGTACGACATCATGATGTCATTTTCAAACTATTTTTAAAATAATCTTAATTTGCCAACTAGGTTTTGCTATACATATAAATATTTCGATTGAACTTGATTATTGTTATAAGTCTAAGCTATTTGATTTGGCTAGACCAACATTTATAAAACTCTAAGCGTTCTTTGAAAATTTTCTCGAACCAAATTGTTTTGGTGTGGAATTCTATGATAAGACTGAGGTGAGCTATGCAGATTGGATAAAATTATTTAATAGGGAGAATATTCCCAAGACATGATTAACGTACGTACTAACTTATCGTTATAACTCAGAATGAGGTCTTTCCAAAGCCACTCTCTTCCTTATCTTACGTACATCAACTTCGCACGGACAGAAATTCATTCTAAATCCTTGAACTTGCCATTCAATTGGCTTAATCTTCATCCTTCGTTTGTTTTACGTTATTAACATTCTTCGTTCGTTAGTCCGTAATTTGGTCATCCAAACCCGGAACTAGTTTGTTCTTGAGTCCACGACTCACGTTTTCTACGTTCTCTTACATTCTTATGAAACCCTACACATTCGAATTCATTTACATACTTTCTACTTCTTATTCATCTTTTACGAAAATTTTGCCATAACTTCGTTATAGCTAAGTTTAATTCGTTCTTCATGAACGTTTCTACCGTTCCTAACTAAGCAATAAGCAACTAACTTATACGCGATGGTTTTAAACTTGGCCATCAATAACAATTTCTACTACGATGGTTTTAAGTTTGTCCATCAACAACGTTCTTCATGTTCTTCGCGTTCTTCATTCGTTCTTCATTTTTAATCGATATTTTGATTACGATTTCACTTTTTCATTGAATTTGATGTTATGAAACACCATTCCTTACTAATTTCACTGAATCGTTCATATGATTCATTCCGATCATTCAAATTCATTACGAAACTTATACTTCCTTAAGGAAGCTTTTAAACTAAACTTCAAATTCTTATTTCTTCGTTTTGTCATAATTTCAACCATATGAAATCATTACTAACATCTTTAACTTCTACTCTCATTAAGTTATATTTTTAACATAGAAAACTTAAAGAAAAATTACTTAGAAGTTAGGTTTTGGATTACCTTTATTCTTTAATTCTCTTCGGTTGGATAAAGTTTGCTCACGAGCTAGCTGTGACACCCACTGTAACGCCCCGAGAAAATCGAATTTTTGAGAATTAAAATTTTATTTTTATTAAATGAATTTAATTAATTATTTATGGAACAAACTAATCGAACATCGTTCTCTGACCTATAAATGTCAGAATGTCATAGGATTTTGGCTACATGGTAGAATTAAAGTGTTTGAATTTTCAAGACGAAATAAAATCTTTCCGAGAAATTTTTTGAAAAACACTATTCACGCATTTTTTTCTCTGGAATTATTTTTGAACTTCTGAGAAATATGTAACAATAGATTATCGAGGTGAGATGGAATATCTAATAATATTTCAGTTATGGAAAACTTAATATTTCGCCTGTGGACTTAAAACCTAACGTTTAAGGAAAATGATTTATGAGAAGGAAATGTAATGCGATTAATGAATTAAGCGATGATTGTATAATACGTAGGTATTGTACGAGGTAGAGAATACAAGTATGATACGAAGTATTATACGAGAATGTATGAATGATGTTATATCATGAGGAATAAGTATACGAGAGGAATACAAGACGAATACATAAATTATACGTTATAAGGCTTTAAGCCAAATGTATTGAATATTTAAATTGTGTAGGAAATTGTATTGTGCAATAAGAAGTTAACAAGGCCCAAATGTAAGAATGGTTAAATCCAAAGTAAGTTAATGATCAAGCCCAAGTGTTTATTTAATTGCAAGCCCAATGAATAAGTTAATATTAGTTAAGCAAATTATACTAGAAGCCTAAAGGATTAAGTAAATTAATTAAACCTAAGCCCAAGTAAGTATCCAATGGGTAAGAACCATGGAGCAACCCTTGGATGATCCAATGTGATGATAAAGTTTACTTAGTGGCTAAGTGTTGTGATGGCCAAGTAATTTATTTGGAGAGCAAGTAAGCTTAATGGCTAAGTTAAGTAGCAACCAAGAAATAAGAGTGGTGAGCAAGTGTTGTGGGGAGCAAGTTTACTTAATCCTTAAGTTATGAATAGTAAGGAGGTGGATTACGGAGGTGGAAGGTCCTAATGACCCTTATGCCCCTCACTTTGTGAAGCCTATAAATACCAAGCTCCATTTCAATTGTTGGTTGTTCAAATTTCATCCAACTCCTCTCAAGTTAAACAACTTATTTGGTTGAGAGAATAAGCTAGAAAAGTAAGAAAGATAGTCTTTCATATTTCAAGGATCAAGAAAGAGATTAATGATTGAGCAAGGCATAGTCAAGTGAATATCAAAGAGTAAGTGATCCTAAGCCATGATTTTCTTTCTCTTCCATTAGTAGAGAAGGGGGTATTGGTAGAGCTAGTATGTTAAGGAATGATAAACCAAAGGGCTTAAGTCTTAATAAGCCGTATAAATCATGAATAAGCTATTCATAATCATTTAAGTTACGAACTTGTGAAGAACAATAATGAAAGTATAAGAACTTGTAAGAAGTGGTAATATGTTTACATTAAGAAGTTAGCACGATTAATAAGAGGTAAGAATAAGGATTAAAGGACTTAACTTATTAATAAGTCATAAACAATGAAATTAAGTATGTTATACTTTAATAAGTAGTTTATAAGTTTATGAGTTTTGAACTTATTAAGAACAATTAATAACTTATCATGTTTATAAGTTAACAAAGCATGTATGTCAAGATGGTAGCATGATGGAATGAATCCAAGAGAAATGATTTAAAAATCTCAAGTAACGAAGTTTCGCCGGAATTCACACGATTAGACGACAATCGTCGAATTCATGAAATTCTCGGAATGGAAGTCAAATTTTGATATTAATCTTGGAAACATTGGTTTTCAATGGAGACAAGTCTTATTTGGTATTATAGAGTTGCGGACTCGAAAATGGCCAAATTCCGACTTAGAATGAAGAAACGAGCATTGAACGTTCATGAACGTTTATCGTTTTCGTTAAAAATGGATTAATAGGTGAATTTTTAGCAAACGAAGTTGAATAGATAAAATTCTTGCATGAACGCATAGAGTACGTGATTTATGAACTGTAGGCTCTTGAACGAGCCAATTCGGACTTATAACGAAGAAGTTACGAATCCGGGAATCTCGCAAAGTTAAAAATCTGTCAAAACTATCTGTGGCTCAGAGTCCACGCCGCGGCGCAACTCCAAGCTTAAATGACCGGCGCCGCAGCGCCAAAGTGAGCTTTAGACCCTGCAAACTCGAGCCGCAACGCGATAGTTAACAAAGGGACTCGCATCGCAGCGCCGAGTCCGGTCTCTAAGCCCTAATGGGCGACGTCGCAACGCGGCACAACAAAGGATCACTGGCGCCGTAGCGCCAGTCTTAAGAGCTAGACAATAAAGAAATGTTTACAAGTAGAAGATGAAGGGAAATTATTGAGTAACGAACTAATGAACTTAATTAAACATTATCAAGGCATAATTGAAGCCCAAGTATGATCACTTAGGGTTAAAAGAAAGTCAATTGAAGATGAACGCAAATGATATTCAATGTTAATACTTCACCAATGATGATCGAGTTTCGATTAATAATGTACGGACGTTAGTAAGCCGTGAGGAAGGATAATTAACTCGAACTGAGTTAGTAAGAATGATGTAAAAGAACGACGGAAAGCCTGAATCAATAAATAACAAATCTAATACGGGATTAGATTGAGAAGAAGGGTAAGATTATTTAGGAACTAAGTATGTTCATTCATGACCTAATGTGGTATGGTATGAACTTATGTGTTATAGAAACTGTAAAGGCTCAAAGGAAATGCAATTGTACTGTAGCAGACGCTGAAGGTAAGTTTTTCTTAAACGCTTGTCTAACCTTCGTGTTAGCCAGGTTTTCAAAATGATTCACGTTATGAGATGCATGTATGCTTTCAAAGAAAGGGTCGAAGCCAATTTTAACTCGGCTAGACTAATCTTGATATATTGACTAATTTCTTTATAAGTCTTTCAATATAGAATTGCTAATGCTATCCTATGCCAGCTCTTTGGTATGGATTCAAGGTAAGCCTGAATATGTATAAACAAATGTATTTTCATCGAGTATTCGATGGGCAAGTGAGGTTGCCACAACTTAAACGTACACACGTTTAATGGATGTAGTGTTGATCAACATAGGGTACTATAGGCTGATCACCTAGATGTACTCATAAGCTATGCCAGACTTACGGACTTCGTGCCGGGTTGTCCTTTTCAAAGAAACTATAAGACTTTCACGTCTTGAACTAGAATTGATGATTCATGGAATATTGTTATTGAAAAACATTTTGAAGGAAAAAGGAAAGCTATTTTGAATTATTGATAGTAGCTTCGTAACTATCATCCAGTTATTGAAGATATACGATTCCTATGTTTCAAGCATGCATTTAAAATGAAATTGTTATACTTGCTGAGCTTGTTATGCTCAT
Source organism: Panax japonicus (assembly GCA_020205505.1). NCBI lineage: Eukaryota > Viridiplantae > Streptophyta > Magnoliopsida > Apiales > Araliaceae > Panax > Panax japonicus. Next base: position 28,201,419 of record CM035104.1, on the reverse strand, counting down.
TTTTGCTTGAACCATATGAATGCAACCTAGACGATATGACCGAAGGATTCTACAAGGATAAAGAGAAGGCTAAAGTGAACGTGTAGATTACCTATGTAATAGTATAGGTTTGTAATGATAATATTTGATATTATAACATAAACAAATACAACGATTATAAAGAACCTGTGGAATAATAGTATTGTTTTAGGAATATATATATAAGACATATTCGTTCTTTTGAGGCATGTAAATTGAATGATTGTGTGATCTGTAGCACCGTGGAGCACCATATGTCGGGTTGAAAGAGACCTGGATTTGGAGGCATCAAACCCCCAAATTTGGGTACTTCAATTCCACAGATTTGGTGTTTGCTATCCAAATAAATTATAACTAACTACCCATAAACAAAAGATATAATTAAACTCAAAAGCTTAAATAATAAATCTCCCATCAAGAATTACATATTCACAAGATAAATCCCAGGTTATCTAACCTTTATTACAATCATCAGCGGAAAATTAAAACATAGCCATAATCAAATCTATTACATAAACTTCATAAATAAAAGTAAAATTAAACATCGTCATCAAATCAAGCACTTTGTCCTTGCCCTTGCTTGAAGAAAGCTCTTCAAACTTTTTAACTTCATCTGCATTGCTTGGTTCAAGAGTGAGCAAACAATTGCTCACAAAAAGAATAATATCCAATAATATTTTATGAATGACAATAACTGAACTTTCAATGGTAAAATTCTCTTACCGGAACTGATAAACTTTAATTCAAAAGCTATGAGTTCAAAGGAATAATGAAAATTTAAGTTAACAATAGATATTAACATCAAAGAATACATTAAGGATCACAAGACCACGAACTATACTCTAGGTTTTCAAGTATTTCTACATTAACCTTTAACAGTCTAAAAGACTATAATCATCATCTATGTACTAGGTTAACATGTGTTTCTACTGTAACATTTAACAGTCTAAACGATAATATGGACCATCATCCCGTACTCCAGGTGATCAACCCTTTGTACTATGTATTGCACAAACATTTTAACGCTATTGCGTAGCTCTAAAATAATCCCCTAATATAGGGTTGTTCATCTCAACTTAGATTATCAGGTTCCGAACCAAAGGAAGTTTGGTTAGGAATTAACTTCAAAGGAATTCTAGATCTTAAGAATTCTCATCAACCAAGTACTGGTTGAATCAGATAGAGACCAATAACTATTCAAGAGTTTGATTATAATATCTTCATGAACATGGTATATCGATGAATCAATAAGAGTTAGAGTATTAACAATTTCTAAATTGAACAAATGTTATCATTGACAACATGCTTTCAAAATTTTTGTGAGTACATATGCAAACCAAAAGAAGTTTGGTTTGGGTTGACTTCAAGGGTAATTTAGAGTTTAGAACATTCATCAACTAAGGATTAGTTGAATTGGTAAAGAATCGCTAGGCAACTTGGAGTTCGGACAAAAATGTAAGATAGTACAATGACATTGGAGAACGAAGGTCAAACAACAGTTATTAGTAGCTGAATACATATATTTCTTATAACAAAATTGCAGACTTTGAATAACCAAAATAATCTTGTTTGGAATAAAGAAATAAAGATTATTTAACTTGATCAATAGTAAATAAGAGTTAAAGAACTTGCATAACAATAAATTTCTCAACAAGAGATTAGAAATAGAGAACTTGCAAAAGTATATCATGACAGTGAAAAGTAACCTTGCTGAATAATAAAGTAACAAAGGTTAGGGAACTTGCCTCGTGCGTAGGTTAAACAATCACTACTCACTTTTACCACAAGTCCTACACATACCATATGTATTGACAATACACATTATCTACACTAATATTAGTTTCATATAGCTCACTAACAACATCACATTTTTTCATGAACATCACTATTTAGCTTTATTACAACTACTTAAGTGATCATGTCATTGCATCACATACACATTAACAACTTGATACAACATCCTATTACATGTCCAACATGTTATCATTAGGTTATACTAACACACAAAGAATTGCACTTGCATTCGCGCATCCCGACGCCCTCTGATTGCCTCCAAATACACAATAGTCCTAAAGATGGCCATTTTGACCCTTCATAACGATTTTAAATTGAAAAACTTAAAGAATAAAGGTTATAGGTCTACTTGTCCTCATTCCGGATCATCTTGAATCGCATCAATTGGAGTTCGTATGAAAACGTTATGCTCATTTTAGTAAACTATGTTCTATTAGTTTTTTTTCCAAAATTGGCTTAGCAGACTACCCCCTCCCCCCCCCCCACCGGGGTGGGGTTTTTTACACTGGAGACCCGCTGGGGCGGGGGTCCCTTCAGTGTTTTGCGATTTTATGCTCTGTAACACTACGGAAAGCCAAATTAGGCCTCCAAACTCCTTTCTAACAACCTTACCAACCTATAGGTTTACAAAAATATAATCTAATGTTTTCTAACGCGTTTCTAGCCATCTAAACAACATAAACATCCAAATTACAACCATTAATTTTCACTATTTTTGCTAAAACTTCACTTTTTGAAAGTGTCAGTGAAAATCATCATTGTGCTTTTATTTTTCAACCAAAATAGTTAATTCAACATACTATGCTTATGCTTATTTATCCTCTTTCGAATTCAATAGTCAATTTATATATTATTCAACTAATTAAACCTTAATTTTACTTTAAACTAAGCTATATTCATATATGTTCATATCAATTCACTGTAATATGATTTCCTTCACAAAATACATACTTAACATGAATTCATTCACTATACTCATATATAAACTTATGAAAATAATTTTATAACAAACAATTTATCATATAAAGCTATATACAACAAACAATTCAACATTCACAAAGTTTTTACAGAGAATTTTAGAAGAGAATATAACTACAACTTTTTGAAAAATACAAGAGGATACCTTAATTTTAGAAGATGATAGCTATTCTTTTGATTATGAAGTTTTCTTTTTTCCTAATTCCTCTATCTAGACTTCTCCTAATTCATCTCTTACTTTTCTCTGTAATTTTCTTCTTCTCTTCTTTTTTCTTCTTCTGAGTCTTTCTCCCTATTCTAAACTATAACTTACGTATTAAACCCAATATAACGTATAGGTAATAATATATGTATTAAGTATATAATATAATTATAACTTTAACTGACATCAATTTATTTAAACTCAAAAGTCATAAGGCTTGTTTGGCTAACTAACTAAAAATTAACCCATTAAATTTTACACCTTATTTGGTAAAACAGATTTAAATTAAACACTTAACATTCATTAAGTCTTGTTTGGAAAAAACTGAATTAACCTCCCTTAACTTATTTTAATAACTCATTTATAATATAGTTTATGGTCACACTTTAATTAATTAAATTTTAATATTCAATTTAATTAATTTTAATAACAATTTATTAAATTAATTCACCACATAAATCAATACGACATAATTATAATTTTCTTTATAATTATAATTTTATTTAATCAACCAAATATTAAAATATTATCTCATGATGATCAATTTCCTTAACTCGTTAATTATTTATTCAACAAATAAATAATTAAATTAAATCAAATTAAACAAATATTTATTCTATAATAAACACATTAATTAAATATTTATATAATTCCATAAATATTTAAAATTATAATTTAAATTTTCAGATTGTTACATCCTTCCCTCCTTACAAGGATTCTGTCCCCAGAATCACAACTCAAGCAATTCATTCGTCACATTCTTCTCTCCTTACAATGATTCTGTCCCCAGAATTGAAGACACAGATTAAACAAATAACTCAGGGTAATTCTTTAGCATTTCAGCTTCGAGTTCCCACGTAGCCTCTTTGACATTATGGTTCCTCCATATTACCTTCACAGAAGGTATCACCTCATTCTTGAGCACTTGTTCTTTTATGTCAACTATCTGTATAGTAATTTCCTAATAGGACAACTATAACAGTTCGTACTTGATCACATGCTTACAGTCGGGCTTGTTCAATCATATCACCGGAACATAAAAAAAACATTACGAATACGCTCTAACTGTAGAGGTAAGGAAACCTCAAAACCATATTTTCAACTTTATCATTGCTCCCTATACCATAACCGTTTTATATCCAATATAGTTCGTCAAACTTACCACACTTTCAAAATTCAGGAACTTGCCATAATCATATGAGTTTAGGAACTTATCCTAGTCAGACCATAAACGTCTATTCGCTGATGGGTTCAACACATACCATATGATTATGAGTAATTAACTTACCATATGCTTTAGTTTTAAGAACCAAACCTAAACTTATTATCATCTAACCTAATCTTAACAACCTCTAACTATCAAATATATACATGAGAAAAGAATCACCTTTCCACCACACATACATTGATAGCGCGATACCGATATTTCAATGATTATCAACGTGATAAACCAAGTATATGCACAAAACCACTTCCCATACAAAGGTTTGTACGACTTAGTCACCATATGAGTCCTCAGTTGAAATCCCACCTAACATTACCTTACTCTTAAATTATTTTAACTTGCCCATAACTTGCCCATAACTTTCTCATGCCTTTTTAGTTTGGCAATCGATTTGCAAACGATATGTTATACTTATTTCTAATTGTGTTCCACACGTTCTTGTAAACTTTTCTGAAAATCCGATGTAAATTGTGAATCTTGGTTCGACACAATTGACACTGAAACATCGTGCCTTGAAACAATTTCATTAAGACATAACTTCGCACACTGCTCGATATGTAATATGCTAACTTTGACATACCAAAAATCTATCACCATATCTTGCCACCAATAGTAATATCGAAGGCAATATATAATTTCATGCTTCCTAATTGATTCAATATATAAATTTTATGCAAAACTTCATTTTCAACTCCTGTTTTAGCGAAACCTAGTTTCTTCCTTCTACTTTCAACTATCCTTCAGTATCGATTTTGAATTTGACACCCTCAACTTGGAGGTACTCTTCCTTTACTATGTCTAGCAAAGTTGTACGATTTTCCATCTGATTAACTTCTACTCTGACTTTTTCATATATCTTACCTCCTACCATAGATTAGTCATTTCTATTATGAACCCATCTTGCACAGCTAACAAAAATAACTACTACCTTTTTCTTAAAACGTCGGCAACCACATTCGTTTAGGATTTTGTAGTCATAATCCTTGAACAACTTCAACTATCCCTTTAAACACATGCTTAAATATCTATGTGAAAGGATATACTTTAGACACTTATGGTATGTTTATATCTCACACTACTACCCAAAAATAACACCTCTAAATCCTCAGAGCAACCACTAATACCTCTACTCTGAATCGTGAGTCGGACACCCTTTTTCATAAAAATTTAACTAACGTGATGCGTATGAAATGACCATGTCATCCTACCTAAACACACAACCTAGTACAATGTAAGACGCGTCGTTATACAACACACAATTTTATGTATTATCTGATAAAGATAATACATGTGACATACTTAACTTTTCTTCAATTCTTGAAAATTCACTTCATAATTTCCTGCCCAAAATAATTCCACCGATTTTCTTAATAACTTCTTGATTTACAACATCGATAGATACTTTTACCGTACAGACGTCTTACAACTAAAAGAACAAAATATTACCTTTGACTTCCTCAGAGTCTTAAGGTTTATGCACTTTTTTTTATAGTGACTTATCACCACATGGTTTAACAACCTCAGAGTTTCATAAATCAAATCGAAAATAAATCGATTGACACCACGTGGCCTTTAATACCAATACAGCAATTCTACCCATTAACTTAAAAGGAATCAATATTCGCACTTTCTATATTTAGGGAATAGTCTAACTCTTCCCGAAGCGAATCTAGTTTCTAAACAAATTAGTCAGGCATAAATTAACAAGTGGCAGTTAAATTAAATAACATGCAGCCATATAGATAACTGATCGGAACCATACCTTGTATTGCATCCTAGATCGTCATGTTGGATGATTGTTCAGTTGGTCGACTCGGCGGAGCTGACTCTACAATAACCAGCTTACCACTTCCCCCCATGCTTCCACTTGTTTTTCCTGCCGCTTTCTTTGGGCACCCTCGAGCTAAGTTCTCCTTTGATCCACACGTGAAGAAGTCTCCCTTCCTCGGTCTTGAACATTTTGGTGCAATGTGGCCCTTCAAGCCATAATTAAAGCACACCCTTTTTCCCTTCAAACAAACACCTACATGTTTCTTTCCGCAGTTGCTACACTCCACCACTTTCTTCTTCTTATTCTCTTCCTAATTTTCAGCGTCAATACCATTGTTCCACTTTCTTTTCCGAGCGTTACTGGTATGACTAACACCCGCCTTATCATCTTCACTCTTCTTTCCCTTCTACTCTTGATTGTATGTCAGTGTATTACCTTCCCCGTCTACGTCAATCGTTCTCTCTAACTCTGTTGTACCCAAATTTGGTTGGAACAACGAGATTTGATTATATAGCCAAAAATTCAGTTGATTTGCCAGTGCTCCCACCAGCAAATTTACCAATTGCGGCACTGAATTTGCGTTAGCTTCCCTATTGTATGCATATTCCCCGGGGCTATGTTGACGCTGCTATCTTCTTCTAGGCGGCATCTTACTATTTAAAAATTGGACTATTAGATCATCGTTCAACCAAACATTAAAATTTTCAAACTTATCTCAATCACTTTTATACAACACATGATTTATCTTAATAAATAATACTACTTTATTCATTTATTACTTTACCTCATAACAAAATAGCCACACTGCTATTTCTTGAAAGTAGTATGTACACAAGCCAATCATGTTTGATTTTAAAGCATATACTTTGTAACAATCTTATTCATTTATTAATAAAAAATATTAATTTATTAAAGTCTTTTAATTATCTACATAATGCTGCTTAATAATATGTGATAAAACCATAGTTTTAAGCAATTCTTTTAGAATAATGATGATGATCATTCTAATGAGATCTAAATTCTTAGAAATCTTAAAACTAAAATAATTCCCAATCATTGGATTACAAAATTGGAAATTAGTGAATCCATATAGATTGGTACATACATTGCTTGCTCATTGGATGAGGATGATTGATCTCATGATCATTTGTGTGCAGACACTAAAGCAAGTATGTAGGTGCTTATTAGAGAATAAGTTCACTGAACGTGGCTCGCTAAGGAATACCTAATGGAGTTTTACTTTCCTGTCAATAGGAATTCATGTAGTGATAGTAGTACAAATGATCCTTGGACTTGAGATCATCATAGTATCTTGTGTATGATGAGTTATATTTCGACTTATTCCTTAAGACCCTTAGGATATATCAAAGGGTATGTTTGGGTAAAATAAGTTGTACATGAAGATAATGTATGATCAATAAAGAATCTACCACTTCTAGTAAAAGAAGAGAAATGTCTTGTGTTGTGACGCCCCCAAAATTAGGTATACATCACCCATCTTGAGTCGCCAGATACATGGTACAGAATTCAAATACAACGTAATAATACAACTGTCGTGTACAATACGACAAAACATAAACTGTGAGTTTGAATACAAATATTGTCTACCAGAGATTATACAAACTCAAAAGGAGTTCTCATTACAATTATTATCACACTATTTCAAAGAATAGTGCACCATCTAGGACCATCATTCTATTCCCCGACTAGTCCCAGCTACGTTCTCATTTCCTGAAGAGAACAGTGAAAGAAAGGGTGAGCTCAACTAGCCCAGTAAGAAATATTATGACAAAGATAATGCTGAATAATTTATCGTTAGCCTTCAACAGTGTTAAATTGATAAAAATATAATAACTATCAAGCTTAACTGCAGCGGAACAAGTAATCCATTAGAAGAGTCAAGTAGATAATAAAATCTACTATCTTCTATGATTTAAAAGGTTTTTCATCACTTTTATCGCTGGGACTCGGCTTAATAAATAATCCACACCATCGAATCACCCATGCACTACGGCCAAGGATATTCTTTATTATCACGACCATAATTATCCATGCACTACGGGCCAAGAATATTTGTGTATTCATTAATGGTTATGATCATGCCAACAACTGTCCATCAATGCACTACGGGCCAATGAGGACTTTTATCACATCATTTGTAACATTACGGTTATGATTATACCGAATAATCCCTGGTCATAATCATACCAAGTCCATCTATTCACTACAGGCCACAGATGACTTTCAACATAATATTAACATGAGGATGATGACAATGATATAAGAATTCAATAAAATAATTTCAAGAATTAATTTATCCAGGAACTGATAACGTTCAAATTATCAACATGATACTGCTTTGTAGAGTAAAATTCAAGAATGCTCAGAAGAATATTTCCATGAAAAGATACTGGATGAAGCGCATATATCAATGATATTCCACTAATTTCATGGATATAGAAGTTAAAGTTTTAACCTACTGAGTATAATAAAGAATGGAATAACAAAAGAAATCACCATGCATGCGACAGACCGCACAGGCAGGTTATTCCAACAGAATAATAATGGATTGAACCAGGTCCGGCGTAAACGCACAAACATGATATTCTGACAGAATAATAAATAATGGAACCAGGTCCGGCGTAAACGCACAGACAAGATATTTCGACAGAATAATAAATAATGGAACCAGGTCCGGCTTAAACGCACAGACATGATATTCCGACAGAAAAATAAATAATACAACCAGGTCCGGCGTAAACGCACAGATAGGATATTCTGACAGAATAATAAATAATGGAACCAGGTCCGGCGTAAACGCACAGACAGGATATTCCGATAGAATAATAAATAATAGAACCAGGACCGGCGTAAACGCACAGACATGATATTCCGACAGAATAATAAATAATGGAACCAGGTCCGGCGTAAACGCACAGATAGGATATTTTGACAGAATAATAAAGAACGAAATATTAGAAGAATGTCACCATGTATAGGGTAGCCCACGTATACAGGTTATTCCAACAAAATAATAAATAATGAAATAACAGAAGTTTTCTTCATGGGTACAACAAATAACATCTCTTACCGTAAAAGAAACTGAATATAAGAGTAGGGAAGTAGCAGAATACTTTTCTATAGGTTCTCTTGTAATTCTCTCTCCAGAGTGTCAGTGAATTCGTAAGAAATAATGAAGGAATGAGCTTCTATTTATAGGAAAATGGAATGAATAGTAACTAATTTATGAACGGTCCAGATTGATTTACTATTAAACGGACGGTCCATATTGGTTTACTAATAAAACTTAAAACAACGGTCCATACTAATTTACTATTAAAACTTTAAACCATCGATCCATATTGATTTACTATTATAACTCCACCAGCGGTCCATATTGACTTACTATTATATCTTCAACCAACGGTCTGAAAAATTAGCACATCTCCTCATGGAATAATATTATACCCAAATACTCGAATGCACAATACTAGAGTGAATAGTAACTGGGTGAATAGTAACTCGTGAATAGTAACTCATGAATAGTAACTCGTAAATAGTAACTCATGAATAGTAACTCATGAATAGTAACTCGTGAGCAGTAATTCGTGAATAGTAACTCATGAATAGTACTCAGACACAAAAAGTGTTCCGAATACCCGATTGAACAATATATCATATTATGTAGATGACACTGTAACAATAATTGAATCAATAATATGAGAGATATGATGCAGCAATTATTGTAGCAATAATTGAGTATAACTGAGTGACTTCTCATGTAAGCATCAATAATCAATATCGTGTGCTACCGTGCAACCACGTGTATTACTGTACTTTTAACACCGGGTGTTTCAACAGTTAACTGTAAAACTTCTGCCGTTATTTTTATAAAATATTTTTGTCGTTTTCTCTATCCGTCAATAATTCTGTTGTGGGATCCACCGATGATTGTACCGTCATATGAATATTCTCCCACAAAAAGAATATTCCCTGACCAATCGAATATTATACAACCACTTGCTTACTTTGCAAAATTTGTAAATATTACCCATAACTATAACATTACATCAAATCAACACCATAATAAAAAAAAAATTATTTCGAGAAAATTAAATCTTTATTTATAAAATCTGGGGTCTCACATATGTGATTCGATAAATGACAACCCAGTAGTTCTTGGCCAAGGCAGAATGAAATTAGAAAGGAGTTTCTAATATGCATTATTTGGAGTTGTGCATTTAAGGATCAAAATACATATAATTAAATAAAATAAGACTTGACAGTAATTCCGTGTCTTATATTTAATTGGGACATTATATGGTGGAAGGATTAAATTGTATAGTAACTTTTACTCTGTAATATCCTAGATTTTTTCATGTAATTAAACAATTTCAATAAACAAACTTATGTGAAATTCTTATGTGACAATTATTTTTAGATGAAGTATTTATTTTTATTATATGTTATGTGATAAGATGCATATTAATGGTTATTACGGGTAGGCCAATTATTTAAATTGGTTAAGGGTGGAATTAATTATAATTAATTTCATGGGATGATTTACAAATATGAGTTTGAGTTTGGAGCGGAATTTAGGGACGCGGTCTGCGTATTTGAGTCTGAAACGCTGAAATTAGACAGGATAGACTGTAACCACGAAAATGTGTAGCAAAAATGAGACATGCCTCATAATATTTTTATATATCCACCATTTTCTTTTACAATGCTCTTATTTATAGATATATGGACTTGGAAGTTTCATGAGGTAAAATATCACATACAGTCAAATATCTTCTCTTGGAACTTTATTAGATATAATATTATCTTAAATTTAGCCCAAACACACTTTGGAGCGATGAATTGTCAACTACGAATTTTGAATTTGAGTTTGACAAAACGGAGAGTTCCATGACATTTGGGACGTTGACTTTAGTAGGAATCGATATAAGTATCGATACATGTGGCTACGGAGGGCAAAACGGTCAAAATCGGTATTTAAATGATTAAAATAACATTATAATGCATTTGTTTAATTGGACAGCAGCTGGGAGGGGGTCTTGTGACACATAATATGGAACAAGAAGGGAGAGTATATACGTATATAACAATAAGGAGGAAGAAATGTAATAACTCCTTAAACATAATAAGCAAACCTTTCATGTTCCTAACTCCTCACCCCATAACTATATTCAAGTGGGATAATTATGCATGTAACTGATGATGAGAGTGATGAAGGGGCTGGAGAGAGAAGCTCTATCAAGTTATATATATATATACAACCAACAAAAAAATGTTTCACTTTGCAAAAATCTCACCAAGATACAAAAAGAAAAAGAAATTGAGAGTAATAGATGTTGTGGTGATTTCTGGAGATTTTGGACCATCTAAGCAAGCAAGGAGTGAACAAATTAAATCAAGAAGAATTTTCATCCAAGGTAAGCCATGAAACCAACTTGAATGTTCTTGAGGAAAAATAGTGAAAAATGCATGTATAGCTATGATGAATATTTTGTTTTGGCTTGGTGATGCCATGATTTCGTGTATTACTGCTATGTGGATGATAAGAATGAAAATTCTGGTTTATTACATGTTACTATTACATAAAGAATCATAGAATTCATATTTGCATGCTAACTATTTGATAAAATGCCTCTTAGTTGCTAATTTAATCAAAACATGAAAAGTTAGAGAAATGAGTTATTGTAACATGTATATATATGTTATTAGAAGTGGTCTGGATAATAGGAATCAAACCCATGCATGCTAGAATCAAAATCATGATTTTCTCAAAAGTTGAGTTAACCTGGTTTGCATGATTTTTCAGGATTTTTGGTCACTCGAAATCATGTCTTAGATAATCCATTTATTGCATGTAATAATTTTGTAAAATAGTATGTAGCATGAGGTATAACATGTCCAAGTTTCATTCAGATGGAAGCTATATTGAGTGAGATATGAAAATCGTAAGGTCGCAAAATAAACATGTTAGAAACCGAAAAAAAATGTGAACTGCTGACCCTAAGGACAAATTCGGGGTTAGCTACATTTTCTAGAAAATTTTGGGATTTTGGGTTATTATAGTACACTGAATAAGTTTTCCATAGACTCCGGAACGGACTAATTCCGACTTCGGAGCAAGGAGTTATGACTTTTCAAAGTAGTTGCGTCAAATCTGTCCAACAAATTCGGAGCAGTCTCCTTGCACGAATTTTCTGGAATTTTTTGCTTGGAATTTGAAGATGGTCCATGAATGAAAGTTGTATCCCCAGAAGTTAGCTTCGCGCGGGCGTAAGAATTGCTCAAAAATATTTTAAAACGAATTAGTTATGACTGTTTTAGCGAGGTATGGTAAAGCTGAAAAAAAAATGTAAAAACTGTTATGTTTGGGCATTTTTAAGTTCTGTTTTGGGCTGCCTATGATATCTAAAATGGGTGGCATATATATTTTCTTAATATATTCTATTATGATGTTTATAGCATATCCAATAGGAGACTCTTTTACTTTAAACTAGATTGTGTATGAATGGTGATTAACGAGACACATGTGATTAGGTTATGTGAAGGTTAATCGCTAGCGTTAATTGTAGCAGGCTTATCAGACAAGTTTCCTAACCCTAATTTCTTTTGGGTATTTATTAAATCCTTACTAATATTATCGCAGTAAGGGTAAGTATTGGACTTGTGTTAGTTATTTATTCGTGCAAGTTTTTTCGTTGAAAAGTCATACAAACTCCTATTATCTTGCAAGCTTTTCAATGGTTATTGATTAATTATTTTAACAGCTATGCTTTTAAGTTTCATGTCATCATAGAACTGTTCCTATGTATGTTCCTAGCCTTTGGTTCCGGCTAGTTATTATTGATGAAAAATGATTTAAAACACATCTTTCGAAGCTATTGAATGTTTACCAATCCAAGTCTCCTTGGTGAGGTCTCGCATGATTACTATGATGAACAACCCGAATGAACGGGAAAAACAGATGTCGGGCAAATAGTCCCATTTATGCTTATGCATTTTAAACTTAATACATGTGCACAATGTAGGGTACAATGGGCTGATCACCTGGCGTACTTGCAGAGACCGTTTACAGTCTATTGGATTGTTAAACCATTTGATGATTTTTTATGAAAGAAAATATGTTCAGGGTATTTCACACCCTTTAGTATGATATTGAAAATTCTTAAATTCTTATTCTTGATGTTCTTCTTTAACATTTGATAATCTTTCAACTGTTGAGATCTAGTAATTCAAATACCTTTATCCTGATGTATATTTCCCATTTATTCCGTATACTTGCTAGGCAATTTGTGCTCATTCTTGTTTAAACTTTTCAGTTAAGGATGAGAAGGCTGAGGGTTCGGGCAAGGACAAGGGAAAGTCCAAGATGAAGTGATGCTAATGGTTCTGTAATAAAATAATTATTTTCGCATATGTGTATTGTAGCGATAAACGTTAAGACTGAGTTCCAGTATGTTTTAAGGTTGCAAAGACTTGGGATTTTATTTTGAATAATTATGTAGTAGTTAATATTATTATTCCTTACTGTTAAGGTTTACTTAGTTAGATGATGGTGTATGGTGTATTGTGAGCACCAAGTTCTGTAATCGATGATTACACGGATTTGGGGGCGTCACAGGTTGGTATCAAAACTTTAGGCTATAAACCTTAGGTGGGGAACCTTGGGCTATAACCTTAGAGAGAGTTAGTGGAGATGATAGGGAGATAAACTCACATAGAGTTCTAATTGCAGTGACAAATCTATTTTTTCTAAAAACAAAATCAATATCTATTTTTCTAATTGAGTTGATTTGTGTTTTGATTATAGGATGCCAGGAGCAGAGGAAGTTAGAGATATTCGTGTAATAAGTGAGCAGTTAGTGATAGCTGTACCTGAACCTATAGCTGAGGCAGCAGCTGAGTCAGACCCGGAGGAGTATCCGGAAGAGGAAGAGGAGCCTGAGGATGACTCCGAGGAGGTACCTGAAGACACTATGCTGGATGAGTTGATGGACAGGATCGTCGAACTGGACGACAAGGTCAACGAGTTAGAGGAGCTGTATCAGGGGGAACAACAAGCTGCATCTTTGCTGGGAGCATTGGTGGACCACCTGGTAATTAGGAATGGGGATCTGGCTGACAAGCTGCAGGTTGAAGGCCAGAAATCAGTTAGGCTGAAGGATGAGAGGGATGCTATCAGAACCCACTTGGGACATACCATTAATGGGTTGGAGTCAAGGATTCAAAGTCTCCAACTTGGCAAACAGATTATTACCACTTTCTGGGGAGATGAGAGAAGAGACCGTATTAGGGCTGAGAAGCTAACCGGAGAGTTGGATGGAGAAGTTAGAGACAAGAAGGTTAAGATAGACAAGATGAAATATGTGTTTAAGTCGGCACATGGAAGGTTCCAGCATAGGGTGCGTCACTTTCCACGTGAGGAGCGCCGGTCTGGCCGTGTTATATGCCGAGAGCTGGTGAAAGAGATAGCGATTGAGGAGCATGAAGATGCCATTAGGCAGGGTCTGTAGATATTATGATGAACTTTTTCCTAGTAGCGAATAAAATGGTTATCCATGTAATAAAAAGCTTGGTTTCTATTTTTACCAAGTGAGTGATGCCACGTGATGTAAATGGCGTAATGCCATAAGACGATGAAATACTTTGAGTATTATGTTTATAAATAAATATGTTTTTATCTAAGTATGGATGTAATGGTTCAATTTTTATAAATTCTATATGCTGTAGAGTAAGTTATGAGATAATAGTATTAAGTTCATTTTGAACAGATAGATGGCTAGAGGAAGACGTCGCCAAGCACCCGAGGGATCAGACGGTAATGATGGGGATCCACCGAACCCTATGCAGCAGTTTGTAGACATGTTAGTGGGGGCACTTCAAAATCGAACCCCGAATGTCAACAACCCTCCAGTGGCACACTTTAAAGACTTCAAAAGCGCGGGACCACCTGAGTTCAAAGGAACTACGGAACCCATCGAAGCCTAGACTTGGGTTAAGGAAATTGAAAAGGCGTTCGCTATCGCCCGAGTAGGAGACGACCAGAAAACTATCTTCGCCACATATATGCTGAAAGGTGAAGCGAACTACTGGTGGGAGGCAAATCAGACCCGAGCTGGAGAAGGTGTGATACCTTGGAAAGGGTTCAAGAAAATCTTTTTCGAGAACTATTTTCCTATTAGTATACAGAGTCGCATGGAGATGCGATTCCTGGAGCTGAAACAAGAAGATATGACGGTACCGCAGTACGCTGCAAAGTTTAACGAGCTGGTGAGGTTTGCGCCTCATCAGGTCGACACTGAGGAGAGAAAGACGAGGAGGTTTGAGCAAGGCCTCAAACTATGGCTATACAACAGACTTTTGGTGCTGTAGACGAACAGTTTTTCGACTCTCCTGGAGAATGCTATAATCGTTGAGGGCGAAAGTGAAGCCCTAATGAAGTTCAACAAGGAGAAAAAGAAGAAGACTGAAGGAGGAAACCGTGGAGAAGGAAGCAGCAGCAACGGTGCAAATAAGAGGAAGTGGAACAACAACAACAACAATAATGTCAACTCGGGAAACCCTGGGGGCAAAACAAGGGAAGCAAAGAAGAGGACTAAGGCATGTAAGGAGTATGAAAGGAATCACTCGGGGGCATGTCTAAAGGGAAAGAATGTCTGTTTCAATTACGGGCAGGAGGGGCACATCTCTCCCAACTGCTCTGCACCTAAGAGAAATGGATGTTTTAACTGTGGAGCATTAGATCATCAGGCGAGGAGCTGCCCAAAGAAGAACTCAGCAGGAGGAAATGGAGGGAAGGGACCAAGCGGTGGAACTCTCACAATTGGTGGACCACCAACTCAGAATCGACCAACAGCAAGGACTTTCAACATGACGGTTCAGGATGCGGTTGCATCGAGGGACGTGGTTTCAGGTATCATTCCGATCAATGATATATCTGCTTACATATTATTTGATTCGGGTGCTACTTGTTCCTTCGTTTCGTATGAATTCTCCCAACGATTAAACTTACCTTAGGAAGAATTAGAATATCCTATGAACATAGAAGTTGCTAATAAGGAAGTCATTCCCATTAACCATGTCCATAGGAATTGCGTTGTAGATATCAGGGGATATAGGTTACTTGTTGACTTAATCCCAATTCAATTAGGAGAATTTGATGTAATTCTAGGGATGAATTGGTTATTTAACCATGGACCGATGATAGATTGCTAGAAAAAGTGTATAAACCTTAAGACTCCCGAGCAGTCTAAGGCAGTGTTCTATGGGAGTAGGTCGCCGAGACACTCGAGCTGTCTGATGATGATGCAAGCAAGGAAGTTACTAAAAAAGGGATGTGTAGGTCATTTGGCCCATATCGTCGATACTCAGAAAGTAGGGTTAGAAATGGGACAAATACCACTAGTGAATGAATTTCCAGATGTATTCCCGGAAGAATTGCCAGGTCTTCTGCCGGATAGAGAGGTCGAATTCGTTATAGATTTAGTACCGGGAACGACATCGATTTTGAAAGCCCCGTACAGAATGGCACCGGCAGAGATGAAGGAGCTGATGGTACAGTTGCAGGAATTATTGGATAGGAAGTATATTCAACTGAGTGTGTCTCCTTGGGGAGCACCAGTGTTGTTTATGAAAAAGAAGGACGGGTTGATGAGGCTGTGCATCGATTATCGAGAACTGAACAAGGTGATGATCAAGAACAAGTACCCGTTACATAGGATAGATGAGCAATTTGATCAGTTGAAGGAACCGAAATATTTTTCCAAAATCGATTTGAGGACGGGGTATCACCAGTTGAAGGTGAGAAAGGAGGATGTACCTAAGACAACATTCAGAACTCGTTACGGTCACTACGAGTTTCTGGTAATGTCGTTCGGGTTAACAAACGCGCCAGCAGCATTTATGGACATGATGAATCGGGTATTCAAACAGTATTTAGATAAATTCGTAGTTGTGTTCATAGATGATATCCTAATATATTCCAAGACTCAGGAAGATCATGCTGAACATTTAAGGTTGGTATTGGAGGCGTTGAGAATGGATAAATTATACGCAAAATTTTCGAAGTACGAGTTCTAGTTGGAGAAGGTTCAGTTTCTAGGACACGTAATCGACAAGGACGGAATCTCCGTGGATCCAGCAAAGGTGGAAGCGGTACAGAATTGGGAGCAACCAAGAACACCGACGGAAGTAAGAAGTTTCTTAGGATTGGCGGTCTACTACAGACGGTTCATTCAAGATTTTTCGAAGATAGCAGGAACATTGACGAATTTAACAAAGAAGTCGGTGAAGTTTGTCTGGACTGAGAAGTGTGAAGAGAGTTTTCGAGAACTCAAGAAGAGATTGAGTGAGGCACCGGTGTTGTCGTTACCGACGATACAGGTGACTTCGTGATTTTCAGTGATGCGTCACACAAGGGGCTTAGGCTGTGTGCTTATGCAACATGGTAAATTCATTGCGTACGCATCGCGCCAGTTGAAAGATTATGAGAAGGGATATCCTACCCATGACCTGGAATTGGCAGCGGTAGTATTTGCCCTCAAGATTTGGAGACACTATTTATATGGTGTGAAGTGTGAAATATACACATACCATAAAAGTCTGAAGTTTATTTTCACGCAAAAGTAGTTAAATATGAGGCAGAGGAGATGGTTAGAGCTAATAAAGGATTACGATTGCGATATTTTGTATCATCTGGGGAAAGCGAACGTGGTAGCGGATGCATTAAGCAGAAAGGGCAGTGGTAGATTGGCAATGCTAACAGTTCAGGAGGAGTTAATCAATGAGATGGCCAGTTTGGAGCTAGAGATAAAGAGGCCGAGAGAGCCAGATGGGAAATTATTCGCAGTGGAGGTTCGTCTGACTCTATTGGACAAGATCAAGGAAGCACAAGGCGGTAATGAAGAATGTGAGAAAATGATAAAAAACTACCCTAATCTGTTTGTTTGATGTGTAATGATTCCGGGGACGGAATCCTTATAAGGGAGGGTGAATGTAATATCCTAGATTTTTCTATGTAATTAAATAATTTCAATAAACAAACTTATGTGAAATTCTTATGTGACAATTATTTTTAGATGAAGTATTTATTTTTATTATATGTTATGTGATAAGATGCATATTAATGGTTGTTACGGTTAGGCCAATTATTTAAATTGGTTAAGGATGAATTAATTATAATTAATTTCGTGGGATGACATACAAATATGAGTTTGAGTTTCGAGCGGAATTTAGGGATGCGGTCTGCGTATTTGAGTCCGAAACGTTGAAATTATGCAGGATAGACTGTAACCACGAAAATGTGTCGCGAAAATGAGACTTGCCTCATAATATTTTTATATATCCACCATTTTCTTTTACAATGCTCTTATTTATAGATATATAGACTTGGAAGTTTCATAACGTAAAATATCATATACAGTTAAATCTCTTCTCATGGAACTTTATTAGATATAATATTATCCTAAATTTAGCCCAAACACACTTTGGAGCGATGAATTGTCAACTACGAATTTTAAAGTTGAGTTTGACGAAACGGAGAGTTCAATGACGTCCGTGACGTCGACTTTAGTAGGAATCGATATAAGTATCAACACGTGTGGCTACGGAGGGTAAAACAGTCAAAATCAGTATTTAAATGATTAAAATAATATTATAATGCATTTGTTTAATTGGACAGCAGCTGGGAGGGGGTCTTGTAACACATAATATGGAACAAGAAGGGAGAGTATATACGTATATAACAATAAGGTGGAAGAAAGGTAATAACTCCTTAAACATAATAAGCAAACCTTTTCATGTTCCTAACTCCTCACCCCATAACTATATTCAAGTGTGATAATTATGCATGTAACTGATGATGGGAGTGTTGAAGGGGATGGAAAGATCAGCTCTATCAAGTTTTATATATATACACCCAACAAAAAAATGTTTCACTTTGCAAAAATCCCACCAAGATACAAAAAGAAAGAGAAATTGAGAGTAATAGATGCTATGGTGATTTCTGGAGATTTTGGAGCGTCTAAGCAAGCAAGGAGTGTGTCTCTAATAGATTAAATCAAGAAGAATTCATATCCAAGGTAAGCCATTAAACCAACTTGTATGTTCTTGAGGAAAAATAGTGAAAACTGCATGTATAGCTATGATAAATGTTTTATTTTGGCTTGGTGATGCCATGATTTCGTGTATTACTGCTATGTGGATGATAAGAATGAAAATTCTGGTTTATAACATGTTACTATTACTTAAAGAATCATAGAATTCATATTTTCATGCTAACTATTTGATAAAATACCTCTTAGTTGCTAATTTGATAAAAACATGAAAAGTTAGAGAAATGAGTTGTTGTAACATGTATATATATGTTATTAGAAGTGGTCTGGATAATAGGAATCAAACCCATGCATGATAGAATCGAAATCATGATTTTCTCAAAAGTTGGGTTAAACTAGTTTGCATGATTTTTCAGGATTTTTGGTCACTCGAAATCATGTCTTAGATAATCCATTTGTTGTATGTAATAATTTTGTAAATAGTATGTAGCATGAGGTATAACATGTCCAAATTTCATTCGAATGGAAGCTATATTGGGTGAGATATGAAAATCGTAAGGTCGCGAAATAAACATGTTAGAAACCGAAAAAATAATGTGAACTGCTGACCCTAAGGACAAATTCGGGGCTAGCTATATTTTCCAGAAAATTTTGGGCTTTTGGGTTATTATAGTACACTGAATAAGCTTTCCATAGACTCCGGAATGGACTAATTCCGACTTTGGGTGTACTTGCAGAGACCGTTTACAGTCTATTGGATTGTTAAATCGTCTGATGATTTTTGATGAAAGAAAATATGTTCAGGGTATTTCACACCCCTTAGTATGATATTGAAAATTCTTAAATTCTTATTCTTGATGTTCTTCTTTAACACTTGATAATCTTTCAACTGTTTAGATCTAGTAATTCAAATGCCTTTATCCTGATGTATATTTCACATTTATTCCGTATACTTGCTGGGCAATTTGTGCTCATTCTTGTTTAAACTTTTCAGTTAAGGATGAGAAGGCTGAGGGTTCGGGCAAGGACAAGGGAAAGTCCAAGATGAAGTGATGTTAATGGTTATGTAATAAAATAAATATTTCCGCATATGTGTATCGTAGCGATAAACGTTAAGACTGAGTTCCAATATGTTTTAAGGTTGTAAAGACTTAGGATTTTATTTTGAATAATTATGTAGTAGTTAATATTATTATTCCTTATTGTTAAGGTTAACTTAGTTAGATGATGGTGTATGTTGTATCGTGAGCACCAAGTTCTGTAATCGATGATTACACGAATTTGGGGGTGTCACATACTCAAATATACTTTTATGATTAATGTTGAAATCTATATTATTTGGAAAGTCGTTGATCGCTAGGGAAGCTTATCCTTGTTGTAGAATAAATATTACTCCCTCCTATTCATATTAAGTTTCGTTTTGGAGAGTTTTATTTTATTCAATATAAGTGTCGTTTTGGAATCTCTATGCAATATTGCACTATTTTTTTCTAATTTATCCCTCTATTTAATATGCTTAGTAAACGCAATTCTATGGACCATTGTGGAGAGAGAAATAATTAATTAGGGATATAAAAGATATTTTGTGTTATTTCTTAATAAGTGTGCTTAACTCTAAAAAGACACTTAATATGAATGGGAGGGAGTATTTATTTAAATAAATTAATAGTTTAATTTATTTATTTAAATAAGATTAGAATTGTTCTAATTGATTTATTCACAACCGGTTTAATATGGAGAACCTAAAGGGTCACACCATAAAAGAAAGAATAATTATTTAAGAAGTTAATGGCATAATCGTAATAATAAGTTAAGTATATTTAATTTAATCTATGGTGATAGAATAAATTAAATAGCTTAATATTTATTATTTAATATTTTGGAAATATTAAATATAAATTAATTAGAGGAGTCTTATTATTGTTATTACTATTATTATTATTTAATTCCTAAAAAAATTTGAAAATTAATTAATAAAAGTACTCTCATATATTATTAATAAGATTGGGAGCCTAATTAATTAAAGGAGTTTAATTAATTAAAATAAAACATAATCCATTAATTGTTAAGGAGGGTTACCTACATCTATAAATAAGATGAGTCTTATTATTGGTGCAGAGTTGTTGACTTTTTCACAACATACGTGATTCCAATTGTTGGAGAGTACACTCCTTTTCTATAAGAGATAGAAAATTAGAGTTTTGCCAAACACCCATCTTCACGAATCTTTATTCTTTCTTGGTGGATCACCTCTAGAGGCCAAATACTTGGGTGGCTAACGTTGATCAAAGGAAGGAACCAAACCCAGTGGATTCAAGTTAAACGCGAAAAGGATTGGAGGTGATCTTTTACCCGAGGAAGCTCGAATTTTAAAACTCTAATTTTTTACGTTTTCGCTTATTTTGTGCAATTTAATTGCGTTCATGAACCTAACAGTGGCATCAGAGCTAAACCTTTATGCAAATTATTAATTGTTCAGATTTGATATGTATGTTTATATGTGTTTAGAACAATTTAATTGGGCATAATTTGTTGTATAAGATTTATTAAAAAAATGTTTTTAGTAAATTCGCCTAATCATGTTTCTTCGCGCGTTAACAAATCCACGTGGTTTAAATGATTCATGTGAATCACATGAGAACCACGAAGTAATCCTGAAGCTTCCTATATATATATATATATATATATATATATATATATATATATATATATATATATATATATATATATATATATATATATATATATATACGGAAAGCTTCAAGAGCATAATTCTTAAATAACATAATGCCTTAAATAGCATAATTTTATCAAAATGATGTAGTTTTGGAGGGACGCGGTGGCATTTTTGTAAATACGCGGTGGCATGGTATTTACAAAAATGCCACCGCGTATTTATAAAACTACGTCGTTTTGATAAAATTATGCTATTTAAGGCATTATGCTATTTAAGAATTATGATCTTGAAGCTTCCCATATATATATATATAGATATATATATATATATATATATATATATATATATATATATATATATATATATATATATATATACCATGAGCAAGGATCAAGTGCATACCCCTTATTTTACTCACATGTGCTTACTCCCTTTTAGGCGACGGTTTCTGTCATACAACTGTCGTCTAAACTTTTAGCGACGCTCTATGTTGTCCGTCGCTAAAAGTATAGACGACGGTTGTATGACCGAAACCGTCGCCGAAAGGGTGGTGAGCACGAGTGAGTAAGATAAGGGGTATGCACTTGATCCGGACCGTATATACCATTATATTTTAATATAGCTAAATGTTAGTTAACTGTTAACGGATAACAGGATAAATATAATATATATTCGGTTATTTTATAATATATTATATATATATATATAATATATTATCCTCAATTATTTTATAATTAAAATAAAAAGTTTATTTTAATTTTTAAATTAAAATTTTATTTTAATATTAAAATAAAAAGTTTATTTTAATTTTAAAATTAAATTTCATGCTAACTAATTAGAGTTGGAATTGGATTACATGATAACTAATTGGAGTTGAAATTGGATTACGTGTTTTCGTAAATAAATGAGTTTATTTAGATATGGAATAAGATTTCATATTATTCAAAATAAAAGAGTTTATTTGTGAAAAGGAAAGAGAATCTGTATTTTCTTAAATAAAAGAGTTTATTTAGATATGAAATAAGATTTCATATTATTCAAAATAAAGGAGTTTATTTGTGAATAGGAAAAATAATTCGTGTTTCCTTTAATAAAAGAGTTATTTTTTTTACTTGGAATTGGATTACATAATTAATTAAAATAAATGAGTTTATTTTGATTAAAGATTTTGATTAAAATAAAATAGTTTATTTTATTCAAAATTGGATAAATTAAAATAAAAGAGGTTTATTTGGATTTAAATTTGAATTAAAATAAAGGAGTTTATTTTAATTCAAAATTAGATTTTATGCTAACTATATTTGTGACGCCCCCAAAATTAGGTATACATCACCCATCTTGGGTCGCCAGATACATGGTACAGAATTCAAATACAACTTACTAATACAACTGTTGTGTACAATACGACAAAACATAAACTGTGAGTTTGAATACAAATATTATCTACTAGAGAGTATACAAACTCAAAAGGAGTCCTCATTACAATTATTATCACACTATTTTATAGAATAGTGAGGACTACTAATGCTATCCTCTGGACCATCACTCCGTTCCCCGACTCGTCCAAGCTATATTCTCATTTCCTGAAGAGAGTAATGAAAGAAAGGGTGAGATCAACTAGCCGAATAAGAAATATTATGACTAAGATAATGCAGAATAAATTATCATTAGTCTCCAACAATGTTAAACTGATAAAATATAATAGACATCAAGTTTAACTGCAGCGAAATAAGAAATTCATTAAAAGAGTCAATTAGAAAATAAAATCTACTATCTTTTATGGTTTAAAAGGTTTTTCATCACTGTTATCGATGAGACTCAGCTTAATAAATATTCCACATCATTGAATCACCCATGTACTACGGCCAAAGATATTCTTTAGTATCACGACCACAATTATCCATGTACTACGGGCCAAGAATATTTATGTATTCATTAATGGTCATGATCATGCCAACAACTGTCCATCAATGCATTACGGGCCAATGAGGACTTTTTTCCACATCATTTGTAATATTACGGTCATGATTACACCGAATAATCCCTGGTCATAATCATACCAAATCCATCTATGCATTACAGGCCACGCATGACTTTCAACATAATATAAACATGAGGATGATGACAATGATATAAGAATTCAATAAAACAAGTTCAAGAATTAATTTATCTAGGAACTAATAACGTCCAAATTGTCAACATGATACTGCTTTGTAGAGTAAAATTCAAGAATGCTCAGAAGAATATTTCTATGAAAAGATACTGGATGAAGCGCAAATATAAAGGATATTCCACTAATTTCATGGGGGTATAGAAGTCAAAACTTTAACCAACTGAGTATAATAAAGAAAGGAATAACAAAAGAAATCACCATGCATGCGGTACTTCAAATAGACAGGTTATTCCAACAGAATTCTAAATAACGGAACCAGGTCAGGCAAAATTCGTACCGATAGGATGTTCCAACAGAATAATAAAGAATGGAAAAACAACAGAAATCACCATGCATGCGGTACTTCGCATAGACAGGTTATTCCAACAGAATACTAATAAGGACGGAATCAAGTCCGGTGTAAAATGCACAGATAGGATATTCCAACAGAATAATAATAAAAACGAAACCAGGTCTGGCGTAAAATGCACAGACAGGATATTCCAACAGAATAATAAAGACGGAATCAGGTCCGGCGTAAAACGCACAGACATAATATTCTAACATAATAATAATAAAGACGGAATAATAGAAGAATGTCACCAAGTATAGGGTAGTCCGCGTACACTGGTTATTCCAGCAGGAAAATAAAGAATTGAATAACAGAAGTTCTCTTCATGAATACAAAAGAAATAATATCCCTTACCGTAAAAGAACATAATATAAGAGTAGTTTAGTAGCAGAAAACTTTTCTTCTTTCTCTCTATAATTTTCTTTCTCTAGAGTTTCAGTGAATTCGTAAGAAATAATGAAGGAATGAGCTTCTATTTATAGGAGAATGGAAAGGCATTGTTCAAGTATGAAATAATTTTGTAGAATTATTTCTTCAATCAACTAACAACTAAGTCAAATAACTAACTAATAAGATTTCAACAAAATTTAAAATATAATACATATATATAAACACATGTTTTTAATTTATATATATCAATATTATATATACCACTAGATTTTTTTATCCCCCCATATCCAACATCAATCCCCCACCCTCCCAAAAATAAATTTCACTACACTCATACACATCACTATCACACTACCACTTTTCCACCATTTTCCACTCACACACACATCACACACCTATCACTTTCACATATCACTTTCTCCCACCATATACTCAATACATACATATACTTCCATACGTATACTCTTCAATTTCAAAAATCATTTTTCCAACACATATGGGCCCCACATGTGGCCCCCACATGTGGGCCCCACATTTAAATAATTTTTTATCGATTATTTTGAAAAATGGGTAAATAGGAATCCATAAAATAAGCAAACTTCATAAAAATCACCTTAATAATTTTAACAATATTTTATCATCTTTATTACAATTCACAATATTAATCGACCAGGTCGTTCCCAGGAAAGTGGGGGCTTTCCAATAGGGATTTCTCCCTATTGGTGCGCAATTAGGTGACCAAACCTCTCCTTGACAAAACTTCTAGACATTGTTAATATTGCAAATAATAATATAAATAATTTTGTCGTCTCAATTATTGATTTAAACAATATAATAAATATCGACAATAATTGAATCAAATAACGTGAGATACTATGCAACAATTACTATAGCAATAATTGAACAAAACTGAATGACTTCTCGCGTAAGCATCAATAACCAATACCGTGTACTACTATGCAACCACGCGTATTACTGTACTTTTACTACTGAGTAGTTCAACAGTATCAACGGTAAAATTTCTGTCGTTATTTTCATAAAAATATTTTTGTCGTTTTCTTAATTCGACAATAATTCTGTTGTGGGGTCCACCAATGATTGCGCCGTTGTACGAATATTCCCTGCTAAAATAAATATTCCCCGACCAATCGAATATAATATAACAACTTACATACTAGGCAAAATTTATAAATATTACCCACAACTATAACATTATATTAATTTCACTCCATAATATTCAAAAATAACTTTTATAGAAAATTCAACTTTATTCAAAAAGTTGGGGTTTTACAATATTTGCCCATTAAATGATATATATATATATATATATATATATATATATATATTGAATGTTTATTATTCATGAGATGAATTTATTTATTGATGCATATGTAAATGTTTATGCTAATAAATGAGTTTGATTATGGACTATTGACCAATGTGATTGGATTTTATTTAAGTTAGATGCGTGAATGTATGTGTTTTATTAAATGGGGTCTGCACCTCTTCTTCTCTAATTTTTCTTAATGTAAATTCTATCTTCCTCCTATGTACTTTCCATTGACTGCTGATCAAGGTTTTTATTTATTTTAAATAGTTTTGTAATAGGAATAGTTAGAATTAATTTTGAAGTTGGAGATCAAGGAGCAAGGAGTGCTTGAAGACCCGTTTGTAATGGAGCCCGGGTTTAAATGTAATAGTTATATTTAAATATTAATTCTTGCACCCCTAGGATTTGACCTTTTGGTTCACTTGGTGGCTCTAGTGAACCAAACTAGAATAAAAGTCCATAATCAATCTGGGTAGAATATAGTATTCTATATGTGCATGATTATACTATATATATTATATATTATGCAAACATGCTTCGCATGTTAATTAATATGACGCGTATTATATATATATATATATATATATATATATATATATATATATATATATATATATATATATATATATATAAATATGCATGTGCTATGACGCCCCCAAAATTAGGTATACATCACCCATCTTGAGTTGCCAGATACATGGTACAGAATTCAAATACAACTTAATAATACAACTGTCGTGTACAATATGACAAAAAATAAACTGTGAGTTTGAATACAAATATTGTCTACCAGAGATTATACAAACTCAAAAGGAGTCCTCATTACAATTATTATCACACTATTTCACAGAATAGTGAGGACTACTAATGCACCATCTAGGACCATCACTTTGTTCCCCGAATAGTCCCAACTACGTTCTCATTTCCTGAAGAGAACAGTGAAAGAAAGGGTGAGCTCAACTAGCCCAGTAAGATATATTATGACTAAGATAATGTAGAATAATTTATCGTTAGCCTTCAACAGTGTTAAATTGATAAAATATAATAACTATCAAGTCTAACTATAGCAGAACAAGCAATCTATTAGAAGAGTCAATTAGAGAATAAAATCTACTATCTTCTATGATTTAAAAGGTTTTTTTCATCACTATTACCGCTGGGACTCAGCTTAATAAATAATCCACATCATCGGATCACCCCTGCACTACGGCCAATGATATTTTTTAGTATCACGACCACAATTATCCATGCACTATGGGCCAAGAATATTTGTGTATTCATTAATGGTCATGATCATGCCAACAACTGTCCATCAATGCACTACGGACCAATGAGGACTTTATCATATCATTTGTAATTTTACGGTTATGATTATACCGAATAATTCCTGGTCATAATCATATCAAGTCCATCTATGCACTACAGGCCACAGATGACTTTCAACATAATATAAGCATGAGGATGATGACAATGATATAAGAATTCAATAAAAACAAGTTAAAGAATTAATTTATCTAGGAACTGATAACGTCAAATTGTCAACATAATACTGCTTTGTAGAGTAAAATTCAAGAATGCTCAGAAGAATATTTCCATAAAAAGATACTGGATGAAACACAAATATCAAAGATAGTCCACTATTTTCATGGCTATAGAAGTCAAAGTTTTAACCAACTGATTATAATAAAGAATGGAATAATAAAAGAAATCACCATGCATGCGATAGACCGCACAGGCAGGTTATTCCAACAGAATAATAAATAATAGAATAACAGAAGTTCTCTTCACGAGTACAATAAATAACATCCCTTACCGTAAAAGAAACTGAATATAAGAGTAGGGAAGTAGCAGAATACTTTTCTATAGGTTCTCTTGTAATTCTCTTTCTAGAGTTTTAGTGAATTTGTAAGAAATAATGAAGGAATGAGCTTCTATTTATAGGAAAATGGAATGAATAGTAACTAATTCATGAACGGTCCAGATTGATTTACTATTAAACGGATGGTCCATATTGGTTTAGTATTAAAACTTAAAACAATGGTCCATACTGATTTACTATTAAAACTTTAAACCAGTGATCCATGTTGATTTACTATTATAACTCCACCAGCGGTCCATATTGACTTACTATTATATCTTCAACCAACGGTTTAAAAAATTAGCACATCTCCTCATAGAATAATATTGTATCCAAATACCCGAATGCACAATACTAGAGTGAATAGTAATCGGGTGAATAGTAACTCGTGAATAGTAACTTGTGAATAGTAACTCATGAATAGTACTCTGATATGAAAAGTGTCCCGAATACCCAATGGAACAATATATCATAACTTTTGTTTAAATTTATGTTGTTAATCCTGATATGATTTAAAAAGGGATAGTAATATGTGAAGTACTAAATCTAATATGTGTTATTTGAATAAATATGCGATTATGTGAGATTTAATATAAGATTTTTATTTAAATTAGATAATGCCGCCAAGGAAGGGAAGTCTAAAGTGAAATATGGAAGAACAATTTGTGAATCTGAAGCAGGAAGATATGACGGTGGCAGAATATTTTGTCAAGTTCGACAAGTTAGCAAAATTTGCTCCACATCGAGTGGATACTGAGGAGCTTAAAGCACGATGTTTTAGGAATGGATTGAAATCGTTGGTACTCGAGAAGTTGAATGTGCTGCAAATTAGTTCATTTTCAACGTTATTAGAAAAAGCCATTATCGCTGAAGGAGAAATTAAAGATGTATTGAAGAATAGTCAAGAACAAAGAAAGGAAGCTGAAGGAAATATTATGATAGGTGTTAGTGGAGGTAGTAATCTTAATAAACGTAAGAGGGATGGTGATATTAATTTAGGAAATAATCCAGTAGAGATTAGGAAGAAAGGTGTGTTGTACGTAGTTTGCTGGAAGTGTCATCAAGGAATTTGTTTGAAGAACAAATGAGTCTGTTACAACTATGGTCAAGAAGGACACATGTTACCCCAGTGTCCCATTCCAAAGAAGACACAAGGTTGTTTTGCGTGCGGATCGACTGATCATTTGGTTCGGAACTGTCCGAAGAAGAATGCGAAAATAGAAAGTGGCAAGAAGGGATCCAGCGGCGGAACCTTGGCGATTCGAGGATCTACACAACCAGGAAGACCAACAACACGTACATTTAACATGACGACGCAGGATGTAGTGTCTACTCAGGAGGTGGCAGGTAACGATTTCGTATAGAAATTTAATTACGCGAGTAATCTTGGTTAGTTGTTGCTGTGAATTGTTTTCCCTTATAGATTCAAGTCACAGGTTAGAATTTTAAACACAAATTAATATTGTGTTGATAAGAATGAATTGATGATACAACTTTAAAAGATTTTAGAGAATAAAAAAGCGGTGATTCCGAGGACGGAATCCTTCTAAGGAGGGGTGAATGTGATAACCCAAGATTTCAAATTATCCAAAATTTGCGAATAATTTTTTTTATTAATATTAATTATCAATTTTGTGACAAATATCTGTGATATGAGTCTCGAGAAAGTCAATTTGTGTGATGACTAATAAAATTAGAGTAGAGTTGTGCTTAACAACTTTAAAAACCCTAACCCTAATTTCCGGATAGGGATTCGATAGAAAATACAATTAAAATAATTGTACTATTGATATGTGTTTGGACTGTATAGGTATATTGGCCATTGTTAGACTGGATAAGGTTTAATATTAGTAAAACCTAATATGAGATTAGAAACCCTAACGTACCGTAGAAAACCCTAATTGTACGCCGAAAAACCCTAATTTAAAATAAGGGATTTTCTAAACCCTAATTAGGCAACTCTAATTTTTATTAGCATGCCTAAAGTGTTTGTTAAACTTAAATATGATTAGAAAACCCTAATTATATTTTTAGTTATATTAATTTCTATTTTACAAACCCTAATTACATTTTTAGAAATCTTATTTTCTAATTTGAACCCTAAATTTGGATTTATGGGAATTAAAATTTTAATATCTAAAGGGTTCAAACCCTAAACCCTAACCCAAATCCTAAACCCTAAAGGTTGTGCATTTGTCAAGATTGCCCTTTAAATTAATTTGCTAATGTCAAAAATGCCCTTTATGGGATTTTTATAAGTTAACTTGCAAAAATGGCTAAATCTTTAGTTGGTCACCAACTATGTTGACTTGGAGGCACTAAAATCTCAGCAAATAAGCTCATATTGACAGCAAGATCAAGTGGTGCATGAATCAAAACAATATATATTAGATTCAAGAGAGAGAAAATCAATTATTTGCTCAATTGGCCAACCAAGCTCTCACCAACTCTCTCTCTCTCTCTCTCTCCCTCTCTATCTAAAAGCTCTGAAAATCACTAGTAGATCAGTCCTAAATTCAGTCCATAAATCAACCATAAACATATTGCAAAATCAAGATCAAAATTTGAGCAAGAAAGGTATAACCGAAATCTTTTATTTTTGATCCATGTTGCTAAGAAAGATTTTGGGTTTATGTGTTTAGATTAGTGTTATATAATGTTTTTAGTAGATTTATGTTGATCCATGATGGATCCATAGCATCAAAGTTGGTGAAAATTGAAGTTTTTCAAATTTGTCCAAGAACAAAATCTGTGGTCTAACAAGCTAATGTCAGGAGCCACAGATTCTTGTTCGTTTGTTGTTTTTGTTGTTTAAACGTTGTAACATGTAGCCTTGTATGTGGTATTTACTCTGCAAGTGGAATCAATGTCATTTGATGTCCAGATCGTAAGATATAAACGGTCAAAACCCGTTGACCGGGCATGACCATGTCAAAAATCTAGGCAACCCAGAATTTGAAAAATCGAGTCTGACAAGATTTTGTAGTGTCCGGATCTGTCAGTCTGTTAAGTGTTTGATGTTTTTTATTAGTACATCTTGTAGTTGGTTATGTGTACTACAGATCTGGGTCCTTATATCTCTTATAACGTCTTCAGATCGATCGTGATAGATGGTCAAACTAGCCATCCTAGACTGTTTTTGAACTTCCTGGAAATTCCAGAAAAGTTCTTGCGCGAATTTTCTGACAACGCTTGACCGAGATTTATCTGGCGTTTTAGATGTTGTTTAACTGATCTGTTGTGATGTAAATGTACCTTGACACTAGTAATACTTATTTGAATTTTAAGATCATATAAACTATGGCCAGAACATAGATTAAATTAAGTTTGAAAGTGACCACTCGAAACTGTTTTGGCTCAGAACCTCCTGACAGAAACATTGTAAGTCTAGATCTTCTTGTTTTGATGTTGTTTGACCAAATTACGTGTTGGGTATTGTACTGTTACATTAATACTACAATACCAAAGTTTTAGATAGCCCAGAACATGAACAGATTGAGAATTATACACGGTCAAACCGAGCACCTTGCACTACCGGCTGTCAGTGTTCTTGAGCTCAAGAACACCAACAGCTACGCTTTATGTCGCTATAGCCCTATAGCGACGGTTTAATTATTTTATTTTCTGATTTTTTCGGAAAATGATTAAAAATATAAATAAATTCTAAAAATTACCAAAAATAGTTTTAAAAATTATTTTAAATAATGAAAAATAATTTTTGCCAATTAGAATAATTTTCATTAATATTTATAATTATTTGAATATTAATGATATTTAATTTATTTAATTAGTATATTAAATAAATTAGATAAAAATGATTTAATATTATGAAAAATCATTTTTAAATAAGAAAAATGTATTTAAAAATATTTTGAGTTATAAAATGTAACTTTTAATATTTTTGGAGAATTATTCATTAATAATTTAATATTAATGATATTAGATTTATTTGATTATTAAATTAAATAAATAAGATAAAAATGATTTTATTGATTTAAAAATTATTTTAATTGAGAATAAAGTGTTAAAAATATTATAAATTATAAAAAATAATTTTCAATATTTTTGGGGAATTTTAATTAATAAATTAATATTAATGATAATTAATTTATTAATTATTATATTAAATAAAGGAATTAAAAATGATTTGTTTTTTTTAAAAATTATTTAAAAATAAGAAAAATGGTTTAAAAAATTTTTAATTTATAAATTATGACTTTTAACATTTGGTTAATAATTTCATTAATATTTATATATTAATGGTGGTGATTTAAAAATGATTTTAAATATTTTAAAAATCATTTAAGTAGAATATTGATGATTTAAGATTATTTTAAGTTATTAAAAATAACTTTAATATTTTGACGAGTATGTTAATAATATTTTTATATTATTAAATATTAATAATGATATGATTATTTGATAATTAAATCATTTAAAAATGATTTAAGTGTTTGAAAAATTATTATAAATTATAATAATTGTTTATAAATTATTAAAAGCTTCCGAAAAATATTATTATTGATAATTGACTTATCTGAATTAATATTGAAGCTTAGAGACCAAGTTTAATTGACAATCAATGTGCTAATTGTCTGATAGGGTGACCAGAACACCGAAAATGGACCGAAGTCCTACCAAATCGAAATAATTAGACTTGATAAGTGTTTATATAGGTTATAAACATTAATGTGGTTATGTGGTAATGTGCCTAGGAGAAGTTTGACTGTAAAATATAGTGTTATGTATTATAAATGATTGTGCTAATTGTGAGACCGACATTGTTGAATATAGGTCTTACGAACGCAGTTAATTATATTGTGTAGTTCTAATCAACGCGGAAGGCAAGTTTCCTAACTCAACCTTGAGTTATATTTCATTCAATTATTATAGTGGTTAATTATTGCTAATTACACCACATCCAAGGAAGTTATTGTTGATTATTCACAGTTAGTGCATGTTTAATAATTCAAATTGAATTACTAATTCAGAAATATATATTCGTAGAATTACTGTTGTTGAATATTCAAATCTGTAGAAGTTAGAATTGACAGTACAGATAATTCCTGTTTATTGTCAAATTGTGTTGAGAAATGTCTTAGCTAATTATTCTGGCTAGACAAACATTTGTTAGAACTTGATAAATTCAAGAAAATATTTCAATTGTTATTGGTAGAATCGATGCCAATTATTTTGGCAAGATCGATAAGTAAATAGAATTTGAAATCACAGTATTTCGTTGTAAAATCAAAATCATGATTCTAAAACTGAGAAGAACAACCTTTTATATAAAGGGAACATTTTGTTGGTCGTGAATTCGACCTTCGCGCGCGTTTTGAGTATTATGCATAATATAGGGTACAAGGAGTTGGCCGACTCTAAGTACTTGCAGAGGGGTATGATTTAATCTTTATGGTTATCTGATACTTCTGGTATGTATCAAAGTAAATCTTTGATAGATACCCGAGAAAATAAGTTCAAAGATCTGGTGAGATCACTCAGCATAATCTGGAAAATATTCCAATTTGTTATTGCGTAGAATTTATTCTTGTTTATTCATTAGAATATTGTAGAAACTTTGAAAGCGTTGTACTCTTTCATTATTGAATTATTGTGTTGTATAGAATACGAGAAGACTTGTTATTGAATAACGATTTGTTCAGCTATTTCAAAGTTCTCCGAGCTTTGGTTTTATTCTATCAAAATAGATAGTCTGTTGTTTTGAATTCTTATACATTTATTGTATGTCTTAACTTGCGGGGCAAATTAGTTGTTCATCCTTGCTAAATAAAACTTTTCAGCTAGGGATGAAGTTGCAGGAGATGCTGCGAAGGATAAAGGCAAAGGCATAGTTATTAACTAGTTATGATTAACGTATTTATTATGTTGTATGGTAAACCCTTTTTGTATATCTAAGGGGTATGTTTGTAAGGTTAAGGTTAGCGGACCTGGGACTAATGTATTAACAGCATATGTTAATGTGATATGAATTACTATTTCTATATGAATGGGTAGATAGTTAGTATTATAATATGGATCGTGAACACCAAACTCGGGGGTCAGGTAACCCAGGATTTGGGGGTGTCACAGGTTGGTATCAAAGTTGTAGGTTATAAACCTTAAGTGGGGTGGGTAAAGCCCTAGGATTATAACCATAAGCGAGATAGAGAATACTCATTTAGAGTACTAAATGAGAGATTGCTAAAGTGCAACGATAGTGAGAAATGGGGACACATAGTGTGAGGAGTTTGTACTAATGAAGTACTAATCAAGTTATTTAAATTGATTGTAGGATGTATGGAGAAGATCAAATGAGTATGGAGATGCTAGCTGCTGTTGCACCAATGCCAGAAGCCGAGGTGCCAGCGCAAAGTGAATCAGTTGATAAGCTGGGAGAATATGAACCTATGGTTAATCTGGGGAGCGATCATGACGATTATCCCGAGATGTATCTGAGTGGAGATGAGGAGGCAGAGTCAGAGCCAGCTAAGGTAGAGTTAAAGAGTAAGACTAAAGTTGAAGAACTGGATCAACTAGTTGCAGAAGTTCAAGAACTCCGGAGTAAGGCGTTTCTTTGGAGCAGCTATGGAAGATAGAACGAGCGTTATGCAAAATGACTGAAGAAAGGAACGAACTCAAGGCGCAGGTGGACAGAATGAAGGCGGAAGGTGGTGGATCATCTAAAGGGACGATCAAGCAGCAGAAAGACAAGAAGAAAAGGAAGAGGGACAACGATAGCCCTAATTCAGAAAAGTCAAGCTTGAAGAAGAAGCAAGCCTGTGGCAAGTGTGGAAAGAGCCATTTGGGGGAATGTATGTGGGGTCAGAATGTGTGTTATAATTGTGGTCAGGAAGGACATCTATCACCAAATTGTCCTAAACCAAAGAAAGGAGGATGTTTTGCATGTGGTGGAACGAGTCATAGGGTTAAGAATTGTCCTAAAAGGAAGAAAGATGGAGAAAGTGGACGGAAGAAAGATTAAGTGTGAGGAGTATAATCTTTTGGAGTATAATATTTGCTTTGGTAGGAATAGGAGATAACTTTTGTATGCCTCCAATTTTTTGTGTAAAGCACAGAGTTCCCTAACTCTGATAATAAAGTTGAACAGTAATGGTGAATAGATCGAGTCTAAAAGACTGAAAGTGCAGGAAATAGAGATCGTAAAACAAAACGATCAATTCATAGAATTGAATCGTAATACATACGATGAGATCATCCCGTGATCTGTTAAGGTTATGACAACCAGAAAGAATCAATTTGATAATTGAAAAGTTTACAGCAAGATGTTGTGTATCAGTTATACTATGAAATGGTACTATGAAAACTCATGAAAGAGTTATGGATTGTGAATACGAATTTAATTCGTATTGAAAAAAAAGGTGTTAAGATTAGGTGGGGATTTCAATGAGGACTTATGTCGGCAGCTGAGTTATATGATTCCTTGTATGGGTGGGGAATTTGTACTTGGTTTTAGAATCATTTAGCTTCCTGGTCGATGTAGTGGTTAGGTTGACCAATTCTTTGTATGCGCGGGGAATTGTCCACTTAGCCTCCTATATTTATAAGTGACCAAGTTTGGTTTGACAACCACTTAGTTTCTGACACTGATAATCATTGAAATATTTGTGTCGCGTTATTTGCTATATGCATGTTAAGAGGGTGATTCCTTTCTCATGTGTATAACAGATAGATAGGTCATAGGTAGAGAATATAGGTTTAAGTACGAGTTCTTAAAACTCATACTTATGTGACATTCTTGACTCATAGTTATATGAAATAGTTTATGAACCCCTCAGCGAACGGACGCCAAAGGTCAAACTAGGACAAGTTCTTAAACTCATATGATTGTGGCAATTTATGAACTCATAAGTGTGGTTTTATGAACTGGGTATAATTATGTGTGAATGGAGAATTACAACTTTTGTTTAAAGTTGTGTTGTTAATCCTGATATAATTTAAAAAGGGATAGTAATATGTAAAGTACTAAATGTACTATGTGCTATTTGAATAAATATGCGATTATGTGAGATTTAATATAAGATTTTTATTTAAATTAGATAATGCCGCCAAGGAAGGGAAGTCTAAAGAGAAATATGGAAGAACAATTTGTGAATCTGAAGCAGGAAGATATGACAGTGGCAGAATATTTTATCAAGTTCGACAAGTTAGCAAAATTTGCTCCACATCGAGTGGATACTGAGCTTAAAGCATGATGTTTTAGGAATGGATTGAAATCGTTGGTACTCGAGAAGTTGAATGTGCTGCAAATTAGTTCATTTTCAACGTTATTAGAAAAAGCCATTATCGCTGAAGGAGAAATTGAAGCCGTATTGAAGAATAGTCAAGAACAAAGAAAGGAAGCTGAATGAAATATTATGATAGGTGTTAGTGGAGGTAGTAATCTTAATAAACGTAAGAGGGATGGTGATATTAATTCAGGAAATAATCCAGTAGAGATTAGGAAGAAAGGCGTGCTGTACGTAGTTTGCTAGAAGCGTCATCAAGGAGTTTGTTTGAAGAACAAAGGAGTCTGTTATAATTGTGGTCAAGAAGGACACATGTTACCCTAGTGTCCCATTCCAAAGAAGACACAAGGTTGTTTTATGTGCGGATCGACTGATCATTTGGTTCAGAACTGTCCGAAGAAGAATGCAAAAAAGGAAAGTGGCAACAAGGGATCGAGTGGCGGAACCTTGGCGATTCGAGGATCTACACAGCCAGGAAGACCAACGGCCCGTACATTTAACATGACGACGTAGGATGTAGTGTCTACTCAGGAGGTGGCAGGTAACGATTTCGTTTAGAAATTTAATTACGCGAGTAATCTTGGTTAGTTGTCGCTGTGAATTGTTTTCCCTTATAGATTCAAGTCACGTGTTAGAATTTTAAACACAAATTAATATTGTGTTGATAAGAATGAATTGATGATACAACTTTAAAAGATTTTAGAGAATAAGAAAGCGGTGATTTCGAGGACGGAATCCTTTTAAGGAGGCGTGAATGTGATAACCCAAGATTTCAAATTATCCAAAATTTGCGAATAATTTTTTTTATTAATATTAATATTAATTATCAATTTTGTGACAAATATCTGTGATATGAGTCTCGAGAAAGTCAATTTGTGTGCTGACTAATAAAATTAGAGTAGAGTTGTGCTTAACAGCTTTAAAAACCCTAACCCTAATTTTAAGATAGGGATTCGATAGAAAATACAATTAAAATAATTATACTATTGATATGTGTTTGGACTGTATAGGTATGTTGGCCATTGTTGGACTGGATAAGGTTTAATATTAATAAAACCTAATATGAGATTAGAAACCCTAACGTACCGCAGAAAACCCTAATTGTACGCCGAAAAACCCTAATTTAAAATATGGGATTTTCTAAACTCTAATTTGGCAACTCTAATTTTTATTTGCATGCCTAAAGTGTTTGTTAAACTTAAATATGATTAGAAAACCCTAATTATAATTTTAGTTATATTAATTTCTATTTTACAAACCTTAATTACATTTTTAGAAATCTTATTTTCTAATTTTAACCCTAAATTTGGATTTGTGGGAATTAGAATTTTAATATCTAAAGGGTTCAAACCCTAAACCCTAACCCAAATCCTAAACCCTAAAGGTTGTGCATTTGTCAAGATTGCCCTTTAAATTAATTTGCTAATGTTAAAAATGCCCTTTATGGGATTTTTATAAGTTAACTTGCAAAAATGGCTAAATCTTTAGTTGGTCACCAACTATGTTGACTTAGAAGCACTAAATTCTCAGCAAATCAGCTCATATTGACAGCAAGATCAAGTGGTGCATGAATCAAAACAATATATATTAGATTCAAGAGAGAGAAAATTAATTATTTGCTCATTTGGCCAACCAAGCTCTCACCAACTCTCTCTCTCTATCTAAAAGCTCCAAAAATCACTAGTAGATTAGTCCTAAATTCAGTCCATAAATCAACCATAAACATATTGGACAATCAAGATCAAAATTTGAGCAAGAGAGGTATAACCGAAATCTTTTATTTTTGATCCATGTTGCTAAGAAAGATTTTGGGTTTATGTGTTTAGATTAGTGTTATATAATGTTTTTAGTTGATTTATGTTGATCCATGATGGATCCATAGCATCAAAGTTGGTAAAAATCGAAGTTTTTCAAATCTGTCCAAGAACAAAATCTGTGGTCTGACAAGCTAATGTCAGGAGCCACAGATTCTTGTTCGTTAGTTGTTTTTGTTGTTTAAACGTTGTACCATGTAGCCTTGTATGTGGTATTTACTCTGCAAGTGGAATCAATGTCATTTGATGTCCAAATCGTAAGATATAAACGGTCAAAACCCGTTGACCGGGCATGACCGGTCAAAAATCTGGGCAACCCAGAATTTGAAAAATCGAGTCTGACAAGATTTTGTAGTGTCCGGATCTATCAGTCTGTTAAGTGTTTGATGTTTTTTATTAGTACATCTTGTAGCTGGTTATGTGTACTACAGATCTATGTCCTTATAACTCTTATAACGTCTTCAGATCGATCGTGATAAACGGTCAAACTAGCCATCCTAGACTGTTTTTGAACTTTCTGGAAATTCCAGAAAAGTTCTTGCACGAATTTTCTGACAACGCTTGACCGAGATTTATCTGGCGTTTTAGATGTTGTTTAACTGATCTGTTGTGATGTAAATGTACCTTGACACTAGTAATACATATTTGAATTTTAAGATCACATAAACCATGGCCAAAACATAGATTAAATTAAGTTTTAAAGTGACCACTCGAAACTGTTTTGGCTCAGAACCGCCTGACAGAAACTTTGGAGGTCTAGATCTTCTTGTTTTGATGTTGTTTGACTAAATTATTGGTTGGGTATTGTAGTGTTACATTAATACTACAATACCAAAGTTTTAGATAGCCCAGAACATGAACAGATTGAGAATTATACACGGTCAAACCGAGCACCTTGCACTGCCCCGCTGTCAGTGTTCTTGAGCTTGAGAACACCAATAGCGACGCTTTGTGTCGCTATAGCCCTATAGCGACGGTTTAACTATTTTATTTTCTGATTTTTCCGGAAAATGATTAAAAAATTGAAATAAATTCTAAAAATTACCAAAAATGGTTTTAATTTTTTTTTAAATAATGAAAAATAATTTTTGACCAATTAGAATATTTTTCATTAATATTTATAATTATTTGAATATTAATGATATTTAATTTATTTAATTAGTATATTAAATAAATTAGAGAAAAATGATTTAATATTATGAAAAATCATTTTTAAATAAGAAAAATGTATTTAAAAATATTTTGAGTTATAGAATGTAACTTTTAATATTTTTGGAGAATTATTCATTAATAATTTAATATTAATGATATTAGATTTATTTGATTATTAAATTAAATAAATAAGATAAAAATAATTTTAATGATTTAAAAATCATTTTAATTGAGAATAAAGTGTTAAAAATATTATAAATTATAAAAAATAATTTTCAATATTTTTGGAGAATTTTCATTAATAAATTAATATAAATGATAATTGATTTATTTAATTATTATATTAAATAAAGGAATTTAAAATGATATTTTTGATTTAAAAAACATTTAAAAATGTGAAAAATGGTTTTAAAATATTTTAATTTATAAATTATGACTTTTAATATTTGGTTAATAATTTCATTAATATTTATATATTAATGGTGGTGATTTAAAAATGATTTTAAATATTTTAAAAATCATTTAAGTAGAATATTGATGATTTAAGAATATTTTAAGTTATTAAAAATAACTTTAATATTTTGACGAGTATGTTAATAATATTTTGATATTATTAAATATTAATAATGATATGATTATTTGATAATTAAATCATTTAAAAATGATTTAAGTGTTTGAAATTTTTTTATAAATTATTAAAAGCTTTCGAAAAATATTATTATTGATAATTGACTTATCAGAATTAATATTGAAGCTTAGAGACTAAGTTTAATTGACAATCAATGTGCTAATTGTCGGATAGGGTGACCAGAACACCGAAAATGGACCGAAGTCCAACCAAATCGAAATAATTAGACTTGATAAGTGTTTATATAGGTTATAAACATTAATGTGGTTATGTGGTAATGTGCCTAGGAGAAGTTTGACTGTAAAATACAGTGTTATGTGTTATAAATAATTGTGTTAATTGTGAGACCGACATTATTGAATATAGGTCTTACGAACCCAGTTAATTATATTGTATAGCTGTAATCAACGCGGAAGGCAAGTTTCCTAACTCAACCTTGAGTTATATTTCATTCAATTATTATAGTGGTTAATTATTGCTAATTACACCACATCCAGGGAAGTTATTGTTGATTATTCACAGTTAGTGTATGCCTAATAATTCAAATTGAATTACTGATTCAGAAATATATATTCGTAGAATTACTGTTGTTGAATATTCAAATATATAGAAGTTAGAATTGATAGTACAGATAATTCATGTTTATTGTCAAATTGTGTTGAGAAATGTCTTAGCTAATTATTCTAGCTAGACAAACATTTGTTAGAACTTGATAAATTCAAGAAAATAATTCAATTATTATTGGTAGAATCGATGCCAATTATTTCGGCAAGATCGATAAGTAAATAGAATTTGAAATCACAGTATTTCGTTGTAAAATCAAAATCTTGATTCTAAAACTGAGAAGAACAACCTTTTATATAAAGGGAACATTTTGTTGGTCGTGAATTCGACCTTCGCACGCGTTTTGAGTATTATGCATAATATAGGGTACAAGGAGTTGGCCGGCTCTAAGTATTTGCAGAGGGGTATGATTTAATCTTTATGGTTATCTGATACTCCTGGTATGTATCAAAGTAAATCTTTGATAGATACCCGAGAAAATAAGTTCAAAGATCTGGTGAGATCACTCAGCATAATCTGGAAAATATTCCACTTTGTTATTGCGTAGAATTTATTCTTGTTTATTCATTAGAATATCGTAGAAACTTTGAAAGCGTTGTACTCTTTCATTATTGAATTATTATGTTGTATAGAATACGAGAAGACTTGTTATTGAATAACGATTTGTTCAACTATTTCAAAGTTCTCCGAACTTTGGTTTTATTCTATCATAATAGATAGTCTGTTGTTTTGAATTCTTATACATTTATTATATGTCTTAACTTGCGGGGTAAATTAGTTGCTCACCCTTGCTAAATAAAACTTTTCAGCTAGGGATGAAGTTACAGGAGATGCTGCGAAGGATAAAGGCAAAGGCATAGTTATTAACTAGTTATGATTAACGTATTTATTATGTTGTATGGTAAACCCTTTTTGTATATCTAAGGGGTATGTTTGTAATGTTAAGGTTAGTGGACCTTGGACTAATGTATTAACAGCATATGTTAATGTGATATGTATTACTATTTCTATATGAATGGATAGATAGTTAGTATTATAATGTGGATCGTGAACACCAAACTCGGGGGTCAGGTAACCCAGATTTGGGGGTGTCACACAGTTGATATCAAAGATTAGGGATATGATGAAAGTAGTATGCATACAAGCTAATCATGTATAATGATACAGCATATACGTTGTAATCAATCTTATTTGTTTATTAATAAAATAATTATTTATTAAAGACATTTATTATCTACATGGTGCTGGTTTAATAATATGTGATAAACACATAGTTTTAAGCAATACTTTTAGAATTATGATGAGATCATGCTAATGAAATCTAAATTCTTAGATAGCTTAAAACAAAATTGTTCCCAATCAATGGATTACTAAAAAGGGGATTAGTGAATCCGGATAGATTGGTACGTACGTTGCTTGCTCATTGGATGGGGATGATTGATCTCATGATCATTTGTGTGGAGACACTAAAGTAAGTATGTAGGTGCTTATTAGAGAATAAGTTCACTGAACGTGACTCGCTAAGGAATACCTAATGGAGTTTTACTTGCTTGTCAATATGAATTCTTGTAGTGATAGTAGTACAAATGATCCTTAGACTTGAGATCATCATAGTATCTTATATATAATGAATTACACTTTGACTTATTCCTTAATACTTTTACTGTATATCAAAGGGTATGCTTGGGTATAATAAGTTATATATGAAGATAGTGAATGATCAATAAAGAATCTACCACTTCTAGTAAAAGAAGAGAAATGTTCTATGTGATTCGATAAATGACAACTCGTGAATCCTTTGCCAAGGTGGAATGAAATTAGAAAGTAGTTTCTAATTTGCATTCATTAGGAGTTGTGCATTTAGGAATCGAAATACATATAATTAAATAAAATAAGACTTGACAGTAATTCCATGTTTATATTTAATTGGGACATTGTATGGTGGAAGGATTGAAT
The DNA here is from genome assembly GCA_020205505.1 of Panax japonicus. Classification (NCBI taxonomy): domain Eukaryota; kingdom Viridiplantae; phylum Streptophyta; class Magnoliopsida; order Apiales; family Araliaceae; genus Panax; species Panax japonicus. The sequence goes on along the minus strand of CM035104.1, from coordinate 28,159,242 downwards.
TGTGCGGTAACTATTAACTCTAAGGTTCTTTTATGATTAATGTTGAAATCTATAATATCTGGAAAGTCGTTGATCGCTAGGAAGACTTATCTCAATTGTAGAATAAATATTATTTATTTAAATAAATTAATTATTTAATTTATTTATTTAAATAAGATTAAAATTGTTCTAATTGATTTATTCACAGCCGGTTTAATATGGAAAACCTAAAGGGTCACACCATAAATAGAAGAAAAATTATATAAGAAGTTAATGGCATAATCCTAATAATATGTTAAGTATATTTAATTTAATCTATGGTGATAGAATAAATTAAATAACTTAATATTTATTATTTAATATTTTAGAAATATTAAATATAAATTAATAAGAGGAGTCTTATTAATATTATTACAATAATTATTATTTTAATTTCTAAAAGAGTTTAGGAATTAATTTAAAATAAGTACTCTCATTTATTCCTAATAGGATTAGGAGAAAAAATTAGTTAAAGGAGTTTAATTAATTATTCCTAATAAGATTAGGGAGCCCATTTAATTAAAAGAGTTTAATTAAATAAATAATACCTTATTTTAATTAAAATAGGGTTACCTGATATCTTTATAAGAGGAGTCTTATATCAGATATATATCTAAATATACGTAATTCTAATTGTTGGAGAGTACGCCCCCTATTTCTATAGAGATATGAAAAACTAAGGTTTGAGCCAATTCACCCTTCTTCTTGAAAATTCTTCTTCCTTGGTGGATCACCTCTAGAGGCCATACACTTAGGTGGCTTACATTGATCAAAGGAAGGAATCTACTCGGAGATTCAAGGAGATCGCGGAGAAGTAGGAGGTGAACTCGTACTTGTGAAAGCTCGTATCTACAAGGGTATGATTCCATAATTTCTTGTTATTCGTTTTAATTAATAATATGCATAAAGGATGATCCGGGTAATTGGTTTCTGAAAAATTTTAAAATCTGATTTTATTATGCTTCCGCTATTTTTGCAATTTGATTGCTACTTTGATTTTTACAAAACCTTACAGTGGTATCATGAGCCAAACTTTATCCGAATTATTAATTATTTTGATTCCGTATATGTATGGATATATATTTTGAATAATTTATTGGGCATAATTTGTTGTATAAAATTATTATTTTATGAAGAAAAAAAATTGCCGAAGAAAAGTTTTCGAAAAATGTTTTCATTTTTAATGCATCCGTGGCTCTGTTGGTTCTCGTTAACCGAAGCTTCTAATGTATATATGTTTAATTCGGTAAATATATATATATATATATATATATATATATATATATATATATATATATATATATATCTAATAAAATACAAATGATTTTGAATTTCCCGCTCATTCAATAAATCATCTGGGCCGTCCAAAGTTTGGGATAAATCTCACCATCCATCTATCTAATAAAATACAATCTATCTAATTCTATCTATCTATATCTATATTCTATATATCTAATTATATCTAATAAAATACAAATAATTTTAAATTTCCCACTCACTCAATAAATCATCTAGGACGTCCAAAGTTTGGGATAAATCCCACCATCCATATATCTAATAAAATACAAATGATTTTGAATTTCTCGCTCACTCAATAAATCATTTGGGTCGTCCAAAATTTTGGAATAAATCTCAACGTTCACAGTGTCGGAGGCACGGGACTGTTGCTAGTATATATATATATATATATATATATATATATATATATATATATATATTACAGGCGAATCATGTTAGTTCTCATTTATTAATGCATCCGTGCAAGTGGATATGATGTTTACTAGTATTATATATATGATAAGTTAAATCTATCTAATAAAATATAAATGATTTTGAATTTTCCGCTCACTCAATAAATCATCTGAGCCGTCCAAAGTTTGAGATAAATCCCACCGTCCATACATCTATCTAATAAAATACATCTATCTATCTAATCTATCTAATAATGATTTTGAATTTCCCGCTCACTTAATAAATTATCTGGGCCGTTCTAAATTTGAGATAAATTTCACTGCCCATACAGTGCCGGAGGCACGGGACCCAGCTAGTCTATCTAATAAAATACAAATGATTTTGAATTTCCCGCTCACTCAATAAATCATCTGGGCCGTCCAAAGTTTGAGATAAATCCCACCGTTCATATATCTATCTAATAAAATACATCTATCTATCTAATAATCTATCTAATAAAATACAAATGATTTTGAATTTCTCGCTCACTCAATAAATCATCTGGGACGTCCAAAGTTTGAGATAAATCCCACCGTTCATATATATCTATCTAATAAAATACATTTATCTATCTAATAATCTAATAATAATTTAATAAAATATAAATGACTTTAAATTTTCCGCTCACTCAATAAATTATTTTGGTCGCTCAAAGTTTGAAATAAATAATATTGTCCATACAGTGCCGGAGGCACGGGACCCAACTAGTCTATCTAATAAAATACAAATGATTTTGAATTTCCCGCTCATTCAATAAATCATCTGGGCCACCCAAAGTTTGGGATAAATCTCACCATCCATCTATCTAATAAAATACAATCTATCTAATTCTATCTATCTATATCTATATTTTATATATCTAATTATATATCTAATAAAATACAAATGATTTTGAATTTCTCGCTCACTCGATAAATCATTTGGGACGTCCAAAGTTTGGGATAAATCCCACCATCCATCTATCTAATAAAATACAAATGATTTTGAATTTCTCGCTCACTCAATAAATTATCTAGGTCGTCCAAAATTTGAAATAAATTCCAACGTCCATAGTGCCGGAGGCACTGGGACTGTTGCTAGTATTATATATAGTTCTAAACATGATCCTGGAACATGAAAATGGAGTAGATTATATATATATATATATATATATATATATATATATTTATAATAACCGTGATAATTTCTATTGTTCTTAAAAACCGTGATTACAGTTCACTATCACCCAAGGGTGAACGGTTTGTATTCACGCGCATGGATATTTTTTATATATATATATATATATATATATATATATATATATATATATATAATATAATTTTAATAATTTTATAATTAAAATAAGTTGTTTATTTTAATCTTGAAATTGGATTTCATGCAACTTAAAATTTTCAATTAAATGATACTTATATATATATTGAATGATTATATTTATTGATACATATGATGATATGTATGATAATAAATGAGATTGATTATGGACTATTGACCAATGTGATTGGATTTATTTTAGTTGGATGTTTGAATGAATGAGTTTTATTAAATAAGGTCTGCGTACCTCATCTTTTCTGGTTTTTTTCTTGATATAAATTATATCTCTCTCCTATGTACTTCCCTTGACTGCTGATCAAGATTTCTATTTAAATAAATAGTTTAATGAAATAGGATTAGTTAGAATTTTTGTTGAAGAACCAGAGATCAAGGAGAAAGGAGCGCTCGAAGACCCGTTTGTAATGGAGCCCGGGTTTAAATGTAATAATTATATTTAAATGTTTATTCTTGCACCCTAGGATTTGACCTTTTGGTTCACTTGGTGGCTCTAGTGAACCAAATTAGAATAAAAGTCCATAATCAATTCGGGTAGAATATAGTATTCTATATGTGCATGCTGATATTATGTATATTATATATTATGCAAACATGTTTCGCATGTTTAATAATATGACGCGTATTTTATATATATATTTGCATGCGCGCTAAACAAGATAAGACTAATAATAACAAACCCCTCAATAAAATTATATTAGGTTGTAACGTTCAAAGATATTTGGAATATCGAACGTCGCCTTCTAGCATGATAAAAACAATAGAGTACTGAATATTTAATATGAGTTTGTTGTGCACACACAAGGCGAGTATTAAATATTTGAGATGTTGTTTTTATTACATTTGATGTATATAAGGAATTGAACATTACCGCTTTGTTGTGCACACACAAGGGCTGTAGTTTTCTCTTCACTTATATGAAAAATGTTGAGTATGATAAATCATTTTAGTTCGGATGTGCACACACTCGACCATTATGATTTAAGAGGCAAATTATAAGGAGTTACATGATGATGTAATTGATAAGAGTTGTCTACCTATTTATTTATATAAAGTTTGTTGTGCACACAAAAGGCTATATACATTTGAAATGGGATCCTTATTCTCACTAACAAATCTTTAATTAGATATTGCTGAACTATATTCATGAGGGTAATATAGTTTGAACAAGATAGTGGGAGATAACAATATAAAATAAGACCTAATTTATTTTGGTAATTAATTAAATGAATGTTTGCTAAAATATTGTCTTTTTACATGCAAAATTTTGAAAATGTCACATTCACTAATTTCACTGCGTAGCATACTTGATGCTAACAAACTGACCGGGCCGAATTACACGGACTAGTTAAGGAATCTGAGAATTGTTCTCACTGCTGAAAAGATTTCTTATGTCCTAAATTCGCCCGTACCTGTAAAAGTTGCAGAAACAGCCTCTGAGGAAGAGATTGCTACTTTTAAACAGTGGCAAGATGATGCATCAGTGGCTCAATGCATCATGCTCGCATCCATGTGTAACGAGCTTCAACGTCAGCATGAAAACATGAATGCTCCTACTATGCTACTGCACCTTCGAGAGTTGTATGGTGAGCAAAGTAGGACTGCTAGATATGAAATATCTAAGGAGCTCTTCCGATCTCGGATGACCGAGGTCATTACCGTTGAGACTCATGTCTTAAAGATTATCAATCTGATTGAACATCTTGGACAGCTTGGGTTCGTCATGGATGGGGAGTTGAGTCAAGATTTAGTCTTGCAGTCACTCCCGGACACCTTCTCACAATTTGTTGTGAATTTTTATATGAATAAGTTGGACGTCAGCTTGCCTGAGTTACTTAACATGTTGAAAATTGATGAAGGTCACTTCCCATCCAAGAAGAACCATGTTTTACTGGTGGATGATTCTTCCAAGAAAAGGAAGAGGCCCAAGGTATCTTCTGAAAAGAAGAAATTCAAGAAGGCTAAGGGAAAGGCGAAAGTGAAGGATTAAAAGAAACCTGATCCAGCTAGCAAAGGAATTTGCTTCCACTGCAACAAGTCGGGTCACTAAAAGAGGAACTGCAAGGATTATCTTGCGGAACAAAAGCAGAAGAAGATTGGAGAAGTTTCGAATCCTAATCAAGGTTTGTTTATGATTGAAATTAATTTTTTTGAAAGTCAATCTTCTACTTGGGTATTGGATACCGGCTGTGGTTTTCACATATGTAATAATATGCAGAGACTGGTCAGAAGTAGAAAGCTAAGCAAGGATGAGGTCATCCTACGAGTGGGAAATGGAGAAAAGGTTGCTGCATTAGCTGTAGGGACTTATTGTTTAGCACTGCCTACGGGCAAATCCATTATTTTAAATAATTGTTATTTTGTTCATTAACTTATTAGAAACATTATTTCAATATCTGTATTGGATATGGATGGTTTTGACGTTATAATAAAGAACAATAGTTGTTCTATTTATAAGAATAATGTTTTATATGGTGTTGGTAATTTACGAAATGGACTTTACATTCTTGACTTGCATGAAAATATACTTCAAATTGAACAAAATAAGAAAAGAAAAAGAAATAATGTTAATTATACCTATATGTGGCACTGTAGACTTGATCATATTAATGAAACAAGATTATCCAAGTTGTATAAAGATGGGCTCCTAGAGCTATCGGATTATGAATCATATCCAACTTGTGAATCTTGTCTCATGGGAAAATGACTAAATCTCCTTTTAGTGGAAAAGGAGAAAGAGTTCCAGAGTTGTTAGCGTTGGTACACACGGATGTATGTGGACCTATGACAACGAATGCACGAGGAGGGTATTCTTATTTTATTACATTTACTGATGATCACTCAAGATTTGGATATGTGTATTTAATCAAATACAAATCTGAATCATTTGAAAAGTTCAAAGAGTTCATAAATGAAGTAGAGAACAAACGGGAAAAGTATTAAGATTCTTCGATCAGATCGAGGTGGTGAAAACTTAAGCAGTGAGTTTCTCAATTGTCTCAAAGAAAATGGTATAATCTCACAATGGAATCCACTAGGGACGCGACAGCTGAATGCTGTGTCTAAAAGGAGAAATCGAATACTGTTGGACATGGTTCGTTCCATGATGAGTTTTATCGTTCTTTCGGTGTCATTCTGGGGATATGCCCTAGAAGCGGCTACATATCTACTAAATAAGTTTCTCTCGAAATCCGTCCCTAAGACTCCATATGAGATGTGGACAGGTAGGAAGTCTAGTCTTAAGCATGTTAAGATTTGGGGATGTCCAGCTTATGTGAAAAGGTTTCAAAATGATAAGCTTGGGACTAGATCTGATAAGTGTACTTTTGTGGGATATCCTAAAGAAAGTTTAGGATATTATTTCTATAATCCTACTGAACAAAAGGTGTTTGTTGCCAAACATGCTGCCTTCTTGGAAAAGGAGTTTATCCTTGAAGGGGTCATGGGAGGAAAATAGATCTTGAAGAAATTCAAGAACCACAAACCACTACAGATCAAATGGATAAACCTGTCCAAGTAGAGATTCCTTATGTACAACACCCTATTTGTAAATCTGGAAGAGTACTGTTAATTCCTAGTAGGCACAAGTTATCTAGAAGGGGGGGGGGTTGAATAGATATTTGAAAATCTTTTCATTTTAACTTGTTCTTAGATAATGATTAAAACTTTACGGAATTAGTATTTGTTTTAATCTTCTTTACCAAGCAATGGAGTTATGATCGAGTAAGGCAGTTATAGTAGATATAGCAGTTATAGCATGAATGTAAACGACACAGTTGTTTTTAAGTGGTTCAGAGCACTCAAGGCTCCTAGTCCACTCTTCTACTCAACGAGTAGGATATCCACTAAGGATGTCTTTTACAATCTTCTGAATCACACAGATTCCTTCTAGATCAGTAGTCTAGGAACTTCTCTAGGTCACTCTTGAACTCTTCAAGACTAGCAGACTTGGCTTTCTTACAATTCACTACGAACTCTTCAAGTCCAGCAGACTTGGTATTCTTCTTCAGTTGGTTGATAGTTGTTGAGTTCTTGATGATTGCTACTCAGTTGCTGTATAAGCACTGGTTTGTTAAGAACTGAGTAGCTGAGCAAGCTATGCAATATCTCAGATCGTAGAGTTGAGCCTTAGAGAATTCTTCACGTTGAATGTTTGATTGCTTGCTTAGTTCTCTCTCATCTGTCTGATCTATATATATGTGACATTGAAAACTATCCGTTGGATCCATCCATTGTGGCATTAAATGCATCTGAACTTTCTTTACTGTGATGGAGACATTTCTGCACATCTTCTGAATTCAGCATTCTGGCCCACTGACACTGCAGACTGCTTTCTCACCTACCACCTGAAAAAGTGTTTTGTCCCACTTACCCATGGTACTATCCTTAGCTTCTCCAATATGCTTCTTTGTTATATACTAAGGATATTTCATATGTAAGACCCCAACTTATTATAAATAAATTAAATTTTCCTCTATTCATTATTCTAAATTAATAAGGGTTAATATAATGCTTTGGTTATGGGTGAAATGTGCAAAGTTTACAAAATAAGCAAGTGGTTATGGAATATTCTTTTTGTCGGGAATCTCCGTACGACGGCGCAGTCATTTGTGGGCCCCATAACAAAAAATGGTTGGATGAAAGAAAACGATAAAGATTGAGTTTTATAAATAACGGCGTAAATTGTTACTGTTAACACTGTTGGGTTACCTGGTGGTTAAAATACAGTAATATGCGTGGTTGCACAGTAGCACACGGTATTTCACAGTATTGTTGAATTATTGATTCGTACATAAGAAGGCACTACTCAATAATTGTTACAGTAATTACTGTTCATTATTTTATTTTATTGATTCAATAATTGCTGCGTTGATATTTATATTATTATTGTTTAAATAATTTTCACTGCACAGTATTTTCCATTATCAGATCAATAATTCATATTATTTGAATAATATTATCAGATAACATTATTTGCAATGTATAGAAAGTTCTGTCTAAGGAGAGGTTTGGTCACCTAATTGCGCGCTAGTAAGGAGAAATCCTTATTGGAATGCCCCCTCTATCCTGGGAACGACCTGGTTGTCAGTACTGTGATTCTGTAATATTATTTATAATTAATTAATTATTGATTATTATGATAAAGAAAATATTCATTTTATGTGGATATAGATGGAGAAAATTTTTAATGTGACAGTTGTTGAAAATTAATATTTTATCTTTTTATGATAAAATAATTCATTTAAATATATTATTTTAATAATATATTAACGGTGATATTTTTACAATGAATGTGGGATATATGAGTATATGAGGAGGAAGAGTATTTTTGTGGCTTTAAATGTTTAACACATGTTTTGTGTGTCGGTGGACACAATTCTTGACCGAAAATTGATTATAGACTGTAAAATTGCCCGTTTGTGGATTTCGAATTATTTCTGTTTGGAATTTGGAAAAATTTTCTTCTGCAAAGTTGTAGAAAATTTAAATTCCTATAAAAGGTCACGAGATTTGAATTTTCTGATAAAAGGGCTATTTATTGTGAATTATTGAAGTTTCGGATTTCCGAAATAATTGATTTTTGGAAGTTTTAATTATTATTTTCAAGAAAAATGTTTTTCAAAGGTTGGTGAGCATCTTTAACATGTGCTTTATGGCTGAAATCAGATTCCTTGGTGGTGGGCTTGAATATTTGGTAAATATTAATATTTTATTAATTTAGTCTCCTTTGGCGTTCTAGCATTTTCCTATAAATAGAGGACTAAGTTAGAATTGAAAATCACACCAGAAATAAAGTTTTTTTTTCTCTCTATATATATATATTATCGAGCATATTTTTGTGAGTATACTTTGAGTGTTGCTATACGGTGCGAGTTTCTGTCAGCACTATACCGAAATTCAGTCAGAAGTACGGTTATTTTGAGGTAAGGGATGTTGTTTCTTCTTAAATTATATTATCTTCTTCAATATCATTATGTAAAAATATTAGTGTGAACTTTTTATCAATTTGGAACTTTTTCATGTCGGAGTTACTATTAATGAGTTACTATTCACGAGTTACTATTCATGAGTTACTATTCATGAAGCGTGATGATATTTTTGTGAAAATTCTACCTTTTGGTGTCAGAGTTACTATTCACGTGTACGACACTATTCACGTATATGGCACTATTCACGAATACGATACTATTCATCGAAAAATGAAATTTCTTCTTTTTGTCCAAAATATCTATTTTGGCTACTATCTTTGATTGTATCCATGTTTTGATCGTTATTTTTGAGTTCTGCTTCAAAATCAGTTGTTATGAAGTATTATTGATCTTGGACAAACTGTTGTACGAATCCCTAATATTTGTCCTTCTATCTCACTGGATTCGTTCTTAAAAGTGTTTTTCATCATCCTCAGTCCTTAATGGTGATACTTGATGAATATCTTTGGCGTTTAGTGCAAAGATGAATGATTAAACTGATGAATCTCTTTGGTCCGTAGTGCAAAGATGAACAGGTGTTATGATGAAAATGACCAACTGGTGATACAAATGAATATCTTTGGCCTGTAGTACAAATATGATTAAAGATTTATATTGATTGTTGTTACAGGGATGAAATATTGATTATGGACTTTTATATCTTAGAAGACAGTAGAATTCATTCTCTACGTGACTCTTCTAATGGATTGATGTTTCCTCTGCATTTGTTGATCTAAAACTTGTTGTCTATTATATTTTATCAGATTTTTCCATGTTGAAGACTAACGATAATTTGTTGTATATTATCTTAATCATAATATTCTTTACTTGGTTAGTTGAGCTCATCCTTTCCTTTTTGTTCCATTTTTCTTCTCAGGAGGTGAGAACATAGCAGGATCGAGTTGGGGTATAGAGTGATGGTTCTAGGAAGATGTTTTAGCAGTCCTCACTATTTCTATAAAATAGTGTTTGAATAATTGTAATGAGGACTTATTTGCGTGTGGATATTGTCTAGAAGACAATATTTGTATTTAAACTCACAGTAGGTATTGTCGTATTTCACACGACATTTGTATTATTGAAGTTGTAGTTTTCTTTATGTACCATGTATTTGGAGACTCATAATGGGTGTTGTATACCTATTTTGGGGGCGTCACATCATATATTCTGGGACTGATGAGCACAGCAGCTTCTCGGATCCATTCCTCGCATGTTAAAATCCAAAATCATGAGGCTTGACGTTTTCTGACATTAAACAGATGATGCTCTACGATTTGGATCGTGGTTCTCATACGATTTAGATCGTAGCGTCTTGATATCATTGCACACTACGATCTTTTCTTGCTCTTGTTGTCTACTCTACGTTCCTGAAAGCCCACTACGATCTTTTCTTGCTCGTTTTGTTAACTCTACGTTTCCGAGAGTACATTACGATCGTTGACTTGTAAACTTCATGTTTCCTTTAGCACACTACGATCGCGGAGTTAGCTCAACAAATGTTGGGACGACTCTATGATGTCCGAAGAGTTCCCTTCTAGGCAGGCACACTACGATCTTCGGGCTATACATTTTCTGCCTTGACTTCTGCAATGTTGATCAGATTAATGCATTATGATTTCTTCAAGACTAATCTATTACATCTCAAGATCAACCTAACAGTTTTGATCTTTCTATCTATACATTTTTTAACAGAATGGTACACGTTAAGAGCTTAGATCAACCTAACAAATTTGATCTATCACTAAGTCATTGTACATATATTCATTTAAGGACCTTACAAATAATCATGAGCATATACATTAAACATCAAATCATACTATGCATTCTCCCAACAATCTCCCCCTATTTGATGTTGACATAACCAAGGAGATTTATTGCCATGATTATTAGTGACTAGATGCATTTGCAAGAAATTTAAACATGACTTAGTATTTCAGTGAGCAGCTGAAATTTTTGGAGAATAAGCACGAATTTATTGATGATCAAAAGATATTACAATTCAACAGTACATCAATAAGAATTTAAAGTTTCAACTTATCTCTATTTTCTTTGCCTCTTTTGTGGAGGTGGATTGGCATACTCCTCAGCCCTTCTTTTCCTTTGAGCTTCTTCATTTCTTGCTAACTCCTCCAGCTTGCTTAGACTTAAAATTGGATTCTCCTCGTGTCTGCGCATGAATACAGGATCTCCAGTTGGCATTTTTATGCGTACTGTTGTCACGTCTTGTGAGCTGGGAGTTGGCTCCTGACGACTCAGAGGAATAGCTGTTACAATTGTCTGCTGACCAGATCGCTGAGTCTGATGATGTCTTGTAGGTAGGGCTTCATGATGTCTGAGCATGAAATTGACTTCTTCCCCTTTCTTGAGTTCCATGGCCTCCCTGACCTCCTTGATCTCCTCTCCCTTTATTATTCTCCCCCTATATGTCAGCATCAAGGGTTCGAATATCTGCAGACAGCCGATTAACTCCTTGAACAAGCTCATTTAGTTGGCTTTGGGTTTGAGCAATGTCCTCTCTATTTTCCTTGATCTGTTTTTCAGCTCTAGCTTCTTTATTTTGGAGGACTGTCAGAATCATATCATTATGCTTCTCCTAATTGGCATAAGATTTCTGGAAGTCATAGATAGAAGCTTTCAAGTTGAGAATATTCTCCAGCATAATTTGATGTTGAAGATCTTGGTGTTTCTGCATTTCAAGCACAACCTCTCTTTACTTGGCAGATATCTGGAAGTGGATCTCATCTCTTTCTGACATACTCTTCAGGATCTCTTTGATAATTTCCCTTAGCCTGTTTGTAAGCTCAGTATTCATAGTGTCAGGGAAATTGTTTGCAGCTGTTATCATTTGATTCAGCCGAATGTTAAGGAGATCAGAGTGAGATTCCAAACTTGCTTCGATAGACCTGATCATCTGCTCGGATGTTTCTTTCAAGTCATCCTTGGTGGGCAGGCTTGGGAAGGTATTATTTGCTTGAGGATTGTCCATTAGAGGGGTTCTTGGTTGGGATTGATCTTGTAAATTGTACAGAGCGAGATCAAGACTGAAGTAGTCATGTGATGAGGAGGATGGTATATTAGCTAGAGGGGCTTGGGTTTGGATGTCTGGGATAGGTGACTCTACGATTTTAATGTTGGACTCTACAATGTGGCTTGAGTCTGGAGTCGTAGAGTTGGTGATTTGAGGGAGCAGGGTAAGGTTGATTTCTTCTGGTTCTTCAGTTATAGAATTATGGGGTTCTACAATTGGAAACTGATTTACTGGATTGAGAATCACTTCCATCCATTGAGGAAATTCATAAAAGTAGCTAAATGAAGATGATGGCAGGTGATTAATTCTAAAACTGATAGGGATAGATAGTACCTCAGGTTTGTCTTTTGATGAGGAGTGATTGGTAAGCAGCTTCTTGGCTAAGATGACTTTCCCTGGAAATCCTTGGGCCAGAATTGAGATTGCTGGATATTTCTTGAAGCTCCAGAACATGTGATCCCATGAGTTCAAGATTTGAGCTTGATGGTATGCCATCATGGGTAGGTAGAAAAATAGTTAAGTGTACATATAGCTCCTAAATCCATCTTTCCCTACACCACTGATTTCAAGCTCATCATCATCATCATCTTTTTCTTCTGAAGATTCCATTATCTCAATGGTCTCTGGAAGGTTTGGCATTGGCTCAATTTCATCTTGAGCAAGGACCTTTTCTTCAGCCATTGAGATATCATGAGGCTCCCCCTCGGCATGAACATCTTATTGGAGATTTAGAAACTCCCCCTCAGCTGGTATATCTTCTTCTAAGTTCAGAAAGTCCCCTTCAGCTGGAATATCTTCTTGAGCAATAGACTTCTCCCCCTCAGCTGGTTTATACTCAATCATGAGAATTTGAGGGATCTCCCCCTTAGCTGGAGCACTGTCCTCTTCGTTTTCTTGGGGTAGTTCTACTTTTGAAGCCATACTCTTAGCTTCCTTTTTCAGCACTTTTTCATTCTCAAGAATATACTTCTTGACCAGCTTCCTCTTTGATTTGCTGGGTTTAGCCACCATTTCTAGATTCTCTTGAGTCTTTGCTTTGCCATATTGAACATCCATTCTTCTGGAAGCAGTTTCTTCCATTTAAGCCACACTTGGCCTGGTCTCAGAGAACAGCAGAGACTCTACGATTGAAGAAACTATTGGTCTTTTGGACTTATGAATAGTTTTGTTCTTCTTTAGGATCTGTGATATGGTGGCTTGATCCTCTTCAGCTTCTTCTTGCTGTTGCATCTTCCTTAGCCTCCTTAGAGTCTCCATTTTAGAGGACTCTACAGGAATGTCAGTTGTAGATCCTTGAGGCTCTTCAATTTGTCTTGCCCTTAGCTTTCTCTTGCCCTTGCTTTTTCTGGAAAGAGCAGAGGGTTTTTCTTTGTCTCCTTCTCCTTCTTCTTGAACTTCCCATACAATAGACATATTTCCTGGAATGCATGCGTTCTTCAGATCCCCAGTTCTTCCACTGGACTCAGTCGTCATTCTTACATACTCAGCAGGGTTCTTTTCCCAGTTCTTAAACAACTGTTGGGTCATTCTTCGATTTGGATTGATGGCTTCTCCTTCATCATCCCCTATTTTGTCACCCAGTGCAGATTGTAGAATGATGTTTATGAATCTCCCATACAGCATCTTCGGGGTGCTCTTTGATTTCTTTGAGTTGACAATCCACTTGCTGATCCACTCGAGCAATACAGCCCCATAGTTGAGTTGTGTACCATGAACCATGTCCGTCATGAGCTTAAGTTGAGTCTCATTTACCGAGTCATGACCTGAGCTTTTGCAGCAGATGCATTTCCCAATAATGTCAGCCAAAAATTCGTACCTTTGAGGGAACTCCTTCTTTTTGTAGCCTTTCACAGAAGGGTTCTTTTTGTGATGCATTTTCTTCAATCCCTCTTGGAAGCCTATGTTGTCTAGAAATGGGTACCCCACATTCTTGAAACCTAGGGCCAGGTTGAAGTCTTCTTCCCTGAGTCTCATTTCTACTCCCTTTACTCGAGTAGTGATGGTGTTGTGTTTGTACACTCCATTCTTGTAGAACTCCTTCACTAACTTGGGATAGATGAGTGTATCGGTGATCAACGCCTCTTCGAGACCCGCCTTCTTCAATAAGGCCATGGTCTTGTGAAATTTTGGTGGAGCAGTCTTGAATTTGTCCAAACAGAGTCTGTAGCCTGAAATCACATTTGAAGCAGCCATTGATTCTGTAGTTGAGAAGTTAAATATGACTGAGCTTTCTTCCGATTTAGGGTTTTTATTTGAGAGAGAGAGAGAGTGAGGGTTAATCTTTTGAACTTCAGATTTCAAAAACACGGTTCCAAATTTTTACTTGCAGCTTCCCTCTATCTATTTCACTTAGTGGGACAGGTGTCACCTTTTTCTTGGCTCTACGATTTTGACTTTATAGGAATGTACTGGTTTGCCCTTTCTGTCTTCAGAGCTTAGGTGTCCTTAGGATGACTACTGATCGTAGAGGTAGTCTTTTGTTCATTGAGTCTGTCATGCGATCGTCGAGTCTGTCCGACAGTCGTTGAGTCTGTCCTACGATCGTCGAGTCTGTCCAGAAGTCATTGAGTCTGTCCTGCGATCGTCGAGTCTGTCCGGCAGTTGTTGAGTCTGATCAGCATTCGTAGAGTCTGTCCCACGATCGTCGAGTCTGTCTGGATCCTTGTTATGAGTTTTTGACTAAGGATTCTTTTTAAGTTAACTCAGGAAGGGCCAACCTCTTGGTGTGATTCAAGGGTTAGGTTTGTCCCTGAGGCAAATCTTAGAGAGATTGCTTTGTTATGAAGCTTGTCATCACAGGATTCACTTTGCTTGTTGAAAGGGCTTTTGGTCATCGTCGAGTCTGCACTATGATAGTTGAGTCTTTGCTACGATCGTTAAGGTAGTTATCTGTTCAGCTCTACGATCGTGAACTTTCCTTGATCATGTCTACGATTTTTAGTACAGCCTTTATATCTGCCATGGTTAGCATAATCTAGAGCATAAATTTCATGGTTGAAGATTTAGCATGCCTAGCTCACTTATTAACTTGTTAAATCTGGATTCATCTAGTGGTTTTGTAAAAACATCAGCAAGTTGATTTTATGTAGGGATATATTGTAAAGATATAGTTCCATTTTGCACATGATCCTTAATGAAGTGATATATTATTTCTATATGCTTGGTCCTAAAATTCATGACAGGATTATAAGTTATTGCTATGGCACTTGTGTTATCACAGTGTATGGGAATAGATTTAAAATTGAACCCATAGTCAGCTAGCTGATTTTTCATCCATAGGATCTGAGCACAGCAGCTGCCAGCAGCAATATATTCAGCTTCTGCAGTTGAAGTAGACACTGATTTTTGCTTTTTGCTAAACCAGGACACAAGTTTGTTTCCAAGAAGTTGACAAGTGTCACTGGTACTTTTTCTATCTATTTTGCATCCTGCAAAATTAGTATATGTGTATCCTATTAGTTCAAATGAGGATTTCTTGGGATACCACAGCCCCAAGTAGGGTGTACCCTTGAGATACCTGAAGATCCTCTTTACAGCAGACAAATGTGACTCTTTAGGGTTAGCCTAAAATCTAGCACATATGCAAGTTGTAAACATTATATTTGGTCTATTAGGTAGTTAGGTATAAAAGAGACCTTATCATACCTCTGTATTGAGTGATATCAATACTTTTACCTTTCTTATCCTTGTCAAGCATGGTTGCAGGAGCAATTGGTGTTTTCATGGGAGAGGCTGATTCCATGCCATACTTCTTTAGTAAGTCTTTGATGTATTTGGCTTGGTTGATGAATATTCCTTCATTAGTCTGCTTCACTTGCAGTCCAAGGAAAGAAATTTAGGTCACCCATCATGCTCATTTCAAACTTGCTCTACATTAGTTTAGAGAATCTCTTACATAATTTTTCGTCAGTAGAACCAAATATGATATCACCAACATATATTTGAACTAGTAAGACTTTGTCATTATGCTTTCTAAGAAATAGTATGGTATCTACTCTACCTCTAGTGAACCCATTTTATATTAAGAAGTTAATCAGTGTTTTATACCTATGCTCTAGGTGCTTGTTTAAGACCATATAAGGTTTTATCTAATCTATAGACATAATTGGAAAGAGATGGATTGATGAAACCTTGAGGTTGTTCTACGTAGACTTCTTCTTGAAGCTCTCCATTTAGAAATGTACTCTTGACATCCATCTAGAAGACTTTGAACTTTATGTGGGCACCAAAGGCAAGAAAGATTCTGATGGCTTCTAGTCTGGAAACAGATGCAAATGTCTCATCATAGTCAATTCCTTCTTCTTGAGAGTAGCCCTTTGCCACTAATCTTGCCTTGTTTCTAGTAATGACCCCATATTCATCCATTTTGTTCCTGAAGACCCACTTGGTTCCTATGACAGGATGACTCTTTGGTCTGGGTACCAATATTCTCCAAACTTTGCTTCGTTCAAATTAGTTGAGTTCTTCCTGCATGGCTTCTATCCAACTGGAGTCTTCCATAGCATCCTCTATCTTCTTTGGCTCTATCTGTGACAGGAAGCTTAGATAAAAGCATTCATTCGGAGTAGCAGCTCTTGTTTTGACTCTTGCACTTGGATCTCGAATGATTAGATCCTGAGTCTGATCTCTTGCCCATATGTTCCCGGTTGGGACATCTGTCCTGATGCCTTCCTATCTTAGGTCTTCAAGGTCTATCTCTTCTTCTTGGAGTGGAGGCTCGTTGTCTTGGATGGACCTCTCTACGATTTCATTATCATGCTCTATAACTTCACTATTTGGCACTACGATCGTAGTGTTAAGCTCGACGATTTCATTCGTAGTGTCTGCACTATCGGTCGTAGTGTCTTGAGGCACTACTTTGTCTAAATAAGTTTCATCAAAGATGATGTGTATTGAGACTTTGACATTCAGTGTTTTCTTGTTGAACACCCTGTAAGCTTTGTTGTCTGTGGCATATCCAAGAAAGATCCCTTCGTCTGACTTGGGCTGGAATTTTGTCAGATACTGCTTTCCATTATTGAGAATATAGCATGCACAGCCAAAGACATGGAAGTAGCTGACACTCGGTTTCCTTCCTTTCCACAGTTCGTAGGGTGCCTTCTTGATCGTAGAGTGAATTAATGATATGTTCTGTGTGTAGCATGAAGTGTTGACAGCTTCTGCCCAGAAGTATTCAAGCAGACGAGCTGCTGCTAGTAGAGTCCTTCCAGCCTCTATCAGGGTTCTGTTCTTTCTTTCAGCAACTCTATTTTGTTGAGGATTTCGTGGAGCTAAGAAGTTGTGACTGATGCCATTGTCTGAGCAGAACTTGTCTTTTTCTGAGAAATCGAATTCTCTTCCATGATCACTCCTTATTGCCTTGATTTTCTCTCCTTTCTCGTTCATCACCTAGTTTGAACATCTTGATTAATTCGGAGTTCGTTTCATCCTTTGAAGTTAGGAAGAATACCCATGTGAATCTGGTGTAGTCGTCGACTACAACCAGCGAGTATCTTTTTCTTCCAAGACTGGTTGTTGGGATTGGCCCAAAGAGATCCTTGTGGAGTAACTGTAGGGGCTTGTAAATGGAGTTGGCAGTCTTGCTCTTGAATGAGCTTCTGGTTTGCTTTTCAAGCTCGCAGGCGTTGCATGGCCTTTCCTTCACAAAGTTGAACTTGGGTAGGCCATCTACGAGATCTTTTGATGCCAATTTGGACATGCTTATGAAGTTTAAGTGAGATAACCTTCTATGCCATAGCCAGCTCATTTCCTAAGATGCTTTTTCCATAAAACAAATTTGTTTCATCAGAGCTTAGTTGACCAAGATCTACTGTGTAGACATCTCCTTCTCTTGTTCCAGTCAGCTTTATGGCAGATGTCTCAAATCTCTAACTTGACATTGGTTGTTGAGAAATGTTACTTGGTGACCCTTGTTGTAGAGTTGGCTGATACTTAGAAGGTTGTGTTGGAGTCCTTCCACATAAACTACTTTGCTGAAAGATACTACACCATTTCTAGCAGAGCCATATTCTCTTATCTTGCCCGAGCCATTATCTCCAAAGATGACTAAGGGACTTTCCTTTTCTACATAGTTGGATAGTAGAGCTTTGTTCCCTGTTATATGCCTCGATCATCCACTGTCCAGATACCATGTTGAGGTCGTGGAGCTCTTTTCCTGTCAAAACATTTGAGCCTTCATTTTAGTACCCATATTTACATGGGTCCTTCTTTGTTAGTGCCTTTGGGGACCCAAATTTGTCTTATCTTGGGTCTCACATGCATGGAATTGTAATAACATTTGGCAGCTCTATGACCATATTTATTGCATATGAAGCATCTATTATAGTGCATGCCAGTGTGTGTATGATGAGTTATCCTCCACTTGGACTTGTGTGGTTCCTTAGTTACTCTTTTGTTAGACTGATTCTCTTTCTTCCACATGTCCTTACGTTTCATACATGGTGATGAGTGTGCCTTGCCTCTACTATACTTCCGCAGTTGATTCGTAGAGTTGGTCTTGCTTGACTCTACGATTCTTCAAGGTGGGTAAGTAGAGGTTAGGTTACTCTTCTCCTTTATGAATCCTGGGCCAGCATGAGACCCTTTACTTCTCTGAGTATAACTAGAATCAGTAGAACAAGGTTGAATTGGTTCTTCCAACTGTGAGGATTTCACAAAAGCAATGCCTTTACAGAAACATGAGGCATTACTAGTGCTAGTTTCCATTGTCTTTTCACACTTAACTCTGAGATGGATTCCCCAAAGCCTAAGCCTTTTCTGTCGAATGTGTTTCTCTGACTAGAGAGCAGGCAGTCCATGGATGATGAGGATTTGTTTCATACAGAGATAGTCTTCTCTAGATCCTCAATTTAGAGGTTAGCTTAGACTCTCTTTGTGCGTGATGTGTGTTTGTCTTTTTTAAAGTTTCATTCTCAGCTTCAAGCTTGGAGAGAACATTAGTACCTAGAAGGGTTGTTTCAAGCTCTTCTTGAACTTTCTTCATCTCCTCTTGAAGAAGTGAATGATCCTTGGACAAAACTCTGAACCACTTCATATATTGATGCAGATCAGTGGTTATGCCATGCAAAGCATTTCTTAAATCACTTATATCTACATCAGGAGAATTAAAATGAAATACCTCATCGAGACTTACATCATGTATATTGAGGTTTTTGTTTCTCTTTACATGTTTAGCCATTAGACACAGATTGGCCATTTGTGGTTCTTCTTCATCTCCGGAGTCAGCATTTGAGTCATTATTTGAATCACTCCATGACCCTCCGGCAACCAGGCCTTTGTCTCTTTTCTGAGGCCTCTTGTTTCCTTTGTATTCTTTCTTTGTATGAGATTTCTTCTTCAGTTCTTCTTTGATGGGTTTATTGCAGTTGGAAATGAAGTGACCAGGTTTCTTGCAGTTGTAGCATAAATCATTCATTTGCTCAAGGCTGACGTAGTTGCTGACTTTCTTTAGTTTGCTGGTTTTGCCTTGTCGCATGAACCTTCTTATTCTCTTTACTAGCATAACAAAGTCTTCATCATCGTCTTCGTCATAGTCAGAGTCAATCTCAGTTATGACTTTTGATGCACCTTCATTTGCCTTGAGAGCAACACCCTTTTCCTTTCTTCTTCCTTCTGATAAGGTTTCAGCACGTTGGGTCAGCTCCAACTCGTAGGTCAAGAGTTTTCCATACAGTTGTTGAACTGTCATCTCATTAAGATTCTTTGATTCTCTTATTGTTGTAGTCTTTGCATCCCATCTGCTTGGTTGGGCTCTCATGAACTTTATGTTCAGATACTTGTTAGGATTGATCTTCCCATACGCTCGTAGAGAGTTGAGCAAAACGTTGAACCTTTCAGAAGTTGCAGTCACGTTTTCTCCTTGCACATGGGCGAACATTTCATACTGCTGTGTCAGGAGAGACTGCTTGTTCTCTCTAACTTCTTCAGTTCCTTCATGCATGATCAATAGTTCTTCCCAAACTTCCTTAGCTATTTTGCTATTTACAATATTTTCAAATAGATCGTCCTCTAAGGATTGGAACAAGATGTTCTTTGCTTTTTTATCAAGTTGGACAACTCTCTTCTCTGTGTCTGTCCATTCTTCTTTCACTTTGATTTGTACTCTGTTTGGATCGTCAATGGTTGGTGCAAGCTTTGTTGGTATATAGGGCCCATTAAGAACAGTTTCAAATAGATCTTCATCTATTGAGTCCATGTAAGCTTGCATCCTGACTTTCCAGTTAGCAAATTTATCCTTGTTGCACATTGGTGGCTTGCTGCCTCCCCCGGTCTTGGATTCTCTTGGTACGAGTGCCATTTGAATCTACTAAAGCGTGTAAGCTGTAAAATAGAACCTGCTCTGATACCAATTGTTAGTTCCTAGTAGGCACAAGTTATCTCGAAGGGGGGGTTGAATAGATATTTGAAAATCTTTTCGTTTTAACTTGTTCTTAGATAATGATTAAAACTTTGCGGAATTAGTATTTGTTTTAATCTTCTTTACCAAGCAATGGAGTTATGATCGAGTAAGGCAGTTATAGCAGATATAGCAGTTATAGCATGAATATAAATGACACAGTTGTTTTTAAGTGGTTCAGAGCACTCAAGGCTCCTAGTCCACTCTTCTACTCAACGAGTAGGATATCCACTAAGGATGTCTTTTATAATCTTCTGAATCACACAGATTCCTTCTAAACCAGAAGTCTAGGAACTTCTCTAGTTCACTCTTGAACTCTTCAAGTCCAACAGACTTGGCTTTCTTACAGTTCACTACGAACTCTTCAAGTCCAGCAGACTTGGTATTCTTCTTCAGTTGGTTGATAGTTGTTGAGTTTTTGATGATTGCTACTCAGTTGTTATAAGCACTAGTTCATTAAGAACTGAGTAGCTGAGCAAGTTTTGCAATATCTCAGATCGTAGAGTTGAGCCTTAGAGAATTCTTCACGTTGAATGTTTGATTGCTTACTTAGTTCTCTCTCATTTGTCTGATCTGTATATTTGTGATGTTGAAAACAAACCGTTGGATCCATACGTTGTGGCGTTAAATGCGTCTAAACTTTCTGTACTGTGATGGAGACATTTCTGCACATCTTCTGAATTCAGCATTTTGGCCCACTGACATTGCAGACTGCTTTCTCACCTACCACCTGAAAAGGTGTTTTGTCCTACTTACCCATGGTACTATCCTTAGGTTCTCCAATACGCTTCTTTGTTATATACTAAGGATATTTCATATATTCTGGGACTGATGAGCACTGCAGCTTCTTGGATCCATTCCTCGCATGTTGAAATCACAAATCATGAGGCTTGATGTTTTCTGATATGAGACAAATGATGCTCTACGATTTGGATCGTGGTGCTCTACGATTTAGATAGTAGCGTCTTGACATCATTGCACACTACGATCTTTTCTTGCTCTTGTTGTCGACTCTACGTTCCCGAGAGCCCACTACGATCTTCTCTTGCTCGTTTTGTTAACTCTACATTTTCGAGAGTACATTACGATCGTTGACTTGTAAACTTCATGTTTCCTTTAGCACACTACGATCGTGGAGTTGGCTCAGCAAACGTTGGGACGACTCTACGATGTCCGAAGAGTTCCCTTCAAGGCAGGCACACTACGATCTTCAGGCTCTACGTTTTCTGCCTTGACTTCTGCAATGTTGATCAGATTGATGCACTATGATTTCTTCAAGACTAATCTATTACATCTCAAGATCAACCTAACAATTTTGATCTTTCTATCTATACATTCTTTAACAGAATGGTACACGTTGAGAGCTTAGATCAACCTAACAATTTTGATCTATCACTAAGTCCTTGTACATATATTCATTTAAGGACCTTACAAATAATCATGAGCATATACATTAAACATCAAATCATACTATGCATTCTCGCAACAAGTACCAAAGATACCTGATAGGTATGGACTTGTCATAGAGGATGATAATGAGGTATGCATCATAAATGATGATGATCCATTGACTTACGAACAGGCTATGAGTAATAAAGATTCAGAGAAGTGGCAAGAAGCCATGAAATCCGAGATGGACTCCATGTATGAAAACCAAGTATGGACTTTGGTTTCACCATCTGAAGGCATTAAGCCTATTGGGTGTAAATAGGTCTTTAAAAGAAAGACTAGAGCAGACGACAAGGTAGAGACCTATAAGGCCCGACTGGTCGCAAAAGGTTTCAAACAAAGACAAGGAGTTGACTACGACGAAACCTTCTCAGCAGTAGCAATGCTCAAGTCCATTAGGCTTTTGCTTGCGATTGCAGCTTACCATGACTACGAAATCTGGCAGATGGACGTGAAAACGGCCTTCCTCAATAGGAAACTTGAGGAGGATGTGTATATGAAACAGCCAGAGGGATTTGTTTCAAAGGTTGGAACAAATCAAGTCTGTAAGCTACAACGATCCATTTATGGATTGAAGCAAGCTTCTCGTAGGTGGAACATCCGTTTTGATGAGACAATCAAAGAGTTTGATTTTATCAAAAATGAGGATGAACCATGTGTGTACAAGAAGGTTAGTGGGAGCGCTGTTTCATTCCTCATATTATATGTTGATGATATATTACTGATACGGAATGATATTCCTATGCTACAATCAATTAAAATTTGGTTATCTAAACACTTCTCCATGAAGGACTTGGGAGAAGCATCCTATATTTTGGGGATAAAGATCTATAGAGATAGATCTAAAAGGATGCTTGGCGTGTCCCAAGGAATGTATATTGACTCGATGCTAAAGAAGTTTAGCATGGAAGATTCCAAAAGAGGTCTCATGCCGATGAGTCATGGAATACATCTCTCCAAGAAACAGGCCCCAAAGACACCTGAGGAGAGAGACTATATGAGTAAGATTCCTTATGCTTCAGCAATAGGATCTATCATGTATGGTATGATATGTACTAGACTAGATGTCGCTCATGCACTTAGTGTAACAAGCAGATATCAGTCGAATCCTGGAGAAGAACACTGGAAGGCAGTGAAAAATATCCTAAAGTACTTATGAAGAACTAAGGATGTATTTCTTCTCTACGGTGGGTTTGAATTGAAACGAGAGGGCTTCACAGACTCAAGTTTTCAAACAGACCAAGATAACAGTAAATCCGTTTCGGGTATGTGTTTACCTTGAATGGTGGCGCAGTGAGTTGGAAGAGTTCCAAACAGCAAACAGTTGTTGATTCAGTGAC
Organism: Panax japonicus; assembly: GCA_020205505.1. NCBI lineage: Eukaryota > Viridiplantae > Streptophyta > Magnoliopsida > Apiales > Araliaceae > Panax > Panax japonicus. Next base: position 28,135,986 of record CM035104.1, on the reverse strand, counting down.
AGAGGCAGAGTACATAGCTGCAAGTGAAGCTGTTTGGATGAAGAAGTTCATTACCGAACTTGGTGTGGTTCCTAGCATTACAGGACCAGTACCTTTATTCAGTGACAACACTAGAGCTGTTGCGCAGGCTAAGGAACCCAGGTCTCATCAGAAATCCAAACACGTGTTGTGGCGATTTCATTTGATCAGAGAGATCATTGAAAGAGGAGACGTCACCCTAGAGCGTGTGGACTCTCAAAACAATATTGCAGATCCATTTACTAAAGCGTTAACACAACAACAGTTTGATCATCACTTAGAAAAGATGGGTATGAGATACCACGACGATTGGCTTTAGTGCAAGTGGGAGATTGAAAGTAGTATGCATACAAGCCAATCATGTATGATGATAAAGCATATACTTTGTAATCAATCTTATTTATTTATTAATAAAACAATTATTTATTAAAGACATTTATTATCTACATGGTGTTGTTTTAATAATATGTGATAAACCCATAGTTTTAAGCAATGCTTTTAGAATCATGATGAGATCATGCTTATGAGATCTAAATTCTTAGTTAGCTTAAAACTAAAATTTTCCCAATCAATGGATTACTAAAAAGGGGATTAGTGAATCCGGATAGATTGGTACGTACGTTGCTTGCACATTGAATGAGGATGATTGATCTCATGATCTTTTGTGTGGAGACACTAAAGCAAGTATGTAGGTGCTTATTAGAGAATAAGTTCACTGAACGTGACTCGCTATGGAATACCTAATGGAGTTTTACTTGCCTGTCAATAGGAATTCCTGTAGTGATAGTAGTACAAATGATCCTTAGACTTGAGATCATCATAGTATCTTATATATAATGAATTACACTTTGACTTATTCCTTAATACTCTAGGAGTATATCAAAGGGTATGCTTGGGTGTAATAAGTTATATATGAAGATAGTGAATGATCAATAAAGAATCTACCACTTCTAGTAAAAGAAAAGAAATGTCCTATGTGATTCGATAAATGACAACCCGTGAATCCTTGGCCAAGGTGGAATGAAATTAGAAAGTAGTTTCTAATTTGCATTCATTAGGAGTTGTGCATTTAGGAATCGAAATACATATAATTAAATAAAATAAGACTTGACAGTAATTCCATGTCTTATATTTAATTGGGACATTGTATGGTGGAAGGAATGAATTGTACGGTAACTATTAACTCAAAGATTCTTTTATGATTAATGTTGAAATCTATATTATCTGGAAAGTCGTTGATCACTAGGAAGGCTTATCCCTATTATAGAATAAATATTATTTATTTAAATAAATTAATCGTTTAATTTATTTATTTAAATAAGATTAGAATCGTTCTAATTGATTTATTCACAACCGGTTTAATATAGAGAACCTAAAGGGTCACACCATAAAAGAAAGAATAATTATTTAAGAAGTTAATGGCATAATCGTAATAATATGTTAAGTATATATAATTTAATCTATGGTGATAGAATAAATTAAATAGCTTAACATTTATTACTTAATATTTAAGAAATATTAAATATAAATTAATAAGAGGAGTCTTATTAATATTATTACAATTATTATTATTTTAATTTCAAAAAGAATTTAGAAATTAATTTAATATAAGTACTCTCATTTATTCCTAATAGGATCAGGAGGGAAAATTAGTTAAATGAGTTTAATTAATTATCCCTAATAAGATTAGGGAGCACATTTAATTAAAAGGGTTTAATTAAATAAATAATACCTTATTTTAATTAAAATAGGGTTACTTGATATCTTTATAAGAGGAGTCTTATATCAGATATCTAAATATACGTAATTTCAATTGTTGGAGAGTACGCCCCCTTTTTCTATAGAGATAGGAAAAACTAGGATTTGAGCCAATTCAACCTTCTTCTTGAAAATTTTTCTTCCTTGGTGGATCACCTCTAGAGGCCATACACTTGGGTGGCTTACATTGATTAAAAGAAGGAATCTACCCGGAGATTCAAGGAGATCGTGGAGAAGTAGGAGGTGAACTCGTACCTGTGGAAGCTCGTATCTACAAGGGTATGATTCTGTTGATCAATTTCGCAATCAATGAATACGTGCAAGTATACACGGTCAAAAAGTAATAAAGTGAAAGTAAAGTATCGTTCCCACGAGGAATTATTTAATAAAAATCATCAAGTACTAATTCTTAACCAAACTAATTTTATTTAAACAATCTCAAATTGTGTTTTTTCTAATTAAGAAAACTAAATTAACTAATTAAAACTAAGATTTTAACGAATGAATTCAAATAAATAAAGATTAAGACTTCAATATCCCCAATTATGAATTATAAATTTATTATCCAATTATCCCAATTATTATGTCTACTGAATTGTTAACAGGAATTCTCAAATGCCAAAAGACCTTTTCCAAGTGATCAATTGCCTTCTATTTAATCCAGATTAATCTTGCTATATTCATATGCAAAATAATTGAATTAAACTCTTTCCAATCCCAATTCCTTATGTGTTACATGCGGTGAACATATATTTCCATTCAATTCACAAACCTAATTATTCACTTTGCAAATAACTAAGTCACATGATATCATGCCCAGTTCTAACCCTAGAATTCCTCTTCCAATTCCTTCTAGAGTAACAAGATAATTACTGATCAGATAATTAAGCAATATGCACAAGACACGATAAACAACTCACTTTAACATAAATAATTGGAATATAATGAATAACTAATTCATAGCCATAAAAAGTTCAATTGAAATCTTAATAAAAAGAATTAGTTCATAATTAATGAATTAAAACCAAGAATCCACAATTGAATTGACATTAAAAGATAAAAGTAAGATGAGAGAAGAGAATAGAATCTGTTTTCAGCAAATCTGATGCTCCCCTCTTGCTCTTGTTCTTGATCTTCAATGGTCTCCAAGTTGCTTCAATCTCCAAAACTAATAAGAACTAGGGTTATGTTCTAATCTAAATGAGTGTTTAATCTAGTCTAATCTATGTAATCTCCTCTTATTTTATGCCTTATATCATGTATTTATAGATTACAAGTCCAATTTTTAGTTTTAGAACAACCCCAATCCTATTTAGAGTCAAAAAGGTGTCAAAATTCGCCCAAAACGCGTCCAGGCCCGCACCAAGCCTTTCCCCAGCGCCCCAGCACTGGGCAACGGCGCCAAACTCTGCTCCCCAGCGCCCCGGCGCTGGAATCAAGCCTAAAACTAGCGCCCCGGCGCTGCCACAAAATTTGACATTTTCTGCTCCAACGTCCTTCGGGAAAATGGCCATAACGTCTTCGTCCGAACTCCGATTTAGATGATTCAAGATGATCCGGAAAGAGGAGAAGTAGATCTACAACTTTCATTCTTGAAGTTTTTCGAAATAATGTCCGGAGCTATATTCAAATTGGCTCTGAAGTGACTGCTGTGTAAATGGCAAGCCGAAAATGCGACCTAACGTCGATCCATGTAACTTTTCTCCCAAATCCTACAAAACAATATAAAACATGCATGAATAAACACAAACACATAAAAACATCCTAAAATACTTGAGAACAACAATAAATTAAGCCCGAATGTATCCAGTTCATGTGTATAAAACTCACTCATCAAATACCCCCAAACTTAAACCTTTGCTTGTCCTCAAGCAAAAACACAAAAATGTTATGTAATGCAATGTAATGAAACTAATCTATATGCCTACGAATCCAACAATAATGACAGAAACAAGTCTATTCAACTGGCCTTAGAGAAATCAAGTAAACATGATAATACATCATATTAAAACAAATCAGTAATTTTCCAATCAATCATCAAATCTTAGACTGTTATCACTGATATAGTGCGTGTGTGCTCCACAACAATGTTAACTGATATAAAATCAAATTTAACACATAATAGGTCTCTTTAAAGGCATCATACAGTGAAAACTCACAAAATTCACGAACAAGCTAGATCCAACTAAAGTCAAACATCCACCAAGTTCAAGAGTCCAATCCGGAATACTTATGCTTTACTTTTCATTACGGGGGCTTTTTGCTCTTTTCCCGTTTTATTGTTTTTTTTTTTTACTTTTTTTTTTAACCATGACTGTGCAATGTCTCATTCCATTAGGCTAACAGTGTCACCCCTTAGCGAGCTTTCGACCAACGACTCCCAGACCATATAAGACCTTAGGGCGCTAGGTTTTAAGATACCCCTTCGGGCGTACTTACTCAAGTAACAAAGGCCCCGAAACAAAACTAGCCACAGTAATTTTTTTTTCTTTTTTTCTTTTATTTCTTTTTTTTTGATAGATGGTTGGTGAGTGCGTTTTACGCTCCATCTCACGCTTGTGTTTATGGGGAGTGTTTCTCCTCAACCCACCACAAGACTCAACAAGTTTTTTTTAAAGCTTATATACCTCAAATTTTCCCCCCAAACTTAAGTTTTTATCAAAATTTAGCCATCTCCGCCTATTCATGTCTTTCATTCCTTCACACTAGTATTATCCTTAAGAAATCCATTATGTATCAATTTAAACTTAATCAGTCAACATAGTTGTTATTAACATGCTAACCTTAATTATACCAGTTTTAAACAGGAAAAGATTTAATTCATAACAAGAAATCACATCAAAGCCTGAATATTCAATACTATACTTATCTACTTAACTCCAGTCTCATCATTGGCCAAAATAGACTTTTACTATCTAGCAGTTGGAATCATGCAAATATAAACTAACTCCAACAAACATAGTACACTAACTACTATTTTTGTGATTTTTAAATTTTTTTTTAAACAAAAAACTGAATGCAAAAACTAAATGTAAATAACCCGAAAACATAACGAACTTACAATGTAAATAACTAACTATATGCAATACGACACTAAAATGCCCCCAAACTTAAACTAGAAATTGTCCTCAATGACTGAAATAGAAAAAATTAAAGCAGAGGACTTCCCTGAAAATATAGCAATCTTCCTCCTTGTCCGCTAAGTTTGGAGAATAGGCTAAGCACATGGAACAAATTGGGCACTATACTTGAATTTGACTTGAATAACCTGTAAAACAATGATAGAAGCAATTTTATTAAATCCTAAATAAATGAAAATTCAAAACTACTAATATAAAACCTAATAAAAACTAAAAATAAAAATTGAACTTGGGTTGCCTCCCAATAAGCGCTTGTTTTATAGTCTCAGCCTGACTTCTTCAATTCTCTATCCAATTCCCCTACGAAAATTGAGAAACCCTCCATCCATCGGAAATAATATAGCTTTTGGTAGGTTCCCATTTGTAATAGTCATTGTATTAAAGTCACCTAGCATGCTTTCTTTAGATAAGATCACATTCAAGAACGTCCAGCATCTAGGTGGTTTCTCCATTGTGTCTACGAATATATTCTGGCATTGAGGCTTGTCAGACACAACAATTTCTCCTTCTATCTTCTCCAGCTCATCGCACCATGGTTTCGAAGGTGTACTTGCTTTTACATCACAAAGAGTATTGCCAACGACATGACTACCAATCAGACAAGGTTTTTTAAATCTAACCGGACTATTGAACTTGTTGTCATTATCCCCACTTGTCTCCTCTTTTTTATCTCGTGGCTCATCCAGTTGTAGATTTGGCTCGAGCTCACCATCAGTCTCGGAATCTGTGTCATAGGGCCAGGTGTATTGAGGACGGTTGTTCAACTCATGTGCTATCTGTTCCAATTGATTTTCCAAATTCTTTAACGATGCCCCATGGCTTTGCAAAGTAAGATCTATTTGACTCAATTTCTTATCTTATTCCTCGTTCTTTTTGTCAGAAGCTCTAATGAATTTTTCTAAGGCTTCTTCCAAACTTGATATCCTCTCTGGTTGTTGAGTCGAATTTTGAAATCCGAAAGTGTGTTGTTGTCTAGGTGGTTGAGCTGCAGCTTGATTATTACTCCATGAAAAATCCGGGTGATACCCCCAATCCTGATGATAGTTGTTGGGATAGACATAATTATTGGGGTAATCACCACTATACTGTACCGGCTCGAAACTGATGGCGCATTGATGACTCATATGATTTCCAGCACAATAATCACAAGTAACCGCTATACTTTGACGACGCTGAGCTTCAAAAGCTTCAAACATCCTCGAAAGTGTCTCAATCTGTGCAGACAATGCAGAAAGTTTCTCGAGTCTTTCAATCTCCGCTCCCCTTGGTTGAGTCATGTTCGTGTATGGCCATTGATACACAAAGTCATCCATGGTACCTGAAAAGAGAGAATTATAGAAAGAGAATTAAAAATAAAAATAAAAATATTTAAATTAAGACTAATTTGATTGAAATTAATATTGGACAATAATTATTAAATTAATTCCCCGGCAACGGCGCCAAAAACTTATTGATCGATTTCGCAATCAATGAATACGTGCAAGTATACACGATCAACAAGTAATAAAGTGAAAGTAGAGTATCGTTCCCACGAGGAATTATTTAATAAAAATCACCAAGTACTAATTCTTAACCAAGCTAATTTTATTTAAACAACTCAAATTATGTTTTTTCTAATTAAGAAAACTAAATTAACTAATTAAAACTAAGATTTTAACGAATGAATTCAAATAAATAAAGATTAAGACTTCAATATCCCCAATTATGAATTATAAATTAATTATCCACTTATCCCAATTATTATGTCTACTGAATTGTTAACATGAATTCTCAAATGCCAAAAGTCCTTTTCCAAGTGATCAATTGCCTTCTATTTAATCCAGATTAATCTTGCTATATTCCTATGCAAAATAATTGAATTAAACTCTTTCCAATCCCAATTCCTTATGTGTTACATGCGGTGAATAGATATTTTCATTCAATTCACAAACCTAATTATTCACTTTGCAAATAACTAAGTCACATGATATCATGCCCAGTTCTAACCCTAGAATTCCTCTTCCAATTCCTTCTAGAGTAACAACGTAATTACTGATCAGATAATTAAGCAATATGCACAAGACACGATAAACAACTCACTTTAACATAAATAATTGGAATATAATGAATAACTAATTCATAGCCATAAAAAGTTCAATTGAAATCTTAATAAAAAGAATTAGTTCATAAATAATGAATTAAAACCAAGAATCCACAATTGAATAGACATTAAAAGATAAAAGTAAGATGAGAGAAGAGAATAGAATCTGTTGTCAGCAAATCTGATGCTCCCCTCTTGCTCTTGCTCTTGATCTTCAATGGTCTCCAAGTTGCTTCAATCTCCAAAACTAATAAGAACTAGGGTTATGTTCTAATCTAAAGGAGTATTTAATCTAGTCTAATCTATGTAATCTCCTCTTATTTTATGCCTTACATCATGTATTTATAGATTACAAGTCCAATTTTTAGTTTTGGAACAACCCCAATCCTATTTAGAGTCAGAAAGGTGTCAAAATTCGCCCAAAACGCGTCCAGACCAGCACAAAGCCTTTCCCCAGCGCCCCAGCACTGGGCAACGGCGCCAAACTCTGCTCCCCAGCACCCCGGCACTGGAATCAAGCCTAAAACTAGCGCCCCGGCGCTGCCACAAAATCTGATATTTTCTGCTCCGACGTCCTTTGGGAAAATGGTCATAACTTCTTCGTTCGAACTCTGCTTTAGATGATTCAAGATGATCCGGAAAGAGGAGAAGTAGATCTACAACTTTCATTCTTTAAGTTTTTCGAAATAATGTCCGGAGATATAGTCAAATTGGCTCTGAAGTGACTGCTGTGTAAATGGCAAGCCGAAAACGCAAATCTAGCCACCCCGAACGTCGATCCATGTAACTTTTGTCCCAAATCCTACAAAACAATATAAAACATGCATGAATAGACACAAACACATAAAAACATCCTAAAAGACTTGAGAACAACAATAAATTAAGCCCGAATGTATCCAGTTCATGTGTATAAAACTCACAACAAGGAAAGCTCGTATCTACAAGGGTATGATTCCATAATTTCTTGTTCTACATTTTAATTAATAATATATATAAAGGATGATTCGGGTAATTAGTTTGTAAATAATTTTAAAATCTAATTTTATTATGCTTTCGCTATTTTTGCAATTTTATTGCTACTTTGATTTTCACGAAACCTTACATATGATCCCTGGCTGAGATGTTAGACTAGAACTAGGAGGGGAGATACGAGAAATTCCTTCGCTAGTATGACCTACTTAAGTTTATTTGATATTTATTTGGTCGGTCAGAGTATAGGGATAATATGTGACATGTCAATTAACCTTTATTTTTTGGCAGTTTTTAAAAATGGCATCCGAAAATGTTGAGATATGCAATGAAGCACATGAGACCATTGAGTCACCAATGATCAATACTCAGGATAATGTGCATCAGGATGGCAATAATCCTCAGAAAAATAACAACGCTGACCAAATGATGAACGATGGGATGTTTAGAGGCTTTATGCAATTCATGCAACATCAGGCGAGAACGACTCATGTTCAAAATACAGGTGGAAGCACTGGCAACTCTCGGACGGTCACCGCTAAATAGTTCAAGAAGCTGGGACCATCGGAGTTTATTGGAGAGCCAAAACCACTTAAGGCGGAGACGTGGATAAAGCAGATCACCAAGATATTTGATGTCTTGGGATGCTCCGAGGAGAAAAAGGTTCCCTTTGCCACCTTTATGTTGTGAGGAGAGGCAGATTACTGGTGGGAATTGGTATAGCGTACTCAACTTGCCGCACTGAAGATGTCTTGGGAGAAATTCCAAGAACTGTTCAACGACAAGTACTTTCCTAAAAGTATTCGTCATTTTAAAGAGGTAGAGTTCATCAAGCTGGAGCAAAATAATATGATCGTGTCGTAGTATGAAGCTAAGTTTGCCGAGTTGTCCCAGTTTACATCCCACTTGCTTGATAATGAGGAGAGAATGACGCAGATATTTCTAAGAGGTTTGAAACCCGAGATACGTCAATACTTAATTTCTCACAAACTGTGTTTGTATTCGGATTTTATAAATAGGGATCAGTTATTGGAGCGCAATAATGAGTCAACCCAACCAAGAGAGAGTAGCCGACAAAATGATAATACCAGTGGTAGCAGTCATCGAAGCAGTGACAACAAACGTGGTGGAAGTCAACATGCCAGAAATGGTAACCACTTCAGTGGTAATCATGGCAAAGACAATAAAAGTGGGAATTTCAAGAAGAGGAGATTCAATAATGATGGAAGGATGTCAGCACCAGCACCTGGTGTTAAGGAAAGAGAACGACCGCCGGTCGTATGTTACAAATGAGGAGGGGAGTGACACATCAGTCCAAACTGTACGCAGCAGTCCGAAGCATGTTACAATTGTGGAAGAGAATGTCACCTAGCACGATTTTGTCGTGCACCGAAGTCAAGTCCAGCTAGGATGGAGGCATCGTAGGCCGTCCCAGACAAGACAAAACCGGTATTTCAAGGGAGAGCGTTTGTCGTAACCTCGCAAAAAGCGAGGGATCCAAACGAGGTGATCACGAGTAATCTATTCATAAACTCTAGTGTAGTCTATACCTTATTTGATACCGGTTCGTCCTATTCTTTTATTTCTCCTACTTGCGCTCAACACTTAAATTTAACTCTGGAGAAATTAGACTTTGATTTATCTGTTGAAACTCTGTTAGAAAAAACATTCATTACATCCACTGTTTATAAGTCTTGTTTGATTCAAATCGGTAACCACACGTTACCTGTCGATCTTATCTCTTTGAAAATACTTGCATTTGATGTGATTTTATGGATTGATTTGTTAACTACTCATCATGCTAAAATCGATTGTTTTCGTAAGGTTATTAGCTTTCATATTCCTAACCAACCTATTATGCGAATTCAAGCAACCAAACCACTAAAGTCAATCTCTGTCATATCAAGCGATAAATCTATTCGTTTATTGAAAAACGGATATCAAGCCTTCTTAGCCAATGTCACTAATTTAAATAAAAATACGTTAAATTTGAATGATATTTCTATTGTTAATAAATTTCATGACGTATTCTCTGAAGAAATTCCTGGCCTACCCCAGAGCGTGAAATTGAATTTTGTATCGACCTTGAACACGATACAAAACCCATTTCTAAAGCCCCATATCGAATGGCTCCTATTGAATTTCAAGAGTTAAAAACCCAACTACAAAAATTATTAGACATCAGTTTCATTCGTCCTAGTACATCTCCTCGGGGTGCTCCTGTTCTATTCATGATGAAAAAAGATAAAAGTATGCAACTTTGTATTGATTATCGGGAGTTGAATCATGTCACCGTCAAAAATAGGTACCCGTTACCTCGTATTGATGATCTGTTTGACTAGTTGCAAGGCGCCAAATTCTTTTCAAAGATCGATCTTCGTTCTGGATATCATCAATTAAAGATTAAAACTGATGACATTCCAAAGACTGCTTCCAGAACTCGGTACGGGCATTACAAATTCCTAGTCATGTCTTTTGGATTGACTAATGCTCCTGCTGCCTTCATGGATATGATGAACTGGGTATTCAAGAAATATTTGAATCACAATGTGGTCGTATTTATTGATGACATCCACATTTACTCCCAAATCCATGAAGATCATGAGCAACACTTGAGGCTGATACTCCAAATGTTTCGTGAAAACAAGTTATATGCCAAGTTGAAGAAATACGAGTTCTGGCTTGAGGAAGTAGCATTCCTTGGGCACATGATATCAAATCATGGAATATCTATTGGTCCGGCAAAGATTGAAGCAATTCAAAGCTGGGAGCAACCTAAGTCAGTGACCGAAGTACGTAGTTTTTTTGGCTTAGTTGGTTATTATCGGAGGTTCATGGAAGAATTTTCTCGAATCGCTACTCCATTAACTCAGATGACTCAAAAACATACAAAATTCGATTGGAGCGAGGAATGTGAGAAGAGTTTTCAAGAACTCAAGAGGAGGGTCATTTCAGCACATGTTCTGACAATACCAGCTGGTTCGGAGGGATTTGTCATATACAGCGATGCTTCAAGCAAAGGTTTAGGATGTGTTCTTATGCAACATGAAAAATTCATAGCCTATGCCTCACGACAACTCAAAGAATATGAGAGAAATTATCCTACTTATGATCTAGAGTTGGTAGCTGTCATTTTTGCGCTTAAGATTTGGAGGCATTACCTGTATGGAGAGAAGGTGGAGATCTATACGGATCATAAAAGCCTCAAATATTTCTTCACTCAAAAGGAACTCAACATTCGGCAACGACGATGATTTGAGCTATTCAAAGATTACGATTATACCATTCAATTCCATCCTGGAAAAGCGAACGTAGTAGTTGACGCATTGAGTTGAAGATCATATGCGGGTATAAGTGCAATATTGTCAACGCAAATGCCCATTTTGTATGACTTACAAAGAATGGAGATAGAGTTAAAGACTCTAGGGACCCATGTGATGATGGCGAATATATGAGTAGAACCGACTTTAATCGATAAATTTAAAGTTGGTTATTATCGGAGGTTCATGGAAGAATTTTCTCGAATCGCTACTCCATTAACTCAGATGACTCAAAAACATACAAAATTCGATTGGAGCGAGGAATGTGAGAAGAGTTTTCAAGAACTCAAGAGGAGGGTCATTTCAGCACATGTTCTGACAATACCAGCTGGTTCGGAGGGATTTGTCATATACAGCGATGCTTCAAGTAAAGGTTTAGGATGTGTTCTTATGCAACATGAAAAATTTATAGCCTATGCCTCACGACAACTCAAAGAATATGAGAGAAATTATCCTACTCATGATCTAGAGTTGGTAGCTGTCATTTTCGCTCTTAAGATTTGGAGGCATTACCTGTATGGAGAGAAGGTGGAGATCTATACGGATCATAAAAGCCTCAAATATTTCTTCACTCAAAAGGAACTCAACATTCGGCAACGACGATGACTTGAGCTATTCAAAGATTATGATTATACCATTCAATTCCATCCTGGAAAAGCGAACGTAGTAGTTGACGCATTGAGTTGAAGATCATATGCGGGTATAAGTGCAATATTGTCAACGCAAATGCCCATTTTGTATGACTTACAAAGAATGGAGATAGAGTTAAAGACTCTAGGGACCCATGTGATGATGGCGAATATATGAGTAGAACCGACTTTAATCGATAAATTTAAAGTTGCTCAAGCTATAGACCTGGAGCTGATGCGTATGAGGAAGAAAGTGCAAGATGGTGCTATTCCGGAAGAAAAAATTGATGAAGAAGGAATACTTCGAGTTAACTCCAGACTTTGTGTTCCTAACGATTTTGACTTAAAGTATAAAATCATAATGGAGACGCATAACACACCATTTATAATCCATCCTGGGAGTACCAAAATGTATCGTGATCTTTGACATACATTTTGGTGGAGCAATATGAAGAGAGAGATAGCGGGGTTTATCTCAAGGTGTCTAACTTGTCAACGAGTCAAGGCGGAGCATCAAGTGCCAAAAGGTCCATTGTAACCACTTGAAATTCCAAAATGGAAGTGGGAGCACATTTCCATGGATTTTGTTACTGGTCTTCCCAAGGTTTCTTAAGGCATAGATGCGATTTGGGTCATGATTGATAGATTGACCAAGTCTGCTCATTTCTTACCGATACGAAAAACTTATACACTTGAACGTCTTAATCGTATGTACATAAACAAGATTGTAAGATTTCATGGTATGCCAGTTTCCATAGTTTCTGATTGAGACCCAAGATTCACTTCACAATTTTTGGTTAGTTTGCAAAAAGCTATGGGCACGAATTTATGATTTAGTTCAGTATATCATCCTCAAACGGATGGGTAGTCAGAGAGGACTATTCAAACTCTTGAAGAATTATTAAGACTCTATGTCCTTGACATCAAACGAAGTTGGGACAAGTTCTTACCATTGGTGGAGTTTTCCTATAATAACAGTTATCAAACAAGTATTGGCATGTCTACATTTGAGGCAGTTGTATGGAAGAAAGTGTCGTTCTCCAGTATGCTGGGATGAGGTGGGTGAAGCAATGTTGTTGGGACCTGAGGTGGTACGTATGACTACAGAAAAGATTCAAATGATTCGACAACATATAAAAACCTCACAAGATCGACAAAAGAGTTATGATGATCTTCATCGAAAGGACGTGGAATTCAATATTGGAGATCATGTGTTGTTACGTGCTGCTCCATGGAAAGGAGTTACGAGATTTGGAAAGAGAGGAAAGCTCAATCCTCGATTCATTGGCCCATTTTTAATCCTCGATCGAGTAGGAAATGTGGCCTATAGACTCGCCTTACTGCCATGTATGTCTCGTGTTCATAACGTTTTTCACATATCTATGTTACGTAAATATGTGAAAGACCTTAACCACATTATTGAATTAGAACCGGACGAGATAGCGGATGATTTAACTTATGAAGAGGTACCTATTAAAATCATGGATAAGAAGGATCATATTCTACGCTTCAAGGTTATACCTCAAGTCAAAGTTATGTGGACAAACCATGATGTGGAGGAAATGACCTGGGAGTTAGAATCTAAAATGAAATCAAGGTATCATCACCTCTTTGACATACCAGGTATGCACCCTAATTTCGAGGACGAAATTTTATAAAGAGAGGTTGTAAGACCCAAACTTTTATGAATAAAGATTAATTTTTCTTGAAATATATTTTTGAATATTATGGTGTGGATTTGATATAATGTTATAGTTGTGGGTATTATTTACAAATTTTGCAAAGTAAGCAAGTGGTTATATAATATTCGATTGGTCGGGGAATATTCGTTTTAACAAGGAATATTCGTACGACTGCACAATCATTGGTTGACCCCACAACGGAAGTATTGTCGTAGTTAGAAAATGACAGAATTATCTTTTTATAAAAATAACGGCGAAAGTGTTACCGTTAAAACTTTTGAACTACCCGGTAGTAAAAGTACAGTAATACGCATGGTTGCATAGTAGCACACGGTATTGATTATTGATGCTTACGTGAGAAGTCAGTTAGTTATGCTCAATTATTGCTACATTAATTGCTGCATAATATCTCTCATATTATTGATTCAATTATTGTCACAGTATCATCTGCATAATATTTATTTTTATTAAATCAATAATTGAGACGACAAAGTTATTCACATTATTATTTGCAATATTGACAATGTCTAGAAAATTCTGTCGAAGAGAGGTTTGGTAACCTAATTGCGCACCAATAGGGAAAATCCTTATCGGAAAGCCCCCTCTTCCCTGGGAATGATCTGGTTGTTAAATATTATGAGTTATAATATTAATGAAGAATAAGTTCGTGTTGATTAAAGATGAAATTGATATTTCCATTGTGTTGGGATTAATAGTGTTAGTGGAAATCGATATCTATTTCGATAATAATGGATAAATGAGCAATTAATTGCTATTAATTCACATGCTTATAACTATTTATTCATATGTGTGTACTATTGATTCACATTTATATACTATTCGGGGAGGTGGTGCAAGATTGATAATACTTGCAAGACTAAATTAAAATGGAGGTATAGATGAAGGTACTATACTGTAATTATTATTTTTCACATGATTGTACTATTGATTCACATGACTGTACTATTGATTCACAAGATGTACTATTAGGTGAGGTGGTGCAAGTTTGATAATACTTGCATGACTAAATTAAAAATGAAGGAAAAGATGAAGGTATTATACTGTAATATTTTGAGCCCCAAACGTGCAATTATCAAAATAATATTTTCCTATAAATAGAAACTCACTCTTCTTTCATTCTCACCAATTCACTAAGACTCACAAGAGCAATTATAGAGAGAGAAGCTATAGAGAGAAGCTTTAGAGAGAAAGTAGAAAAAAAGTCTGCTACCTCACTATTCCAGTATCCAGTCTTCTTTTGAGGTAAGAGATATTGTGAGGGCCCCGAATCCGAGGTACCGAATCACCACGGATTCGGTTCGATCATTCTATCACTATTACTATTTGCGGAATATATAAACATAAATTGTTTATACATTACATATACTCACTATTCCCCAAGGTCGAGTAACCTTAACTTAATACACATTTCATAACTTACTTGACTTATAAAACATAAGATACAACACAATTACAAATCTACTGCACGTGTATACTAAAGTTGGAACTGTCTTTAACCTTTCCTTGTATCCGACGCTTTCGTCTTAATCTGCAATATTTATAATGATATAGCAAGGGTGAGCCTAAGATTGCCCAGCAAGTTTAAATTCAATAATATACGATATATCATGATTGAAAGAGTCTGAATAATAAGCTGGCTATAATTCAACAATATAATTGTGAACTAGCAGGAACAAAATTTTGACTGAACAAGTATTGAACATGAACAAATATATCTGAACCAACTAGTAATGAAGGTGATTAGCCTTTCATACCTGACTTATACATGCAATATGTACATAATACAATTCATGGCAACCAGCAATGATTAACCATAAGCTTATCCAAATAAAACAACTCTTAGTAGAGTTAAGTAAAAATAAACTTGCCTGAACCGTTGATTACTGCTACGCAATTTATACCGCTTTATCCGAAGACCTAATATTAGTAATATATATCTCCAATATTAGAATAATATCATCACAATATAATACTATTATATATATATATATATAGAATAACATAAACACATAACACATAATCATATTAGTCTATAACTCACATAAGACTCGGTATCAAGTCAAACTATTGCAGTCTGAGTTGAACCCGACACAAATCTGACATCCCGACGGTCTAGTCAGACTTTTATTGAGTTTAAGTTCAATACTCTGTCTAAACACTTCACCAATTTCTACGATAATTTATTAACAGTCGAAATATTTTTCCAAGTCTCATAATAATTTTTAAATAATTACTACTATTTATCATGAATTTTCAATCATTAAATATCATATTTAATTGAATTAAATACCACATAATTCTTTTATCATTAATATTTATTTATTATCAAATATTAATGAAATACATGTCATAATATTATAATATACTTATAATATATCAAAGTATTTTTAATACCTTAAATCATATTATATGATTTTTAAACAATTAAATTCATTATCCGATAATTGCTATTAATATTAAAATATTAATATTTTCATGACAAAATATCAAAAGTTTTAAAATATTTTTATAACATATAAATCATTTTTATATGATTTATAAAGCATTAATTCTATTTTTCCATAATTTATTAAATACATTTATTAAATAAACTAATTATCATTAATATTAATTAATTAATGAAATTCATCACAAAATATCAAAAGTTATTGAAAATAACTTAAAATATTTTCTTATACCATAATATTATTTTTCATGATTTTTCATGTATTAAAATCATTTTTAAACAATTTATTTAATATTATAATTAAATAAATTAAATATCATTTATATTCCAAAAATATTAAATATTTATGAAATATACTCAAAATAATTAAAAACTATTTTTCAGAGTTTAAAATAATTTTTCAGAATTTATTTAGTATTTTTTAATAATTAAAAATCATTTAATTTGATTTATTAAATAAAAAAATCGTTTCTAAATAAACTGTCGCTATAGGCCTATGGCGACGAATCCGTCGCTAAATGTGTTCTTGGGATGTTCTTGAGCTTTTCCAGAAACTTATAGTCAGTTGCGAGGTTACTACTTTGACCATCAATAAATCTAGGATCACGTTGCTTCTGGGCTGGTAGATTGTATTAAGATTGTAGTATAAGTGTAACACTTCAACTAGAATCAAGTTGCATGACAATCCTACATCACAACAGAAAGATATCGACCTCATAAAATCATGTCAGGACTGTTCTTCATTTTCTGGGTTACCCATAAATGAAGAACAACCTTAGTACCTACTTTGTGATCCTTGTAACTTGCAATCTGGGCTTGATTTGTACGCTATAAAGTTTGAATCATGAAGTAGGGATGTCAAGGTACATGTACATGACAACATCGCAGTTCAACAACATCACCAATGTCAGATTTAGCATTGTCAAACTACCTGTCAGAAAACGCTTTTGAAGATTTTGGGTTGCCCAGATTTCTTCTTCCGGCAGTTCGGTCAACCTACTTTGACCGTGATTTAATCCGATTCCGGTTATGATCTGGGAGTTCTAAAGGCATTAATTAAGAGTCCTAATGTCAGTCTAGGCAAATATTACAACAACATTGCCAAATATAATAACATTAGCCAGATCCATTACCTGCAAAGTGACTGTCAGACATCAAGATGGGTTCTGGGTTGCCCAGAAGCTCATCCTCGTGATCGGTCAACGTAAATGACTGCTCATATCTCTCAATCTACTCATGATCTGACCATGTTTATAGGTTCAGATCAAAAACCATACAACATACTACAAGTACAAAAGCTTAAAACACAAAATCAGTTAACAGAGAAGAATCTATAAGCTCTGACTTTCAGTTGTCAGGCGACTTTTCAACCTTTTTCCAGATTTGAGAAATCTTTAAATTCGAGTATCAAAATGATATGGATCTAGGTTTTGGCAACCCAGATCATCAAATGACACCCTCTAACACATATCCAAACAATCAATTACAACATCTAACAACAGATCTAAAGATTTCAAAAATTAGGGTTTATACCTCTTTAGAGTTTGATTTTTGATTCTGACTTTTGGTTGCTGTTCTAGGCTTGATAAGAGGCTAACATAGCTTTATTTTTCTCTCTATCTCACTCTAGATTTCGAAGATGAATAGAGAGGATGGGTTTGTAGAAAATGAAAAGTCAAGTGAGACTTTTCTATTTCTTTAATCTATATACATGTTGTATGCAATGTAATGGCTGGCAAGGATGGTTGATTGCTGGAAATATCAGTCACATGCTAGGCTAGGGTGGCTCACCAAGTCCATTAGGACAACCTTTGCAAGTTAAGTCCAATTATGCAACAAAGGGCAAAATAGACATTTAGCATTTAATTTTAATGGCATTTTGACATTTGACCAAATCCTTAGGGTTTAGGGTTTGAATTAGGGTTTAGGTTTTGAACCATTTAAGGTTTAGGGTTTTAAACCCATAGATTTTAGCAATTTGATTTTCTAAAATTTCTAATTTAGGTTTTTAAAAAAAATAAAAATTAATATTTCTAAATTATAATTAGAATTTTCTAATTATATTAAAATTCCTTAATCAAAATTTAAATATTGCTAATTAGGATTATTATTTCCTAATTAAAATTGCTAATTAAGCAATTAGGGTCAAAATTGGTCATTAGGGTTTATAACCGAAAAATTAGGGTTTCTAAATAAAAATAATTTTTCTAAATTAGAAATTAGGTTTCCTAATTAAATTAGGGTTTCCTAATTACTTAACTTGAAAATTAGGATTACGGTTTCCTAATTAACATTACAATTATTAAATTAACACTTAGGTTTTCCCTAATTATCAAATAGGGTTTCCAGAAAATCTTTAGGGTTTTCCCTAATTAAGTTTTATTTAATAACGTAAAACCTTATACTAACATCCGTATTCCCAAACTAGGGTTTAAATTTCCGAATTAAGGTTTCAGATTCACTACACCAAAAGTGGCCTCTAGCGAAGAAAAATTTGTGAAGGAATTTATTCCTTCACATGAGGAGTTCTTTAGCGAAGGAACAGTGAAGGAAAAAAGTAAAGTGACAATATAGTTATTAGCAAAAGAAACATCCTTCATAATTTATATTTTTTTTCTCGCAAAATTGGGGCGATAGAAAGATTTTTGGAGCCAATTTATGATACAAATTTGCGAGGAAAAAATCTATTTAGTGAAAGAATTATTACTCACTATATATCATTATTAAGAAATTTTTTGCGAGGAATAAAATTAGTCGCTATCTTGTTCTAAATATTTTTTTTTGAATTAATTGTGGTGAATATAAATACCTTAAATTTTTTACAAAAGTAAATTTAATTTTAATAATACTTTTTAAGTAACTTACAATATCAACTATTTATTTTAATAAACTATAAAGTAAATAACTTTACACTATGTTAAACTTTAAAATTTATCCATAATAGTTTATTCTTATGATCATAATTAAATAAAGTTAAAGTTAAATAAAAATAAAAATAAATAATTCAAAAGACTTTAAATTTTATTTTAAGTATATAATATTAATCCAAAAAAGTCTTTTGGAGATTAAGTAATTTGGAAATTAAATAATTTTAAGTAA
The DNA here is from genome assembly GCA_020205505.1 of Panax japonicus. Taxonomy (NCBI): domain Eukaryota; kingdom Viridiplantae; phylum Streptophyta; class Magnoliopsida; order Apiales; family Araliaceae; genus Panax; species Panax japonicus. The sequence goes on along the minus strand of CM035104.1, from coordinate 28,116,824 downwards.
TTTGTTTTTTGGAACAGAGTCCCTAATTTAAGAGTTGTGTGAAACAGAGAGCTATTTAGGTTTCTCATCTCTTCCTTAGGCCAAAATTCACTTTTTAAATCCTTCATCCATACCATCCCTCCGGTGAATTTGTTTTTTCTATGGGAGCAACTTTCACTTCCGGCGAGATATCTTCGCATGTTGTGAAGGTGGCAGAGGTGGAGGTGAAGGAGGAGGAAGAAGAAGAGCCTATTAGGCGTAGGACTAAGTTCACGAATTTGTTTTCCGCGGTGTCATAACTTTTGGATAGGCATCATAGATTATTACCGGTTGTCGGTACTCCATCGCCGGATGCGGCATATGAAGTTGGGGTTTAACTGGTTGGGTCACCGATGGCTTCTTAATTTTGTGGGAGTTTGTTCCTTTCTAATCTCAGGTATTTGGTTACTTTCTGCCATCTGTTTGCTACAATGCTTAAATTAAACAAATTTTCTTTTGTTTGGATGTTTCTCTATTGAGTTGAACTGCGAAAACCCTATATCTTCATTTCCTACTTGTACATCAGTTCTTCAGCTAGTATATTTTCCTAGTATATACTATCAACTAGGAAACTGTAGATGGTTCATTGTCGGTAAATAGTGTTAATCCCTCTTTTCACACTCCACATGAACAACTTGCCTGGTACAAGCTTTAAACAATCTTAAATTCTTAATAAACCTTAAATTTCAGTAGGGATTCACATCAAATTAACCAGTTATTTTTCTTTATTTGGTGGATTATGCTTTTACTAGCATTCTCAAAATGATACACAACATAAAATTGAAGAAATCTGAAAGACTGTAGACTTATAGGGTTATAGAAAGTAGTAGCATATTAACATATGCCTATCCAAAAAGATTTATTCTCACCTAGCAAGTACCTTCTTGAAGTGTTTAGAGGGGTTAAAATTGGCTATTCAATTTTTAGAACTGAGCATTTTTACCTGATAACATAGTAAAATGCTAAGATATGGATGTAGATTTTTCATGTTCTCTTAGTCTATTCTTTTATCTAAATGAAGATGAGATTCGTAACTAGGAGGCATGGACTTTGTTGATTATCAGCCGGAGGAACATGTTAAGATACTTACAGGTTGTGACAGTTGCTACTTTTGGTGGGTCTTTTTTTGTACTTGATTTTTGGGGAAGACATGAATAGGAGAAAAGAACAAAGCCATAGATTTAGGGAAATTCTTGAGGATGGTTTCCTTTGTTTCTAAAGAAGGTGACACCATGAACATGGTGGGAGGCAAGAATGGTGTGCGATCTGGACAGAGGTGACTGGCTGGACTGGTAATGGATGTAATGATGATTCTGTGTCTGTGCCTGAAAAAAAAGATAATGAACCAAGCCTAGGTGACCATAATTTTAAATATGTTTGCGGAATTTTAGTAATTGGTGGACTCATGGACTTGAATTAGTTGAATTCAAATTGGAAATTTGGAGGCAAAGTGCTAATATGTTTTGCTCTCCTACTTGTTGATGTCATGTGAGAACATTTAAACCTTAGAATACAACAGTTTTAAAAAAGTATTGGAGAGTTGGTCAAGCAGGTCCTTATTGCCATTCTGATGTTGAGGTTCTCATTTTTTTTCCAGAAAATTTGCTATAATGTGTTCCTTAAGGTCTTACCATTTATTTTTAGCGGTTATGTTGACCAATAGATATTTACACTCTGCTCAGACTTGTGAATAAATAGTCTGCTCTTATTGTTTTTGCAATTCCTTAGTTAAGTATAGTTATTTTCCTTCCACGTGGTTCTTGGGGAGGTTATGTTTTTTTAATTTTTCTTCCCCCCCCCCCCCCCCAAATAGTTTTTTAGTTTTGTGTGTTTTGCAAACTAAAAGAATTATGCGATGGTTAGCCTCCTGTATTAATATTTTTTCTTGCAAATTTGCCAAGTCCCAAAATCATATGAAAAAGGAGGTGAAGCAATTTTGCGATGGTTAGCCTCCTGTATTTTTGCTTTCATATTTGCCTGCCTGCCTCTTTGTTTTTGTTTATCTTACTACTCCATTGTTTTTATTAGTTTCTTGCACATAATTGACTTGCCATGCATGAAACTAAACAGAGTATTGTTGAATGCCAGTGGCTGGAAATGGCACGATCTCTCTTTTTGATTATTTATATCTTTGATAGCCGCTGTTAAGAGAATGTTGAAATTTGGCTGATCGATCGGTTAATTTGGAAAAGAATAAATAGTAATTGTAGCTGGAACGAACAACTCCTCTATCACAATCTGCATTACTTCCTACTTAATTGCAGGGCATATATTGACTGGTGGTTTAATGCTGCTTTAGCTGTAACATAATTAATTTGATGGAATATATACTAATAATAGATAACCCGTAGCATTCATGTCTAAGGTTCATTAACACTGTTGAAATTAGTATATTACTGTTTCTATTTGGTAGGACATGGAATGTTTTAGGAGAGTGCGTATAATGGGATCATCCACCAATCATAAAAAAGAAAAGAAAAGGAGAGTATTATATTCCTTAATTTTCTAGCTGATAGAGCCTCCTAATACACCTTTGAGATGAGAATACAAACTACTACTATCTGGGCTTCTATGGTAATAGACAAAACATAGTAAAAACGACAGAGTTCCTAAGTGTAATTTTGAACTTTACCCAAATTTGAAAGCAATTTTGAACTTTAACCATTATCCCTCACCTCTGAACTTTACAAGAACAGATACATTTTGTTTACAAATTAAAAATGTAGTTAATTCTTTTGTGCATCAAACTCTTCATCTTTTCCATATCATGTAGCTATGGTAACATAGAGTAGTACATTTCTTCAATCATATTAACTTAGTTTGTGGAAAATTATTGTATTGTATTTACTTATTTCTTTTTTCTGTAGCGGCTGGACTGACATTCACTTGCATAATAAAATCATAATGGTTTTAGTTGTCAGACATTAGGTTAATGTTATTCTTTTTTTGCAGCTATGATGCTTCATGAACAAGCAACTCCTGCACTTTCCCCTTTGCTAACTACTTCTTTAGCACCACAATTTCCAACCTCAGTTCTTATTCAGGAGCTGCGAGATTATTTTATTCCTTTGTTGTAGATAAACAAAACTTCCCAGGTGAGATTCTTGGGGTATAGACCTTTACAATGTGATTTTGGTTAAAATGTGATTTATCTTGTGTTGAAAAATTTCAGTTGATATCTCTTTGAGTCTTTCCTGTTGAAAGCAGTTTTGGACGGGAAGCATATGGAAACTGGGTTCTCAGCACATGAAGAGAATGACCCTGTTGATTCTGAAAAATATCTTCAGGCAGTAAAATATCTTCAGCATATTTTTATTTATTCAAAGAAAAAGGAAAAGAAAGGCTATAGATAGATTCTCAACATGCTTTTGACAATCCTTTGATGCATACAGTGTAGCAAAAGATGCTTTGCTATTTCCAACAGCTTTCTTCGCAAGCAATATGACATGCATTATGTTCATGATTTTCTTTCTATTTCCCATTTTCTTATTTTCGTTTTAGTACAGTTCTTTAAATTTTATGCTTGAATAATATACAGGCTCGGGATGTTGAGAAAACATTGGTTGGATTTATGCGTGCTGTTCAACTAGATCCTGAAAATGGAGAGGCTTGGAATAATATTGTTTGTTTGTATGTTCTTTTCTCTTCATGTCATCTTCTAGCACTCCAAGTAGTAATAATTGTAGTCTATGTACTGAATATATCCTCTTATGTTTTGTTTTCCTTATCTAATGATACTCATGAATGGTTCACCTTGAGTTGGTATACATGTTATTGAAGTAAAGTTTGGTTTTCCTAAGATTACTTATCTGCCAAGCTGGAAGCCTTTAACAAAACTGGGCTTACTTTCTCATGTGGCTCTGAAATCTTCTTTTGTCTGCTATTAACCTATATTATACTAGATGAAATCTCTAACTTTGCTAAGAATTTTGTGCGTCGTTATTGATTAATTATTATAATTACTATATTGTTGAGATGTCCAAGAAGTACACATATTTTCAGTTGCCTTTTGCTCATCAACAATTAAATTTTCTGGTACATATTTTCAGTTCTTTTGCCTTTTGCTCATCAACAATTAAATTTTCTGGTACATATTTTCAGTTCTTTTGCCTTTTACAGTAGTGGAAACTGATTAAGAAGAGGAGGATATTTTTGTATCAACTGATTTGCCACCATCACCAATGTACACTACATCAGAGAAGTGGATTATGGATCAACAGAAAAGGAAACTCCTTAGTGAGCAAACTTGGGCTCTCAAACAGCAAAAGACAAAGCAAAGAATTACTACGTGTGCTGACAAGCTAAAGGTTTGTTACAAAATTAATGTCTTGTGCTTACTTTTGTGCTATCACTATGATGATTGTATGCTATAAAGGGCTGTCTGATAACACTATAAGTGCTGCAATTTGGAAAAGTTATTTTTTTCCCTTTAATTGAATATGTTTGATTGAAGATAGAATGGGGGATGAATTACAATTGGTGAGAGCTGATGTTTCACCAAATGCACTCAGTAAATGTTGCTTGTAAAATTTAAGCTGATGTTTTTTGCATGGCATGTGATCCACTCTTTATGAAAATGATTGTACATGATAATGTTAGCTCTTCCGAAGATATCTCTGCAAAAACTAAAGGTGTAATTGAATTAAAGAAGCTTCAACTCCCTCTCCTTGGGGTTCTTTAACAGTTCATAGAAGCATATCTTTTTTATTTATGTCTAATTTAACTATCTGACTTTGTTACATTTTTTCTTTCACCTTTGATTTCTTTTATCTTGTAACCTTTTAATTGTGGTAGTGATATGGATCGTTTGAAATCAATCAAGAAACATAGGATAGGTAGGAGATCAAAACAACTTGAAAAATTTGAGCAGAAAATGAAGGAAAAGAGACAAAAGAGATTCTGTGAGAGGCTGAAGGAGTTCTTCAGTGAGATAGAAGTTCACAAGTACGTGTTGTATTATTAATTAGATTTCCTTACACTATATGCTCTCACCTTCAACTGATCGAGTTTGATCATAAAATACATCTCTCTATTTTTATAATACTTTTTAGCCTAGTTTCTAAGACTTCTTGCTAAACTTGAAATTTAAGGAAAGAGTGGAAGATGAATTGAAAACGAGGAGAGAATACTGGAAGGGATTTAACAAGTATGTAAGGGAGTTAATGGTTCAGGTGTTGTTTGCTTCCCCAAAATTATCAGATTTCACTTGGCAAAGTGCTATTTTTAGTTAGCTTTAGCAGTGTTTCTTCTTGTTGTAAGATGCAAAATCAGATCGTGTTAAACAACTGTTAAAAGAGATTGAGAAAAATCTTCAAAAGCTTGGATCAAAGTTACAGGATGCAAAGGCCACGAGTAGATGCTTGGAGACAGAAATGGATGATAATTGACTTACTTGAAGACGAAGATAATGAGGAGCTAACAATTACTACGCTTTATAGCGAGAGTTTTTTTTTTATTGTGTAATATCTGTGGATACATATTGTAGGTGATATGACACTTGCTTTTGGTAACAAGTCTTGTAATTTTAGTGTGTATGTTGGTTATACTAGCTTTGTATACATTATTTACTTTTGAAATGATATGATAATTAGTTTCTCATTTAGTATGTATAAAATTTTTGTGCTCATTTTTGTTATTTATATTTTAATGAGATATTATAATGAAGAAATGAACATTAATGAAGGATTATTTCCCTCACTAAAATCTTTTTTAGTTAATTAGTTAGTCATCAATGAAGGATTATTTCCCTCGCTAATTTGAAGATACATTCTTAATTTATAATTAGTGAAGGAAAATTTTCTCTCGTTAAATAAATTTGTTCTTCATAATATATTATTTGTGAGGGAATAAAGTTATTCACTAATTTTAAATAGTCCTTTTTAAAATATTATTTGTGAAGGAAACCAATCATTCACTAAATAACAATATTCCATTACTAAACACAATTTGTGAAGGAAAAAGTTATTCACAATATATCCTTCACAAAAAATATTTAGTTACTACTTAGCGAAGGATACCCAATTGCGAGGAGGTCTAATGCGAGCACTCGTGTGAAGGAAATATTTCTTTGCAATAAATCACTTGTGAGTAATATAGGGCCTCTAGTGAAGGATTTGTCCTTCACTAGAGGCCATTTTTGGTTTAGTGATTCTTGGAACCGAAATTAGGGTTTCAGAACCGGTTTCTAGGGTTTCTTATAATTCGCTAGGGTTTTCTAACCGAATGTTGACGTTCTTAATATATACTTAGGGTTTGTTACAGATATCGTTTATCTGGTCAACCCTTGACCCTTAACCACATACTGTACACATATACACATAACATATTCACGTATTTCATTAATCCTGAATAATTCACCTAAATCCTTTACAGAATTTTGAAATCCTCAAAATTCCATCTCAAAAATATCAAACACATACACTAATTTTTTGTCTAGGTTCTAATTTTAAACCTTAAATAAATTAATAAAATTTTTAAAAATATTCAAAATTCTCGGGTTGTCACATTCATCCCTTCTTCTAAAAATTTCGTTCCCGAAATTTACCTTACACCTTACACCATACTGCTTACACCATTCACACATATCATCACATGCTACCCAATACACCACTCACAAGAGTAAAAGTTTTCAAATTGTGCTGAGGGGTCATATAGACCATGAACACATAGTTTTAATGGTATTCATACTGCAAAACAATACATTACTTGGTATGTTTACAATCACAAAGAAGGTAAACTACTGTTGTTAGTACTTTAGGTGATTATCATATCGCACTCTTACGTCATGCATAACGTATTAATCATGTCTAGCGAATATTTACGCTACTTGATTGGATTATTTATCCAAAAAACATAGTCTACCTCAGTCTTATCATAGGATTCCGCACCAAAACAATTTGGGTTGTGAAATTTCTTCAATGAACACTTAGAGTTTTCATAACATTAGTCTAGTTGAATTGAATAGCGTAGACTCATATCAATAATTACATTCAACCGAATTATTTAGGTGTAGCCAAACCCCGTTGGCAAATTAAAATTTTGAAAAATATTTTTGAGAATAACGTCATGATGTCGTATTGTATTAACAGTCCGTTTGAGGATGTCGTCATAGAGTGACTTTGTCATAACACATCATACAATAGTGGAACAACGACTTTAGATCAAATTCACACTAAGTATTCCTGTATTTACAACTCTATCAACTTTTATCATCTCTGCACCAGGTTACATGGTACATGAGTGATAAATAAAAGATATTTTGATATTTCAAATCATTTCCGTCTAGCTGAAATAAGTAGCATAGACTATACTTTAAACCGTTTTAAAAATGATTACGAGTCTACATATATATATATTTTCTTTTCAAAAGCACATAGTGCGTATTTAGCTTGATGTCAAAATTTCGAATTCTAGCATAGCTAGGATTGCTGGAAAACTTATGTCTCCACTAATAATCATTTTCTTAACAATCTATATGTTCCTATTATCCTCAATACTTCATTTACACACAACTATACCCAGTTCGTCAAACCACACTTATGAGTTTATTTACTTGCCACAATCATATGAGTTTAAGAACTTGTCCTAGTCAGACTTTTGGCGTCCATTCGCTGAGGGGTTCATAAACATTTCATATAACTATGAATCAAGAATGTCACATAAGTATGAGTTTTAAGAACTCGTACTTAACCTTATATTCTCTACCTATAACCTATCTATATGTTCTACATATGAGAAAGGAATCACTCTCTTAACATACATATAGAAAATAGCACGACACAAACATGTCAATGATTATCATTGTCAGAAATAAGTAGTTATTACACTAAGTACAATTTCCCGCCCACACAAGGAATCATACAACTCAGCTGCCGACATGAATCCTCAATTGAATCCCCACCTAACACCAACTCCCTTCCCAATAAAAATTTCATTAATCTGTATTCATAATCCTTTCCTGAATCTATACCAATTCATAGTACAACTGACACCCAGCAATCTTGCTGTAAACTTTTGAATCAATCGCTTGAACCTTCTCCACACTATAACCTTATCAGAGTTTTACGACCTTCTATCTCTGAAATTTTACACTTTTAGACTCTATCTGTAAGACCCCAACTTATTGAATAAAGATTAAATTTTCTCGAAATATATTTTTGAATATTATGGTGTGGATTTGATATAATGTTATAGTTGTGGGTAATATTTACAAATTTTGCAAAGTACGCAAGCTGTTATATAATATTCCATTGGTCGAGGAATATTCGTTTTAACAAGAAATATTCATACAACGGCACAATCATTGGTGGACCCCCACAACTTAATTATTGTCGGATTGAGAAAACGACAAAAATACTTTATGAAAATAACGGCGGAAGTTTTACCATATACTGTTGAACTACCCGGTAGTAAAAGTACAGTAATACGCGTGGTTGCATAGTAGCACACAGTATTGATTATTGATGCTTACGTGAGAAGTCACTCAGTTATACTCAGTTATTGCTACAGTAATTGCTACATCATCTCTCATATTATTGATTCGATTATTATCACAGTATCATCTGCATAATATGTTATTTTATTAAATCAATAATTGAGACGGCAAAGTTTTTCATATTATTAAATTGAAATATTTTCAATGTCTAGAAGTTCTGTCAAGGAGAGGTTTGGTCACCTAATTGCGCGCCAATATGGAGAAATCCTTATTGGAAAGCCCCTTCTTTCCTAGGAACGACCCGGTTGATAAATATTGTGAGTTATAATATTAATGATGAATGTCATTAAAATTGAAGTTGTGTTCGGAGTTGAATTTGGAGACGCGGACGTGATTTTGAGTCCGGAACGATGAAATTAGTAAAAATAGTCTATAAACACAAAATTTTTCAGAATTCACTATTTGGTCAAAAAGTCAACAGTTGACTTTTTCAGGAAAAGTTAAATTTCAAAATTTATATTTTTGATAAAAATGGTTTCATTGTGTTGGAATTATTTGTGTTAGTGAAAATCGACAATTATTTCGATAATAATTGATGTCTGGAGGTTATATTGACCAATCGGGTATTTCATCGGATAAATGAGCAATTGATTGCTATTATTTCACATGATTATAACTATTTGTTCACATGTGTATACTATTATTTCACATTCTTGTAACTATTAGGGGAGTTGGTGCAAGATTGATAATACTTGCATGACTAAGTTAAAAATGGAGGTATAGATGGAGGTACTATAATGTAATTCGTATTTTCACATGTCTAGAACTATTGATTCATATAATTTACTATTTAATCACATTATTTACTATTAGGGGAGGTGGTGCAAGTTTGATAATACTTCCATGGCTAAATTAAAAATAAAGGAAAAGTTGGAGGTATTGTACTATAATTTTTCGAGCCCCAAAACGTGCAATTATCGAAACTATATTTTTCTATAAAAAGAAGCTCATCTTCCTTCATTTCTCACCAATTCACAAAAGCTTTAGAGCCATTATTATAGAGAGAAATTATAGAAAGAAGAAGAGAAGTCTGCTACCTCACTATTTAAGTATCTAAATTTTCTAAAGTAGGGAGTATTATTTCTTTCTTATCCATGAAGAGAACTTCTGTTATTCCATTATTTATTATTCTGTTGGAACCGGTATACACGGGCTACCCTATACTTGGTGAAATTCTTCTGTTATTCCATTCTTTATTATTTTGCTGGAACATCCTGTCTGTGCGTTTACGCCGGACCTGGTTCCATTATTTATCATTCTGTTGGAACATCCTGCCTGTGCGTTTTACGTCGGACCTGGTTCCGTCTTTATTATTCTATTGAAATATCATGTCTGTGCGTTTTACGCCGGACCTGATTCCGTCATTATTATTTTGTTGGAATATCATGTCTGTGCATTTTACGCCGGACCTAATTCTATTATTTATTATTCTGTTGGAATAACCTGCCAGTGCGGTCTATCGCATGCCTGGTGATTTCTTTTGTTATTCCATTATTTATTATACTCAGTTGGTTAAAGTTTTGACATCTATACTCCATGAAATTAATGGAATATCCTTGATATTTGCGCTTCATCCAGTATCTTTTCATTGAAATATTCTTCTGAGCATTCTTGAATTTTACTCTACAAAGCAGTATCATGTTGACAATTTGGACGTTATTAGTTCCTGGATAAAATAATTCTTGAACTTGTTTTATTGAATTCTTATATCATTGTCATCATCCTCATGTTTATATTTTGTTGAAAGTCATCTGTGGCCTATAATGCATAGATGGACTTTGTATGATTATGACCAGGGATTATTCGGTGTAATCATGACCGTAATGTTACAAATGATGTGGTAGAAGTCCTCATTGGCCCGTTGTGCATTGATGGACAGTTGTTGGCATGTTCATGACCATTATTGAATACACAAATATTCTTGGCCTGTAGTGCATGGATAACTGTGGTCGTGATACAAAAGAATATCCTTGGCCGTAGTGCAGGGGTGATTCGATGATGTGGATTATTTATTAAGCTGAGTCCCAGCGATAAAAGTGATGAAAAACCTTTTAAATCATAAAAGATAGTAGATTTTATTCTCTACTTGACTCTTTTAATGGATTGCTTGTTCTTCTGCAGTTAAACTTGATGGTTGTTATATTGTATCAGTTTAACACTGTTGAAGGCTAACGATAATATATTCTGCATTATCTTAGTCATAATATTTCCTACTGGGCTAGTTGAGCTCACCCTTTTACTTTTGTTGTTCTCTTCAGGAAATGAGAACGTAGCAGGGACTAGTCGGGGAACGGAGTGATGGACCAGATGATAGCATTAGTAGTCCTCACTATTCAGTGAAATAGTGAAAACTAAATGTAATAATATTGAATTTGAGTTTGTATATTGTCTAGACGACAATATTTGTATTAAAACTCATAGCTTATGGTTTGGTCGTACTTTAAACGACAGTTGTATAATTAAGTTGTATTTGTATTCTGTACCATGTATTTGACGACTCAGAATAGGTGATGTATACCTATTTTGGGAGCGCCACAGTTGGTATCAAAGCTTAGGGATATGATCCCTGGCTAAGATGTGAGACTAGAACTAGGAGGGGAGACAAGGGGAATTCCTTCGCTACTATGACCTACCTAAGTTTAATTGGTATTTAATTGGTCAGTCAGAGTGTAGGGATAATATGTTTCATGTCAATTAATCCTTGTTTTGTGGCAGTATTTGAAAATGGAATCCGAGAATGTTGAGAACATCAATGGAGCACAGGAGAACGTTGAGTCTCCACAGATCAATAACCAGGACAATGTGCATCAGGAAGGAGACAATCCTCATGCAAACAACAACACTGACCAAATGATGAACGATGGAATGTTTCGAGGCTTCATGCAAATCATGTAACATCAGGCGAGAGCGGCTCCTGTCCAAAATACAGGTGGAAACACTGGCAACTCTCGGACGGTCACCGCCAAACAGTTCAAGGAGCTCGGACCACCGGAGTTTATTGGAGAGCCAAAACCACTTAAGGCGGAAACATAGATAAAGTAGATAACCAAGATATTTGATTTCTTGGGATGCTCCGAGGAACAAAAGGTTCCCTTCGCCACCTTTATGTTACGTGAAGAGGCAGAATACTGGTGAGAATCTGTAAAACGTACCAAGCCTGACGCACTCAAGATGTCTTGGGAGAAGTTCCAAGAGCTGTTCAATGAAAAGTACTTTTCCAAAAGTATTTATCACATGAAGGAGGTGGAGTTTATCAAGTTAAAACAAAACAAAATGAATGTGTCGTAATACGAGGCCAAATTTGCGGAGTTATCCCGGTTTGCATCCCATTTGGTTGATAATGAGGAGCGAATGACCCAGATTTTTTAAGAGGTTCGAAACCGGAGATACGACAATATCTTATTTCTCATAAATTGTGTTTGTACTCAGATGTTGTTAATAGGGCTCAGTTATTGGAGCGCAATAACGAGTCAACGTAACCAAGGGAAAGCATCCGGTAGCATGAAAATACCAGTGGTAACAGTCATCGAAGTTGTGACAACAAACGTGGAGGGAATCAACATGCCAGAAATGGTAACCACTTCGATGGTAATCATAGACAAGACAATAAAAATGGACATTTCAAGAAAAGGAGATTCAACAATGATGGAAGGACGTCAGCACCAGCACCTGTTGTTAAGGAAAGAGAACGACCACCTATCATATGCTTCAAATGCTGAGGGGAGGGACACATCAGTCCAAACTGCTCGATGCCATCCAAAGCATGTTATAATTGTGGAATAGAAGGTCACTTAACTCGATTTTATCATTCACTGAAGATAAATTCAGCTAGGATGGAGAAACCAAAGGTCGTCCCAGAAAAGTAAAAGCCTATAGCGCAAGGGAGAGCGTTTGTTGTGACCTCCCAGAAAGCAAGGAACCCGAACGAGGTTATCACGGGTAAGCTTATCATAAACTCTAATGAAGTCTATACCTTATTTGATACCGGTTCTACCCATTCTTTTATTTCTTTTACTTGCGCTCAATGATTAAATTTGACTCCGGAGAAATTAGACTTTGACTTATCTGTTGAAACTCCATTAGGAGAAACCTTCATTACATCCACTGTTTATAAGTCTTGTTTGATTCAAATCGATAACCGCACGTTACTTGTTGATCTTATCTCCTTAAAAATACTTGCATTTGACTTGATTCTAGGGATTGATCGGTTAACTACTTATTATGCTAAAATTAATTGTTTTCGTAAGGTTGTTAGCTTTCATATTCCTAATAAAACTATTATGCGAATTCAAGCGACCAAACCATTAAAATCAATCACGGTTATCTCAAGCAATAAAGCTATTCGTTTATTGAAAAACGGATGTCAAGCTTTCTTAGCTCATGTCACGGATTTAAACAAAAATACGTCAGATTTGAAGGATATTTATATTGTTAATAAATTTCCTAACGTATTCCCTGAAGAACTTCCTGGCCTACCCCCAGAGCGTGAAGTTGAATTTTGTATCGACCTTGAACCCGGTACAAAACCCTATTTCCAAAGCCCCATATCAAATGGCTCCTATTGAGATTCAGGAGTTAAAGACCCAACTACAGGAATTGTTAGACATTGGTTTCATTCATCCTAGTACGTCTCCTTGGGGTGCTCCTGTTATATTCCTGAAGAAGAAAGATGAGAGTATGCTACTTTGTATTGATTATCGAGAGTTGAATCATGTCACTATCAAAAATAGGTACCCATTTTCACGTAATGATGACCTGTTTGATCAGTTACAAGAGCACAACCTTTTTCAAAGATCGATCTTCGTTCTGGATATTCCAAAGATTGCCTTCAGAACTCGGTACGGGCATTATGAATTCTTAGTCATGTCTTTTGGATTGACTAATGCTCCTGCAACCTTCATGGATATGATGAACCGAGTATTCATGGAATATTTGGATCATTTTGTGGTCGTCTTTATTGATGACATCCTCATATATTCCAAAAGGCGTGAAGATCATGAGCAACACTTGAGGCTGATACTCCAAAAGCTTCGTGAAAATAAGCTATATGCCAAGTTGAAGAAATGCGAGTTCTAGCTTGAGAAAGTTGCATTTCTTGGGCACGTGATATCAGGTTATGGAATATCTGTTGACCCAGTAAAGATTAAAGTTATTCAAAGCTGGGAGTAACCTAAATCAGTGACCGAAGTACGTAGCTTTCTCGGATTAGCTTGTTATTATCGGAGATTCGTAGAAGGATTTTCTCGAATCGCTACTCTATTAACTCAGCTGACTCGAAAAGATACAAAGTCCGGTTGGTGTGAGGAATGTGAGAAGAGTTTTCAAAAACTCAAGAGGAGACTCATTTCAGCACCTGTTCTGACAATACCATCTGGCTCGGAGGGATTTGTCATCTACAGTGATGTTTCAGGCAAAGGGTTAGGATGTGTTCTCATGCAACATGGGAAAGTCATAGCCTACGCCTCACGACAACTCAAAGAATATGAGAGGAATTACCCTACTCATGATGCAGCTGTCGTTTTTGCGCTTAAGATTTGGAGGCATTACCTGTATGGAGAGAAGGTGGAGATCTACGCGGATCATAAAAGCCTCAAATATTTCTTCACCCAAAAGGAACTCAACATGCGACAATGACGTTGGCTTGAACTATTGAAAGATTATGATTATAAAATCCAATACCATCCTGGAAAAGCGAATGTGGTAGCTGACACACAGAGTAGAAGATCGTATGCAGGTACTAGTGCAATATTGTCAACGCAAAGGCCCATTTTGTATGACTTGCAAAGGATGGAGTTAGAGATAAAGACTCCAAGGACCCACATGATGATTGCAAACATACGAGTAGAACCGACTTTAATCGATAAAGTTAAAGCTGCTCAAGCTACAGACCTGGAGCTAATGCGTATGAAGACAAAAGTGCAAGAAGGTGCTATGCCGGAAGCAAGAATCGATGAGGAAGGAATACTTTGAGTCAACTCCAGACTTTGTGTTCCTAACAACCCTGATTTCAAGTATAAAATCATGATGGAGGTGCACAACACATCGTTTGCAATCCATCCTGAGAGTACCAAAATGTATCGTGATCTTCGACATATTTTTTGGTGGAGCAATATGAAGAGAGAGATAGCAGAGTTTATCTCAAGGTGTTTAACTTGTCAACGAGTTAAGGCGGAGCATCAAGTACCAAAAGGTCCATTGCAACCACTTGAAATTATAGAATAGAAGTGGGAACATATTACTATGGATTTCGTTACGGGTCTTCCCAAGGTTTCTCAAGGCATAGATACAATTTGGGTCATTGTTGATAGATTGACCAAGTCTGATAATTTCCTACCTATACGAGAAACTTATACACTTGAACGTCTTGCTCGTATGTACATAAACGAGATTGTTAGACTACATGGTATGCCAGTATCCATAGATTCTGATTGAGACCCAAGATTTACTTCAAGATTTTGGGTTAGTTTGCAAAAAGCTATGGGCACGGATTTATGATTTAGCTCGGCATATCATCCTCAGACGGGCGGGCAGTCGGAGAGGACCATTCAAACTCTTAAAGATCTATTAAGACTCTGTGTCCTTGACTTCAAGGGAAGTTGGGACAAGTTCTTACCATTGGTGGAGTTTTCCTACACCAACAGTTATCAAGCAAGTATTGACATTGCTCCATTTGAGGCGTTATATGGAAGAAAGTGTCATTCTCCAGTATGCTGGGATGAGGTGGGTGAAGCAACGTTGTTGGAACCGGAGTTGGTATGTATGACTATGGAAAAGATTCAAACGATCCGACAACGTATAAAAACCTCACAAGATCGACAAAAGAGTTATGCTGATCTTCATCGAAAGGATATGGAATTCGATATTGGAGATCATGTGTTGTTACGTGTTGCTCCATGGAAGGGAGTTACAAGATTTGGAAAGAGAGGAAAGCTCAACCCTCGATTCATTGGCCCATTTTTAATTCTCGACCGAGTAGGAACTGTAGCCTATAGACTTGCGTTACCGCCAAGTATGTCTCGTGTTCATAACGTTTTTCACATATCTATGTTACGTAAATATGTGAAAGACCCGAACCACATTATTGAATTAGAAGCAGACGAGATAGAGGAAGATTTAACGTATGAAGAAGTTCCTGTTAAAATCTTGGATAAGAAAGAACATATTCTACACTCCAAGGTTATACCTCAAGTCAAAGTTTTGTGGAGAAACCACGATGTTGAGGAAATTACTTGGGAGTTAGAATCCGAAATGAAATCAAGGTATCCTCACCTCTTCGACATACCAGGTACGTACCCTAATTTCGAGGACAAAATTTCATAAGAAGGGGAGGTTGTAAGACCCCAACTTTTTGAATAAAGATTAAATTTTCTTGAAATATATTTTTGAATATTATGGTGTGGATTTGATATAATGTTATAGTTGTGGGAAATATTTACAAATTTTGCAAAGTACGCAAGTTGTTATATAATATTCGATTGGTCGTGGAATATTCGTTTTAACAGGGAATATTCATACAACGGCACAATCATTGGTGGACCCCCACAACGGAATTATTGTTGGATTGAGAAAACAATAACAATATTTTATGAAAATAACAGCGGAAGTTTTACCGTTAACTGTTGAACTACCCGGTAGTAAAAGTACAGTAATATTGGTTGCATAGTAGCACACGATATTGATTATTGATGCTTACGTGAGAAGTCACTCAGTTGTACTTAATTATTGATACAATAATTGCTCCATCATATCTCTCATATTATTGATTCGATTATTGTCACAGTATCATCTGCATAATATGTTATTTTATTAAATCAATAATTGAGACGACAAAGTTATTCATATTATTAAATTAAAATATTTACAATGTCTTAAAGTTCTGTCAATGAGAGGATTTGGTCACCTAATTGCGTGCCAATAGGGAGAAATCCTTACTGGAAAGCCCCCTCTTTCCTCTGAATGACCTGGTTGATAAATATTGTCAGTTATAATATTAATGATGAATGTTATTAAAATTGAAGTTGTGTTCGGAGTTGAATTTATATTTTTGATAAAAATGGTTTCATTGTATTGGAATTATTTGTGTTAGTGAAAATCGACAATTATTTCGATAATAATTGATGTCTGGAGGTTATATTGACCAATCGGTTATTTAACCAGATAAATGAGCAATTGATTGCTATTATTTCACATGATTATAACTATTTGTTCACATATGTATACTATTATTTCACATTCTTATTACTATTAGGGGAGTTGGTGCAAGATTGATAATACTTGCATGACTAAGTTAAAAATGGAGGTATAGATAGAGGTACTATACTGTAATTCGTATTTTCATATGTCTAGAACTATTGATTCACATAATTTACTATTTAATCACATTATTTACTATTAGGGGAGGTGGTGCAAGTTTGATAATACTTCCATGACTAAATTAAAAATAAAGGAAAAGTTGGAGGTATTGTACTATAATTTTTCGAGACCCAAAACGTGCAATTATCGAAACTATATTTTTCTATAAATAAAAGCTCATTCTTCCATCATTTCTCACCAATTCACAAAAGCTTTAGAGCGATTATTATAAGGAGAAATTATAGAAAGAAAAAGAGAAGTCTATTACCTCACTATTCCAGTATCCAGTTTTTCTAAGGTAGGGAGTATTATTTCTTTCTTATCCATGAAGAGAACTTCTGTTATTCCATTCTTTATTATTTTGTTGGAATAACCGGTATACGCGGGCTACCCTATACTTGGTGAAATTCTTCTGTTATTCCATTCTTTATTATTCTGCTGGAACATCCTGTCCGTGCGTTTACGTCAGACCTAGTTCCATTATTTATCATTCTGTTGGAATATCCTGTCTGTGCGTTTTAAGCCGGACCTGTTTCCGTCTTTATTATTCTGTTGGAATATCATGTCTGTGCGTTTTACGCCGGACCTGATTCCGTCTTTATTATTCTGTTGGAATATCCTGTCTGTGCGTTTTACGCCGGACCTGATTCTGTTATTTATTATTCTATTGGAATAACCTGCTTGTGCGGTCTATCGCATGCCTGGTGATATCTTTTGTTATTCCATTCTTTATTATACTCAGTTAGTTAAAGTTTTTACTTCTATACTCCATGAAATTAGTGGAATATCCTTGATATTTGCGCTTCATCCAGTATCTTTTCATTGAAATATTCTTCTGAGCATTCTTGAATTTTACTCTACAAAGCAGTATCATGTTGACAATTTGGACGTTATTAGTTCCTGGATAAAATAATTCTTGAACTTGTTTTATTGAATTCTTATATCATTGTCATCATCCTCATGTTTATATTTTGTTGAAAGTCATCTGTGACCTATAGTGCATAGATGGACTTGGTATGATTATGACCAGGGATTATTCGATGTAATCATGACCGTAATGTTATAAATGATGTGGTAAAAGTCCTCATTGGCCTGTAGTGCATTGATGGACAGTTGTTGGCATGATCATGACCATTATTGAATACACAAATATTCTTGGCCCGTAGTGCATGGATAATTGTGGTTGTGATACTAAAGAATATCCTTGGCCGTAGTGCAGGGGTGATTCGATGATGTGGATTATTTATTAAGCTGAGTCCCAGCGATAAAAGTGATGAAAAACCTTTTAAATCATAAAAGATAGTAGATTTTATTCTCTACTTGACTCTTTTAATGGATTGCTTGTTCTGCTACAGTTAAACTTGATGGTTGTTATATTGTATCAGTTTAACACTGTTGAAGGCTAACGATAATATATTCTGCATTATCTTAGTCACAATATTTTCTACTGAGCTAGTTGAGCTCACCCTTTTACTTTTGTTGTTCTCTTCAGGAACTGAGAACGTAAAATGGACTAGTCGGGGAACGGAGTGACGGACCAGATGATAGCATTAGTAGTCCTCACTATTCAGTGAAATAGTGGAAAATAAATATAATAATATTGAATTTGAGTTTGTATATTGTGTAGACGACAATATTTGTATTAAAACTCACAGCTTATGTTTTGTCGTACTTTAAACGACAGTTGTATAATTAAGTTGTATTTGTATTATGTACCATGTATTTGACGACTCAGAATAGGTGATGTATACCTATTTTGGGGGCGTCACAATTGGTATCAAAGCTTAGGGATATGATCACTGGCTAACATGTGAGACTAGAACTAGGAGGGGAGAGACGGGGAATTCCTTCGCTACTATGACCTACCTAAGTTTATTTGGTATTTAATTGATCAGTCAGAGTGTAGGGATAATATGTTTCATGTCAATTAACCCTTGTTTTGTGGCAGTATTTGAAAATGGCATCCGAGAATGTTGAGAAAATCAATGGAGCACAGGAGACCGTTGAGTCTTCATAGATCAATAACCAAGATAATGTGCATCAGGAAGGCGACAATCCTCATGCAAACAACAACACTGACCAAATGATGAACGATGGAATGTTCCGAGGCTTCATGCAAAACATGCAACATAAGGCGAGAGCGGCTCCTGTCTAAAATACAGGTGGAAACACTGGCAACTCTCGGACGGTCACCACCAAACAGTTCAAGGAGCTGGGACCACCGGAGTTTATTGGAGAGCCAAAACCACTTAAGGCAGAAGCATGGATAAAGCAGATAGCCAAGATATTTGATGTCTTGGGATGCTCCGAGGGACAAAAGGTTCCCTTCGCCACCTTTATGTTGAGTGAAGAGGTAGATTACTGGTGGGAATCTGTAAAACGTACCCAGCCTGACGCACTCAAGATGTCTTGGGAGAAGTTCCAAGAGCTGTTCAACGACAAGTACTTTCCTGAAAGTATTCGTCACATGAAGGAGGTGGAATTTATCAAGTTGGAACAAAACAATATGACCGTGTCGCAATACGAGACTAAATTTTTGGAGTTATCCCGGTTTGCATCCCATTTGGTTGATAATGAGGAGCGAATTACTCGGATTTTTTAAGAGGTTTGAAACCAGAGATAACACAATAACTTATTTCTCATAAACTGTGTTTGTACTCAGATGTTGTAAATAGGGCTCAGTAATTGGAGCGCGGTAACGAGTCAACGTAACCAAGGGAAAGCATCCGGCAAGCATTAAGATACCAGTGGTAACAGTCATCGAAGCTGTGACAACAAACGTGGAGGGAATCAACATGCCAGAAATGGTAACCACTTCGGTGGTAATCATAGCCAAGATAATAAAAATGAATATTTCAAGAAAAGGAGATTCAACAATGATGGAAGTGTGACAACCCGAGAAATTAGAATTTATTAAAATCTTAAATGATTGATTTAAGGTCAAATAATAGACCTAGATAGAAGATAAGTGTATGCGTTTGATGTTATTGGGATTGAATTTTTGATGATTTCAAAATTCGGTGAAGGAAATAGGTGAATTATTCATGATTAAGGATTTATGAGAATATGTTTTGTGTTTATCATTGTGTATGTGTTCAGAATGTGGTTAAGGGTCAAGGGTTGACCAGATTAATTATATATGTGTCAAACCCTAAGTATATATTAAGAACGTCAACATTATATTAGAAAACCCTAGTAATGGATAAGAAATCGTAGAAATCGGTTCTGAATCCCTAGTTTCAGTTTCGGGAATCCGAAACCCTAAATTCATGATATGAATATGGTGATTAAGTCAGAAAACCCTAACAATATGTTCAAAAACCCTAATTTCAGTTTCGAGAATTTAAACCCTAATTTGGGAATCCTAATACGAAGTATTAAACCCTAAGGGTTAAAAAGTTGTGTGTAAGGAATATGAACATTATGTGATGGTTTATATTTTTTATTATATAAACAAAAAAAAGAAACTAGTGTAACCCTAATTATATATTAGGAATGAAGGATTTAATAACTTAAGGGTTATGGAAAAAGAGAATTTGTGGTATTTAGAATACTTACTAATTCTAGGAGATTTGTTTTATATATCTCAAATGATTAATTTTATAACCTAATTATAGCAAGTCTAATTGGGGTTAAGGAAATGAATGGGCTTGTGAGTAAGTATTTATGAAATTGAAACCCTAAGTAAATGATTTGGGTTGGATGAGAATTTAAGGTATTGGACTATGTATATTTTATAGCTCAAGTGTTGGCAAATGAAATTAGTTTGAGGCCCAAGCAATACATTAATTGAGTGGCTCAAATATTTTTATTGATAAGCCCAATTGAAGGAAGGGCATGATGGACATTTGGTTATATTAATAGTGTTGGAATATGATTGATTTACATGGCCCAAAGAATTAAATTTTTATGACCAATGGGTTAACTTTATAAGCCCAAAATATTAAAGGAATGACCCAACTTTTGGCCCAAGTGGGAGAGGACTTTTTGGACGTTTGTTAAATCAAATAAGCATTTAGTAAATAAGCCAAACTTGGAGCAAACTATGGCCAAGTGGCCGGCCATGATAGAGAGGAGAGAAGGCGAGATGAATGTGATTTATTTACTTTAGTAGTTGAACAACTCTTACCAACTCTCCACATGTGTCTTCATTTTATTTGGCCAACACTTTGGCATTTATTCCAAGTAAAAGCTTGGTGGTTTAAGGGAGAAAGAGCAAGAATTAGTGGGATCTAGTAATGCTACATGGTCAGTTATAGAGAGCAAGGAAATAAGGGGAGATGAATGTATTAATTGTTCACTTTAGTTGGTGAACAACTCCTCACATGTGTTATTTATTTATTTGCCCACATCTTTGTTTATTCTTTCAAGCAATGCTTAGGTAATGATTGCTAAAGAAAGAAAAAGAGAATGAGTGGAGAATTAAGGCACATGGCCGGATCATGCATGGGAAAAAAAGAGAGGGTGAGTGGGGGGAATGAATGATATAGATATACAATTATATCTATACAATTTTTACTAAACCACAAAATCCATTTCTCTCTCATCCTATTACTTCTTTTTAGCTAGCAAATAAACTAAAAAGGGAGGGAGTGAGAGAAGGGAAGCTTCGGCAGCTCCAAGATGAGAAGAAGAGGAGTTTTTGATCTTCATACACCAAAGATTCATCCATGGAAGAAGCTATGAAGAAGAAGAAGGAGAGCAAGTAAGAAAAGGTATAAACCTTTTTGTTTAGTTAATTTTTGATGGTTGTAAATCAAAACTTGAATCCATAGTTCTCAACTCAAAAACCATGTATATAAATGTTAATAAGGGTTTATTGTTTGGATCTACCCTTAATGGGTGTTAATTTGGTGGAAATCAAAAGGAATTGAAGAATGGAAATTTTCTGGAAAAGTTAAACTTTTAAAAAGTGTTTTGATATGGTGTTTTAGATCAAGTGTTGAACTTATGATTTTGAACCATATGAGAGAAGATCTACTTGATATATGATATTTTATGGATAGATCTTGCCATTTTTAGGGTTGATAAGCTTGAACAAAGAAGAAGAACCAAAACAATTTTTTTGTTTTAAATGAATTAGTGGACGGCTGCCCTAAACAGAAACTTTCGGATTTTTTAGGGTACTCTAAAAATTCTGGACTTGTGATATGTTATAGTACACTCAATAAGCTTTCCATAGACTCCGAAGCGGATTAAATCCGACATCGGAGGAGAGAGTTATGAGATTTCTACCAGACTACTCAAAGATAAGAAAAACTGTTAGAACGACAGTTTTTACCAGCCACTTCCGGGCTAATTTCCGGGATCTTAACTTGTCCAAATATGGATTGTGATAGACGAAAATTGTAGTTCGGAAAGATATGAACCCAACAAAATTGACGGATCATTAATCGGAGTTATAGATTTCATTTTATTTAAGTTTTGGTGAAGGACTCCAAAACTGCCAAATGACAAAAAGTTGCTGCCCAAAGTTTCCGGGGGCTGTTTCGGACATTTATTTAATGAGAAAAATTCAAGGCTTTTTGGAAATGAAAATATATGGTATTATGTAGCTCGTGTCCAAAAATGAATTGATTCCGAGTTAAAACGACCAAGTTATGACTGTTCTAATTTTTGTGTATGAAATATATGTATATGTGTTTGACCAAAGGATAGAAAAATAATAAGTTAATTTGGAATTTTCGTGAAGAAGAATAGTGAATTTGGTTGCTAGATTTAGAATCCAGGTTGCTGGATTAGTAATTAACTTACTAAGTATTAGAGAATAACTTATGAAATGAATAAGGCGAGTGTTAAATCATATAAATGTGATTCTAAGTAATTGTTAAGTGCTTAGGCAGAGTTTGTTTGAACTTAAACTCGATATTTGTCGGACTAGACCGTCGGGATGATAAAATTGTGTCGGTATCAACTCAAACTTAATATTCTAATTTGATGCTAAGTCTTATGTGTATTATAGACTGATAGGATTATGTGCTATGTGTTTAGGTTATTCCGTGGATATAAATATAACAGTATTATACTGTGTTGATATTATTCTATTATTGGAGATCCATATTACTAATATTAGGTCTTCGGGTAAAGCGTTATAAATTGTGTTGCGGTAATCAACGGTTCAGGCAAGTTTCTTTTACTTAACTCTAATAAGAGTAGTTTCTTCAAGCTTATGGTTAATCATTGCTGATTGCCATGAAATTTTTACTCTGTACATCTTACATGTATAAGTCAGGTATGAAAGGCTGATCACCTTCATTACCAGTTGGTTCAGAAATGTTTGTTCATGTTTAAAACTTGTTCAGTCAAAAATTTGTTCGTGCTAGTTCTCAATTATATTGATGAATTATAGCAAGCTCATTATTCATACTCTTCAATCATGATATATCGTTATATTATTGTATATAAACTTGCTGGGCAACTTTCATGCTCACCCTTGCTATATCATGATAAAACATTGCAGATAATGCGAATGCGTTCGGATACAGAAAAAGGTTAATGCCAAGTTCAGCTTGGGATAATATGTGCGGCTATTTGTAATAGTATAGTTTGATAAATGTGTTATACATTAGAAAGTTTATGATTTGTGTATAAGTTAAGGTTACTCGACCTTGGGGATAAGTGTGCAAAGTTTAATGTATAAATAATTTATGTTTATATCTTCCGCAAACAGTTATAGAAGTAGTATACCGGATCCGCGGTGATTTGGGGCCCGGATTCGGGGCTATCACAGTTGGTATCAAAGCTGTTGGTTATGAAGCTTAGGTAGGAATACCTGAGACCAATAACCGCAGTGATTAGGATAAGATCTAACTAACATAGAGTTAGTTGGTCGGTAAGATTCCAAGATGAATCTCGGCGAGTGTAAAGACACAGAGTTCCCTAACTCTGATAATAAAGTTGAACAGTAATGGTGAATAGATCGAGTCTAAAGGACTGAAAATGAAGGGATAGAAGATCGTAAAACAAAACGATCAAGGCATAAAAATAAATTGTAATATATACGATAAGATCACCCCGTGATCTAATAAGGTTATGATATGGGAAAAGAATCAATCTTATGATTGAAAAGTTTACAGCAAGATGCTGTGTATCAGTTGTACTATGAAATTGTACTATGAAAACTCATGAAAGAGTTATGGATTATGAATACGGATTAAATGAAATTCGTATTGAGAAGGGGGTTAAGATTAGGTTGGGATTTCAATTGAGGACTCATGTCGGCAGCTGAGTTGTATGATTCCTTGTATGGGCGGGGAATTTGTACTTGGTTTTAGAATCACTTAGCTTCTTGGTCGATGTAGTGGTTAGGTTGATCAATTCTTTGTATGGGCGGGGAATTGTCCGCTTAGCTTTCTATATTGATTAGTTGCCGAGTTTGGTTTGACAACCACTTAGTTTCTGGCACTGATAATCATTGAAATGTTGTGTCGCGCTATTTGCTATATGCGTGTTAAGAGGGTGATTCCTTTCTCATGTGTATAACAAATAGATAGGTCACAAGTAGAGAATATAGGTTTAAGTAGGAGTTCTTAAAACTCATACTTATGTGACATTCTTGACGCATAGTTATATGAAATGTTTATGAACCCCTCAGCGAATGGACGCCAAAGGTCTGTCTAGGAAAGTTCTTAAACTCATATGATTCTGGTCAGGTTATGAACTCATAAGTGTGGTTTTATGAACTGGGTATAATTGTGTGTGAATGGAGTGTTAAGGATTATAGGAACTGATAGATTGTTAAGCATATGATCATTAGTGGAGAATTAGGTTTTCCTAAACCCCTATCTATGCTAAACTTTGAAATTTTGACATCAAGCTAAATACGCACTATGTGCCTTTTAAAAAAAATTATTTTTATTTATCACTTATGTACCATGTAACCTGGTGCAGAGATGATAAAAATGATGGAGTTATCAATGCAGAATTACTTGGTGCTGTATGTGATCTAAGGATCGTCAGCCCACTACAGTATGATGTAGTATAACAAAGTCACAAAATGACGAAATCCTCAACGGACTGTTAAATACAGTGCGGCATCATGACGTCATTCTAAAAAAATGTTTTCAAAAACTCCAAGTGTTCATTGAAAGAAATTTCCTGAACCAAATTGTTTTGTTGCGGAATCAAATAAGACTGAGGTAAGAAATTTTTTGCGCCTAAGGTGGATAAGAGGAATAAATTGTTCCGACCAGCAGTACTTGGCCAGTACAGGGCATAATGGGCTAATCACCCTTTTTGTCCGTAAGTTATGACGGTTTGCGGATGAATTTCCATAAAACCTTTGCGAAAATGACAAACAAACAGTCTATACGATTCCTCAGCACAGTTTTAAAATTTTTACCCTTGTGAGTGGTGTATTGGGTAATATGTGATGATATGTCTGAATGATGTAAGCTGTATGGTGTAAGGTGTAAGGTGAATTTTGAGGACGAAATTCTTATAAGGAGGGGTGAATGTGACAACCCGAGAAATTAGATAATTTATTAAAATCTTAAATGATTGATTTAAGGTCAAATAATAGACCTAGACAGAAGATAAGTGTATGCGTTTGATGTTATTGGGATTGAATTTTTGAGGATTTCAAAATTCGGTGAAGGAAATAGGTGAATTATTCAGGATTAAGGATTTATGAGAATATGTTTTGTGTTTATGGTTGTGTATGTGTTCAGAATGTGGTTAAGGGTCAAGGAATGACCAGATTAATTATATATGTGTCAAACCCTAAGTATATATTAAGAACGTCAACGTTTTGTTAGAAAACCCTAGTAATGGATAAGAAATCGTAGAAATCGGTTCTGAATCCCTAGTTTCAGTTCTAGGAATCCGAAACCCTAAATTCATGATATGAATATGGTGATTAAGTTAGAAAACCCTAACGATATGTTCAGAAACCCTAATTTCAGTTCAGAGAATTTAAACCCTAATTTGGGAATCCTAATGCGAAGTATTAAACCCTAAGGGTTAAAAAGTTGTGTGTAAGGAATATGAACATTATGTGATGGTTTATATTTGTTTATTATATAAACAAACAAAAGAAACTAGTGTAACTCTAATTATATATTAGGAATGAAGGATTTAATAACTTAAGGGTTATGGAAAAAGAGAATTTGTGGTATTTAGAATACTTACTAATTCTAGGAGATTTGTTTTATATATCTCAAATGATTAATTTTATAACCTAATTATAGCAAGTCTAATTGGGGTTAAGTAAATGAATGGGCTTGTGAGTAAGGATTTATGAAATTGAAACCCTAAGTAAATGATTTGGGTTGGATGAGAATTTAAGGTGTTGGACTATGTATATTTTATAGCTCAAGTGTTGGCAAATGAAATTAGTTAGAGGCCCAAGCAATACATTAATTGAGTGGCTCAAATATTTTTATTGATAAGCCCAATTGAAGGAAGGGCATGATGGACATTTGGTTATATTAATAGTGTTGGAATATGATTGATTTACATGGCCCAAAGAATTAAATTTTTATGACCAATGGGTTAACTTTGTAATCCCAAAACATTAAAGGAATGACCCAACTTTTGGCCCAAGTGGGAGAGGACTTTTTAGACCTTTGTTAAATCAAATAAGCATTTAGTAAATAAGCCAAACTTGGAGCAAACTATGGCCAAGTGGCCGGCCATGATAGACAGGAGAGAAGGGGAGATGAATGTGATTTATTTACTTTAGTAGTTGAACAACTCTTACCAACTCTCCACTTGTGTCTTCATTTTATTTGGCCAACACTTTGGCATTTATTCCAAGTAAAAGCTTGGTGGTTTAAGGGAGAAAGAGCAAGAATTAGTGGGATCTAGTAATGCTACATGGCCGGTTATAGAGAGCAAGGAAATAAGGGGAGATGAATGTATTAATTGTTCACTTTAGTTGGTGAACAACTCCTCACATGTGTTATTTATTTATTTGCCCACATCTTTGTTTATTCTTGCAAGCAAAGCTTAGGTAATGATTGCTAAGGAAAGAAAAAGAGAATGAGTGGAGAATTAAGGCACATGGCCGGATCATGCATGGGAGAAAAAGAGAGGGTGAGTGGGGGGAATGAATGATAGATATACAATTATATCTATACAATTTTTACTAAACCACAAAATCCATTTCTCTCTCATCCTATTACTTCTTTTTAGCTAGCAAATAAACTAAAAAGGGAGAGAGTGAGAGAAGGGAGCCTTCGGCAGCTCCAAGATGAGAAGAAGAGGAGTTTTTGATCTTCATACACCAAAGATTCATACATGGAAGAAGCTATGAAGAAGAAGAAGGAGAGCAAGTAAGAAAATGTATAAACCTTTTTGTTTAGTTAATTTTTGATGGTTGTAAATCAAAACTTGAATCCATAGTTCTCAACTCAAAAACCATGTATATACATGTTAATAAGGGTTTATTGTTTGGATCTACCCATAATGGGTGTTAATTTGGTGGAAATCAAAAAGAATTGAAGAATGGAAATTCTTTGGAAAAGTTAAACTTTTAAAAAGTGTTTTGATATGGTGTTTTAGATCAAGTGTTGAACTTATGATTTTGAACCATATGAGGGAAGATCTACTTTATATATGATATTTTATGGATAGATCTTGCCATTTTTAGGGTTGATAAGCTTGAACAAAGAAGAAGAACCAAAACAGTTTTTTTGTTTTAAATGAATTAGTGGACTGTTGCCCTAAACAGAAAATTTCGGATTTGTTAGGGTACTCTAAAAATTCTGGACTTGTGATATGTTATAGTACAATCAATAAGATTTCCATAGACTCTGAAACGGATTAAATCCGACATCGGAGGAGAGAGTTATGGGATTTCTACCAAACTACTCAAAGATAAGAAAAACTGTTAGAATGACAGTTTTTACCAGCCACTTCCGGGCTAATTTCCGGGATCTTAACATGTCCAAATATGGATTGTGATAGATGAAAACTGTATTTCGGAAAGATACGAACCCAACAAAATTGACGGATCATTAATCGGAGTTATAGATTTCATTTTATTTAAGTTTTAGGTGAAGGACTCCAAAACTGCCAAATGACAAAAAGTTGCTGCCCAAAACTTTCCGGGGGCTGTTTTGGACATTTATTTAATGAGAAAAATTCAAGGCTTTTTGGAAATGAAAATATATGGTATTATGTAGCTCGTGTCCAAAAATGAACTGATTCCGAGTTAAAACGACCAAGTTATGACTGTTCTAATTTTTGTGATTTTCCGACGGAAATCGCTATAAACGGAGTTTTACAACTCCGATTGCCACGAAATTTAAAATGGAGCATCAAATTAACATATATAAGATTATGCCAAGAGATGGGAATGTTTGGAGTTAAGCACGAGGTAGCTAATTTCTTAAGCTACGCACTAGAATTAATTTTTGAAAAATATCAAAGGAAGTTGGAAATTATGGAAAAATAATTTTTGTGTATGAAATATATGTATATGTGTTTGACCAAAGGATAGAAAAATAATAAGTTGATTTGGAATTTTTGTGAAGAAGAATAGTGAATTTGGTTGCTAGATTTAGAATTCAGGTTGCTGGATTAGTAATTAACTTACTAAGTATTAGAGAATAACTTATGAAATGAATAAGGCGAGTATTAAATCATATAAATGTGATTCTAAGTAATTGTTAAGTGCTTAGGCAGAGTTTGATTGAACTTAAACTCAATATTTGTCGGACTAGACCGTCGGGATGATAAAATTGTGTCGGTATCAACTCAAACTTAATATTCTAATTTGATGCTAAGTCTTATGTGTATTATAGACTGATAGGATTATGTGCTATGTGTTTAGGTTATTCTGTGGATATAAATATAATAGTATTATACTGTGATAATATTATTCTATTATTGGAGATCTATATTACTAATATTAGGTCTTCGGGTAAAGCGTTATAAATTGTGTAACGGTAATCAACGGTTCAGGCAAGTTTCTTTTACTTAACTCTAATAAGAGTAGTTTCTTCAAGCTTATGGTTAATCATTGCTGATTGCCATGAAATTTTTACTCTGTACATCTTGCATGTATAAGTCAGGTATGAAAGGCTGATCACCTTCATTACCAGTTGGTTCAGAAATGTTTGTTCATATTTAAAACTTGTTCAGTCAAAAATTTGTTCGTGCTAGTTCTCAATTATATTGATGAATTATAGCAAGCTCATTATTCATACTCTTCAATCATGATATATCGTTATATTGTTGTATATAAAATTGTTGGGGAACTTTCATGCTCACCCTTGCTATATCATGATAAAACATTGCAGATAAGGCGAATGCGTTCGGATACATAAAAAGGTTAATGCCAAGTTCAGCTTGGGATAATATGTGCGGCTATTTGTAATAGTATAGTTTGATAAATGTGTTATATATTAGAAAGTTTATGATTTGTGTATAAGTTAAGGTTACTCGACCTTGGGGATAAGTGTGTAAAGTTTAATGTATAAACAATTTATGTTTATATCTTTCGTAAACAGTTATAGAAATAGTATACCGGATCCACGGCGATTTGGGGCCCGGATTCGGGGCTATCACAGGAAGGACGTCTGCACCAGCACCCGTTGTTAAGGAAGGAGAATGACCCCCTATCATATGCTTCAAATGCGGAGGGGAGGGACACATCAGTCCAAACTGCGCGATGTCGTCCAAAGCATGTTATAATTGTGAAAGAAAAGGTCACTTAGCTCGATTTTGTCGTTCACCGAAGACAAATTCAGCTAGGATGGAGGCACCAAAGGCCGTCCCAGAAAAGTCAAAGCCGATAGTGCAAGGGAGAGCATTTGTTGTGACCTCCCAGGAAGCAATGAACCCAAACGAGGTTATCACGGGTAAGCTTATCATAAACTCTAGTGAATTCTATACCTTATTTTATACCGGTTCTACCCATTCTTTTATTTCTCCTACTTACGCTCAACGATTAAATTTGACTCCGGAGAAATTAGACTTTGACTTATCTGTTGAAACTCCATTAGGAGAAACCTTCATTACATCCACTATTTTTAAGTCTTGTTTAATTCAAATCGATAATCGCACGTTACCTGTCGATCTTATCTCCTTAAAAATACTTGCATTTGACGTGATTCTAGGGATTGATTGGTTAACTACTCATCATGCTAAAATTGATTATTTTCTTAAGGTTGTTAGCTTTCATATTCCTAATAAACATATTATGCGAATTCAAGAGACCAAACCATTAAAATCAATCATGGTCCTCTCAAGCCATAAAGCTATTCGTTTATTGAAAAACGGATGTCAAGCTTTCTTAGCTCATGTCACGGATTTAAACAAAAATACGTCAGATTTGAAGGATATTTATATTGTTAATAAATTTCCTGATGTATTCCCTGAAGAACTTCCTCGCCTACCCCCAGAGCGTGAAGTTGAATTTTGTATCGACCTTGAACCCGGTACAAAACCCATTTCCAAAGCCCCATATCGAATGGCTCCTATTGAACTTCAGGAGTTAAAGACCCAATTACAGGAATTGTTAGACATTGGTTTCATTCGTCCTAATACGTCTCCTTGGGGTGCTCCTGTTCTATTCGTGAAGAAGAAAGATGGGAGTATGCGACTTTGTATTGATTATCGGGAGTTGAATAATGTCATCATCAAAAATAGGTGCCCATTGCCACGTATTGATGACCTGTTTGATCAATTACAAGGAGCACAACTTTTTTCAAAGATCGATCTTCGTTCTAGATATCATCAGCTAAAGGTTAAAACTTAGGATATTCCAAAGATGGATCTTAGTCATGTCTTTGGGATTGACTAATGCTCCTACTGCCTTCATGGATATGATAAACCGAGTATTCAAGGAATATTTGGATCATTTTGTGGTCGTCTTTATTGATGACATCCTCATATATTCCAAAAGACGTGAAGATCATGAGCAACACTTGAGGCTGATACTCCAAAAGCTTCGTGAAAACAAGTTATATGCCAAGTTAAAGAAATGCGAGTTCTGGCTTGAGAAAGTTGCATTCCTTGGGCACGTGATATCAAGTCATGGAATATCTGTTGACCTAGCAAAGATTGAAGCTATTCAAAGCTGGGAGCAACCTAAATCAGTGACCAAAGTACGTATCTTTCTCGGATTAGCTGGTTATTATCGGAGATTCGTGGAAGGATTTTCTTGAATCCCTACTCTATTAACTCAGCTGAATCGAAAAGATACAAAGTCCTGTTGGAGTGAGGAATGTGAGTAGAGTTTTCAAGAACTCAAGAGGAGACTCATTTCAGCACCTGTTCTGACAATACCATCTGGCTCGGAGGGATTTGTCATCTACAGTGATGCTTCAGGCAAAAGGTTAGGATGTGTTCTCATGCAACATGGGAAAGTTATACCCTATGCCTCACGACAACTCAAAGAATATGAGAGGAATTACCCTACTCATGATCTATAGTTGGCAGCTGTCGTTTTTGTGCTTAAGATTTGGAGGCATTACCTGTATGGAGAGAAGGTGGAGATCTACATGGATCATAAAAACCTCAAATATTTCTTCACCCAAAAGGAACTCAACATGCGACAATGACGTTGGCTTGAACTATTGAAAGATTATGATTATACCATCCAATACCATCCTAGAAAAGCGAATGTGGTAGCTGACGCACAGAGTAGAAGATCGTATGCAGGTACTAGTGCAATATTGTTAACGCGAAGGCCCATTTTGTATGACTTGCAAAGGATGGAGTTAGAGATAAAGACTCCAAGGACCCACATGATGATTGCAAACATACGAGTAGAACCAACTTTAATCGATAAAGTTAAAGCTGCTCAAGCTACAGACCTGGAGCTAATGCGTATGAAGACGAAAGTGCAAGAAGGTGCTATGCCGGAAGCAAGAATTGATGAGGAAGGAATACTTCGAGTTAACTCCAGACTTTGTGTTCCTAACAACCCTGATTTAAAGTATAAAATCATGATGGAGGCGCACAACACACCGTTTGTAATCCATCCTGGGAGTACCAAAATGTATCATGATCTTCGACATACTTTTTGGTGGAGTAATATGAAGAGAGAGATAGCAGAGTTTATCTCAAGGTGTTTAACTTGTCAACGAGTCAAGGCGGAGCATCAAGTACCAAAAGGTCCATTGCAACCACTTGAAATTCCATAATGGAAGTGGGAATATATTACTATGGATTTCGTTACTGGTCTTCCCAAGGTTTCTCAAGGCATAAATGCAATTTGGGTCATTGTTGATAGATTGACCAAGTCTGCTAATTTCCTACTTATACGAGAAACTTATACACTTGAACGTCTTGATCGTATGTACATAAACGAGATTGTAAGACTGCATGGTATGCCAGTATCCATAGTTTTTGATCGAGACCCAAGATTCACTTCAAGATGTTGGGTTAGTTTGCAAAAGGCTATGAGCACGGATTTATGATTTAGCTCGACATATCATCCTCAGACGGACAGGGCAGTCAGAGAGGACCATTCAAACTCTTAAAGATCTATTAAGACTCTGTGTCCTTGACTTTAAGGGGAAGTTGGGACAAGTTCTTACCATTGGTGGAGTTTTCCTACAACAACAGTTATCAAGTAAGTATTGGCATGGCTCCATTTGAGGCGTTATATGGAAGAAAGTGTCGTTCTCCAGTATGCTGGGATGAGGTGGGTGAAGCAACGATGTTGGGACCGGAGTTGGTATGTATGACTACAGAAAAGATTCAAATGATCCGACAACGTATAAAAACCTCACAAGATAGACAAAAGAGTTATGCTGATCTTCATCGAAAGGACGTGGAATTCGATATTGGAAATCATGTGTTATTACGTGTTGCTCTATGGAAGGGAGTTACAAGATTTGGAAAGAGAGGAAAGCTCAACCCTCGATTCATTGGCCCATTTTTAATCCTCGACTGAGTAGGAACTGTAGCCTATAGACTTGCGTTACCGCCAAGTATGTCTCGTGTTAATAACGTTTTTCACATATCTATGTTACGTAAATTTGTTGAAGACCCGAACCACATTATTGAATTAGAAGCAGACGAGATAGAGGAAGATTTAACGTATGAAGAAGTTCCTGTTAAAATCTTGGATAAGAATGAACATATTCTACGCTCCAAGGTTATACCTCAAGTCAAAGTTTTGTGGAGAAACCATGATGTTGAGGAAATGACTTGGGAGTTAGAATCTGAAATAAAATCAAGGTATCCTCACCTCTTAGACATACCAGGTACGTACCCTAATTTTGCGGACAAAATTTCATAAGAAGGGGAGGTTGTAAGACCCCAACTTTTTGAATAAAGATTAAATTTTCTCGAAATATATTTTTGAATATTATTGTGTGGATATGATATAATATTATAGTTGTGGGTAATATTTACAAATTTTGCAAAGTACGCAAGTTGTTATATAATATTCGATTGGTCGGGAAATATTCATTTTAATAGGGAATATTCGTACAACGACATAATCATTGGTGGACCCCCACAACGGAATTATTGTCGAATTGAGAAAACGACAAAAATACTTTATGAAAATAACGGCGGAAATTTTACTGTTAACTATTGAACTACCCGGTAGTAAAAGTACAATAATATACGTGGTTGCATAGTAGCACACAGTATTGATTATTGATGCTTACGTGAGAAGTCACTCAATTATACTCAATTATTACTACAGTAATTGCTGCATCATATCTCTCATATTATTGATTCGATTATTGTCACGGTATCATCTACATAATATGTTATTTTATTAAATCAATAATTGAGACGACAAAGTTATTCATATTATTAAATTACAATATTTACAATGTCTAGAAGTTCTGTCAAGGAGAGGTTTGGTCACCTAATTGCGTGACAATAGGGAGAAATCCTTATTGGAAAGCCCCCTCTTTCCTGGGAACGACCTGGTTGATAAATATTGTGAGTTATAATATTAATGATGAATGTTATTAAAATTAAAGTTGTGTTCAGAGTTGAATTTATATTTTTGATAAAAATGGTTTCATTGTGTTGAATTATTTGTGTTAGTGAAAATCGATAATTATTTCGATAATAATTGATGTCTGGAGGTTATATTGACCGATCGGGTATTTAACCGGATAAATGAGCAATTGATTGCTATTATTTCACATGATTATAACTATTTGTTCACATGTGTATACTATTGTTTCACATTCTTGTTACTATTAGGGGAGTTGATGCAAGATTGATAATACTTGAATGACTAAGTTAAAAATTGAGGTATAGATGGAGGTACTATACTGTAATTCATATTTTTATATTTCTAGAACTATTAATTCACATAATTTACTATTGAATCACATTATTTACTATTAGGGGAGGTGATGCAAGTTTGATAATACTTCCATGACTAAATTAAAAATAAAGGAAAAGTTGGAGGTATTGTACTGTAATTTTTCGAGCCCCAAAACGTGCAATTATCGAAAATATATTTTTCTATAAATAGAAGCTCATTCTTCTTTCATTTCTCACCAATTCACAAAAGCTTTAGAGCGATTATTATAGAGAGAAATTATAGAAAGAAGAAGAGAAGTATGTTACCTCACTATTCCAGTATCCAATTTTTCTAAGGTAGGGAATATTATTTCTTTCTTATCCATGAAGAGAACTTCTGTTATTCTATTCTTTATTATTCTTTTGGAATAACCGGTATACGCGGGCTACCCTATACTTGGTGAAATTCTTCTATTATTCCATTCTTTATTATTCTGCTGGAACATCTTGTCTGTGCCTTTACGCCGAACCTGGTTCTATTATTTATCATTCTGTTAGAACATCCTGTCTAGTGCGTTTTATGCCTGACCTGGTTCCGTCTTTATTATTCGGTCGGAATATCATGTCTGTGCGTTTTACGCCGGACCTGATTCCGTCTTTATTATTCTGTTGGAATATCCTGTCTGTGCATTTTACGTTGGACCTGATTCCGTTATTTATTATTCTATTGGAATAACCTGTATGTGCTGTCTATCGCATGCCTGGTGATTTCTTTTGTTATTCCATTCTTTATTATACTCAGTTGGTTTAAGTTTTGACTTCTATACTCCATGAAATTAGTGGAATATCCTTGATATTTGCGCTTCATTCAGTATCTTTTCATTGAAATATTCTTCTGAGCATTCTTGAATTTTACTCTACAAAGCAGTATCATGTTGATAATTTGGACGTTATTAGTTCTTGGATAAAATAATTCTTGAACATGTTTTATTGAATTCTTATATCATTGTCATCATCCTCATGTTTATATTTTGTTGAAAGTCATCTGTGGCCTAAAGTGCATAGATGGACTTGGTATGATTATGATCATGGATTATTCGGTGTAATCATGACCGTAATGTTACAAATGATGTGGTAAAAGTCCTCCTTGGCCCGTAGTGCATTGATGGATAGTTGTTGGCATGATCATGACCATTATTGAATACACAAATATTCTTGGCCCGTAGAGCATGGATAATTGTGGTCGTGATACTAAAGAATATCCTTGGCCGTAGTGCAGGGGTGATTCGATGATGTGGATTATTTATTAAGCTGAGTCCCAGTGATAAAAGTGATGAAAAACCTTTTAAATCATAAAAGATAGTAGATTTTATTCTCTACTTGACTCTTTTAATGGATTGCTTGTTCCGCTACAGTTAAACTTGATGGTTGTTATATTGTATCAGTTTAACAATGTTGAAGGCTAACGATAATATATTCTGCATTATCTTAGACATAATATTTCCTACTGGGTTAGTTGAGCTCACCCTTTTAATTTTATTGTTCTCTTCAGGAAATGAGAACGTAACAGGGACTAGTCAGGGAATGGAGTGACAGACCAGATGATAGCATTAGTAGTCCTCACTATTCCGTGAAATAATGGAAAATAAATTTAATAATATTGAATTTGAGTTTGTATATTGTGTAGACAACAATATTTGTATTAAAACTCACAGCTTATGTTTTGTCGTACTTTACACGACAGTTGTATAATTAAGTTGTATTTGTACTCTGTACCATGTATTTGACGACTCAGAATAGGTGATGTATACCTCTTTTGGGGGCGTCACACTATCTATTCATCACTACTGTTCAACTTTATTATCAGAGTTAGGGAACTCTGTATCTTTTATAACCCGCCGATATTCGTCTTTGAATCTTACCGACTAACTAACTCTATGTGAGTTAGATCTTATCCTAATCACTGCGGTTATTAGTCTCAGGTATTCCTACCTAAAGTTCATAACCTACAGCTTAGATACCAACTGTGAAGGCCCTGAATCTGAGGTCCCGAATCACCGCAGATTCGGTTCGATCATTCTATCACTATTACTATTTGCGGAAGGTATAAACATAAATTATTTATACATTACATATACTTAGTATTCCCCAAGGTCGAGTAACCTTAACTTAATACACATTTAATAACTTACTTGACTTATAAAACATAAGATACAACACAATTACAAATCTACTGCACGTGTATACTAAAGCTGGAACTGTCTTTAATCTTTCTTTGTATCTGATGTGTTCGTCTTAATATGCAATGTTTATCATGATATAGTAAGGGTGAGCCTAAGATTGCCTAGCAAGTTTAAATTCAATAATATACGATATATCATGATTGAAAGAGTCTGAATAATAAGCTGGCTATAATTCAACAATATAATTATGAACTAGCAAGAACAAAATTTTGACTGAACAAATATTGAACATGAACAAATATATTTGAACCAACTGGTAATGAAGGTGATCAGCCTTTCATACCTGACTTATACATGCAATATGTACAGAGTATAATTCATGGCAACCAACAATGATTAACCATAAGCTTATCCAAATGAAACAAATCTTAGTAGAGTTAAGTAAAAACAAACTTGCCTGAACCGTTGATTACTGTTACGTAATTTATACCGCTACGTAATTTATACCGCTTTATCCGAAGACCTAATATTAGTAATATAAATCTCCAATATTAGAATAATATCATCACAATATAATACTATTATATATATATAGAATAACCTAAACACATAATCCTATCAGTCTATAACTCACATATGACTCGGTATCAAGTCAAACTATTGTAGTCTGAGTTGAACCCGACAAAAATCTAACATCCTGACGGTCTAGTCGGACTTTTATTGAGTTTAAGTTCAATTAAACTCTATCTAAACACTTCACCAATATCTACGATAATTTATTAACAGTCGAAATATGTTTCCAAGTCTCATAATAATTTTTAAATAATTACTATTATTTATCATGAATTTTCAATCATTAAATATCGTATTTAAATGAATTAAATTCCACATAATTCTTTTATCATTAATATTTATTTATTATCAAATATTAATGAAATATATGTCATAATATTATAATATACTTATTATATATCAAAGTATTTTTAATACCTTAAAATCATATTTATATGATTTTTAAATAATTAAATTCATTATTCGATAATTGCTATTAATATTAAAATATTAATATTTTCATGACAAAATATCAAAAGTTATATTTTATAACTTAAAATATTTTTATAACACTTAAATCATTTTTATATGATTTATAAAGCATTAATTCTATTTTTCCATAATTTATTTAATACATTTATTAAATAAACTAATTATCATTAATATTAAGTAATTAATGAAATTCATCACAAAATATCAAAAGTCATTGAAAATAACTTAAAATATTTTCTTATACCATAATATTATTTTTTCATGATTTTTCATGTATTAAAATCTTTTTAAACAATTTATTTAATATTATAATTAAATAAATTAAATACCATTTATATTCCAAAAATATTAAATATTTATAAAATATACTCAAAATAATTAAAAACTATTTTTCAGAGTTTAAAATAATTTTTCAGAATTTATTTAGTAATTTTTAATAATTAAAAATCATTTAATTCGATTTATTAAATAAAATAAATCATTTTCTAAATAAATTGTCGCTATAAAGGCTTCTGACGACGAATCCGTCGCTAAATGTGTTCTTGGGATGTTCTTGAGCTTTTCCAGAAACTCATAGTCAGTTGCGAGGTTACTACTTTGACCATCAATAAATTTAGGATCACATTGCTTCTGGGCTGGTAGATTGTATTAAGATTGTAGTATAAGTGTAACACTTCAACTAGAATCAAGTTGCATGGCAATCCTACATCACAACAGAAAGATATCGGCCTCTAAAAATTATTCCAGACCTGTTCTTCATTTTCTGGGTTACCCAGAAATGAAGAACAGCCTTGGTACCTACTTTGTGATCCTTGTAACTTGCAATCTGGCCTTGATTTGTGCGCTATAAAGTTTGAATCATGAAGTAGGGATATCAAGGTACATGTACATGACAACATCGCAGTTCAACAACATCACCAATGTCAGATTTAGCACGGTCAAACTACCTGTCAGAAAATGCCTTTGAAGATTCTTGGTTGCCTAGATTTCTTCTTCCGGCAGTTCGGTCAACCTACTTTGACAGTGATTTAATCTGATTTCGGTTATGATCTGGGAGTTCTAAAGGCATTAATTAAGAGTACTAATGTCAGTTATTGCAAATATTACAACAACATGGCCAAATATAATAACATTAGCCAGATCCATTTGAGAAATCTTTAAATTCGAGTATCAAAATGATATGGATCTAGGTTTTGGCAACCCAGATCATAAAATGACACCCTCTAACACATATCCAAACAATAAATTACAACATCTAACAACAGATCTAAGGATTTCGAAAATTAGGGTTATACCTCTTTAGAGTTTGATTTTTGATTCTGACTTTTGGTTGCTGTTCTTGGCTTGATAAGCGGCTAACATAGCTTTATTTTTCTCTATATCTCACTCTAGATTTCGAAGATGAAGAGAGAGGATGGGTTTGTAGAAAATGAAAAGTCAAAAGAGACTTTTCTCTTTCTTTAATCTTTATACATGTTGTATGCAATGTAATGGCTGGTAAGGATGGTTGATTGCTAGAAATATCAGTCATATGCTAGGCTAGGGTGGCTCACCAACTCCACTAGGACAACCTTTGCAAGTTAAGTCCAATTATGTAACAAAGGGCAAAATGGACATTTAACATTTAATTTTAATGACATTTTTGACATTTGACCAAACCCTTAGGGTTTAGGGTTTGGGTTAGGGTTTAGGGTTTGAAACCCTTAGGTTTTAGTAATTTGATTTTCTAAAATTTCTAATTTAGGTTTTAAAAAAATAGAAATTAATATTTCTAAATTATAATTAGAATTTTCTAATTATATTAAAATTCCTTAATCAAAATTTAAATATTGCTAATTAAGATTATTATTTCCTAATTAAAATTGCTAATTAAGCAATTAGGGTCAAAATTGGTCATTAGGGTTTATAACCCAAAAATTAGGGTTTTTAAATAAAAATAATTTTTCTAAATTAGAAATTAGGTTCCTAATTAGATTAGGGTTTTCTAATTACTTAACTTGAAAATTAGGATTAGGGTTTCCTAATTAACATTACAATTATTAAATTAACACTTAGGTTTTCTCTAATTATAAATTAGGGTTTCTAATCCAGAAATTAGGGTTTTTAGAAAATCTTTAGGGTTTTCCCTAACTAAGTTTTATTTAATAACGTAAAACCTTATACTAACATTTGTATTCCCAAATTAGGGTTTAAATTTTCGAATTAGGGTTTCAAATTCCTGGAACCCAAATTAGGGTTTCAGAACCAGTTTCTAGGATTTCTTATAATTCGCTAGGGTTTTCTAACCGAACATTGACGTTCTTAATATACACTTAGGGTTTGTTACAGATATCGTTAATCTGGTCAACCCTTGACCCTTAACCACATATTGTACACATATACACAGAACATATTCACGTATTTCCTTAATCCTGAATAATTCACCTAAATCCTTCACAGAATTTTGAAATCCTCAAAATTTCATCTCAAAAATATCAAACGCATACACTAATTTTCTCTCTAGGTTCTAATTTTGAACCTCAAATAAATTTATAATTTTTTTAAAAATATTCAAAATTCTCGGGTTGTCACAGATATTATTTTGTTCAGTATTCATAGGAATAATATTTTCTTCCATACTCTTTAGTATGTGAGTAATATTATTTCTTCTCGTATTCCTAATTATACCCTCATTTTGTTAAAGTATTGCTTCTATACTCCGTGAAATTAATAGAATATCCTTGAAATTTGCGCTTAATCTAGTATCGTTTCACAAGGATATTTTCAACACATTTTTATTAAATTTTAAGCTTTTCACGCCGAAGTACTGTCCATGAGTAGTATTTATTTTTACGGAACTATTCATAAAGTACTATTCACGGGATACTATTCACAAAGTACTATTCATGGGTACTATTCATAAAGTACTATTCATGAGTACTATTCACGGGGTACTATTCTTGAAGTACTATTCAGGAGGTACTATTCACTCGGGTACTATTCACCCGGAGAATTATTCATGACAAAAATTGATTTCTTTGCTATCCAAATCATTTTTGATACAATATTATTCTTGAATTTTACTCCACAAAGCAGTATCACGTTGACAATTTAGACATTATTGAATTCTGGATAAATTAAGTTATAAAACTTTAAAATTTAT
Organism: Panax japonicus; assembly: GCA_020205505.1. Classification (NCBI taxonomy): domain Eukaryota; kingdom Viridiplantae; phylum Streptophyta; class Magnoliopsida; order Apiales; family Araliaceae; genus Panax; species Panax japonicus. Next base: position 28,076,419 of record CM035104.1, on the reverse strand, counting down.
CCTTTTCTTTCTTTTAATTGAATTCTTATATCATTGTCATCATCCTCATGCTTATATTGTGATAAAAGTCATATGTGGCTTACGTGCATAGATGTACTATTGATTGGTATGATTATGACCAGGGATTATTCGGTATAATCATGACTGTAATGTTACAAATGGTGTGGTAAAAATCCTCATTGGCCTGTAGTACATTGATGGACAGTTGTTGGTATGATTATGACCAGGGATTATTCGGTATAATCATGACCATTGATGATTACATGAATATCCTTGGCCCGTAGTACAGGGATGATTCGATGACGTGGTTTATTTTTTTAGCTGAGTCTCAGCGATAAAATTGATGATAAAATTTTTAAATCGTAGAAGATAGTAGATATCATGCTCTACTTGACTCTTCTAATGGATTACTTGTTCCGCTGCAGTTAAACTTGATGTTTAGTATATTTCATCAGTTTAACACTGTTGAAGGCTAACGATAATTTATTCTGCATTATCTTAGTCATAATATTTTTTAATGGGCTAGTTGAGCTCACCATTTGTTTCATTGTTCTCTTCAGGAAATGAGAATATAGCTGGGACTAGTCGGGGAACGAAGTGACGGTCCAGATATTTGCATTAGTAGTCCTCACTATTCAGTGAAATAGTGTGATAATAATTATAATGAGGACTTTATTTGAGTTTGGATACTCTTTATGAGACATTATCCGTGTTGAAACTCTCAGCTACGTTTTGTCGTACTGTATAAAAGAAGTTTGTATTTAAATTCTGTACCATGTATTTAGCGACTCAAGATGGGTGATGTATACCTATTTTGGGGGCGTCACATCTAGATGTCAAATTATACATGTCAGTTGACATTATCTCAACATTGAACATGTTTTTACTAGCTAAATTGATAGACTTGTCTATTGATTTCCATATGGCTTCACTATCATATATGATGGTTCTCTAAAAATGATGACTGGTTTATCCAACATTCCCATATGACTAGCATATGCTTTGTAAATCGCACTTTTTTTACTGTTATATGTGTTTCATAGTTTATTTATGTGAAGTTTCACAATATATGTTTTAGAGAAGGTGAATTGAGCAAAAGAGCCATAACATGATTCACAACGACAATTATAGTAACAACAGCCAAATATATTACAACAAGACATGTTGCTAAGGTACCAAACATCAGAGTCATTCCAGAAACATCATGCAATTAAGCAGGAAAAGCAGTTATCGTAATCATCAATTTCTTTTCCAGCAGAATCATCAAGTATGTTTCTGACTTTCGCTACACGCACGAACATATTTATCCAGTTGTACTGTCATCAATATAAGCCTGTAAAATGTCTGTTTACTTGTAGCATTATTTATGAGCACCAATTATTATCTTGATCCGTGTGTCAATGTATACCCACCAGGAGGAGGTTCACGAAGCACATGCTTGTCTTTTTCATAATATTTGATTTAGATAATAATTAGGTAGTCAATAAAAAGGGTATTAGTTTCTTCAATGTCCCTTGATTAGTAAGAAAATAACACAACATTGTTGTTTTTGTGTATTGATTTTGGCATTAAGTGCCTCTGGTGACCTATTTGCTTCATTTTCCTGACCTGCTATTATTTTTAAATATGTGCAAGAAGACTGCTTCTACGACCTGCCTTACAATACTGGTATCAAAATTTCGTCCTACATTTACGGAAGACAAGGGACGAAATTATGAAGTGCACTCTCTCTATATATATAGATATATACTTTGATTGAAGAACTGTGGTAGCTTTAGATGGTTAATTGTAAAGATAATGAATGATTATGTAGTGGATGATTTTATTAAGTTAATAATATTTTAGTTTTTTGTATTTTTGCCAATATTTTCTATGGAGACATTGAGCCAGTCAGGTACACAAAAAGAATTTCAAATTTTTATTTGGCAACAATATAATTCGTTACCAAAGCATTGAACAAGTTTTAATATAGCAACAATTTTGTATACATTTAGCAACAAATTTTCGTTGCTAATGGCATTAAAAAAATAATATTTGGCAACGAAAAATTAACCTAATAACAACGGAGAGGATATTTTTGCTAATACTAAAATAAAAGGCAACATTTTTTATCGTTTCAAATCATATCAACTTTTGTTGTACATATAAAGAAACGGCAACATATAATGTCGTTGCTAATCGACTACTTTCATTGCTGTTGAAAAATAACCAGCAACAAACATTTTCGTTGCTGATTCAGCATAATGTCGTTGCCAAATAATATAATCAGCAACAAAAATCGTTGCTAAAAAGTATACATTCCGCAACGAAAGTAAGCTTAGGAAACAATTTTAATAATTTACAGCAACAAAAAATGTCGTTGCAAAATGGTGTCAATTGCAACGAAAATGCATGGTCGTTGAAAAAAAAAGAGTTCATTTCATTGCCAATTAGAAGGATTTTGCAACGAAATGGGGTTTTTAGCAACGAAATTTTAATTATTCTGCAACAATGCATTTTGTTGCTAAAAGATCGATGTCTCTGTACGAAAGTCAAATTTCGTTGCAAAATGTATTAGTTTTGGCAACGAAAAAAATATGTTCGTTCCGGAACAATTAGCAACGCTCATTCCGCAACGAAAGACGCAACGACAGTAAAGTCGTTTCCAAAACCTTTTAGCAATAAAATTTGGCACCTTTAGCAACGAAAATCGGTTGTTGCTGAAGACCCATTTTTTTGTAGTGGCTTATAATTAAAATTTAGTCGAGTTATCTACTTACTAAGTACTCAGTAAAGTTTTTGGACACCGAAACCATATCAAACATAACCCAAACAAATGTAGTTTATGTATTCGAGTATTGTTATCAATACTAATGTATTAGATTTATATGAATGAACATCTTAGGTGTTTATTAACGAATCGAGTAGCATTACTTAAATGATCTTCGCTTAGGCAAGTTTCCTAAACCCTAACCTTATTTCATCATTATGCAATTTTACTAAACCCAAATTATTAATTCCACAAATATCTCAAACCCTATTTATTTGTTAAACAAGATTCCTATCTTGAATTGCTATTGATATGTTATACCAAACCTAAACTTGAATTTCCAATTATTACAAAGTTATTTCTATAGCTTCAGCATAACTCATAAATGAATTGTTTATTCATATGATATTGTTTATTGAGCATAAATTGTTGTATCAAACCAAATTATTTTGGTAAGACATCTTATACTGAAGTTGTGTATCCCGAAAAGGGATCGATGTTTGGTTAATTAAAATATTGACGTTGAGTGTATGTGAGCACTAGTAGGATGAGATGCATACTCCTAGGATATTGAATAGGTTGATCCCCTATCTCATATCTAAACAAAGTTTCTAAGTCTTTGTGACTGACAGAAATAAAAAGTCCAGAAATTGTTGAAATAGGAATTCCAGAAATGGTAGCAACTATCAGTTGAGTTTAGAACTGTTATACTTCTTCAAATCATATATTGTTATAAATATAAAACATGTTGAGCATGTCATAGCTCACCCTTGCAAATTATTCCCTTTGCAGTATTAGATGGTAACCTTGGCACTTCTGGTGTTAATAAAGGGAAGTGTCCCTACTTAGATTAGTTTATATTACTGTCTAGTTGAATGTAATACTTTGTAATAAATTCTTTATGAAGAATCATGTAATATAACCTTAATGATATATATATATATATATATATATATATATATATATATATATATATATATATATATATATATATATATATATATATAACATCTTTATTTCTAAAATCGTGTTTTCTTACATATATAGATGTAATTAGAATTTTCAATCTAGTTTGAGATCCTTGGGAACTATTTATCTGAGTGAGGGTATTGACAGCATGGACTGTTCATGTTATTATTGATACTCTGAATTTCGGATAGATAGGTACTATCGATACAATAGTGTAATTCGCATGACATAGACTATACATCTGAGTGAGGGTATTGGTAATATAGACTGTTCATGTTATTACTAGTACTTTGAATTTTGAATAAATAGATACTATTCACAGATACAGTTCATACATCTAAGTGAGGGTATTCAAACACATCAATAGTTCTCCTGGGAATTGTTATCTATTATGGAATACTGTGAATCTTAGATCTATGGGAATTGTACCTGGTTATAAATTGTATAGTCACTCAATTTGATATAAGCATATAATCAGATACCATGGGCGTATAGATTTAAATGCATTATATACATTGACTTAGTAAGCACCATTTCGGATACCATGGGAGTATAGATATGGGGGCGTTACAGTTAGTTCTCAGTAGGCACACAATAGATCTAGAAGGGGGGTTGAATAGATCCTTTCACTACTACAAAACAGTAAATAGACAACGTTTTTTAAACGTTGTGGTTTCTGTCGGAAAAACGTCGTGGTTAAGGGTGTTGTCTATTTGACATCCTTACACAACGTTTTAAAAACGTTGTTGTTAAGCACAATACACAACGTTTTTTAGAAAAAAACGTTGTGTATTTGTTTCCAAAAAATTAGCAGATGCTTAAAAACGTTGTAGAAAGTATGATTCCACAACGTTTTTGGTTAAAAACATTGTTGTTTAGTATATCAGACAACGTTTAGACACATTTACACAACGTTTTAAAAACGTTGTAGATTAAAAAAAAGAAAAAAAATTGTGGTTCACCTATATTACCAATGCACCTGCAATATGCTAATGCCATGATATATAGCTAAAAGGTCTAAATTCTCATTTAAATTTAAAGCCAAAATATATCAACCATTCAAAATACATTCCAATAATACCATTCGTGTAATTCAAATTACTACATCCACAAAATATATAATAGCCATCAACTTGGATATAATAGAAGGGATAGAGGATAAGTAGAATAACAGCTACTCAATAGTATCAACTAGTCAACTCTCAACTAGATTTCTCCTATTCAATAATACTTGCATAAATTAACATTTTCTAAAATGTACATAGGCCTTGCAAGCTATCCAGTATCTGTAGTATATGCAGTCATGCACCAAAGAAAATATACCTACCCATCTGCAATAATTACTAATACATGATACTGGCCACCACTTTGCTCAACAATTGTCATGGCCATTTCAATGACAGGAGCAAATGATGTCGGTCCTGCAGAAACACAATGATGAAAGTTCAATTTTTCAGGAAGAGTCACTAAACTTGAGAGTGTAAAGCAGCAACAAGACAATGACTGAATACTGAATAGACTTCAAACCTGAAATCCGCAGATGAGGGACGATTTCCTTGTACCGGCTCAACACTTCCTCAAATCCATTACAAAATCTATCATCTTCTGGAGAAAAACTAAAGACATCTTGATCATGTGTTGATGCTGTCAAAATTCAAAGAACACAAAGAAATACTCAGATTAGTTAGATTCAATATTAAAATACTGATTCTATACGGGCTTTAATATACCACAAGCATGTACTGGAGTTTTGAGTATCCCATGAACTAAACCAAGCATGAAAGTCTCATTTTTCAATCGAACACGTGAAAATTACAAAGAAAATGCCATTTGCCTCGACTAAGTTCAGCAAAATTCGGTTTTCAACTCGAGAACCTGCAACAAAATTGTAAACATGAACTAATTTTAAGAGATCACCTGCAAAATATGGACTCATTATAAGACCTGATGAGACATTATAATCAGCAGTGTTTACACTTGCAGATTTAGCATCTGGAACCCCCTCTCAGCTACTACATCTATATTATTAATCAATGCTTTCGCTCGACAATTTCTGGTTCACTCACAACTACACAGAGCATATGCACACGCACACTCACACTCGCACTCACCATAATCCCAAACAGAATGTTTCAAAGCCGAAGCTGCAGCAAGTAAAGTTAAGAGAGCGACTGGGACATAGGTGAATGAGATGTCATTGTGCTATCTAGTTTCTCACACTTTACACAAATTTGCAGAAATTGAAGCAATACCAAAACTAATATCATAAAAGCAGCAAGAATAATTGATAGACAAAAACATGAGCACATGCTATATATTCCTTAAAAAACAAAACCACAACCAAAACCCTTCACCCCCATGGCTCAAATTGGATCGATACTTTAAAAGCATCATAAAACAACTCTACACTGTATAAACAGAGATGCATTTCATAGCTCAATTCGCATTCTAAAACCCAATTGTATTTGAAACTGCAATTGGTTAGAACATCGAAACTAATAAATTATCAGACTTGCACTACCTTACCAGCATGAATGCACTATGCCAAATGCCCATAGTCAGGACTTGAAGCAAAGTATTACTGTTCTCTCCTTGCAGACATCATGTCAGTATTCGTATTTATAAGTGTTTGTGTTTACCACAGCAGAGAGAACCCTCACCTCAATAGTCCTCGATTTTTCTTGCCATATGTAGATGGGAAATGAAACAAATTGTGAGTAGTTCATCACAAGATTCTGACTCCTGGTCGGTTCTGAGAATTCAAACTTATCATCTGGCTGAAAGAAAGGCGGCATCATTGTTAGTTGTTTTTAGTCTCCAGGAAAAGAAAATGTGTGAAATACTTGAAAAAATCTCACTAATTACAACACATAAAATGCAGCGTCTCTCAAAGCAATTCCACATATCTTCCATAAAAAAATTATGTATTCCACATATTTTTTGGTAGAAATGAAAGGTTCTACCAAAAATGAAACTAACCAAGATATGAACAAATACCCAAACAAAATAAATCCAAAAAAAACAAAATCAATATATAATACATATAATCTTTAAGAAAGTTGGATTAATTAAACATACACATGGCACAATCAAAACTAAAAAATTATCAATGGATTCTCAAGTAAAACTGTAACTTCATATTCACAACAAAACTAGCAAGATCCATATAAAACATTAATCGATCATCCAAACTAAATCAAACTAAAAAAGAAAAAACAAAAATTAACTTCTAAACAGAAAATTAATTACCTGTTTGAGTTCAGCCAGATACAAATTCGACATAGAGAAGAACTGTGTGAAATCATTTCCAGTAAGACGGCCATCACCATCACCATCACCTTTAGCAATGCACTCACTAGCATTCATTGTAATCCTCTAGATTTAATTAGCCATCAATAACACTTAGAAGCTCCAAATTAGCTCCAAATATCAAAAAATTTCTAATTAAAACCTAAATTTTAGGGAAAATTAACAAGTGAGAAATTAAAACCTAATTTTAGTGGAGGAGACAGAGAAACCACCACTGCTTCCACCACAGCCACCACTATGCTACCAATATGAAAGCAGTAAAACCATTATAACAAAACAAATGGAGCACCTCAAACACGTTTATATACAAAGATTGTAAATGGGTTGAAAATAAACACATGCAAGAACAAATCCAAAGAGATGAAGATCTCATGTATCTGCCTGTTTTTCGTCAGACTTACACGGTCAGTACTATCTCTCAAACGGCGCACCCAAAACCCCCAGCAGCAACGGCGCACCCAAAACCCCCAGCAGCAACCTCGGATCGGATGGTTCGCGACTCAGCTAACCCTTCATCCAGTGACCCAACTTCTCCACCTTTGAATGACCATCGTCCATCTCCTTATTGGCACCCGGGCCTTCCCTCAAAGGCGACAGCGCCTCCGTCGACCTAAAATCCACGATCTCGCAATAAATTAATCCGACGGCGCCACCAGATAGCTCTTGCTCCGCCTAAACAAACCCAAACTCGGCCACCAAAAGAGTAGATCTGAGAAGAAACTTGGAAATAGAGAGGGAAAACGGGAGAGAGAATGAAAAAAGAGAACGTCTTTCTAATTTTAAGTTTTAACTTAAGCGAATTTTTGCTCCGTGTTTTTGTTGATAGATAACGTTTTTAAGAAAAAACGTTATCTAATTAAAATAAAAAAAATGCCCTTTTAAATAGATAACGTTTTTGCATATATATCTACAACGTTTTTTTTTTAAATGTTGTAAAAAAAAAAATCACAACGTTTTTATAAAAAACGTTGTCTATTAAGTGTTGTCTATTAGGTACTTTGTAGTGGTGTTTTTAATTTCAAATACTTTTCCTGTATATGTAGTATTGCTAACCAATTAGCATGTGACAAACATAAGAATCTTTTCAAGCATAGTGGAATAAGTAAAAGATCCCCTTCATTGATATATTCATGAACATACATACATTGTTCGTAGAGTTAGTTAAGTTGTAAGTAGTTAATACATACATAGCATTTATAGCAATTAGATACATAATGTAAATGACAGAAAGTAAATGTTTGCATGTAAAAGACACAAGGAATTTTAAGTGGTTCAGAGACTCAAGCTCCTAATCCACTCTTCTACTTTAATGAGCAGGAATTCCACTAAGGAAGGGAAGCACCCTGAATCACTAAGATTCGTTCAAGGCTAGCAGCCTTGGAACTTCAGTTCACTAAGAACTCTTCAAGCCCAACAGGCTTGGAACTCCTCTAGTTCACTAAGAACTCTTCAAGCTCAGCAGGCATGGAACTTCATTTAGTCCATCCGGATAAGGACCCCTCAGGTCCTGGCTACTTGTTGTTATTGTAGTTGTTGTTGGTGTTTTGCTGCTAAGATGTCTTGAAAGCTTTAACATCTTTTGTACTTAGAAGCTTGACGTAGTCCTATTTTCATTTTGCGTAGAGTCTGGACCACCTCTTCTCTGGTGCAGTTGATCTTCATTATATTCTTCTCATCTTCATCTGATGTCAGCTGTGCACCAACACCATTTAGGTTTGCTAAGTGTTTGAGCTTTTGGTAGACTTAGTTTGGCACTTAGCATTCTCCGAACCTTTCTTGAATGGTATGCAGACATGGTTCTGTATCTGTTCTGTTTTAGCTTTTGGTTCATGGTGATTCGTAGCGTGACTCTCTGGATCTTCTTTGTGCTATGCCACTTTTCTGAATGCTATCTTATTGGCCTTCTCGGCTCTCAGCTTATCTACCATTTTCAATGGCATTCTCATCCTTGTTGAGTACTGAAGCTTTAGTATGTTCAAGTCCTTCTTTAAATCTTCTTACGGAATTCGTAGTCTCACTGCCACTGAGACTTGTTCTGTTTAGCTCTTGTAAAACTCGTAGAGTCAACAATATAGCATACCAATAACTCAACGATCCTACTACTTAGAAACCCTTGATCTTTGAAGCTCTAGCTAATATATACTCCTCCACAATCTTCCTATTGGAATATAGTCGTTGGGAGCTGTTAACGCCAAGATCTTTCCCCGCGTCCCAATCACCAAGACCCGTCTGATATCCTGCACAATTAAATAAGTCAACACCAAAAGCTTGACGGCTTAACCGTCGGGGGATAACTCCGGCGTGAGAGTCAGTATCGGCAATCACAAGGTTAACAATGGAGGAAAATAATGTCTAGTGCTTGAGAGAGAATAATAATCTAATTGTGTGTGTGGTGTCATGTTTTGTTACTTACCTTTCATGTGTGATCTTTGCCCCATACGTACCCCAGACCCGGTTTACCATGCCACCCACTATCTACTGACACATTCCCCCACTCCCGGTCATCTCAGCCGAAAGCAAGTAGTTCACTTCCTCACCTGCTACCACTGTTTGCCACCGCCGGTCATCTGAGTCTCATCCTCATTAATACCATGCAGAAAGGTGGCAAATAACAGTCAACTACTATCTTATGTAATGATTACCGGTCAAAGATCGGTTATGTGGTCATTTATTTAATGGATCGATCCAAGGATTTAGCCCAATACAATAAAGATGGTCCAGACTGACCAGATCCAGCCGAAATAACCCACTAATCGTAATCAAATAATTGGGCCCAAATTATTTGGCCCAACAAGACAAAAGTAACATAATCCTAGGGAAGAACCCATTAGGTCCGGTCCGATAATGAAAAGTATCATGGCCCAACATTGCCCCCAGTCTTTTATTAAACAGGATGTTTAATAGAAGACTGTAAATAATATAGGTCCACGATATAATGAATTGTAATAAGTCAAAAAGGGTCAATCTGGAATCGGTCGAGGCCCATCTGATGAATGCCAATCAACAATGCAAATAAAATCAGGGGCCCAACAAAGAGAAACCCACTCCAGTTAAAATATTATACCCACCTCCGGACGCTACCTCTTCAGATTCATCATCATTGCTGCTTAATAAATGTGCCGCCCTCGTGTACTGTGCAACCGTCAATATAAAAGGTAATTTCCACCAATTTTGACAGTTTTACTAACCATTTCAAATTTCAGACGTCTTTTCGAGCTTTAGACTTCCTCCTCTCTCAGATTTCTTTCTTTTCTCTGAAAATCGTCAACAATAGCAGCATCATCGAGTACTGATAACGCCTCTCCACTTCGCGTAACCCCCATCACCATTTTTCCTCCTACACCTAACCCCAATAAGGCCACTTCGAGTAAGAGCACACCGAAAAAACCCCTTCCAAATCCCTCTATTTTCTTCCAGAGTGCGACCCAATTTCCTCATGCCAATACCGCCTCCACCATGAACGAAAAAAGCATTCACAATGCTTATGTGCGATACCAGGTTCTAGCGACTCATCAGTTTTGCTGCCCCACCGCCACTGAGAGAATGTACCAGTGCTCGGAAGGCTGGACTGTCATGCCTCTGACCTTGCTAGAAAAAGGGGTTCGATTCCCTTTACACATTTTCTTGGTCACCCTTCTAGGGTTTATTGGCGTCGGGTTCACCCAATTAATCCTTAACTCATACATTCACATTTTGGCGTTTATCACCTTTTGTCATGAAGTGGGTGTCGCCTCCACCCTCAACTTTTTCTTCTCCATATATTCTGTCAGCAAGTCCAGAGAGAAGGGATTCAAACTTCTGGGTAAGATTCCTTCAAAAGCCGGAGAGGATTTCGAGCGACGGTCTCTGGTGAATACTCCTTTCAGTAACAAAAGATGGCATGAGCAGTGGTTCTTCGTCAAAGGACCTGAGATTGCATCTCTCCCTGACTGGACGACATTAGACAAAGTATCTGCTGACTTCGGAGATATAACCGAGGAACGCGTGAAAGAGATGATTGTGTTTCCGGATAACTTCCCGAAGAAGGAGTGGAGTTACAATCTTCTCACCAAACAAGCTTGGTTGTATGACCACAAATGTGACTCTCAAAGTTTTCAAATTTTTATTGAAGTAAAGTTTTTGTGTTTACTGTTGTAGAAAGATCTAATAGAGTGTGATTCTTTGTTGTAGTGTCTTTGATCAGACCTTCCTCGATGGATCGAATGGATCTAGAAAAATTCCTTTCTGGCAAACCTCCAACATCTCCTCCTACAGAAACCCCCCAGGAAGAGATTCCGGCTTCTGAAGCTCCAGATGCCGAAGATCTTTTTATAGAATCAGAGGCTGTAGAAGAGACTCTCCAACTTCGTAAGAAGAAGAGAGCTATTCGAAAGCCAATAAGTATCGCTCAAGAATCCCAACAGATTACTACTTGCAGCCTGATCGATATGCCTGAAAACGAACGAATACAGGATCTTCGAATCAAGAAAAGGCGAGTCAAGGTAACTCCGTTGTCTACCGAAGAGCTTCGGGTTCCTACTGGCCCAGTGGGAATTCAGGTTTCTGAGGAGGATCCTGAAGAACAGCCTGAGGCTTCAAATGGCTCTCGAAAAAGAAAACAACCCTCGGATGACCAACCACCACTACCCGAAAAACCGATGCCAGACCAACCACATCCGTCACCTATCCGTTCGCCGACCCGGGAACCTACTCCTGCTCGTTCTCCATCCCCCGAGAACATATACCTGGATCCTTTACCATCCCCTTCGCATGAAGAACGGACGCCTTTCATCTCAATCCCATCTGCCGATGAGTTTGAAAATGATGCAAGGGGGTCCCCAACTTTGTGGCCCCATTTTAATGTGAATTACCCCTTCCATCTCTTCAACTCATTTGTCAAGGAAACCGATGAACATCATTTCGGCAATAGTTCAATCATGGATCTTGTTAAAGAAGGCATGAGCTATCACGCCAAGGTAAAAGTTCAACTCATTTGTCTGTTCTTTTAGATTTATATGAATTTGTTCTTAAACTAACGAATTATCTGTGAACATCCACAGGCTAGTGCTATCTTCGGGCGTCTTCTTCCACGCTACCAAGAATCTGAAGCCGAAGAGGATGCTGCTCATCGGGAAAATACGGTTCTGAAGTCAGCCTGGAATAAGGTAAGGACTGACCTCGGCGATGCTCTCTTCAATAATGAAATTCTTCAAAGAGACTTGACTCGAAGAATGGAGGAACTGAAGATCTGCAAAGAGGACTTGAAGAAGACGAAGGTCAGCCAACAGGAGATGACAAGTCTGAATGTTGAGCTTGACACTCAGAATCATGCGCTAAAGCTTAGGAATGAAGAACTCTGTATAGCCAATCAAAGCCTGGCTATACAAGTGGATAATCTTCAGGAGGAATCTCTTGTTAACAAAGAGAAGAATTTGAACATTCGTCTTGAGCTTCAGGGTAAGTTGGAAGCTTTACAGGCTTTAGGTCCACCCTTAACTGAAGAGCTTCGGGAGTAAATATATGACGAGTATCGAAAGTCAAACGAGCTGAACGAGAAGGTAGTTAAAATGTTTTCTGATGGTTATTATGATTGCCGAAGAAAGGACAAGGCAAAACTTGTTGCGATCAAAGCGGATCCTACCATTCTTGATTCGTCTGAAGATGAATTCGCAGCCTGAAGAGGGACATCTATTTTTTTTAGCATATAGGATTTTTGTAAAAAATTTGTCATATTTATGTCCTTGTAATTGGCAATATATTAATGAAACATGGGCTTTGCTCTTATGAATTGGGTGCATTTACTTTCTGTCGATACTTCAATATTACTTCAACTGAAAAAATGTACATACTCTTTCATGGACTCAACTCGAACTGTTAAGTAATAACTAGGCATGTCATATAACAGATAAGATAAAGTTAAAGAGTGAGGCACTCTGAATTCGACACTTAGAAAAAATTTAGGTAATAAAGTAAAGGGAGACTTATTCATTACCGAAGTGTGAGATAGGTCTGCTTCATTAGAAATTTGTTTACCCCAAAAGGCCTAACAAAACCACAAGATGACATTTGCCTACCACGAAGGGCTGACAAAGTCTAAAGAACAACAGTTTCCTACCACGAAGGGCCTGACAACGTCTGAAGGACGACGCTTGCCTACCACAAAGGGCCTGACAAGGTCTAAAGAATGACAGTTGCCTACCACGAAGGGCCTGACAACGTCTGAAGGACGACGCTTGCCTACCACGAAGGGCCTGACAAGGTCTAAATATCGACAATTGCCTACTACGCAGGGCCTGATAACGTCTTTGGGATGGCATTTGCCTACCACGAAAGGCCTGATAAACCCATTAGGACCACCTGTCATTAAGGCTACCATCGAATGGTCAGCAAGTCCACCCGAACCTCCTTACACCACTGAACTGAATAGGAACGAAGACAGGATTCGTTTGAGAAAAAAGGGACTTTTATTGATGATGACGTGAATATTTATAGACTTCCGATGTACTGACATTATATTTACTGAAAGTATTTCCTAAGCCTACCGGCATGCCAAGTATTTTTAATTGTTGACCCGTCCAATGCCTTCAACCGATAAGTCCCTGGCTTCGGCACTTCAGTGACTTCATACGGTCTTTCCTAGTTCGGCATCAACTTTCCCAAATTCTGAGGTGTAGATGCTACGACTTCCCTGAGAACAAAATCTCCCACTTCAAATATGCGAAGCTTTACCCCCTTGTTGTAATGCTTGGCTACTCTCCGTTGATAGGCTGCTAGTTTAACCAAGGCTATTTCTTTGACTTCGTCAAGCAAATCGAGATTGGCTTTCAGTCCTTCTTCATTGTAGATCTCTTTGAATTGACTAACTCGAAGACTTGGATATCCAATTTCAACTGGGACTAAAGCATCAGTACCATAGGCCAGTCTGAATGCGAATCCCTTGTCGTAGTCCTCGGAGTAGTCCGATAAGCCCATAACATGCTGAACAATTCTTCTGGCCATCTTCCCTTGGATTCGTCTAATCTGCGCTTGATCTCATTCAGCAGTGTTCTATTGGTCATTTCGACTTGTCTGTTTGACTGAGAATAAGCCACTTAAGTCTATCTGTGTTGGACCCCTAATTATGTCAAAAATGCTTCAAATTTCGATCCCACAAACTGACGCCCATTGTCTGATATTACCACCTTAGGAATTCCGAAACGAAATACTACTGATTCTTTCAAAAATTTCAATCATTCCTGTTCCGTTATTAACCTAAGTGGCTTTGCTTCTACCCATTTGGTCATATAGTTGATGGCAACTATAACAAAACTGACTTGACCTTTTGCTTTCGGTAGTGGACCCTGTATATCAACCCCCCAGACAGCAAAGGGTATAGGAGATAAGATCGAGTATAGCTCTTCTGGTGGCTGATGTGGTATCGGACTGTTGAGTTGGCACTTCTCGCACATCTTGACGTATTCAGTCGCTTCCTTGAAGATGGTAGGCCAGTAGTACCCCTGATAAAGTACTTTGTAGGCTAATGACTTAGCAGCCATATGGTCAACACAAATGCCTTCATGTACCTCTCAGAGAGCATATTCAGCTTCAGATGGAGTCAAACATTTCAATAGTGGAGACGAGAAAGTCCTTCGGAACAGATCCCCATCAATCAGAATAAAATTAGAACTCTTGTACTTGATCTTCTTGGCTTACATCCTATCCGAAGGTAAGACGCCATCTGCCAGATACTCCAGATACGAGGTCAACAAGAAGTTGGTTCGGTCAATGCACATTACCGATTCGTGATGAACACTAGGATGTTACAAAATTTCTAAGTAAACCAATCCATCAAAGACATTAACATCTGTAGTGGCTAATTTAGAGAGTGCATCAACAATGGAATTGTTATTATGCTCGACTCCCTGAAACTCGTATGATTGGAAATACTGAAGTCGTTCTTTCAACTGTGCCAAATACTTGATCATTCTTGGACCTCGAGCTTCGTACTCCCTAGAGAGCTGCTTAATGACTAACTGAGAATCACTGAAGATGACTATTCTCGGCACTTCAAGACTCTTTGCTAGTCGTAACCCTCTGAGTATTGCCTCATACTCAGCTTCGTTGTTCTTCGCTTTGAACTGAAATCTGATGACCTGTTCCACTCTGAATCCCTCCGGACTCGTCAGAATAATCCATGCTCCACTGATGTCCGTAGTAGAAGATCCGTCTACATATAGCGTGCATGAACTCTGCTTTTGCTGAAGGACTGCAACTGCTCTGTCAGATCCCTCAGCTTCTGTAACGGCTTCATTAACTTCAGAAAACGAACATTAAACTACAAAATCAACCAAAGCATGCCCCTTGATTGCGGTTTGGGGATGATATTCAATGAAAAATTGGGACAACTCCATCGTCCATGCAGCTAATCTCCCCGATACCTCAGGTCTGCCCGTAATCTTCTTCAATGGGTGATCTGTGTATACTATTACCAATCTACCCTGGAAGTATTGCCTAAGCTTTCGACTAGCAGTTATTTAAGTAAAAGCAAACTTTCAATGTTTGGGTACCTTGTTTCAGCATCCCGAAGGACATGGCTTACATAATAACTGGGTGCTGCTTACCCCCAACTTCACGCACCAAAACTGCTCTTACTGCCAACGAACTAGCTGCTAAGTACAAATATAGAGGCTCAGCAGGAGCGGGCTTCACCAACAAAGGTGCCGAAGATAAGTAGGACTAGATACTCTTAAAGGCGTCTTCACACTCCGAAGTCCATTAGAATTTTTTTGCATTCTTCTGCCCTTTCAACGTATCAAAAAATGGTAAACATCTTTCTGTCGACTTGGACATGAACCTCCTCAAAGATGCAATCCTTCCAGTCAGACGCTAAACATCTTTAAATGACTGAGGAGTCTTCATGTTCAGGATCACTTGAATCTTCTCTGGATTGGCTTCAATTCCTCTTTGACTGACAAGATAACCCAGAAACTTGCCAGCCCCTAGACCGAAAGTGCATTTAGCAGGATTCAGTCTCAATTTATGGTGGCAAACCGTCTGAAAGCATTCTTCCAAATCATCCAGATGTTTATGCACCAACATGCTTTTGACAATCATGTCATTCACGTACACCTCCATATTCTTGCCCAGATGATATCTGAAGACATAGTTCATCATCCTTTGGTATATGGCTCCGGCATTGATGAGGCTGAAGTTCATTTTCTTGTAGGCATATACCGAACGATGCGTAATGAACGCCGTCTTTAGTATATCTTCTTTGCACATGGAAATCTGATGATATCCAGAGAATGTGTCCATGAAACTTAACAAAGCATACCCCGAAGTGGCATCGATGAGCTGATCGATGTGGGGCAGTGGGTAGAAATCCTTTGGACAAGCTTTGTTCAGATCAATATAGTCAATGCAGACTTGCCATTTCCCGTTCTGCTTCTGGACCAGCACCACATTTGTCATCCACTGCGGGTAGTCAATCTCAAAGATGAAGTCAGCTGCCAGCTATTTTGCAATCTCTTCATCGATGATCCGCTGGCGTTCAGGTGCAAAAATCCTCCTCTTTTGTCGAACTGGCTTCTTTGATGGGTCCACTTCCAACCGATGCTCAGCAATATCCCTACTCACTCCCGGAATATCCTGAGGTTCCCATGCAAAGATGTCAATATAGCATCGCAGGAGCTCCATAAGGTTCGTCCAGAGAGGTTCCGGCAAACCCGAACCTATTTTCACTGTCTTGTTCGCCTTGCCCGGGATGAGCTCTATCTCCTCTGTTTCTTCAGCTGGCATGGCCAATGGTTCGGAACTACTCTCAGTGAAGGGTTCGATCTCTTTTTCCATGGTTTGATTTTGCTTCGATACCCCCACTCCTGAAGTGATCACAGCATTTCTATAACATCTTCTGGCCAGATCCAAATATCCTTTCACCTTACCAACCCCATGAACCGTAGGAAATTTGATTTTGAAATGAGGGATTGAGGTTATAGCTTGTAAAGCAATTAAAGTAGGTCTCCCTAAAATAGCATTATAAGCAGAATCTACACGCACAATATAAAATTTGCAAATAATTTCTACCTGCTGAGGGGCCATTCCGAAGATGACCAGTAGTTCAATGGTTCCGACCACCTTGATCGAATCGTTACTAAAACCGTACAAAGGAGCCTCCTGTCCTATCTCAATCTTCTGCTCGTCTAGATGCATCCTTTGATAAGCGTGGGCATACAGAATATCTATAGAAGACCCATTATCTACCATCATTCGCTTCATATCCACCGAATCCACTTGCGCAGTCAACACCAATGATCCCTCATGCGGTTCGATGGTTTCGAAGGGTAATCCTCATCGGTAAAGGAGATTACCGTACTCGGATAAGGTCTATCAGTCTTCGGGAGGGTACCCGCCACAGATATGACCTGAATCCAAGTGACTTCGGTACTTCTTTCCAACAAGTTTGCCAGAAGTACCCCCAGTGATGACATCTATCACATGCCTTACAGGCTGTCCCGGAGCTGGCAACGCTTGCTGAACTGGTTGAGCTGCCGGAACAGGTCCTCTATCCTGCTGTTGGTTCATTCTGGCAGCCACATACTGAACTAAAGCCCCACCTTGTACCTTTCTTTCAATGAAATCTTTCAAACTAGCACAGTCATTCGTATCGTGACCCTAGGCTTGATGGTAATCACAATACTTACGAGGATTCCCTTTTTCGGGCTTAATGTTATCTCGAGGTGGCTCGAAGATAGGTTGATTCTTAATCTAATCCAAGATAACAGCCCTATCGATGTTAAGTGTTGTGTACGTCCTATTTACTCTCTGGGCTGGAGCGGACAAACGTCCTCCACCTTGTATCCAATTATTGTATTTCTTTGACCCGCCTTCATAGCGGTCTTTATTCCCTTCATTCTTCTTAGGATCCACATCCATTCTGTCCCGATCTATCTCCTTAAGCCGGTCTGAAGAAGGGCGTTTGAGGCTGTTCATGGCTTCCTCCACCACGATATAGCCTTCAGCTTTGTCGAAGGCTTCAGCGAGACTCTTCGGGTGGTGAAACATTAATTTCTTCACAAACTTCTCTAATTTGACCAAATCTAACCCATTCTAAAATAGTCCCACAGCTTGTAGATCTTTCAGGTTTGTCACTTGGTCGACTGCTTAACAGAACTGCTTCACATATTGGCCCAAAGACTCATTCGAATACTGTGGAACCTGAGCCAACGAACCAATTGGTTTTCCCCTCCTTTTGTTGCTCCCGAAGCGAGCATGAAACTTACTGCACATGTCTGCCTAAGATGAAATTGAATCTGAGGGCAAAGTCCCCATCAATTGCCTGGCATCCTTTCTGAGCGTCGTGAAAAAAGTATGACACTTAGCAGCATCGCTAAAGTCATAATAATCCATCAATCGGTCGAACGCCTGACTGTGGTCGTAGGGATCCTCCGATCCATCATAACTTTCAATGTGGGGCAACTTCTTGGTGGGATCAGCTTTCTCTTTTAGAATCTCCGCGGAAAAAGGGATGCCTTCTTTCCCGAAGTATCTTTCATTTTCTGCACTTCGGCAAGCTGCTTCTGAAGTTCCTTTAATTCCTTAACCAGATACTCCACACCTACTGGTTGAGATGATGCTTTCTTTTTTCGGTGACTCCTTCTTCTTCTGAGTGGACCGGTTTCTTACAACAGAACCTCCAACTTTAGAGGGGTTTTTCCGATGACGAGCGTCCATAGGGTGGTGTAACCCTCAGTAGACTCTCGGGAGTATAACCTTTGGATATACTTCGTCTCTGAACTAGGGCGCTATGGTGAGAATGTGCAACAACAAGCACCTTCTTTGTATTCTCAGGAGTGCGATCTCTGGATCAACCTCTTCGTTTGGTTCGACCCTGCTCCTCAAAATCGATAGGGTGATGTGCCCTCTTTGATCTTTGAGGAGTAGGACTTCGGGAGCTTCTTCTTTTTCGGGTTTGGCCCCGAGACTCACGTCCTGAATGAGCAGGTTCCTTCCCACTCCGATGTCCTCGCTCTTCGGACTGAACATAACTGAACTCTTCATCCCTCAAATCTGTCATTCGATCCATCTGCTCAGCTACATCCTATCGCTGCTTCACAAGTACCTCCATAGCTCTATTTGCTTCATCTGCCATCTTAGCTAATCGGGAGGCCTTTGCGTCTTGGTCATCTCGGTATCGAGTTCTAGGCGAGGTGCCTCCTACTCATTTTTAACCATAGCCAGACCCCTTCTCTGCCGTGAAAACTAGCTTACGCTTCGCTTTGACCACAGCCTTCGGCCGAGAATCTTTATTTGAGCGTTTGGACGCTGTGCTGGCATGAACACTTATTGTAGGTCCCAAACGATCTTTGGCAGACACTCGTGGTGCTGATTCACTGACAGCCATCGGCTGCCCTTCGGGTGTAGGTGTTCTACTCTTCACCATGAATACTGATGTAGAACAAACACAGTCTGTGATTGAAAAATACTCAGGACACTAGAACTCAGCCCTCCTTCTAGCGCCAATGTTAACGCCTAAGATCTTTCCCCGCATCCCAATCACCAAGACGCGTCCAATATCCTGCACAGTTCAACAAGTCAACACCAAAAGCTTGACGGCTTGACCGTCAGGGGATAGCTCTGGCGTGAGAGTCAGTATCAGCAATCACAAGGCCAACAATGGAGGAAAATAATGTCTAGTGCTTGAGAGAGAATAATAATCTGATTGTGTGTGTGGTGTCATATTTTGTTATTTACCTTTCTTATGTGATCTTTGCCCCATACGTACCCCAGACCCGGTTTACCGTGTCACCCACTATCTACTGACACATTCCCCCACTCCCGGTCATCTCAGCTGAAAGCAAGTAGTTCACTTCCTCACCAGCTACCACTGTTTAGCCACCGTCGGTCATCTGAGTCCCATCCTCATTAATACCATGCAGAAAGGTGGCAGATAACAGTCAACTACTATCTTATGTAATGATTACCGGTCAAAGATGGGTTAAGTGGTAATTTGTGTAATGGATCGATCCAAGGATTTTGCCCAATACAATAAAGATGGTCCAGACTGACCGAATCCAGTCGAAATAACCCACTAATCGTAATCATATAACTGGGCCCAAATCATTCGGCCCAACAGGACAAAAATAACATAATCCAAGGGAAGAACCCATTAGGTCCGGTCCGATAATGAAAAGTATCATGGCCCAATAGGAGTTATTTGAATTGCTTCATAGATCTCGAGTTATTTGGTGTAGACTGCAGATGTGACATGAAATCCCTTTTTTTATATTTCTGACACTGCAGTCTACTATTTCACCTACCCCATCAGAGATGTCACTTTGGTGTGTCAGGTAGGTAGTCAACTTTATTTCTTCTTTATGATTCCTCGATCAGAGCATCAGGAATTGTCCTTCTGCATCGATGCTCTCAATTAGCAACGTTCGAATATCAGTCTTCAAATTAAACTATTGCCAATGCTTCAATCTTCAGATGACCAAACTCTACGATTCTGATGCAGATGTTCTTAGATCTGATCATAGTGTGTCTTGTTGAATGTTGCTCATTGACTGGTTGAGACAACACTACGATTCTGAAGAGTGTTCAATGAATCTTCAATGTAGAACACCTCTTCCTTTTCTTGTGTAGTGCTTCAACACTTCTGTTTACCTTATATTACATTACGTACTAATAACTTGTCTGATTATTCTGGCTCTCCTTAACTTCAAGACATATTAGGTTAGACATACTCAGTTTGTTTCTCCTTGTGATCTCCCATTCATATATCATCAATGATCTGACACATGCTTCATCTTCTTTGTCTGTTCTATATAGGTTGTCTAGTGTCTCTATAATAGATCCCATCAATTTCTGATTCTAATCTAGCAAACACTACAATCCTGGTTAATCCCAAGATTGTTGTCTTCTATTCTCTTGACAGCTACTGCACTTGCTGACTTTTTTTTGCCAGTCACTCTTACTGAAGTCTTCTTCTAATCGACTTGTTGAAGACTTCATCTTGAATGGCTTCATAACTCAATCTAGATGTTGATTGAGTTGGTGCTTAGGTCTTCTGTTAGCTTGCATGTCATTCGTTGAGTGCTCTCCGGTTTTCTTCAGGTGGAATGTATATTTGCAACTCAGACCAGAGGCTTCATACTTTGGATATTCTAGGAGTGCTCATTTGTTGAGAATCGTGTTGACTCTACGATTCTGCCTTGGCATTGTGAGCGCCTCTGTTGAAGCCTTAGTTCTACACACTACAATTTAGCTTTGGTTCTGCAGACACTACGACTTCGAGATCAGATTTTGACACACTATGATTTCTATCTTTAAGCTTGTTGTCTTCGTCTGATCTGGCTTGACTACGATTTTTGCCTCTGATATGATCAGTAGACTCTACGACTTCAAGTGTGGTCTATGGTTCTTGACTTGGCTCTGGCAGATGCTCGTTCAGCTCTTAAACAGGATGTCTCTACGATTCTAAATATGACTTCCTCAATAGACTACGGCTCTGATGAAGTTCTTCTCGACACACTACGATCCTTACTCGTCTCTCCTGGTAGTCTACGAACTTCGAGATCTACTATCTTGCAGACTACGATTCCGCCTTGATAGTTCTCTAGTTTTCCTCGACTCTCTTGGTAGACTACGATTTCTGGTAAAGTGGTCGACAATCAGACATGCCTATCTATTACATTAAAAGATCAACCTAACAATCTTGATCTTTCTATATTTATAGTCCTTGTACATCATTTCTTTTTAAGGACTTTATAAAGTTGTTTTGCTTATGTAGGATTAACCTAACATATTTGATCAATTCATTCTAAGTCCTTGTACATATGTTCCTATTATCTATCAAAGGACTTTACAGCTTTTCTTAATGTAAGAATACTTGCATATTCAATCATTTATATCATAATCAAATCATATATAAATAGGAATATCATTCACATGCTTATTCCTAACACAATAATCTTCATTAAATATAACTACTCAGTAGCTTTGCCCTTGCCCTTATCAATGTCAGAGGGTCCACCTTATTCTGCCTTAACTGAAATGTTTTTTTAGGGAAGCAAGAATGAGCAACAAATTTGCCCAGCAAGTAATATAGCAAAAAGGGAAATTAATGTAGCTTTAATTTCTCAAGGGTATAACAATAATGATAGTTCAAGATAGCAAGAAGTATCGATGAATACCAACAATAGTCGCTATAGATAAAAAATATCAATAATATTTAATGATTAATTAATTCCAAATTTCAAAGTAATGAATACTGAGTTGTCACTAAGGACTATGAACTTCTCCTAGAATTAATAGTAATAAACTGACAATTCTACAAAACGAGTACAACAAGTGATCAACCTAAAGTACCCTATATCATGAATAACACTTAATCGTTCTCATGTGCGCACACCGGTTTCCCGATAAATATATAATTCCCCTAACAAGAGGGTTTTTCATCTCAGTTATAAGAGTCCGCACCAAATTAATTTGGTTTGGATAACTTTTGATCAAATATCAACAGTCTAGCCGAAGCAATGGCTTAGACAGTTTTCTTTCACAGTATATACATGAACAATTATCGTTCAAAATCAAGGTTTGTAAACAATTTTATTTCTAGATTACGAAGTATTATACTTTCAAAGTTCTACTTGTATGATCAATAATAGAACAAGTTCAAGTAATGCTCAATAAAGAGTAGGGTTCGAGTACTTGCAGTCAACATATGAATCAAATGAAATTCGAGAACTTGCACAAAATCCAAAGTTGTGTAAGTTAGGAAACTTGCTCAATATAAAATAGAGTTTGGATACTTGCCTCAAGTGTAGTTTACCAATATATAGCTTATCAACACTCTTTCGAATCCTAACATAATATAGTTATGCGTATAAGATATTCATTAGTTACATATGCTCATACATAATATATAAGTTTAAACGCACACATAAACGTCTAACTTAGTCATATACTCTACACATACTTCATCACATACTTTTGCGTACTTATAGCACAAATCAGTTAACAAGACATCATGAAGTCAAACATTATAGTTTCTAATCTTTGATTTTTATCTCGTAAATATCTTTTGGACTTAACATTTAAAAGTTTATAATCCCTCATCAAACATTCAACTCTATCACCTAACATGCTTCTTAACACATTTGATAGTATATTTGTTATATAATACAAGTTAAGGTAACCATATAAGCATGCCTCGAACTTCAGACCACAAACAGAATACTGAACTGACTGCAGGATGACGCAGTTGTGCCCTGGCTAGGCTTAGGGACGGCGCATCTGCAATGTCCTCTAGCCTGACCAGAGTTAAACTTCTGCTCTCCTGATTTCAGTCCAATCTTTATTATACCTAGACACTTACACTTAACATGCATACATGCTAGAGGTCTTTTCATACTTGTATGACCACTTCAAGATCAACCTTATATGTTAGGGACTTTAGTTTAGGATTTTCACAAAATCAAGGCTAAATAGGGTCATGTAATCACCATGCGTACTAATTAGCCTTATGTTCACATAAAGATATTATATAATCTGTTATACACCTGCTCATACATGTTTATATCATTTATTCAGTAGCTAACATTGATTATTGCTTTAGAACATCCTTAAACACATGCTTGGTTTAGTTGTCATTATATCCAATACATACGAATCACATTTAGAGACACAATAAACATGAACATGACATCTTAATTCTTTAGAATCTAACTACTCCTACTTAATGCACTTTGGTTCAAAAAACATCCAAGTTTACCTTTTAAATCATTTTAAACTTGATCAATGCAATTTAACACATACAAGACAACCTTAAAGCTCTTTTCAGGTGTAGTTAAGTTATGTTAACATATTCACAAGATTAGAACATACATCATGTAGTATTCATGCATATTTTCTTTGATATGACAAGATTTTCTTTAAAAAAGTTTTCTAAACATAAAACCTAACTAGTTGACCATGAACAAAGGAACTATAAATCATATATCATGCTCGTTTAGGTTCTAAATTAGTCATGTATATGTACTAATAAGCTCATCACTTGTAGAGCATGAGTTTCAACAAAGTTGGTTTTCCAAACTTAAAGTTCTTATTATAAATCTCGCAGTAATTCATGTTGATCACTTCATAACTCATAAGGAGGCTTTGTACTACATGTTATACTTATTTTCAGGCATGTTCAAGTCATATCAGTATGTTAGAATTGACCAGATTGAAAACAAAAATCAAATTCTCATTTTGGGTTCGGCACAGCTGCGCTGCACCCTTCCTCGACCAGCAGCAGTGAGATACTCTGTTTTGTAGAGTATCATCCTACTTCTAATTCCTTAGTTTAATCTTGCTCAATTCCACCATTACAGGTTCCATACATGTAAACATCCTTCATAAACACTTAATAGTATGCTTAATTCATGCTAATTGACATAGAGATTCAATAGATTTCAAGAATTTAACAAAACCAAATTCAAGAACACGAAGAGAATTTATACCTCCTTAAGCTTAAATTGAACTGCTTACACACTGATTATACTTCTTCAGTTGCTCAACAACTCACACTATTAGTTTACACTTAGAAGACAATTTTCACGCAACAGAAAAATGAGAAGGAATGGTGCTTTATATAGAGAAATGTATAATCATACATTAGCTTTGTTCTATGGTTTGAATCAATGAAAAATGAAAGTAACCAATAGATATGCAAGGGTTGGCCAATTGCCCTTTGTGTAGCCATCATCACTACAATCTTAGCTCTCAATTGCCAACAAATTTTTACGCAATGTATAGTTAGGCTACGGTTCATGTACTGAGTATGGTCACTGATTTTGGGACATGATTTAAATCCCAGCAATAAGCTTAGTTTGATTCCTTTAATTCCAAAAAATGAAATTTTAATGTACAATTGTTACTATATTAGGAAAATTAGGGATTAAATATATACACATATCATATAATCCATGTATATTAGTCCACATAATTTAATATTTATAATTTGTGTGGACTTAATTTAATTGATCACTAAATATTTAATATCTCCTTTTATTATTTACTTACACCTCAGTATTTAAATAAATATTGTAACACCCGAAAAAATCGGATTTTTATGACAATTAAATTTTTATTTGATTATGTGAATTAAATGAATTTATATGTTTTCTTTGTGAGTAAGCTATGTGAAGGTCGTTCTATGACCTAAAATGTGCCAACGTGGTTAGTATTCTGACTACGTGTTAGAAATAATTGTTTGGAATTTCAAAGATGAAAATAATTGTTTTTCGAGAAATTTCCGTAAAAACACTATTCATCCATTTCTGTTCAGGGAATTATTTTGAAATTCCGAGAAACGCGTAATGATAGAATATCGTGATAAGATGGAATATCTGATAATATTTCATTTATGGCAAACGCAGTTTTCGCCTGTGGACTTAAAACCTAAGGGTTGAGTATATTGATTTCTGAGAAAGAAATAATATGCGTAGAAGGAATGACGTTAGGGTTAATTCGAGTGGTATACATTTGGTGATACTATTTAGTATCTATGTATAATACGTTGAGTAAATACGAAGTATAATATGATTATTATACGAGTAGTATATGGAGATAGTACGTGAATGGTACGTATATGATACGATTCGTATTATAGAATTAAGTTAAGACTTAATGACTAATTCATTTGAGTTGGATTATTAATTAATCCAATCATTTGAATGACCAAGGCCCAATGTTAATTTAGTTAAGCCCAATTCATTAAAATCGAACTGTGGGTCGAACCGGTGGGTTACCGAATAAGTAAAACTCATGGGGCAATTCATGGGATGTCACATGGGGTGGTGGGCCGGCCACCTTGGTGTGGAAGCCAAGCATAAGGCTTGGTCACCAAGTGTTTTACTTGGTGACCACACATGAATAGTAAGGAGGTGATGGTGTGACAACCCGAGAAATTAGACAATTTATGATAATCTTAAATGATTGATTTAAGGTTAATAATAGACCTAGATAGAAAATAAGTGTATATGTTTGATGTTATTGGGATTGAATTTTGAGGATTTCAAAATTCTGTGAAGGATATAGGTGAATTATTCAGGATTAAGGATTTATATGATTATGTTCTGTGTTTATGGTTAATGATGTGTTCAGAATGTGGTTAAGAGTCAAGGGTTGACCAGATAAATTATATTTGTAACAAACCCTAAGAATATATTAAGAACGACAATGTTCGGTTAAAAAATCATGGCGTTTAATAAGAAACCCTAGAAATCGGTTCTGGAAACCCTAGTTTCAGTTCCGGGTACATGAAACCCTAAATTGGAAACTTAATGGCATAAGTGTGAATAATTAAAATATTAATTAGGGTTAATCTTGACAATTGATTACAAAACCCTAATTCTAAATTTAAAACCCTAATACCAGATCTGAAAACTCTAATTTCAGATGCTGATAAAATGAAACCCTAATCTGGGTATATAATAGAGAATTTTAATGCTTAAGTGCTATTAATCAAGTACTAATTAGGGTAAAAGTTAATTAATTAGCAAACCCTAATTTTCAATTTATTGGAACCCTAATTGTTCCGTCAAAAACCCTAATTGTTCAGTGGTGGAATTAATCGCTAAAATTAACAATGCTAATTAGGAAACCCTAATCCTAATTATTTCAATTTATGAGTAATTAGAAAACCCTAATCTAATTACGAGATTTAATTTCTAAATTAGAAAATTAATTTTTCTATTAGAAACCCTAATTAGCGGTTTATAAACCCTAATGACCATTTTGACCCTATTTGCGTAATTAGTAATTTTAATTAGGAAATACTAATCCTAATTAGTAAGTTTTTAGTATGAGTAAGGAATTTTAATATAATTAGTAAATACTAATTATAAGTTAAAATTATTAATTTTCTATTTTGAAAATCGGAATTCGGAAATGTAGAAATTAAATTACAAAGTTAAGGGTTAAATCCTAAACCCTAAAATGCTAAATCCTAGACCTTAGATTGCTCAAAACCTAACCCTAAGGGTTTGCAACTCATGAAAATCCTAGAAAATAAATGGAAAAGACAAGAATGCCCTTATTGCATTATTTAGGTGATTGCTTTCAAATCTTGGCAATATCTTGGTTGGTGACCAACCCTAGCCCTAAACCCTAGCACTAGCATGTGACTTTTGTCCAGCAATCTCAGAAATTCAGCAACATACATTGAATCAAAGCATTATTTAAGAGTTTGGGAGAGAGAAAGTTTATTTTTTTTGTTTATTTTTCTCTCCAAGCTCCTACCAACTCCCTCTCATACAAAGACCTCCTAAAATCTAAGTTAGATCAGTCTCAGTTCAAGCCCCACATGTACAAGAAGCAGATCAGAGGATCAAAATCAGAAATCAAGCATAAAAATGGTATAAACCCTAAATCTTAAAATTTTATGATCTGATGTTTGATGTTGTAATTGATTGGTTAAATATGTGTTTTAAGGTGTCAAATGATGATCTGGGTTGTTAAAATACAAACCCATAACACAAAGTGCTCGTATTTGATGATTTTTGAAATCTGGAAAAATGGGAAAATAGTGGCCTGACAGCCATATGTCAGGGCCCATAGATCGTTGTATGTTTATGATCTGTTAAGTTTTAAGTTATACATGTGTAGTATGCCATTAAGGCTTTATTCAGGAATAGGAATCAAGGTTATATCATGTCTAGATTGAAAGATACAAGCGGTCAAAGACCGTTGACCGTTCACGAAAAGTTAAATTCTGGGTAACCCAGAAAATTTTCAGTGGTCTGACAGCATGTTTGAACGTCTAGATCTTGCTGTATCTTGTTGGTTTGACTAAGATGTTGTTGTTATGTTGTAGTCTGGTATATATACTACATGTTAAAGCCTTTAGATCACTTAGATCATAACTGAAATAGCGGGAAATCGAGGTCAAACCACCGTTGACCGACTGTTCTTGACGAAATCTGGAAAACCCAGAAATCGTGAAGAACAGTGCTTGACCCGTACTTTGACCGGCTTGGATCGGGTGTATAAATTATTGTTAGACTTATGTTTTGCTATATTAATGTACCTTAACAGAATGACTATAGATCTGAACCTTAATATCACATGAAACATTATCGTATCATGTAGCTAATTGAGTCACAAACTGACCACTCGAACCTGTCTGGGTTTCTGGGTAACCCAGAAAACCCAGCAGGCCTCTGACAGTATTTTTGAAGGCTTGGATCTTGCCGGTTAGTGATGTTATGGTTATAAAACTTGTTCATAATTGTAGTATTACATTTATACTACAACATTAGCACTTTAGAAGACCCAGAAGTCATAAGGAACCTGGATTAAATCGCGGTCAAACTAGGTACCCTCGCGACTGACATGAATGCTCAAGAACACCTGAAGAACACATTTAGCGACACTTCTGTCGCCTAAAGACCCTTTAGCGACAGGTTTATATATTAATTTTCGGAAATTGATTTAAAATTAGAAAAAAATAGTTTTTAATTATTAAAAATACAAAATAAATTATAAAAAATTATTTTAAAGTCTGAAAAATAGTTTTTAACTATTTTGAGTATATTTTGAAAATATTTAATATTTTTGGAATATAAATGGTATTTATTTATTTAATTAAAATATTAAATAAAATATTTAAAAATAGTTTTTAATTCATGAAAAATCATGAAAAATTATTTTATGGTATAAGAAAATATTTTAAGTTATTTATGATGAATTTTAATATTTTGGGATGAATTTCATTAATTAATCAATATTAATGATAATTAGTTTATTTAATAGATATATTAAATAAATTATGGAAAATTAGAAGTAATGTTTTATAAATCATATAAAAATAATTTAAGTGTTATAAAAATATTTTAAGTTATAAGATATAACTTTTGATATTTTGGCATAAAAATATTAATATTTTAATATTAATATTAATTATCGAATAATGGATTAAGGTGTTGGAAGATCATATAAAAATGATTTTAAAGTATTAAAAATACTTTGTGATATTATAATTATATTATAATATTATGTAATGATTTTCATTTATATTAAATAAATATTAATGATCAAGGTATTAAGTGGTATTTAATTTATTTAAATACGGTTTTAAGGATTGAAAAATGGTGATTAATGGTAATAATTATCCGAATATTATTACGAGCCTAGGAAAAATGTTTTGTCTGGTTAGAAATTATCTGTGATATTGTTAAGTATTAAGTCAGAGTTTAATTGAACTTAAACTCGATTTTTGTCCGACTAGACCGTCGGGATGATAGAATTGTGTCGGTTTCAAGTCAGACTGAAATAGTTTGACCTGATACTAAGTCTTATGTGTTGTAAAGACTGATAGGGTTATGTGGTAATGTGTTTAGGTTATTCTATGTATAAATATAACAGTATATTACTGTGATGATATTATTCTAATTATTGGAGATCTATATTACTAATATTAGGTCTTCGGGGTAAAGCGTTATTAAATTACGTGCGGTAATCAACAGTTCAGGCAAGTTTTCTTGTACTTAACTCTAATAAGAGTAGTTCCTTCAAGCTTATGGTTAATCATTGCTGATTGCCAAGAAAAATTATATTCTGTACATCTTGCATGTATAAGTCAGGTATGAAAGGCTGATCACCTTCATTACCAGTTGGTTCAGAAATGTTTGTTCATGTATAATACTTGTTCAGTCAAAAATTTGTTCGTGCTAGTTCTCAATTATATTGATGAATTATAGCAAGCCCTTTATTCATACTCTTCAATCATGATATATCGTTATATTATTGTATATAAACTTGCTGGGCAACTTTCATGCTCACCCTTGCTATATCATGATAAAACATTGCAGGTAAAGCAAATATGTCGTATACAGGAAAAGGTTAAGCCAAGTTCAATTTGGGGCAATATATGCGGCTATCTAGTAATAGAATAGTTTGATAAATATGGTTGTGTAATAGATATTTTATGAAATGTGTAATAAGTTAAGGTTACTCGATTTTGGGTAATAGTGTGTAATGTATTGTATAAACAACTTATGTTTATATCTTCCGCAAATAGTGATAGAAATAGTATACCGGATCCGAGGTGATTTGGGGCCCAGATTCGGGGATGCTACAGATGGTTCTTTGACAATTATGCTCCCATTCTAATTTTCTATAAATAAGAAGCTAGGTTGATTCATTAGGGAGTTTTCAACTTGCCAACCTAGATTATTTGAGAGAGAAAGAGAGCTATACTTGCAAAACATACACTTTGGAAGTTTGATCTTAGAGTTTTCCAAGAAAAAAAACCAAGAGTTCTTAAGGTATAATCCTTACCTTTCATCTCCATCTCTTTTAGATTTTCTTTCATTTAAGAGAATCATGAAGGGGTGGTATATGTCTTGAGTGAGGATTTAAAGATGACTTACCATAGATTCAGTCTCTTTAAGTCATGAGATTATAAAAATAATAAGGTTTAATATAGTTTTGAACCATGAAAATATTGATAGTTGAGATCGATTGTTGATAAACAATTGAGCTCCATCAATACGTTAGTATATGCATCTTGTTTGGTTAGGATGTAGATATGAAATCCATGGAGTATTCCATGTGATTTGGCTTAGAGAACATTAGTAACGAAGTTATGGTGAATTTTACGAAAATAGACGTTAAACGTCGAAAATGTAAAAATTTTGGAATGGTAGTCAAAAGTTGTCGTGAGACTTCAAAACATTAGTTTTCAATGTCAAACACATGAGATAGGGTGATTAAGAGTTGTGGGTTCGAGAATCCTCGGATTCCATCTTAAAACGAAGAAAACAAGCATTGAACGCTCATTAACGTTTCTAAACATCTATAAAATGAACTTAATAGTGAAATTTGTGTTAACAGATTTGAAAGTGTCAAATTCTAATATGAACGCGTAGGGTACGTCATTTATGATGTGTAGGCTTTTGAACGGACCAAATCGGGCTTATAACAAAAAAGTTACGACCGCAGGAATTTCACACAAATTTTCAAAACTGCTGAGAACCTGTTACTGAGGTCTGGCGCCGCGGCGCCAGACGTAGTGTAAAAAGCCACGACACAGAGCCAGTTATGGCGGGGAAAAAATAAAAAGGTCTGGAGACTCGCGCCGCAGCGCGAGATTTTGTACATGGACTAGCGCCGCAGCGCCAAGTCCGGGCAAAACCTCTGGAGAGTGGCGCCGCAACGCCACTAGAATGCTTCTGATGTCGCGCCGCAGCGCGAGTTCAGGCCTTTTGATAGTAACTTAGGTTTTGAACTTCAGTTATCTCAAGACCTACCTGAGTTAAGTTTATATACTCAAAAAAGGTACAAAGACTAATCTTATATTACCTTTACTAAGGTATATGGTATGAAACCTAGGAATGTAATACATGTTAACAAGATATGTATGATGGACAAAGTTGGTACCTTATCAATGATGTTTGAGTCGAGTTAATAAACGTCAGTTGAGTGATAAACCGGGACGAAGGGTAATAAGTCATGTTGACTTTAATAAAGATATTAAGTTAATAAAGACATAGAAGAGAAAAAAAACTTGTAGGAATAATGTGAATAGTTGTTTGATAGCTAATTTCAGTGTGCTATGTGAATATAACATGTAGATTCTATAAAGGTTGTGGTCAGTCGAGTAAGTTATTTGAAGACGCTGAAAGGCAAGTTTTCTTAATGCTTGTCTAACTTCCATGTTAGCCAAGTTCTATGTTATTAGTTGAACTGTATTGCAAGACTTGTTTTAAAGAAAGGGTCGATGCCAGATTTTAACTCGGCTAGACTATTCGTAAGATATAGATTGATTATTATTCATATCATTCTATATAGAAATGTTAACGCTATCCTATGCCAAGTAAGTGGTATAGACGTGAAGGTAAGGTTTGTCTGTGAACAAACAAAAGTATTTTTCATCGACTATTCGATGGGCACCCGAGTTTGCCAAAAATATTGAACATAAATAATTTTAATGAATGAGTGTTGATCAACATAGAGTACTATAGGCTGATCACCTAGAAGTGCTCGTAAGTTATACGGATGAACAGCCTTAGTGCTGTGGACTCCTTTTCAAGTATGAAAACTAAAATTTACTGTTCATGGTCTATCGAACGGTTCAGAATTCCTAATCTATTCTATACTTTGGGAATTGATGTTATGAACTGTTAAAGTATTATTGATTCATAATATTTCATAACTATTGTTCAGTTATGTTGGAATTGTTATATAATTCATGAATGTGGTATTCCTGTTATCCTTAATTAAACTTGCTGAGCTGTTATGCTCACTTCTTGCGTGAATTATATAAATGCAGTTAAAGATGAAAGTACTGTGAATGCCAAGAGAGATAAGGGCAAAGCTAAGATGGATGCTTAGGAATTGTGTAATAGTTTAATAAGTTTGTATGTATTATACATTATGAGCAATAAACAATGTAACTGGTTTATAAACCTGGGAAGGATTATACTTTGATTGAAATAAGAAGATAGTAATTACCTTCATTTTGTTGTATTTCAATGGAATGATTGTATGGATGTTAGTATAGTGGAGCACCATTTGTTGGGTTGGAAGATACCCGAATTTAGGGGCGTCACAAGTTGGTATCAAAGCCTTAGGTTATAAAACTTAAGGGGGGAAATCTTAGGCTAATAACCTCGTAAGAAAGGTAAAGTCCGAAGAATGAAATTCAAGTCCATTGAATTAATAAGATATTGAGATAACTCAGTATCGAAAGGATTAAAAGATTAAAATTAATCTTAAAGATATTAAATTTGATTTATGCTTATATTATTGTGTATTATGTACTAATCAACGTGTTGTATGTTTGTAGATGTCAACCAGTAGCTTGATGTTTAGAAACGTGGAAATGATAAGTAAGGACTCAGTTAACCAAGTTGAGGTAGTACCAATGCCAGTGGCGGGGGTACCGATAGTTGTACTAGACGACTCAGACATTGAGGAGTACATCTCTGAGGAGGAATACTCTGAGGAGACTTTGGGATTATCATCATACCTTAACGAGATGCTAGATGTGGAGGAGGAAGTGGAGGTGACATCGATTAACACGGTGTTACCTACTCAGAATCCAGCATCTCTGGATGCAACTAGAGCATTGTATCTGGCAGTGTTGGATAGGAATGTGAATTTGCGTACTAAGGTAGAGGCACAAATTAAGGCGATAACTGCCTTATATGAGGCGAAAGAATCTGCAGATGCAGACTTTGAGTCAAAGCACGATGAGAAAGTGCTTATCACTGATAAGGCTCGTAACTATAAAGATGAGGTCCTTGAGCTACAAAAGAATCTGGTTGAGAAAGAATAAAAAATAACTAGGATATCATAAATTCATGAATGCGTTCATGAGGATTTCAAGCTAAAAATTGCTTGTTATTCTATTGAGTCCGGGCAGACTCGACATACCATAAGCCGAGATATAGTGTTGATCCTGGCAAATCAGAAATATGAAAATGTCATTTGACAGTGTTAGTAGATCGCTAGATTTTTTGTATATAAGTAGTGACGTAAAACCCTCTTTTATATAACTAAGGGTAGTCTTTTTGTAAATCCCAATTTTTGGTAGAAGGCAATCGCGGGATAGTATGTAATAGCTTTTGGCTAAAGGAACAAGATGTAAATAGTTTTGACTATGAAAGAATATTTATATAATGAAGTTTTTATTTAACAAGCTTGTTGTGGTATGAATAGTTGTTGTTGATTTAAAAATGATAACCGAGTAGTTAAATAGATAATAACGAAGCTTTATTTATTTAATCAGAATTATGCCGCCGAGAAGGAGACAACAGAACCAAGAGGCCGAGTCTCATAATGAAAATCAGGGGGTCTTAACAACCCTATGCAAGAGTTCATTAATTTATTAACGGCTGCATTTAACCAAGGGGGTGGGATTCCTGTAGCTCCTGGGGTAGCAAGAACAACTACCTTTAAGGACTTTAAAAGTGTGGGTCCTCCTGAGTTCCGAGGAACGACGGATCCACTAGAAGCCCAGACATGGATTAGAGAGATTAAAAAGGTGTTTCTGATAACAAACGTAGGTGAGGCGCAAAAGACTTCTTTTGCGACTTACATGATGAAGGGGGAAGCCAACTACTGGTGAGAGACTCACCACGGTGGGGCTAGGACAGAGGCTATCACGTGGGAACACTTTAGAAGGTTTTCTTCGAGAACTACTTCCCTACTAGCATGCAGGGTAGGATGGAAATCAAGTTCTTAGAACTTAAGCAGGGGGATATGACAGTTCCCCAGTATGCCACCAAGTTTAACAAATTGGTGAAATTTGCTCCACATCAGGTGGATACGGAGGAAAGAAAGGCCCGCAGATTTGAGCAGGGCTTAAAACCCTGGCTCTATAGTAGGATATCTTTTTTCCAGAGTGCTTCCTACTGGACCATTCTAGAGAAGGCGATAATAGCTGAAGGTGGTGGTGACGCTTTGTCTCAGTACCACAAAGAGCGGAAGATTAAGAGTAAGTTAAAAGGAGGTAATAAGGCTGAAGTTGCCACCGGAAGCAACAAATTGCCAAAGAGGAAGAGTTTTAACCCTAGGAATACCGGGGTAAAGCAGGGAGATCCCAAACGGAGGATAGAAGCATGTAAGACATGCGAAAAATCTCATATGTGAGTCTGTTTAAAGTGGAAAGTAGTATGCTATAACTGTGGGCAGGAGGGGAATTTGTCACCAACTGTCCTAACCCTAAGAAGAACCAGGGGTGTTTTGTCTGTGGGTCAATGGACCATATGGCAAGAAATTTCCCAAAGAAGGGTTTAAAAGGGAATAAGAGTTCTGGTAGTGGTAAATTAGCCATTACTGGACCAACACCATCAGTGGGTAGACCCTCAGCTCGTACGTTTAATATGACTGTTCAAGATGCGGTTGCAATAACAGATGTCGTAGCAGGTATCATTCCGGTCAATGAGATAAATGCTTATGTGATATTTGACTCGGGTGCTACTTGTTCTTTTATAGCATGTGAATTTGCTAAGAGATTAGGTTTAATCCCTGAAAAGTTACCTATACCTTTAGACGTTAAGGAAGCAAACAAGGAGATAATCCCCATTGAACATATTCATAAGGATTGTTGTGTGGAAATTAGAGGGAATAAGTTATCGGTAGATTTGGTACCGATAAGTCTAAAAGAATTCGACGTAGTTCTTGGTATGGATTGGTTGGTTAACCATAAGGCAATTATAGATTTCCATAGGAAAAGTGTAAACCTTTGGCTTTCTAAGAAAACCAAGGTAGTGTTCTTCAGTAGTAATTCACCGAGACGCTCTTGTTGTCTGTCTGTGACACAAGCTAGGAAGATGTTGAAGAAAGGGTGTGTAGGTTATCTGTGCTATGTGGTGGATACCCAAAGAGTGGGAGCATCCTTGGATTAGATATGTGTTGTGCAAGAGTTCGCGGATGTATTTCCGGAGGAGTTACTGGGTATTCCACCGGACAGGGAGGTGGAGTTTGTAATTGATCTGTTATCGAGAATGGCACAAGTTTTAAGGGCACCATATCGAATGGCGCCAGTTGAAATGAAGGAGTTAATGGTTTAATTACAAGAACTAATAGATAGAAAGTACATTCAACCAAGTGTGTCTCATTGGGGAGCACCAGTGTTGTTTGTAAAGAAGAAGGATGGGTCGTTAAGGCTTTGTATCGACTATCGAGAGTTGAACAAGTTAATGATTAAGAATAGATACCCTTTGCCCAGGATCGATGATCTATTTGATCAATTGAAAGGGGCAAAGTATTTTTCTAAAATAGACTTGCGCACGGTGTATCATCGGTTAAATGTGAGGAAGGAAGATGTACTTAAGACGGTGTTCAGAACCCGTTATGGTCATTATGAGTTTCTGGTAATGTCGTTTGGGTTTACTAATACGCCAGCCGCATTTATGGATATGATGAACAGAGTGTTCAAACAATATTTGGACAAGTTTGTCGTAGTGTTCATTGATGATATTCTAGTCTATTCAAAGACGCCAGAAGATCATTCAGAACATTTAAGAATAGTGTTGGAGAGACTACGGAAGGAGAAGTTGTATGTGAAATTCACAAAGTGTGAATTTTGGCTTGAGATGGTGCAGTTTCTAGGGCATGTTATTGATAAGGATGGCATTTTCGTAGATCTGACAAAAGTAGAAGCAGTTAACGAATGAGAGCAACCGAAAATGCCAACTGAGGTTCGGAGTTTTCTGGGGTTAGCGGGATACTATAGAAGGTTCATTCTGAAATTTTCTAAAATAGCTACTCCGTTAACAAATCTAAAAAGAAAGTCGGTGAAGTATGTGTGGACTAAAAAATTTGAGAATAGTTTTCAGGAGTTGAAGAAAAGGTTAAGTGAGGCACCTGTATTGTCCTTACCAGACGATAAAGGAAATTTTGTAGTGTATAGTGATGCTTCACATAAAGGACTGGGTTGCGTGCTCATGCAGGATGGCAAGGTCATTGCATATGCGTCACGTCAATTGAAGGATTATGAGAAGGTCTATCCTACTCATGACCTGGAATTAGTAGCTGTAGTTTTTGCCCTAAAGATATGGAGGCATTATCTTTATGGTGAGAAATGTGAGATATACACGGACCGCAAACGTCTGAAATATATCTTCACACAGAAGGAGTTGAACATGAGACAGAGAAGGTGGTTAGAGTTAATAAAAGATTATGATTGTGATATTTTATATCATCTAGGGAAAGCAAATGTAGTAGCCGATGCGCTAAGTAGGAAGGGTAGAGAGAAATTATCAATGTTAACAACTCAGAATGACTTGGTAACAGCGATGGCAAGAATGGAGCTAGAAGTTAAGTTTCCAGAGGAAGCAGTAGAGATGTTATTTTCTATGGAAACCTAACCTACCATAGTGGAGTGGGTTAGGGGAGTACAATTGAGCAATGAGGAGTGCAAGCAGATGCAGAAGAGGATAGAAGATGAAGAAAAGACTGAGTATAACCTCGATAAGGAGGGATTACTTCGTTTTGAGGGAAGAATTTGGATTCCTAATGATCCCGAATTAAAAGAAAAAAATATGATGGAGGCCCATAGTTCGAGGTACTCGATACATCCCGGTAGTATGAAGATGTATCAAGACCTTCGTCAGAACTTTTGGTGGTCGAATATGAAGAGGGAGATAGCAGAATATGTTAGTAGGTGCTTAACTTGTCAAAAAGTTAAGGCTGAACATCAACGATCGAGCGGGTTGTTACAACCGTTAGAAATTCCAGAGTGGAAGTGGGAGCACATCATGATGGACTTTGTGGTGGGACTTCCAACAACAAGAAAAGGATACAATGCTATTTGGGTGATAGTGGATCGATTGACGAAATCGGCTCATTTTTTACCAATAGGAATTAGGTATAACCTAGATCAGTTAGCTAAGCTGTATGTTAAGGAAATTATTTCCAGATATGGAGTGCCTGTTTTGATTGTGTCAGATCGTGACCCACGATTCACATCAAACTTTTGGAGAAGTTTGCAAGAACAAATGGGAACGCAATTAAGATTGAGTACGGCGTATCATCCTCAGACGGATGGTCAGAGTGAACGGACAATTCAAACGTTTAAAGATATGTTAAGATCTTGCATTATGGATTTCAAAGGGAGTTGGGATGAATATCTACTGTTGGTGGAAATTTCGTACAACAATAGTTTTCACGCTAGTATAGGCATGCCGCCTTACGAAGCGTTGTATGGAAGGAAGTGTCGAACTCCATTGTGTTGGGATGAGGTGGGTGAACGTCAGATGTTTGGACCTGAGATGGTATAGCAGACGGCGGACATGGTAATGTTAATACGTACTCAATTAGTTGCGGCTCAAGACCGGGAAAGGAAGTATGAAGATCCTCACAGAAAGAATAGAGAATTCGATGTAGGATCTTTTGTTTTTCTGAAAGTATCACCTTGGAAGGGGAAGATACGTTTTGAAAAGAAAGGGAAGTTAAGTCCAAGATTTGTAGGACCTTTTAAGATCTTAAGAAGGGTAGGAGAGGTAGCTTATGAAGTAGCTTTACCTCTAGAGATAGAACGCATTCATAATGTGATTCATGTGTCAGTGTTGCGTCCTTATAAACCGGACTATAAACATGTAATAGAATATGAATCTATTTAGATAGAGAAGGACTTGTCCTATGAGGAACTTCCAATTCAAATTATTGATAGGAAGGAACAAGTTTTAACAAAAAAGGTAATACCTTCAGTGAAGGTGTTATGGAGAAACCACAATGCTGAAGAAGCAACGTGGGAGCTCGAAAGTAAAATGAAGGAATATTTTACTCATTTATTTATGTAATTATAAGCTAAGATTCTGGGGAAAGAATCCTTATAAGGGGGAGAGAATGTAACGCCTGAGAAAATTGGATTTTTATGACTATTAAATTTTTATTTGATTATGTGAATTAAATGAATTTAATTGATTTCTTTGTGAGTAAGCTAGGTGAAGGTTGTTCTATGACCTAGAATGTGCCAACGTGGTTAGTATTCTGACTACGTGTTAGAAATAATTGTTTGGAATTTCAAAGATGAAAATAAATGTTTTTCGAGAAATTTCCGTAAAATCACTATTCATCCGTTTCTGTTCGAGAAATTATTTTGAAATTCCGAGAAAAGCGTAATGATAGAATATCCTGATAAGATGGAATATCTAATAATATTTCATTTATGGCAAACGCAGTTTTCGCCTGTGGACTTAAAACCTAAGGGTTGAGTATATTGATTTCCGAGAAGGAAATAATATGCGTAGAAGGAATGGCGTTAGGGATAATTCGAGTGTTATACATTTGGTGATACTATTTAGTATCTATGTATAATACGTTGAGTAAATACGAAGTACAATATGATTATTGTACGAGTAGTATACGAAGATAATACGTGAATGGTACATATGTGATACGATTCGTATTATAGAATTAAGTTAAGACTTAATAACTAATTCATTTGAGTTGGATTATTAATTAATCCAATCATTTGAATGACTAAGGCCCAATGTTAATTTAGTTAAGCTCAATTCATTAAAACCGAACCGTGGGTCGAACCGGTGGGTCACCGAATAAGTAAAACCCACGGGGCAACCCATGGGATGTCACATGGGTGGTGGGCCGGCCACCTTGGTATGGAAGCCAAGCATAAGGCTTGGTCACCAAGTGTTTTACTTCGTGACCACACATGAATAGTAAGGAGGTGATGGTTCTTTGATAATTATGCCCTCCATTCTAGTTTTCTATAAATAAGAAGCTAGGTTGATTCATTTGGGAGTTTTCAACTTGCCAACCTAGATTATTTGAGAGAGAAAGAGAGCTATACTTGCAAAACATACACTTTGGAAGCTTGATCTTAGAGTTTTCCAAGAAAGAAAACCAAGAGTTCTTAAGGTATAATCCTTACATTTCATCTCCATCTCTTTTAGATTTTCTTTCATTTTAGAGAATCATTAAGGGGTGGTATATGTCTTGAGTGAGGATTTAAAGATGACTTACCACAAATTCAATCTCTATAAGTCATGAGATTATAAAAATAATA
This sequence comes from Panax japonicus, assembly GCA_020205505.1. Classification (NCBI taxonomy): domain Eukaryota; kingdom Viridiplantae; phylum Streptophyta; class Magnoliopsida; order Apiales; family Araliaceae; genus Panax; species Panax japonicus. Next base: position 28,036,913 of record CM035104.1, on the reverse strand, counting down.
AGGTTTAATATAGTTTTGAACCATAAAAATATTGATAGTTAAGATCGATTGTTGATAAACAATTGAGCTCCATCAATACGTTAGTATACGTATCTTGTTTGGTTAGGATGTAGATATGAAATCCATGGAGTATTCCATATGATTTGGCTTAGAGAACATTAGTAACGAAGTTATGGCGAATTTTACGAAAATAGACGTTAAACGTCGAAAACGTAGAAATTTTGGAATGGTAGTCGAAAGTTGCCATGAGACTTGAAAACATTAGTTTTCAATGTCAAACACGTGAGATAGGGTGATTAAGAGTTGTGGGTTCGAGAATCGTCGGATTCCGACTTAAAACGAAGAAAACAAGCACTGAACGCTCATTAACGTTTTTGAACGTCTATTAAATGAACTTAATAGTGAAATTTATGTTAACAGATTTGAAAGTGTCGAATTCTAATATGAACACGTAGGGTACGTCATTTATGATGTGTAGGCTTTTGAACGGACCAAATCGGGCTTATAACAAAAAAGTTACGGCCGCAGGAATTTCACACAAATTTTCAAAACTGCTGAGAACCTATTACTGAGGTCTGGCGTCGCGGCACTAGACGGAGTGTAAAAAGCCACGCCGCAGCGCCAGTTATGGCCGTGAAAAAAATAAAAAGGTCTGGAGACTCGCGCTGCAGCGCGAGAGTTTGTACATGGACTCGCGCCGCAGCGCAAAGTCCGGGCAAAACCTCTGGAGAGTGGCGCCACATCGCCACTAGAATGCTTCTGATGTCGCGACGCAACGTGAGTTCAGGGCTTTTGATAGTAACTTAGGTTTTGAACTTCAGTTATTTTGAGACCTACCTGAGTTGAGTCTATATACTCAAATAAGGTACTAAGACTAATCCTATATTACCTATACTAAGGTATATGGTATGAAACCTATGAATGTAATAAATGTTAACAAGATATGTACGATGGACAAAGTTGGTACCTTATCAACGATGTTTGAGTCCGGTTAATAAACTTCAGTTGAGTGATAAACCAGGACGAAGGGTAATAAGTCATGTTGACTTTAATAAAGATATTACATTAACATAGACATAGAAGAGAAAGAAGCTTGTAGGAACAATGTGAATAGTTATTTGATAGCTAATTTCAGTGTGCTACGTAAATATAACATGTAGATTCTATAAAGGCTATGGTCAGTCGAGTAAGTTATTTGAAGATGCTGAAAGGCAAGTTTTCTTAACGCTTGTCTAACTTCCATTTTAGCCAAGTTTTATGTGATTCGTTGAACTGAATTGCAAGACTTTTTTTAAAGAAAGGGTCGATGCCAGATTTTAACTCGGCTACACTATTCGTAATGATATAGATTGATTATTATTCATGTCATTCTATATAGAAATATTAATGTTATCCTATGCCAAGTAATTGGTACGGACGTGGAGGTAAGGTTTGTCTATGAATAAACAAAAGTATTTTTCATCGACTATTCGTGGGCACGCGAGTTTTGTAAAGTTCCCGAACTCGGATACTTGAAACCCGAACTCGGTACTTCACGATATCATTTCTATGAGCGGAAATCTACTAATAATAATAACAATAATATATAAACAATCATTTTACAATAATTATTCATCAGAGTTCATCTCCCAAGTACGTAACCTTTAAACATACATTACCAGTCATATTAATAATAAAACATATATCATAGTCTTCATAATCTTAACTATTACAAGTAATAATAACTGCAGTCAACCAGCTATCTTCCCTTTCCCTTTGTTTTTGACAGAACCTTCAGGTTGTTCGCTCTTAACTGAAAACATTTAAATTAAGCAAGGATGAGCATTTGAGTGCCCAGCAAGTATTAACAATATATATATATATATATATATATATATATATATATATATACTGAAAGCATTTAAATGTTTTCTATATACTATTCTTTTTCAACAAGGCAAAAGTTGTGAAGCAATATATACCAATAATAACTACATAACTATTTCAAATTTTTGAAACTACGTACAGACTATATAAAGGTTTTATATGACATAGTATGAACATTATTTTCATTTTTGAAAAGGTTAAACAGAAAATTCATCTTTAAACCGTCATAACTTACGAACACGGGGGTGATCAGCCCGTTGTGCCCTGCATTGATCAATACTACATTACAAAAATGGTTTTACCATTTACTTGATCCGCCTTAGGCGCATAAAAGTTTTCCCTGATAAGGGATGTTCATATTTGTCAGGGTTTCAAGCCAAAGGTTTTATCTTATCCAACAAAAATCTATAATTTAACATATATGTATATCAAAGGGGTATCAACATGCGATTAAATACTATGATTATCCAAGTGGGGACACTTGTATAATCATTTATAGAAATTAACGAACAGAATATATAACTAAATTATCATATACTAACATGTTGATAATCAATGGGTGTATATAATATAGACTTTAAAATCTGTACAGTAATAATATAACTTTGAAACATTCTTACATTTATCCAATGCATAAAGAAAATGCAAAGATAGGGTACTTGTCTGATGCACTGCTTACAAAATCTTAACTTAATTCTACCCTTTTTATCACAACCTATCATTAAGAAAATCAATCATTCGATTAGAACATTATATCATAACACATAATACTGCATATAGCAGTCAGCACATTCCTAATCACGTTGTCACATAACTTAACGACCATTATATCACAATTAAACAATTTACAAGTTAATCCTATCTAAGTTCAGATCAATTTCTGAAACATGTCGATGTATCGATTGCCTTATCAGGTAATAATCGAGTCTAAGACTCTATTCTGTATCGGAATATCTAAATAGATAATTTAAACAACAGTCGCACTATTTTTCATGACCTTATAATAATTTTAAAACAATTATTACCATTTATCATAATTTTTGAAATATCAGAATCATTATTAAATGATTTAAATATCAAACAATTCTATTATCATTAATATTAAAATATTAATTTATCATTATCCAAATATTAAAAGTTATGAAATGCAACTTAAAATATTTTTAATTCACTTATATCCTTTTTAAATGATTTTGAAATAAATAAAACCATTTTTAAACTTTTTATTTAATATAAATATTAAATAAATTTAATATCGTTAATATATCATTAATATTAAATTATTAATGAAATTATCCTTTAAATATTAAAAGTTACATTTTATAACTTAAAATTTCTTTAAACACTTTTATTTTTATTTAAAATGATTTTTATAATAATAAAATCATTTTTAAACTAAATTATTTAATATAAATATTAAATAACTTTAATATCATTAATAATTATTAATTAATGAATTTATCCTTTAAATATTAAAAGTTACATTTTATAACTTAAAATATTTTTAAATACCATATTATTATTTAAAATGATTTTTAAAATAATAAAATCATTTTTAATTTAATTATTTAATTCATTTACTAAATAACTTAATTATCATTAATATTAATTTATTAATGAAAATTATCAAATAATATTAAAAGTTATTAAAAATAATTTAAAATATTTTCTTATATCATAATAAAATTTTAAATGATTTTTCAAATATTAAAATCATTTTTAAATAATTTATTTAATATTATAATTAAATAAATTAAATACTTTTAATATTCCAAAAATATTAAATATTTATGAAATATATTTAAAATAATTAAAATCTAATTTTCAGAATTTAAAATAATTTTTAATAATTTATTTTGTATTTTTAATAATTAAAAACTAATTTTTTCTATTTATTAAATTATTTTCGAAAAATAAAACATTTTCTGTCGCTAAAGACCACCTATAGCGACAGAACCGTCGCTATAGGTGTTCTTCATGTTCTTCATACAAACCCAGAATTTCAATGTCAGAACCGAGTGGCTATGCTTGACCGTGAATAACTCAGTGTGTGTTGTGATTCTGGACTCGGTTTTGGTCAAATTATGCAGTACAATTACAAGACTATAAGATACAACAATTAACATGGACAAATCACATAACACCAACCAGATTTAATCATCCAAACTTACTGTCAGAGGCTGTTCTTCATTTCTGGGTTTCCCAGAATTGAAGAACAGACCGACTGACCACTTTTGATCGCCAGCAACTTGCAACATATTAACTGTTTTTGAGACCTAAGAGCTTTAATGTGTAGACAACATGTAGAACTACATATTCATTACATAAAATAAACAAAACATCAACACATCAATCGGTTACAAGCCGGTCAACCACTGACAGAATCTGTGTTCATGGGTTTTTCTGGGTTTTCCAGAAAACCGAGAACATGAGCTTCCCTACTAGTTTGACTAGCCCCCAATTCCATTATATGAAATTTTTTAATGATATAAAAGCATGATTCTATAGTTAATATACTAGACTACAACCTAGCTTCAACAAACCAAACAAAAAAACAACTACCAGCAAGATCAGAAGCCACAAACTTATTGTCAGACACTGAAAACCATTTCTGGGTTACCCAGATCTCAGCCGGTCAAGCTCGGTCAATGCACTTTAACCTTAAATAACTTTTGATCTATAACAGATATGACTTTGCTTCTTTTTGCAGATAAAAGACAACACTGTAAGCTACTAATAAAAACTTAAAAACAACACAAAACATCATCGAGCAAGGATCTGTGGCCACTGACATTCATTGTCAGGCCACAGAATCAAACTTTTCCCGAATTTTGTAGATCTTCAATTCTGAGCTTCTAGATGTTATGGATCTAACATCTAGCAACCCAGATCATCACTAGATATTAAAACCAACATAATACAACACTTAAACACAAAATCTAACAACAAATTATGGACATATTTTCTAGCTTGAGTTTTATACCTTTCTTGGTTTGATCTTGATTTTAAGCTACTGATTTGATATGGGATTTCGTGGGGCTGAATTTTGGGACTAATATAACACTAATTTTCGTTGGTTTTAGAGAGAGAAAGTCTAAGTGAAGTGTTGGTGATCAAAGTAGCAAAATGAGCATTTTTTTCTCTTTCTTAATCTTATATACTAGAGCTAAGGAATGATTTGCTGATTTAGATTACTGCCACATGTTGCTTTAAATCTTCAAAATATCAAGAGTTGGTGACCAACCCAAATCATAGCAAGATTCACACTCCATCTTCTAACACATGTGCAAAAAGGGCATTTAAGTCATTTTATTAATAATTTTAATGCAACAAAAATAATTTGGATAAAGTATTAGGGTTTAATAATACTAGTATATTTAACCTTGCTAATTTTAGCAATTAGGGTTTATCAAATCAATTAACTAAGATTTCTAAAAACACAATTAGGGTTTCTAATAATTAGAAAATACAATTAAAATTGAGGTCTCCAATTTAATACACCTTAAAGTAACACATAAATTTATATCATATAATACAGATATATAACAGTATAAAATCTTATATAGTGAAACTAGGGTTTTCGAATATTATAACACAATTAATCAATTATTATCAGCTCTCGTACATGCAGTTCATATTATAACACTTAGAATATTAAAATATCATAATGTTATTATTATTCTTTATCCAAAACCAAGAATAGGGTTGGTAAAAATATTATTAGGGTTTGGTCGTAATATAATAAAATTGTTTCACACATTAACATTGCACACATAATCATACACATCTATAATACTAATAAATAATAATATAATATTATTATTCTCATTCCTTAATCAAAACCCGAAATTAGGGTTTGGATTCTATATCTGGTTTACCTTTCATAAATAAATTAATTAACTTAATAATCTGAACAAAATTCATTTAATAAAATAATTGTTATAAATATTCTAAAATAATTTCATAGATTATTTAAATAATAGTCAATTTTATTTTCATAGAAAATAATTGATAAAAACATTTCCAATATGAAATTAATTATTATAAAATTATAATTGATAATAAACAATGATTTTAAAATAAAATCATTTACAATTTTTGATGTAATAAATATATTTTATATTTACCACATAAATACATATACACAATATCTTGTTCAAATCCTCATCCTTAATATATATAAAAAAAATTATACACAAAATTTCTTATTTATTTATATAGAAAATATCGGGTTGTCACAAGTTTGCCAAAAATATTGAACGTAAATACGTTTAATGAATGAGTATTGATCAACATAGAGTACTATAGGTTGATCACCTAGAAGTGCTCGTAAGTTATACGGATGAACGGCTTTAGTGATGTGAACTCCTTTTCAAGTATGAAAAATGAAATTTACTGTTCATGGTCTATCGACCAGTTCAGAATTCCTAATCTATTCTATACTTTTGGAATTGATGTTATGAACTGTTAAAGTATTATGGATTCATAATACTTCATAACTATTGTTCAGTTATGTTGGAATTATTATATAATTCATGAATGTGGTATTCCTGTTAACCTTGATTAAAATTGCTGAGCTGTCATGCTCACTTCTTGCGTGAATTATATAAATGCAGTTAAAGATGAACGTACTGTGAATGCCAAGAGAGATAAGGTCAAAGCTAAGATGGATGCTTAGGCATTGTGTAATAGTTTAATAAGTTTGTATGTATTGTACATTATGAGCAATGAACAATGTAACCGGTTTATGAACCTAGGAAGGATTATACTTTAATTGTAATAAGAAGATAGTAATTACCTTCATTTTGTTGTATTTCAATGGAATGATTGTATGGATGTTAGTACAGTGGAGCACCATCTGTCGGGTTAGAAGATACCCGAATTTGGGGGCGTCACAGGTTGGTATCAAAGCCTTAGGTTATAAAACTTAAGGGGGGAAAACCTTAGGCTAATAACCTCGTAAGAAAGGTTAAGTCCAAAGAATGAAATTCAAGTCCATTGAATTAATAAAATATTGAGATAACTCATTATCGAAATGATTAAAAGATTAAAATTAATCTTAAAGATATTAAATGTGATTTATGCTTATACTATTGTGTATTATGTACTAATCAATGTGTTATGTGTTTGTAGATGTCAACCAGTAGCTTGATGTTTAGAAACGTGGTAATGATAAGTGAGGACTCAGTTAACCAAGTTGAGGTAGTACCAATGCCAGGGGCGGAGGTACCGGTAGTTGTACTAGACGACTCAGACATTGAGGAGTACATCTATGAGGAGGAATACTCTGAGGAGAATATGGGATTAGCATCATACCTTAATGAGATTCTAGATGTGGAGGAGGAAATGGAGGTCACGTCGATTAACACGGTGTTACCTACTCAGTAGCCAGCATCTCTGGATGCAACTAGAGCATTGTATCTGGCAGTGATGGATAGGAATGTGCATTTGCGTACTAAGGTAGAAACACAGATTGAGGAGATAACTGCCTTATATGAGGCGAAAGAATCTACAGAGGTAGACTTTGAGTCAGAGCATGATGAGAAAGTGCTTATGCCTGATAAGGCACGTAACTATAAGGATGAGGTCCTTGAGCTACAAAAGAAACTGGTTGAGAAAGACCAAAAAATAACTAGGTTGTCATACATCCATGAATGCGGTCATGAGGATTTCAAGCTAAAAATTGCTTGTTATTCTATTGAGTCCGGGCAGACTCGACAGACCATAAGCCAAGATATAGTGTCGATTCTGGAAAATCAGAAATATGAAAATGTCGTTCGACAGTGTTAGTAGATCGCTAGATCTTTTTGTATATAAGTAGTGACGTAAAACCCTCTTTTGTATAACTAAGGGTAGTCTTTTTGTAAATCCCAATTTTTGGTAGAAGGCAATCGCGGGATAGTATGTAATAGCTTTTGGCTAAGGGAACAAGATGTAAATAGTTTTGACTGTGAAAGCATATTTATATAATGAAGTTTTTATTTAACATGCTTGTTGTGGTATGAATGGTTGTTGTTGATTTAAAAATGATAACCGAGTAGTTAAATAGATAATAACGAAACTTTATTTATTTAATCAGAATTATGCCGCCGAGAAGGAGACAACGGAACCAAGAGGCCGAGTCTCATAATGAAAATCAGGGGGTCCTAACAACCCTATGCAAGAGTTCGTTAATTTATTAGCGGCTGCATTGAACCAAGGGGGGGTGGGATTCCTGTAGCTCCTGGGGTAGCAAGAACATCTACCTTTAAGGACTTTAAAAGTGTGGGTCCTCCCGAGTTCCGAGGAACGACGGATCCACTAGAAGCCTAGACATGGATTAGAGAGATTGAAAAGGCGTTTCTGATAACAAATGTAGGTGAGGCACAAAAGACTTCTTTTGAGACTTACATGATGAAGGGGGAAGCCAACTACTGGTGGGAAGCTCACCACGGTAGGGCTAGGATAGAGGCTGTTACGTGGGAACAGTTTAAGAAGGTTTTCTTCGAGAACTACTTCCCCACTAGCATGCAGGGTAGAATGGAAATCAAGTTCTTAGAACTTAAGCAGGGGGATATGATAGTTCCCCAGTATGCCACCAAGTTTAACGAATTGGCGAGATTTACTCCACATCAGGTGGATACGGGGGAAAGAAAGGCGCGCAAATTTGAGTAGGGCTTAAAACCCTGGCTCTATAATAGGATATTGGTTTTCCAAAGTGCTTCCTACGGGACCATTCTAGAGAAGGTGATTATAGCTGAAGGTGGTGGTGAGGCTTTGTCTCAGTACCACAAAGAGCGGAAGATTAAGAGTAAGTTAGAAGGAGGTAATAAGGCTGAAGTTGCCAGCGAAAATGGCAACTTGCCAAAGAGGAAGAGTTTTAACCCTGGAAATATCGGGGTAAAACAGGGAGATCCCAAACGGAGGACGGAAGCATGTAAGACATGCGAAAAATCTCATATGGGAGTCTGTTTAAAGGGGAAAGCAGTATACTACAACTGTGGGCAGGAGGGGCATTTGTCACCCAACTGTCCTAGCCATAAGAAGAACTAGGGGTGTTTTATCTGTGGGTCAATGGACCACATGGCAAGAAATTTGCCGAAGAAGGGTTTAGAGGGGAATAAGAGTTCTGGTAGTGGTAAATTAGCCATTACTGGACCAACACCATCAGTGGGTAGACCCTCAGCTTGTACGTTTAATATGACTGTTCAAGATGCGGTTGCATCAACAGATGTCGTAGCAGGTATCATTCCGGTCAATGAGATAAATGCTTATGTGCTATTTGACTCGGGTGCTACTTGTTCTTTTATAGCATGTGAGTTTGCTAAGCGATTAGGTTTAATCCTTGAAAAGTTACCTATACCTTTAGACGTTAAGGTAGCAAACGAGGAGATAATCCCCATTGAACATATTCATAAGGATTATTGTGTGGAAATTAGAGGGAATAAGTTATCGGTAGATTTTGTACCGATAAGGCTAAAAGAATTCGACGTAATTCTTGGTATGGATTAGTTGGTTAACCATAAGGCAATTATAGATTGCCATAGGAAAAGTGTAAACCTTCGACTTTCTAAGAAAACCAAGGTAGTGTTCTTCAGTAGTAATTCACCGAGACGCTCTTGTTGTCTGTCTATGACACAAGCTAGGAAGATGTTGAAGAAACGGTGTGTAGGTTATCTGTACCTTGTGGTGGATACCCAAAGAGTGGGAACATCCTTGGATTAAAATGCTTTCAATAACTCATACTCAACAAAGAAATTCAAAATAAAAACTTCCTTATATTAAAATGCTTTTTCATAGTTTAAAACTATTTACAAGTTGCTTTACATAGCCCAAAAGCTATTACATATACATCCCGCGATTGATTTCTACAAAAATTGGATTTACAAAAAGACTATCCTTTAATTATACAAAAGAGGGTTTTACGTCACTACATAAAAGTATTCACTATACCACTCCTAATATTGCTTAACAGCATTCTCATGCTTCTGGTTTGCCAAAATCGACACAATATCTCGACTTATAGTATGTCGAGTCTGTCCTGACTAAATAGAATAACAAGATATCTTAAGCTTGAAATCCTCGTGCGCACTGTCATTTATATATGACATTCGTGTTATCTTCTGGTCTTTTTCAACCAGTTTCTTGCGAAGTTCTATGACCTCGTTCTTATAGTCCTGGGCCTTGTCAGTCATGAGCACTTTCTCATCATGCTTTATCTCATAGTCTGACTCTGCAGACTCTTTTGCCCCCATAGAGATCACTGATCTCTTCCTTCTGGTGCTGCACCATATTGTGCAGTTGCACGTTACGGTCAAGCACTAAGAGGTACATTGCCCTCATAGTCTCGGTAGGTATAGACTCTAGGGCAGGCATCACCGTATTAATTGATGTTACCTCCACATGTCATCCTCCACATCAATCATCATATTCAAATATGATGCTATCCCCATGGTCTCCTCTGAATAATCCTCCTCCGAGTAATATTCCTCGGGCTCTTACTCCTCTAGAATCACTACATGTATGTCTGCTATAGGCACAAGTACTATCTCAACTCGGTTCATGGACTCCTCGCTGATCACATGTATATCCCTATACATCAAGCTATCAACCGACATCTACAATAACACATAACAAATTGATTAGTACATAATACACAATAATATAAGCACAAATCACATTTAATCCATTTAGGGTTACTTTCCGTCTTTTAAATCTTTTGGTACTGAGTTTCCTCAATACATTTTTAACTCATTTGACTCGAGTTATCTTTCTTTGGACTCTTCCTTTCCTACGAGGTTATTAGCCTAAGGTTCTTCCCCCCTTAAGTTTTATAACCTAATGCTTTGATACCAACCCATGACGCCCCCAAATTCGGGTATCTTCCAACCCGACAGATGGTGCTCCACGATACTACATTTCATACAATCATTCCATTCAAATAACAACAAAATGAGTGTAATAAATCCTTTCCCAGGTTCATAACCGAATACATTCGTTGTTCTTCATAAGTATATTACATACAAATATACTAGTCTATTACAGGATGATTAATTTTCCATCTTAGCCTTGCCTTTATCTCTCATAGAACTCTCAGTTCATTCAGCTTTAGCTGCAAATATATGGTTCAAGCAAGAATGAGCATAACTAGCTCAGCAAGTCTTAACAATGAAACATATGAATATCACATCAATAAGTACATGCTTTATATCAATATTAGAACAATTATTTACGAAGCATTCTGAATCATTTGGCTAATACTTCTATTACAACAATTCCAGAGCATATATAATAGCTTAGGAATGATGAACCGGTCAATAGACCATGAACATACTCTTTTCGTTTTCATACTTGAAAAGGATATCTGGCACTAAGTCCATCCACCCGTCTTTATTTACGAGCACTTCTAGGTGATCAACCTATTGTACTCTATGTTGATCAACACTCTTACGTTAAACGTATTTACGTTTAACATTTGGCAACCTCGCGTGCCCATTGAATAATCGATGAAAATACTTTTGTTTGTTCATAGACAAACTTACCTTCTCATCTGTACCAATTACTTGGCATAGGATAGCGTTAACAGTTCTATAACAACAGACTTGTAAACAATTCAATCTATCCTTCAATACTTGTCTAGCCCAAATAAAACAGGCATCGACACTTTTTCTATTTACCATTCATGCATTGTATATCATGCATCACGTAAAAACTTGGCTAACACGCAGGTCAGACAAGAGTTAAGAAAGACTTGCCTTTAAGCGTCTTCGAACTTACAATTCAACTATTCTCGGTCTTTACAGGATCTACATGATACATTCACATAGCACACTGTAATTAGTTATCACATAAATTATCTTTACGGTTCTAACCAACTTCTTTCTCTTCTATATCTTACTTGTTTTAACTTCGTTATTAAAGTTGATTTGACTTTAGATACTTCGTTATGTTTCATTAACGTTCTTACGTCCTTAGCCGACATTCGATCATAAATGATTACTTACCAACGTTGAATGTCATTTACGGTTCACTCATTACGTCTTTGTGTTCTTTGTTTAATTACTACGAAACCTTACTAGATCTTTCTTACATTAACACCTTATAAGTGAGTTAAGGTAAGTCTTATAATGTACCTTAAGTACCTTCAATGTCTTACTTTAAGTCTATATCCAAAATGAAACAAAATCTAACTTGGTCAACTTTTTCCCACTGCCGGCGCTGCGGCGCGGCATCCTTTGTATTTTAGTGGCGCTGCGGCGCCGAGTCTGTGCACCAGTTAGTCAAAACAGATTTGGTTTCTTAACGAAACTCTCGGCTTCCTAATTTGTTCGTTTTACATCCAAACTGACCCATTAGAATTCCTACAAGTCATGAATTACATCATTTACGTGTTCATATAAGAATTTCATATTTTCGAATCTGTTAACTCGGAATTCACCTTTAAGTTCATTTTTAAGCGTTAGTTTAACGTTTTCGTCTATTCAATATTCGTTTTCTTCGTTATAAGTCGAAATGCGACGATTATTTCGCCAACGACTCTTAATTACCTTATCTCACGTGTTGACATTCGAAACCAATATTTTCAAGTCACACGGCAACTTTTCACCTTTAATCCGGACTTTATACGTTTTCGACGTTTAACGTCTATTTCCGCAAAATCCGTCATAACTTCGTTACTAATGTTCTCTAAGCCAAATCACATGGAATACTCCATGGGCTTCATATTTACTTCCTAACCAAGAAATAGGCACATTCCTTAGCTATATTGATTCTTAAACGTTCATTCACAACTAAGTTCACGTTCAAGACTTTTTTATGGTTTTAACTCACGTAAACACTTACGATTTCTATTTGGTCATGACCTATCAATGATTTGGTCATTAAAAGGCATAGAAAATATAATGAGGGGCAAAATGGTCCAATTTAGCACCTCCTCACTTATTTACAACTTTGTCACCAAGCAAAATACTTGGTGACCAAGTGATTCACTTGCCTTGCACACCAAGTGGCTGGTCCACCTTGCCCATGGGTTATCCCCATGGGTTGCCCCATGGGTTTTACCCACCCCTTGACCCACCGGTTCGACCCGCGATTTAATTCTTTGGATTGGGCTTGACATTAATTAACATTGGACTTTAACCAATCTAATATTGGGCCTTGACTTAGGCTTGTATACTTAATTCATTGGGCTTGTTTATTAATCCAAGTCCAATTGGATTGGATAAAATCCTTAACTCATACTCTAATAATACAACTTGTATTCTACGCGTATTACTCACGTATTCTCTTTGTATAATACTCATATTCCTTACGTATAATAATCGAAACGACTATACGCATTACATTTCCTTTTCGAAAACTTCTTTCACAAACCCTTAGGTTTTAAGTCCGCAGGCGAAAACTTCGTTTGCCATAACAGTAATATTCTTCGATTTTCCATAATATCGTCATATTCTAACGTTACGCATTTCTTAGAATTTCAAACCCTAGCTCCGAACGTCATTGGATGAATAGTGTTTTTACGCAAACAATCTCAGAAAACCTTTGTTCTCGTCTTGATAATTCACATCAATTAATTCTAGCACAACGCCAGAATACTAATCACATCTACACCTTCTAGGTCATAGAACGACCTTCGAACATCTTACTCACATAATAACTCAATTAAATTCATTTAATCCACATAATCAAATAAAAATTTAATTCCTTGAAAATTTGAAATTCTCGGGCGTTACACCCTTATTGCTATATTATTTGCTGAGCAAACTTGTTGCTCATTCTTACTTTCCCTAAAAATATTTTAGTTAAGGCAGAGCAAGGCGGACCCTCGGGCACTGATAAGGGCAAGGGCAAAGCTACCTGTGACACCCCCAAATCCTGGTACTTCATTTTCTCAAGATTTGGTGCTCACTTAATCAAAACATTCATTTATAACTACCCAATTATAATAAAATTGAATAATAAAAACCGGCCTATACAGGATTAAACTCAAATAAAAATCTCCCAGGTTATCTAACCTTTAACAACAATCATTCAAATGCGGAAATTAAATAAACTTCATTACAATCTTTAAACCAAAGTCTTATAATAAAACTATCAAATCTATTACAAGTCTTCAGTACTTGTTCATCTTTCCTTTTCCTTTACTGATGCTAGGTACGTCACCAGTTTCAACTTTAGCTGTAAGAAATTTTACAGGCAAGAGTGAGTAAACAAGGCCCACTTGAAATAACAATAAATAAATCTTTAAACTTTTACATCAATTGCCAATATTAGGCTCAATAGAACTGAACAATGTATTCTATTAACTTTCTAAAAATTATAACATTCACTGAGGGTCTAATGACCACGAATCATGTCAACTGTTATAAGAAATCTTTTAACTTTAACTTTAACAGTCATAAGACAATAAGGACTCCACGTACTTAGGGGGATTAACCCTTCGTATAATGTATTGTGCACAACCATTTCAACGCTAAGCTTAAACCTCTATTAAAAGAGTTGTTCATCTCAGTATTTAGAATACAAGTCCGCACCAAAGTAAGTTTGGTTTGGATAAGCTTTCAAGGTAATTGAGAATTCAACGAGCATCAACTAAGGAGTAGTTGAATAAGACCAATAACATTATACCATAGAATAATCGTGATTTGAACCAATCATAGTAACTAAAGTCATGCATTAGGAATAATTTAATAGCATACAATTTGAATAACTATAGCATACCTTGCTTGAACAACACTAAGTCAAGGTTAATTAGAATTGAATAATAAAAATGCATAGCAATTTAGTTATGCATGCTAAACAACAAGTGAAATACAAGAATAACTTGTTTAACATCAAACCAAAGTTTAGACAGCTTGCATCCTTATAAGGTAATCGAATTGAAAACAATAATTAGTTCAATAAGATAAAGGATTAGAAAACTTGCATCGCCATGAGTAACTAGATACAATGACTTACTCAATCATAGGAAATCTAGCTCTACGAAAGTGTAGAAGTAGAAACTTACAAAAATTGTAATTGAATTTGAAAATAATAATGTACCAAATGAAATTAAACTCGCACAATAAAGTTTTGAGTTAGAAAACTTGCCTTTAGCACAAGCTAAACCTTACAACTTGAATTAATACCCTATACATATGCCATATTGACATAGTTAGTCATTACCAACATTGTATATCTATATAAACAATACATACATCATGTAGGTTGAATTACCCATTCAAATAATCAAACTATGTTAATACTAGTTAACACTTGATACATGCTCATTAATAGTATAATACTACTGAAATCATCATTTAGCATTCATATTATTAACACATAACATTTATTTTCAAAATTTGTGTACTTAAACAAAACTGTCAGAACCTTCTGCTAACTCGCGCTGCGACGCCACAGTTTACACTATGGTTCGCACTGCGGCACTGAGTTGGCGCTGCGGCTCGGGTCACAGGCCATTTGTTGGTGCTGCGGCACGAGATTTGTACTGCTGGGCCGCGCTGCGGTGCCAGACTCCAGAATCCGGCGACCAAGCTCGGCAACACTATGAACAAAAGCCAAATTGGCCTAAAAGCTCGAATCTAATAGACTGATTAACATGTAATACACATATAGACTTCATATAAATATATTGTGAAGACTTCTAACAAGTTTCTACTCATAAAATAATATAAACATCAAAGTTACAACATCCAAATTTAATGTTTTTGGCAAAAACTCCATTGTTGACATTTTTAATGAAAATCAACACTGTGATTTTGTTTTTCAATCAAAATAGAAATTTCAAAATATCATAGTTACGATTATACATACTCTATCAATTTCCATAGTCAATTTATCAATTTAACAACTAATTAAACCTTAACTTCTATTTTAAATTAAGCCATACTCATATATTTTTCATATGAACACTGTAATATGGTTTTCTTCACAAATTGCATACGGACTTAATTTCTCTATAATCACATACAAATTCATGAAACAACCTTATAATCAATAATCATACAAAACAATATACATAACAACAATTTATCTTTTATAAAAATTTCACAGAGAACTTTTTGGAAGAAGAAGAAACTAAACTTTTAAAGAAAGATTAAGCTCCTACCATTGATTAGGAAGATGATGGGTATTCTTTTCCCCAATTCCTTTCTCAAAAACCTATTAGAAAACACTCACCTTCTCTCTACAGTTTTCTCTTCTTTTTTTTTCTTCTGTGTTCTTCTTCTTCTTTTCTCTTCTCCCAACTCTAGTTTACATATAATAATATAACATATATGGATATAATGTATATATTAAATATATAATATAACTCTAACTTAACTGACATCAGTTATTTTTATTTTGAAAATCAAAAGTCATAAGGCTTTTTTGGCTAACCACTAAAAATAATCAATTAACTATTATGCCTTGTTTGGTAAAACACGATTAGATTAAAGACTTAATAGGCATTAGGCCTTGTTTGGCAAAACTGAATTAAACTCCCTTAATTTATTTTAATAACTCCTTTATAGCAAGGTTATTTGTCACACTTCTATTAAATTATATAATCAATTTAATCAATTAAAATACTACTCTATTAAATTACTTTAACACATAAATCATTATCACAAAACTATAATTTCTTTATAATTATAATTTTATTTAACGAACTAATATTTTAAATTACAATTTCCCATTTAAAATATTATAATTTATTTAAATCATTATAAGCTCTCTAACTTACTTATTAAATTAAATTGGTATATAATCTCATAGCAATTAATTTTCTTAGCTCCTTAATTATTTATTCAATAAATAATTAACAAAATCACATCAAATCAAATTGAACAATTATTTATTCAACAATAAACATATCTATTAAATACTTATATAAATAAATAAATATTTAACATTACACTTTAAAATTCTGGAATGTTACATCATTCCCTCCTTACAAGGATTCTGTCCCCAGAATCGAAGACACAAATTAAACAAATAACTCAGGGTATTTTTTCAACATTTTCTCTTCGAGTTCCCACGTAGCTTCTTCAGCGTTGTGGTTCCTCCATATCACCTTCACAGAAGGTATCACTTTATTCCTGAGCACTTGTTCTTTCATGTCGACTATCTGGATAGGAACCTCTTCATAAGACAAATCTTTCTCGAACTGTAACGGTTCATACTCGATCACATGTTTGTAGTCGGGTTTATATGGTCGTAACACCGAAATGTGAAAAACATTATGAATGTTTTCCAACTCTAGAGGTAGAGCTACCTCGTAAGCCACTTCTCCCACTCTTCGCAGCACTTCAAACGGTCCAATAAACCTCGGGCTTAGCTTTCCCTTTTTATCGAAACGAATTTTTCCCTTCCAGGGAGAAACTTTTAGGAATACAAAAGTTCCTACGTCGAATGCACGATCTTGTCTGTGTTGATCAGAATACTTTTTTTGTCTAACTTGGGCTGCTACTAATCTTGTCCTGATGAGTTTAACAACGTCAGCAGTTTGTTGCACCAGTTCTGGTCCTAACAGTTGGCGTTCACCGACTTCATCCCAGCATAGTGGAGTTCTGCACTTTTTGTCGTACAATGCCTCGTAAGGTGGCATGCCGATGCTCGCGTGATAACTGTTGTTGTAAGCAAATTCCACCAACGGTAATTGTTCTTCCCAGCTTCCTTTAAAGTCCATAACACATACTCTCAGCATAGCTTCTAATGTCTGAATTATTCGTTCACTTTGGCCATTTGTTTGTGGATGATAAGTCGTACTCATTCGCAACTGTGTCCCCATGCATTCTTGTAGTCTCTTCCAGAAATTCAATGTGAATCGCGGATCTCTATCAGACACAATTGATACTGGCACTCCATGCCTCGAAATGATCTCTTTAATGTACAATCTTGCCAACTGATCTAGATTGAATCTAATCTTTATTGGTAAAAAGTGCGCTGACTTCATCAGTCTGTCCACTATCACCCAAATTTCATCGCATCCTCTTTGAGTAGTTGGAAGACCCACCACAAAATCCATCGTGATGTGTTCCCACTTCCATTCTGGTATTTCCAACGGTTGAAGTAATCCGTTGGGTCTTTGATGTTTGGCTTTTACTCTCTGACATGTTAAGCATTTTGCTACGCATTCAGCAACATCCCTTTTCATATTTGGCCACCAAAAATGTAGCGCAAATCTTGATACATTTTTGTGCTTCCTGGATGAATCGAATATTTTGTGTTGTGTGCTTCGGTTAAAATTTTGTCATTCAGTTCTAACATTACTGGAACCCAAATTCTTCCCTCGAACCGTAGTAATCCTTCGGTATTGACCTTGTATTTTACATCACCACCTTCAATCAGATTCTCTTTGATTTTCCCACACTCTTCATCTTGTAGTTGAGCATTCTTCACTTTGTCCACTAAAGTTGGACCCGCTTCTATCTGGAATAGTTGTTCGTCAGATTCTTTTGGAAATTTGATTTCCAACTCCAGTTTTGTCATTGCTGAAATGAGCTCCTCCTGAGTTTATATCAGCATTAACTTTTCCCGACCTTTCCTGCTTAAAGCATCTGCAACCACATTCGCTTTTCCTGGATAATAAAAGATCTCACAATCGTAATCTTTTATCAATTCCATCCACCTTCTCTGATGCATTTTCAAATCCTTCTGAGTGAAAATATACTTCAGACTTTTGTGGTCTGTGTAGATTTCACTTTTCTCTCCATAAAGATAGTGTCTCCATATCTTCAGAGCAAATATAACTGCAGCCAATTCCAAATCATGACTCAGATACCCTTTGTCATAATCCTTCAGTTGTCTTGATGCATACGCAATAACTTTGCCGTTCTGCATAAGAACACAACCCAACCCTTTGTGTGAGGCATCACTATACACCACAAAATTTCCTGTATTATCTGGTAATGTCAACACAGGTGCCATACTTAACTTCTTCTTCAAATCATGGAAACTCTCTTCACATTTCTCCGTCCAAACAAATTTTACAGCTTTCCTTGTCAAATTTGTTAGTGGAGTGGCTATCTTAGAAAAATCTTGAATGAATCTTCTATAATAACCGGCCAGTCCCAAGAAACTCCTCACTTCTGATGGTATTCTTGGTTGTTCCCAATTGATCACAGCTTCCACTATTGATGGATCCACTGAAATCTCATCTTTGTCTTTAACATGACCCAAAAATTGTACACGATCGAGCCAAAATTTGCACTTAGAGAATTTCGCGTACATCTTTTCCTTCCTTAGTGTTTCCAATATCAAACGTAAATGTTCCATGTGTTCTTCTTGAGTTTTGGAATACACCAGAATGTCATCAATAAATACCACTACAAACTTGTCTAAGAATGGTTTAAACACCCTGTTCATCAAATCCATGAATGCAGCAGGGGCATTAGTTAAACCAAAAGACATCACCAGAAACTCGTGTACATGTTCTGAATGTCGTTCTAGGTATATCCTCATTTCTTACCTTCAATTGGTGATACCCACTTCTCAAATCAATTTTCGAGAAATATTTAGCACCCTTCAGCTAATCAAACAACTCATCTATTCTAGGCAACGGATACCTATTCTTAATAGTGACTTTATTTAACTCTCTATAATCAATACAAAGACACATTGTTCCATCCTTCTTCTTAACGAATAAAATCGGCGCTCCCCACGGTGATACGCTTGGTTGAATATATTTCTTGTCTAGCAACTCTTGCAACTGTACCATTAGTTCCTTCATTTCTACCGGAGCCATTCTGTACGGGGCCTTCGATATCGGTGTTGTTCCCGATGCTAAGTCAATCACGAATTCAATTTCTCTATCAGGCGGAAGTCCTGGCAAATCTTCTGGAAACACGTCTTCGAATTCTCTCACTACCGGTATTTCTTCTAATTTCACACCCTTCTTCTGAGTATCGACTATGTAAGCTAAATAGCCCATAAAACCTTGACTCAACAATTTCTTGGCCTGCATAGTCGTCAGACATTTCATTTGTCTAGGCGACTTGCTACCATAAAATACTACCTTTGACGGAGTCATAAGGTTTACACACTTCTTGTGACAATCGATTACTGCTCCATATTTGAACAGCCAATCCATCCCCAAAATTACATCAAATTCCCCGAGTCTAATCGGAATCAAATCTACCAACAAAATATTTTCCTTAATGTTCACCCTATAGTTCTTGTATACGAATCTAACAGGGATTACTTCCTTATTTGTAATTTTTATGTTCAAAGGAAAATTCAGTTCTTCTCTAGGCAATTCTAACCTCTTAGCAAATTCATCGGATATAAACGATTAAGTAGCACCCGAATCGAATAATACATAAGCATTTATATCATTGATTGGGATAATACCTGACACTACATCTTTTGATTGCACAGCATCTTGCACAGTTATGTTGAAGGTTCTGGCTGTGAGTTTGTTTGATACTGCAGGTCCTGCAATAGCCCATTTACCTCTATTGTTACCTTCATTGCTTCTGGTTGTCACTCTGTCATACTTCTTATGGCATTCACGAGAAAAGTGATCCTTGGATCCACACGTGAAGCATACATTCTTTTTCGGTTGAGTGCAACTTGGGGCGATGTGACCCTCCTGGCCACAATTGAAGCATACTCGCTTCCCCATCAAGCACGCACCCTTATGGAATTTCCCGTATGTCGCACATGCTTCAAACTTTTTTTTTGCTGGTTACCCTGCTGGTGTCCAGCACCCATGCTCATATTCCACTTTATCTTCAAGTTGTTGTTGTTGTTATTATTATTATTGTTGTTTCCACCGCTACCAGTTCCATTCTTAGTCTCATTCTCATTCCACTTCTTCTTTTGTTCCTGGTTGAACTTTGTCACTGCCTCGCCTCCACCTTCAGCGAGTACTGCTTTCTCCATCACCGCTGCAAATGTTTTCAACTGGAACTGGGAGACCCTACTGTACAACCAGGGCTTCAGTCCCTGTTCAAATCTCTTCAGCCTTACACTCGTCTGTGCTGACCTGATATGGCACAAACCTCGCCAATTCATTGAACTTCGCGGTATATTCAGATACCGTCATCGTTCCTTGCTTTAGTTCCAGAAACTGTACTTGTAGCTGACTCTTCGAACTCTCTAGGAAATAGGTCTCGAAAAAAAACTCCTTGAACCTATCCCAGGTCATCACTCCTGGCCCTTCCCGAATTTTATTGGCCTGCCACCAATAACTAGCTTCTGCTTTCAAAATGAATGTTACGAAAGCAGTCTTCTGGTCATCCCCTACCCTAGCGACATCGAACACTTTTTCTATCTCCATAATTCAAGTTTGTGCTTCTACTGGATTCATGGACCCACGGAATTCAGGTGGTCCAACCGCCTTGAAATCCTTAAACATTGTACCATGGTTTTGTGGTTGATTCTGCAACGCTCCTGTCAGTAGTGTCACTAGTTGTTGAATGGGGTTACCGTTAACATTGTCGTTATTAGTAGTTCTCTCATTGTTTCTCTGTCGGGGTGGTTCACGTCTGGGAGGCATTTTCTGTTAAAACAAAACATCTATTAGATTATTACTCAACTTCTTTAAGTATTTCTAATTAACTTGCCTCCATAAAAGAAATAACCACATAGCACATAACACTTTGAATAAAATAATAACTTTTATTTATTCATCATTACTTCGAAAAACATAAAAACAATAGCATCACGACTATTTACATTCCTTTCCTGAACTACAAAAGTTACAGGACAACATCATTATTATCATATCACATGGTTACTTAACACTAGGGATTTACACATTATTTAATACTTATTACATGCATTACAGGCACATTTTCTACGATGATCTATTAAGATACTTCTTAGCCCTATCACGTTCTTCTTCCATGACTCGAAACATTGTCATGCGATCTAATACATATGATGGCAGCGTCTCGAACTGAATCGGATATTCCATGACCTGATCTTGAGCTTGATTAATTGTGGTGTCAAATACTTTATCCATCTCTTCCATCTTCATCCTTTTCGCCTGTGAGTTCCTTACTGCTCTTCCAGTTCGTTGATAAGCTTCCTCGTATGCATCTTCAGCTCTTGCCCTCTTAGCAGCTTGTTCTTCAGTTTAGCAACCATCTCGATCAATTGTTCTTTTTCTCCTTCATTATGTATTAGTTTCTCCTCGGCATTTGTCAGTCGTTCCTCATGATCTTGGATCTCGCCATCTTTTTGTGTCATTGCAGTCTGTTATTCAGCTACTATCTCCTACAACTCCTCAACTATATCCTAAAGTTCCACGTTACAGTCATGCACCTCATCGTATATACGGCCTGCTATCGAGTTAAGTGGAATCCTTTCCTCCTCGTCCTCGTCATCATCATCCTCCTGTGGTAACTCAACTGGATCTTCCCTCGTCTGTCTCCACATCATCATCCTCATCCTCAACTATTGTGACCAACGGGGCTGACTCCCGTGACAGTAGTTGTTCCCAAACTACCTGAATGTCGCGAGGCTCCTCCTCTATAGGCATTTGAGGTCCCTCCTCCCTAGCCTGACTGGATTCTCCGACATTAGTCATCCTGACAACAAAGTTTTAAAGTTTTAATTATTAATCATTAATACTCGACACTTACGAGCACATAAATTAAAATCACATAAGCACATAAGTATTTTATTACTTCTTTCCTAAAACTCGATAAGAGTTATCTCCACTATCTTTTCAAAGGTTACTTCCTAAGGCTTTCCCCCCCCCCCTACCTAAGGTTCATAACCTAAAGCTTTGATACCAACTTGTGACACCCCAAAATCCTGGTACTTCATTTCCTCAAGATTTGGTGCTCACTTAATCAAAACATTCATTTATAACTACCCAATTATAATAAAATTGAATAATAAAAACCGGCCTATACAGGATTAAACTCAAATAAAAATCTCCCAGGTTATCTAACCTTTAACAACAATCATTCAAATGCGAAAATTAAATAAACTTCATTACAATCTTTAAACCAAAGTCTGATAATAAAATTATCAAATCTATTACAAGTCTTCAGTACTTGTTCATCTTTCATTTTCCCTTACTGGTGCTAGGTACGTCACCAGTTTCAACTTTAGCTGTAAGAAATTTTACAGACAAGAGTGAGTAAACAAGGCCCACTTGAAATAATAATAAATAAATCATTAAACTTTTACATCAATTGCCAATATTAGGCTCAATAGAACTGAACAATGTATTCTATTAACTTTCTAAAAATTATAACATTCACTGAGGGTCTAATGACCACGAATCATGTCCACAGTTATAAGTAATCTTTCAACTTTAACTTTAACAGTCATAAGACTATAAGGACTCCACGTACTTAGGGGGATCAACCCTTTGTACAATGTATTGTGCACAACCATTTCAACGCTAAGCGTAAACCTCTATTAAAAGAGTTGTTCATCTTAGTATTTAGAATACAAGTCCGCACCAAAGTAAGTTTGGTTTGGACAAGCTTTCAAGGTAATTGAGAATTCAACGAACATCTGTAAAGTCCCGAACCCGGATACTTGAAACCCGAACTCGGTACTTCACGATACCATTTCTATGAGCGGAATAATACTAATAATAATCACAATAATATAAAACTTAAACTTAAATTACATTTATCAGAGTCTAATCCCAAGTACGCAACCTTTACTACATACTTTACATGATATATAATACATATCATTAACTTAATACAGTCTATATATTATAAATGATACCAATAACATGCCCTGTTTGCTTTCCTTTTCACTTGTTCTTGGCCGAACTTTCCAGTTCTTCACACTTAGCTGAAAACATTTAAATTAAGCAAGGATGAGCATTTGAGTGCCCAGCAAGTATTTATATATATATATATATATATATATATATATATAAGTTGAAAGAATTTAAATGTTTTCTTTATAATATTCTTCTACAACCGGTCAATAGTTGTGAATTAATCTTTACCAATAACAATAACATAACAACCCTCTTTCAAATTTTTGAAACTGTGTATTGTCTATACATGGGGTTTTTGTGACATATTATGAACATTGTTTTCATTTTCGAAAGGGTTTAAACAGAAATTCATCTGTAAACCGGCCAATGCTTACGGCCACGGAGGGTGAGCAGCCCCGTTGTACCCTGTATTGATCAATACTACATTGTTAGAACGATATTATCGTTCATCCTTTGTCCGTCGTAGTGCATAAAAATTTTCCCATGTTCGGGAAGTTCATACCTGTCAGGTTTTCATTACAAAGGTCTTATCTAGTTCAACAATGATATATAATTCAACATATATGTATATCAAAGGTGTATCAACATGTGATTAAATACAATGATTATCCAAGTGGGGACACTTGTATAATCATTTATAGAAATTAACGAACAGAATATATATCTGAATTATCATATACTAACATGTTGATAATCAATGGGCGTATATAATATAGGTTTAACAATCTGTACAGTAATAGTATAATTCTGAAACATTCTTACACCTGTCCATTGCATAAAGAAAATGCAAAGGTAGGATACATGACTGATGCGCTGCTTACAATTACGCAACTTAGATTTATCTTTTCTATCACAACCTATCATTAATCAGATCATTTCACTGATTAGTATATCATAACGTAACACATAACGCTGCTTATTGCAGTCAGCACATTCCCTATTCACATTATCACACATGTTCAACAATCATTGAATCACAAATAAACAGTTAACTAACTAAATTATCTAAGTCCAGATCAATTTCTAAAACATGTCGGTCTACCGACAACTTTATCAGGTAAATATTGAGTCTAAGACTCTATCCCCAAGTTCAATATTCAAATAGTTAACTTAAACATCAGTTGCACTATTTTTTATAGCCTTATAATAATTATTAAATAATTATTACCATTTATCATAAATTTTTGAAATATCAGAATCATTATTAAATGATTTAAATATCAAACAAATATATTATCATTAACATTTAATCAATATTAAACTATTAATGAAACCATTGCCAAAATATTAAAGTTATGTATAATAACTCAAAATATTTTTAAAACATTTATATTACCCTTAAATGATTTTTAAAACATTTAAAAACATTCTTAAATAATTACCATTAATATTAAAATATTAATGTATTATTTATCTAAATATTAAAAGTTATTATTTATAACTTAAAATATTTTAAATTCATTTATATCCCTTTTAAATGATTTTTAAATAAATAAAACCATTTTAAAACTATTTATTTAATATAAATATTGAATAAATTTAATATCATTAATATTAAATTATTAATGAAATTATCCTTTAAATATTAAAAGTTATATTTTATAACTTAAAATATCTTTAAATACTTTATTTTCATTTAAAATGATTTTTTTAATAATAAAATCATTTTTAAACTAATTTATTTAATATAAATATTAAATAACTTTAATATCATTAAATATCATTAATTAATGAATTTATCCTTTAAATATTAAAAGTTATATTTTATAACTTAAAATATTTTTAAATACCTTATTATTATTTAAAATGTTTTTTAATAAAATAAAATCATTTTTAATTAATTTATTTAATTCATTTAACAAATAACTTAATTATCATTAATATTAATTTATTAATAAAAATTATCAAATAATATTAAAAGTTATTAAAAATAACTTAAAATATTTTCTTATATCATAATATAATTTTAAATGATTTTTTATGAATTAAAATCATTTTTAATTAATTTATTTAATATTATAATTAAATAAATTAAATACTTTTAATATTCCAAAAATATTAAATATTTATAAAATATATTCAAAATAATTAAAATATAATTTTCAGAATTTAAAATAATTTTTAATAATTTATTTTGTATTTTTAATAATTAAAAACTATTTTTTTCTATTTATTAATTAATTTTCAGAAAATAATATATTATCTGTCGCTAAAGACCACCTATAGTGACAGAACCGTCGCTATAGGTGTTCTTCATGTTCTTCATACAAACCCAGATCCTCAAAGTCAGTAGCCGAGTAGGCTACTTTGACCTATGATTCCAAATCGGATCATGATGTTTCTGGACAAGCTAACACATACATCTTGTAGTGCTCATGTACGACTACAATTAACAACAAACATACTGGCTAAACAACATCAAATCTGTGCGTTATTGGCCATCAAAAACTCTGACAACACTGTTCTTCAACTGAAGAACAGTCGAGGTACCTAATTTGGATCCTTATATCTTCCAATATATGTATTGTTTGTGTGATCTATCAATTCAAGTGTGTAGAAATAATGTAGGACTACAACTATAACACTTAACATACATATAACGACAACAGATCAAACTTCAAATATCCGGTCAAAGTTCACCACGGAAGTTGTTCTTAAAATTCTGGGTTTGTGTTCTTGGCAGTTTTCGGTCAACGGGTTTTGACCACTAATAACTCCAGATCTATAACAGATATGAACTTGATTCTTTTTGCATATTAAAGATCACATTACAGACTACATATAACAACTTAAAAACAACACAAATCATAAACGATCCAAGAGTTATAGGGACTGACATTCACTGTCAGACCTCCAGAAAATTTTTTTCTAGATTTTCTAAAAACTCAAATCCGAGCCTCTAGATGTTATGGATCTAACATCTAGCAACCCAGATCATCATTATACACCTTATATAACATGTTTAACACACAAAAAAACATCAAACATTCGATTTTTGGACAGAAATCAAGTTAGGGTTTTATACCTCTTATGAACAATTTTTTATTTATGGCTTCTGATTTGTTGTTGAATTTCGTGGGGCTATTCTTAGGGACTGATATGCTAGAGAAATTCGTGGGTTTTGAAGAAGAGAGAATTAGTGGAGTGTTGGAACAAAAATGGACTAACTAATGCCATTTCTCTCTCCTACAATCTATTTATATAAATGATAGATGCATGTATGGCTGAAAAAGTGGCTGAGTGTGATAACCCGAGATTTCGAATAATCAAAAATTTATGAATAATTTTTTTTATTAATATTAATATTAATTATAATTTATGTGACAAGTATCGGTGATACGTGTATCAAAAAGGTCAATTTATGTATTGACTAATAAAATTAGGGTAGAGTTGTGCTTAACGGAGAATAGAAACCCTAACCCTAATTTCTGGAACGGAATTCGATAGAATATATAATTAAAATAATTATATTAATATGTATTTGTTTGAACGGTATAGAATTTTTGATCAATGATTGATCGGATAAGGTTTAAAATTAATAAAACCCTAATAAGAGATTAGAAACCCTAATCTCAGGATTAGAAACCCTAACGTACCGTTAAAAACCCTAATCGAAAGTCGAGAAACCCTAATTTCATATTCGGGAATCCTAAAACCCTAATTAGGAAACCCTAATCCTAATTGGTAATTATAAGGTGTGTATTAAACTTTGGTATGATTAGAAAACCCTAATTATATTATTAGTTATCTTAATTGCCATTTTACAAACTCTAATTGTAATTTAGAAAATTTATTTTTCTAATTAAAACCCAAATTTGTGGGTTATAAACCCTAATGACCATTTTGCCCCTAATTGCTAAATTAAGCAATTTAAATTAGGTATATTAATCCTAATTAGCAAGATTTAATTTTATGATTAGGAAATATTATTATCATTATTGAATCCTAATTATAATTTTTGGAATATTAATTTTCTATTTTGAAAACCGAATTTTGGAAATTTTGGAAATTAAATTACAAACCTAATGGGTTTAAACCCTAAACCCTAAGGAGTCCAAACCCTAAACCCTAATCCAAACCCTAAACCCTAAGGGTTTGTGAATTGGACAAGATTGCCTTTAAAATTATTTTGCTTATTTTTCACCAAAGCTTTCACCAACTCTCTCTCTCTCCCCTAAACCCACGAAAATTAGAAGTATATCAGTCCTAAATTCAGTCCATAGATCAATCAATAACAGATTTGAGGATTAAGATCAAGAATCGAAGCTAGAAAGGTATAACCAAATTTTTTTAATTTTGATCTTGTATGCTTGAAAATTTTTTGTGTTTTTGTGTTTAGAATATTGCTATTGGATGTTATATGAAGATCTATGATGATCTATCATGAATTCATAGCATCAAAGTGCCTTAAAATAATTTTTTCAAACACTGTTCTTGAGAAAATTTTTGTGTCTGACAAGGAATGTCAGTAGCCGTAGATCTTACTGTGTTCATGGTTTGTAATGTTTTAAAGCCTTAATTTGTAGCCTGATAGGTTGGCTTTAAGCTGCAAGTGGTAGAATATAAATTTGATAACTATATTTCATGTTATTAACGGTCAAAGACCGTTGACCGACGTTGACTGGGCTAAAATCTGGGCAGCCCAGAACCTTTAAAACAGAGTCAGCCAAGATATCTAAACAGCTTGATCTGTCAGTATTTTCGTGTTATGATGTTGTTGTTGTAACCATCTTGGAGCTTGTTAGTTGGACTCTAGATCCGCGATTTTAGATCTTACAAACAGACAATATGTTAGGTGTAGGAAGTGGTCAAAGTAGGCCACTCAGTCTGTTTTTGTATATCTGGGAATTTCCAGAAAATTTTGAACAAGCTGTCTGACAGAGTTTGATCGTGTATTTCATGTTGATTCTGTTGATGATAATATGAGTTTCTGTTTTAGTAATGTACCTTGACACTAGTACTACATGTGTGAGCCATCAAACCACATGAACCATGACCAGAACATAGATTAAATTGAGCTTGAAAGTGTCAACTCGACACTGTCTAGGTTTCTGAGTTACCCAGAAAACCCAGAAGTGTTCTGACAAGAACTTTGTGACGCTGGATCTTCTTGTTCGTTTTTTTGTATGATCATGATGCCGGTTGGATATTGTAGAGTTACATTTCTACTACATGATCCGTGTTTAAGTTAGCTCAGAATGTAAATATATAAGAAATTATACCCGGTCAAACCGAGCATCTTAAACTCGGGTCTGACAGTGTTCTTGAGCTCAAGAACACCTAAGACGACAAACAAGTGCCGCTAAAGGCTTTAGCAACGGTTCTTATTTACTTATTTTCTGAATTTTCGAAAAATTATTTAAAAATAGAAAGAAATTATAAAAATTACCAAAAATGGTTTTAAAAATTATTTTAAATTATGTAAAATAATTTCTGACCAATTGAAATATTTTTCTTAAATATTTATAATTATTTAAATATTAAAAGTATTTAATTTATTTAATTAGTGTATTAAATAAATTAGAGAAAAATGATTTAATATTATGAAAAATTATTTTAAATAAGAATAATGTATTTAAAAATATTTTGAGTTATAAAATGTAACTTTTAATATTTTTGGAGAATTTTCATTAATAATTTAATATTAATGATATTAGATTTATTTGATTATTAAATTAAATAAATAAGATAAAAATAATTTTAATGATTTAAAAAATCATTTTAATTGAGAATAAAGTGTTAGAAAATATTTTAAATTATAAAATATAATTTTCAATATTTTTGGAGACCTTTCATTAATAGATTAATATTAATGATGTTTGATTTATTTAATTATTATATTAAATAAATGAATTAGAAATGGTTTTATTGATTTAAAAATCATTTAAAAATTAGAAAAATGTTTTTAAAATATATTAAGTTATAAATTATAACTTTTAATATTTAGATAATAATTTTATTAATATTTAGATATTAATGGTGATGATTTAAAAATGATTTTAATTATTTTAAAAATCATTTAAGTAAAATATTGAAGATTTAAAAATATTTTAAGTTATTGATAATAACTTTAATATTTTGACAAGTATGTTATTAATATTTTTATATTAATAATGATAAGATTATTTGATCATTAAATCATTTAAAAATTATTTAAGTGTTTGAAAAATTATTATAAATTATAATAATTGCTTGATAATTATTAAAAGCTTTCAAAAAATATTATTATTGATAATTGACTTATCTTAAATAATATTGAACTTTAGAGACCAAGTATAATTGACAATCAATGTGTTAATTGTCCGATAGGGTGACCAGAACACCGAGAATGGACTGAAGTCCAATCAGACTTAACTAGTTTGACTTGTTAAGTGTTTATATAGATTATAAATAGTAATGTGGCTATGTGGTAATGTGCCTAGGAGAAGTTTGACTATAAAATACAGTGTTATGTGTTATAAATAATTGTGCTAATTGTGAGGCCGACATTGTTGATTATAGGTCTTACGAACGCAGTTAATTATATTGTGTAGCTGTAGTCAGCAGAAAAGGCAAGTTCCCTAACTCAACCTTGAGTTAATATTGTTTAATTATTATTGGTGGTTAATTATTGCTGATTAGACCACGTCCAGGGATTTATTGTTGATAATTCGCAGTTAGTGCATGCTTAATAGTTCAAATTGAATTATTGATTCAAAAAATATATATTTATAGAATAACTGTTGTTGGATATTCATATTCGTAGAAGATAGAATTGACAGTACAGATAATTCCTGTTTATTGTCAAATTATGTTGAGAAATGTCTTAGGTAATTATTCTGGCTAGACGAACATTTGTTAGAACTTGATAAATTCAAGAAAAGAATTCAATTGTTATTGGTAGATCGATGCCAATTATTTCGACAAGATCGATAAGTAAATAGAATTTGAAATCACAGTATTTCGTTGTTAAATCAAAATCTTGATTCTGAGACTGAGAAGAACAACCTTTTAATAAAGGGAACATTTTGGGTCGTGAATTCGACCTTTGTGCGCGTTTTGAGTATTATGCATAATATAGGGTACAAGGAGTTGGCCGACTCTAAGTACTTGCAGATGGGTATGATTTAATCTTTATGGTTATCTGATACTCCTGGTATATATCAAAGTAAATCTTTGATAGATACCCGAGAAAAATAAGTTCAAAGATCTAGTGTGATCGCTCAACATAAATCTGGAAAACATTCCACATTGTTATTGCGTAGAATTAATTCTTGATTATTCAATAGAATATCGTAGAAACTTTGAAAGCGTTGTACTCTTTCATTATTAGATTATTGTGCTGCCTAGAATACGAGAAAACTTGTTATTGATTAACAATTTATTCAGCTATATCAAAGTTCACCGAACTTTGGTTTCATTCTATCAAAATAGATAGTCTGTTCTTGTTGATTCATATACATTTATTGTATGTCTTAACTTGCAGGGCAAACTAGTTGTTCACCCTTGCTATAAATAAAACATTTCAGCTAGGAACGAAGAGGCCAGCGGGTCAAAGAAGGACAAAGGCAAAGGCAAGATGCTGGAGTAGTTATAAAGAACATTATTATTATTATGCTGTATTGTAAACCCTTTTTGTTTATCTAAGGGGTATGTTTATAATTTAAGGTTAGAAAACCTGGGACTTATGTATTAACAACTTATGTTAATGATTTATATATTCCTATTTATATATGAATGGGTAGTTAAATGATATTATAGTGTGAATCGTGAACACCAAACTCGGGGGTCAGATAACCCGGATTTGGGGGTGTCACACTGAGTGCTGTCCATTTTCAGTCAAGGGAGTGGTTATGAGTTGGTTAACAACTCAACCTATTGTCAAAACATATACATTAGCTTCTTTAATGCACAAGAGGGGTATAAAGGTCATTTAGCTTAAGAATTTAATGGTTTAAATGTAATCTTACCCAAACCCTTAGGGTTTGACCCTTAGGGTTTAACCCTTAGGGTTTAACCCTAAGGTTTAGCACATAGCATTTTTAGGATTTAGCAATTAGGGTTTATAAAAAAATAAAATTAATAAACTTTTTAGTTTCTAAAATTTATAAATTAGGGTTTTGTTAATTAAATTAAGTTAGTAATTATATTATACATGAACATTAGGGTTTAGTAACACTAATATAATTAACCTTGCTAATTATAGCAATTAGGGTTTAGGGTTTTGATAATTAGGGTTAAATAGTTATAATTAAGATTTTCTAATTATCAAATTAGGGTTCTAGGTTTTAGAGTTTTAATTTACTAATTAGGTTTACCTTAATTAGCAATTAAAGTCTATTGTACGTGTTATTAAACACAGTAACACAATTTCTGACTGATTAAAATCTCCAGATTAGGTTTCTAATTAGGGTTTTCTAATATTTAGAAAATACAACTATAAACTAGAGTTTTAAATTTAATATTTAGGGTTTCCTAATTTGCATAACATACAACACATATATATCATATAACACAATTATATAATAACCTTAAACTCACAATTGAGTTTCAAATTTAGGGTTTCCCACAGTAAACTAGGGTTTTCAAATATTACACCATTATTCTTCATAGTTGACCAACCATTGTTAGTCCACATACAGTACATATGTATATGGCACTGAAAAATTAAAATATTATAATATTATTATCATGTCTTGATCAAAACCCAGAACTAGGGTTTGGATTCCATATCTGATTTATCTGTTATAATTAACATTATAAATTAAGTTAAAATAATTAACTTAATATCCTGAAAAAAATTCATATAATGAAATAATCATTATAATTATTCTAAAATTATTTCATATATTATTTAAATAATATAAGATTATATTTTCATAGAAAATAATTAATAAAAACATTTCAATCTTCAAATTAATTATTATAAGAATATACTTTATAATAATCAATAATTCTAAAATAAATTTATTTGAAAACATTCATGTAATAAATATATTTTTATTTACCACATAAATACATATACATAATATTTTGTACAAATTCTCATCCTTAATATATAAAAAAAATTATACACAAAATTTCTTATTTATTTATATAGAAAATATCTAGTTGTCACAACATCAACTAAGGAGTAGTTGAATAAGACCAATAACACTATACTATAGAATAATCGTGATTTGAACCAATCATAGTAACTAAAGTCATGCATTAGGAATAATCTAATAACATACAATTTAAATAACTATAGCATACCTTGCTTGAACAACACTAAGTCAAGGTTAATTAGAATTGAATAATAAACATGCATAGCAATTTAGTTATGCATGCTAAACAATAAGTGAAATACAAGAATAACTTGTTTAACATCAAACCAAAGTTTAGACAGCTTGCATCATTATAAGGTAATCGAATTGAAAACAATAATTAGTTCAATAAGATAAAGGATTAGAAAACTTGCATCGTCATGAACTAACTAGATACAATGACTTACTCAATCATAGGAAATCTAGCTCTACGAAAGTGTAGAAGTAGCAACTTACAACAATTGTAATTGAATTTGAAAACAATAATGTACCAAATGAAATTAAACTCGCACAATGAAGTTTTGAGTTAGAAAACTTGCCTTTAGCACAAGCTAAACCTTACAACTTGAATCAATACCCTATACATATGCCATATTGACATAGTTAGTCATTACCAACATTGTATATCTATATAAACAATACATACATCATGTAGGTTGAATTACCCATTCACATAATCAAACTATGTTAATACTAGTTAACACTTGATACATGCTCATTAATAGTATAATACTACTGAAATCATCATTTAGCATTCATATTATTAACACATAACATTTATTTTCAAAATTTGTGTACTTAAACAAAACTGTCAGAACCTTCTGCTAACTCGCGCTGCGGCGCCACAGTTTACACTGTGGTTCGCGCTACGACGCTGAGTTAGCGTTGCGGCTCGGGTCAAAGGCCATTTGTTGGCGCTGTGGCGGGAGATTTGTACTGCTGGGCCGCGCTGCGGCGCCAGACTCCAGAATTCGGCGACCAAGCTCGGCAACACTATGAACAAAAGCTAAATTGGCCTAAAAGCTCGAATCTAATAGACTGATTAACATGTAATACACATATAGACTTCATATAAACATATTGTGAAGACTTCTAACATGTTTCTACTCATAAAATAACATAAACATCAAAGTTACAACATCCAAATTCAATGTTTTTGGCAAAAACTCCATTGTTGACATTTGTAATAAAAATCAACACTGTGATTTTGTTTTTCAATCAAAACAGAAATTTCAAAACATCATAGTTACGATTATACATACTCTATCAATTTCCATAGTCAATTTATCAATTTAACAACTAATTAAACCTTAACTTCTATTTTAAATTTTGTCATACTCATATATTTTTCATATGAACACTGTAATATGGTTTTCTTCACAAATTGCATACGGACTTAATTTCTCTATAATCACATACAAATTCATGAAACAACCTTATAATCAATAATCATACAAAACTATATACATAACAACAATTTATCTTTTATAAAAATTTCACAGAGAACTTTTTGGAAGAAGAAGAAACTAAACTTTTAAAGAAAGATTAAGCTCCTACCTTTGATTAGGAAGATGATGGGTATTCTTTTCCCCAATTCCTTTCTCAAAAACCTGTTAGAAAACACTCACCTTTTCTCTAGTGTTTTCTCTATTTTTTTTAATTATGTGTTCTTCTTCTTCTTCTCTCTTCTCCCAACTCTAGTTTACGTATAATAATATAATGTATATAGATATAATGTATATATTAAATATATAATATAACTCTAACTTAACTGACATCAGTTATTTTTATTTTGAAAATCAAAAGCCATAAGACTTGTTTGGCTAACCACTAAAAATAATCAATTAACCCTTATGCCTTGTTTTGTAAAACACAATTAGATTAAAGACTTAATAGGCATTAGCCCTTGTTTGGCAAAACTGAATTAAGCTCCCTTAATTTATTTTAATAACTCCTTTATAGCAAGGTTATTTGTCACACTTTTATTAAATTAAATAATCTATTTAATCAATTTAATCAATTAAAATACTACTCTATTAAATTACTTTAACACATAAATTATTATCACAAAACTATAATTTCTTTATAATTATAATTTTCTTTAACCAACTAATATTTTAAATTACAATTTCCCATTTAAAATATTATAATTTATTTAAATCATTATAAGCTCTCTAGCTTACTAATTAAATTAAATTGGTATATAATCTCATAATAATTAATTTTCTTAGCTCCTTAATTATTTATTCAACAAATAATTAACTAAATCACATCAAATCAAATTGAACAATTATTTATTCAACAATAAACATATCCATTAAATACTTATATAAATTAATAAATATTTAACATTACACTTTAAAATTCTGGAATGTTATAGCTACGGAGTAGCTTCATGTTTACTTAGAAGTTTTATGCTTATAGACATAAACTGTATTATGTATTAGTTATGTTTAAACCTTGTTTAAGTATATTTAAGGTATGCAAGAGATGTTTAAGTTACAAAACCTTGGGACGTGAATGATTATATTAAATAAATGTAATATATTCTGTTATTTCTGTTGCATGAGATGCTATTTAGTCATTAGATATGTAGCATGTGGCAAACCAAATTCGAGACATGAGTGGTCTAAATTTGGGGGTGTCACAATAGTTGTTTCATTTATTTTCTAGATCACCCATATATCCTAGATGTATATCTAGTGGTGAGAGGATCCCACCTTTTGGTTGGCAAGGGATTCTAATAACTTGAATCACTTGATAACCAATTTGGGATATATTATCGATTATATCCTAATTACATCATTGTTTGGATCTATGGATCTTAGATCTATGGATATCATTTTCTAGATTTTAGATCCCTTCGTTAGATCCACTTGAGACGTAATAAACCCTCAAAATGTCGGTTTCACTGTGCAATCTATGGATTAGGGTCTTCGGGAGCCCTTATCCTAGATTTTAGCTTCTGTTTCCAATGTATCGTTTCTTAGAATTTCAAATCATCTGATCCTAGGAATGGAGTCGAAGCCTTTAATTCGGGTCTTGACATACGATGGACATAGTTTATAATTGTAATTTTTGCTACTCGATCTTTGTACATGTAAATTCGGACCTTAAAAAAATATTGAGGGTCTCATCCCGCGAAAATCAGATTTAAGACCCTATGATAGTGAATATGTTTGTTGTGGGTGCTTAGGGCTATTTTGACGGCTTACATGCCCACGGATGGCCCCAATCCCATTTTGATGCTTGATTTAATTGTTTGTCATATAAAAAGCGATTTTTAAACAAAATAACAAAAACCTTTTAAAAATGAACAAATCTAAGTTATTAGAATAGTTCTAGGCTAAAATTGAGAGTAATAGAGAATCTCAATTTCGTTTGAAAAAGATGTTTTCTTTAAAACGTCACCCAGAATGTTTTATCAAATGAAAGCTAAAATGGAACATTTTCTCTAAATCAAACTCTTCATGCATAGGTTCAAAGAGGTTCAAAATTGCTTCCCAAAATAATGAAAACATCACGATTTGACCTTAGGAGACGACCCCTAAGTTATTTACAAATTTCAAAACTAAGAAGCGGCATCCTAGGTCTTCCTCTAAATCTATAAAGGCATAGTACACACACACGCACACTTCATAATGCATCTCAAGGAAAACATTAAGAAAGCGGTAACCGTGTTTTCACGAAAGTCAGGGGGTGCCTAACACATTCCCCTCTCTTAAGCAAACCTCTGAACTCTATGAATCTCGTTTATATACTAATTCTTCATAGTCACATATTGTAACGTCCCCAAATCCGAGTATCTTCCAGCTCGACAGATGATGCTATACTGTACAAACATTCATACATTCATTCAATTGAAAAGTCTCAAAGAACGAACATAACTTCTATATATTTAAAGTAATATTTATATTTCCCAGATTATATACCCATTACAAAGGTTATTTGTCATAATATCAATTACATTACAACAATAGACCTATACTGTTACAAGACAGCTTAATAATCTGCCTTAGCTTTTCCTTTATCCTTATTCGATCCTTCGGGACGTTCAGGCTTAGCTGCATTCATATGGTTCAAGAAAGAGTGAGCATAACTAGTTCAGCAAGTATAACAATTCAATAACAACATGCTTGACACATACGAATCGTATATCTTCAATAACTGAATAATAATTATGAAGTACTACTGATAATTCAAAATAGCACTTCATCTTTCTTTCAAAATGTTTTACAATAATAACAAAATTTAGTAAAACATTCACTTTGGTCAAAGACCTCGAGTATTCATTCTTTCTTGCAAATGGACAACCCGGAACTAAGTCCGTAAGCCCGATATTACTTACTAGCACTTCTAGGTGATCAGTCTATTGTACTCTATTTTGATCAATACTACATCCATTAAACGTATGTACATTTAATCATTTGGCAACCTCACGTGCCTGTCGTTTTACTGACAAAACATTTGTTTAACATTCAGTCTTCTTTTGAAAACCATATCAAGTAGTTGACAAAAGATAACAACATTTGATAATAGATGAATAAATTATCAATAATCTACGCAATATATCAAGTCTAGCCAAAGGAATTGGCTTTAACTTCAACATACCTCAATTCATACGTAAGGATTTATGAATTTCAAAAACTTGTTCAGATTGAACTTAGATAAGAGTTAGAATACTTGTCTTTAGCGTCTGCTACGATATATTTAATTTATGTTCAAGTCTTTCAAGTCTCTACAATACATGATCACATAATGCCTTACATTAGGTCACATATAATCAAGTATGTATATGACTATATCTTACCCTTAATCTCAATCTAATTGTGTATTTGATTCAGTTACTATCTGTTCTGGCTTATCATTATCCTTGCATTTATATTCGACTAGGTTATCTCAACCTTTATACAACATCCTTAAGGTTTAACAAAGTTTAAACAATGTTACATTACATTCCTTAGGTTGTGTTTACTTTTAAATCAATTAACTTTCTTTTCTTTGTAATTAAAAACATTCATCACCATCATTGTACTGAGGCTGGCGCTGCGGCGCCGG
The DNA here is from genome assembly GCA_020205505.1 of Panax japonicus. Classification (NCBI taxonomy): domain Eukaryota; kingdom Viridiplantae; phylum Streptophyta; class Magnoliopsida; order Apiales; family Araliaceae; genus Panax; species Panax japonicus. The sequence continues at coordinate 27,999,257 of CM035104.1, read as the reverse complement.
CTTTATACTTACATCTCGCGCTACGGCGCGCACTTGTAGTGTGCACTGACACTGTTACGCGCTGCGGCGTGACCAATTTGGCCTAGGGTTGGCGCCGCGGTGCCAACTCTATGGACTAGAAAAAAATTCAGTCCATGAATTTTTGTGAACTTCCCGGATGCATAACTTCTTCGTTATAAGTCCGAATTGGCTTGTTCAAAAGCCTACGGTTCACAAATTACGTAATCTACGCGTTCATGTAAGAATTTTATCTTTTTGACTTCGTTTGCTAAAAATTCACCTATTGGTTCATTTTTAACGAAAACGATAAACGTTCGTGAACGTTCAACGCTCGTTTCTTCGTTCTAAGTCGTAAGTCATTTTCGAGTCCGCAACTCTTAAATGCCAAATATGACTTGTCTCCATCGGAAAACAATGGTTCCGAGTTCAAACACAAAATTTAACTTCTATTCCGAGAATTTTACGAATTCGACGACTATCGTCCAATCGTGCAATTTCCTGCAAATCTTCATTCTTATGATTTGTTCAACATTACAAATGAATTTCATTCATCATGTGAGCATATCAACATACTTATTACAACAACTTATATTCTTTGTTGGATTTTAGACTTATTTCTTCATGAGCTTATAACGTGTCAAATTATAAACTACTTAAGATTTCATTGTTTATGACTTATGACAATTAAAGTTTCTTAATCATCATACCTTAAATGTTCTTAACATATAACTTTACTTATGTATTCATGATACATATGATCATACAAGTTCTTTTACATCAATATCACTTTTCTTAATAAACTCATTACAAGTTCATAATACTTTCACATAAGTTTATAACTTATGCTAGCTTAAATGACTTATTACCAACTTATGTGACTTAAGTTCATTGCTTACTCATTCTTCTTACTTTTTAACATTCATGTTCCTTAATCCAAACTTTTCTTATCAAACTATCATGAATAGAGATAGAAGATAATTTAGAGAAGAAGTCTTACTTTAGAAGTCTTGGTAAGTAGCTTCTTCTTCTTCTTCTTACTTATGGAAGTAACTTATTTGTAACTTAATCTCTCTAACAATTAAGCACTTTGTAATAGCTAGATTGTTTGAACAAGTATTAAATGGCTAGCAAGGCTTCTCTATTTAAAGAAATTGCAAAGCTAGGGTAGTTTAGTCATTAATTCAACCCACCTCCTTAAGCCACCTCCTTACTATTCATTACTTGCTAATCACAACTCTTATCCTTTGTTTGGCCATTACTTCTATTACTTGGTCATTACATTAACTTGGTCATTACTTTAACTTGGTCACCATATTAACCATATTAATATGGTTTCCTCCATGGGTCAAACCACTCATGGATTCTAGCTTGCGCTTGGATCAACGTAATCTTTGGGCTTTGCATTAATAAACACCAACTTGTTTATTAATCAATAATTGGGCCTCACCCTTTAATTTACTTGGACTTGTAGTAATTCCAATCAACATTTCCAAGTCCATTAACATTACTTAATACATTTACATATAGTTTATGTATCATTTTCGTATTATACTTCGTATACAACTTCATTATATACTATATTCCTTCCTTCATACAAACTCATGTATACTCGTTTTCATTACTTTGCACAATACCAAAGTATCATACGATTATTACTTACTCGTTACTACTTTGCCCTTCTTAACATTTATAAATTAAGTCCGCAAGCGAAATATTACATTTTCTATAACTAGATTTTTATTACATAATCCATCTTACCTTGTCATTCTATCATTATGTATTTTTCAGAAATTCAAAAATAAATCCCGAGCAAATACCAATGAATAGTGTTTTTCAAAAAATTTCTTGAAAAACTTTTATTTTCGTCTTGGAAATTCAAACACTTTAATTCTTTTATGTAGCTCAAATACTACGACATTCTAACATCAATAGGTTATACAATGACAACCATCTTGATATCACATTGAATATAATTTTATTATTATTTAATTTAATAAAGTCATTTTACAATAAGATCCGAATTTCTCGGTCGTTACACATATAGGTCATCTCGATTACAAAAATCCAAAAATTTGGATGAGTTGATACATCCATTTAAACTTTTACCAACTGACGACCAGTTAATTGGTCCATCTGTAGAATCATCATTTCAAAACTCCGTCGGCATTTATGTCAATTTTTTCCTAAATAAACACCCTTTAAATAATAAATAAATCAAAAATCCTAAAAAAGGGTAGAAACGCAATTAAGAAAAAATTTCCCTGGTGTCAACATAAACCACAGGTAGAAAATTGCATTTTGCCCAATCTTTAAAAACAATAACTTAAAATTGGGGTGTTGCATGCATATTATATAGGATAGTGCAATATATCATATGACAAACATATATGATACTTATATAATTTTTTTATTTTTATTTTTGTTGCTAAATTTACTTATATAATTTGATATTTACTTAAAACAATTAGACAAACAAGTAGGTTATATAAATTGACACTTGAATAATAGTACAAGTGAATGACCAATAGCTAAAACCATAAGATTAAAACACTTTTAAATGCTTGTAGAATTCAGGCATAAAGTGGAGAAAGAACAATTTCAAGCATGTTGAAGAACCCTAGAATGAATGGTTGAAATAAAATATATTAATGCTTAACCTTATAAGTGAAGGGCATTATGATATTTGTCTATTTTCATTCACGACGTTAAGACAAAATCAATGATACATTTATCCTCTCAACTTGTCTATTTTTAAATAATAGGTGATCATGCAAAATTATCAAAATCTCAGAATTTTACCAAAAAGACGATTTACAATTTAGTGTTTTATCATCATTTAAAATTTGTATGATCTAGTTGATGCCTATATTTGCATTTATTATTGTTGACATGTAAAATCATTCAGTGAATTTTATTGTAAAGTTATCTTTGTAAAATTAAACTTAAAAGCACCTTATATTTGTAAAATCAAACGATTAAATACGTGTTTTTCCTTTATAAAAACACTTTTGCATTTGTGTAACCGCAATTATTTTAATAAAAATACTTCCGTCAATAACTCTACTACAATTTTTTTTACATTAACCACAACAAACCTCACCGCTCCGTCAAATGGAAGCATAAGTCTGTTTGAATTATTATATTGTTCAGGATCTTACACCTAAAAAGTAAAAACTGTCCAAGACTCCTTATTCCAGTGAATATAGTAATCGATTATGCAAAATTCGTAGTATTAGCTGCGATGTCAAATCCAATGGAAATACCTATCTGAAGGGTTCACGGTAAGACCATACTGAAGTAGGCTCAACCCTGGACATGTGGATATTAATATTGATGGTACACCAAAAAACATAACACTAGAATTAAATCCTCACTTTGATTTTAAGCCAGCAAAATTTAGTCCAATTCTCCTACCAACAGAATAATCTAAAGCAATTTGATAGCACAAACCAACCAATACACAATAAATAATTGGCTACTTTTGTTTGCAAAAATGATGAGTGGAATATGACTATATGTACTAAATTATTACCACTTTGAACTATTTTATCCCATAATTACCCTGTTATTTAATCCCCAGACAATATATATATATATTTTTTATCATTTTTAATTTGATATCCAAAAAGTAGATTATATAATAACACATTTCCACTTGGGATTATAATCCCACATCAAATGGTCTTAGAAATGATAAAACATAATCCATGGGATTAAATAAGGGACTAAACATGTGATAAAATAATCTGATAATTTATTAATACAACTAATCATATCCCGCCTATCATTTTCGCAAACGTTTATAGCCATGAAGAACAAAAAATAAAACAAGAGGGAAAATCACGATTAAAGGAACCTCTACAATTTCAACTTTGATCTTCACTTTCACTAGTATTTTTCGATCACCAACTGTTTCTCTATCTTGTTATACATGAACTCAATGCACTAAGCAGTTTATTTAATGAAAAATGGATACTTGAAAACTTTGAAATATAGTAAATGAATTCTATTATGTTTGGAGACACTTTTGTTCCAAGCTTTCAATGATGTCCATGCATTTCTTGAGTAATGACTTGGCCTGCAGATTTCTTTCTATCTCATACTGATGAAGAAGCTCACTCTTAAACCCAAGTGCTGTCCACTGTGGTGGTGGAAGGGCTTCTAATACCAAAGTCATTTCCAAAAGACACTCTGCTGCTGCTATGTGAAACTAATCACACGGGACAAAAGATAAGTACAGGAAATGGATATAAAGATGAATTGCAATTTTGAATCTTCATAATAGATGAAAATGGACATGTATATTTGAGGTGTTATGGATCATGTTTCACGAAAACAATTATCTTGAATGTGAACACAATAAAGAGCAGAGAAACAAGAGAATAAACGTCTATCATCACCATACTGAATGATAACTTCACTCACGTGAAGTTGATAAAACATAATAAATGTCAGGCAATCTAAAAACTTAGATTCCAAATCAGTAATTCATAAACCAAGTGGGAGCTCTTTCATAACAAATGTAAATGCTAGAAACACCCACCTTGGATAAGAGGCATAGATATGCCTTGTAACAGAAATAATTTAATTGGTAAATATGCCAACTGACGTATATCATATTAATTTTGAAAAGTCAAACTTTGATATTATATTTTGGAACTAGAGGGAGTATTTCCTATTTCTTAACCAAGGTACAATTAGATGGTCTACAATCTTAAATCAATTACTCTACTTAACTTGTCCTTTTACTTTCCTTTTCATGGACTTCCTATTGACTACTGTTGGTTAGACCCATCTACTGAATGCTCCAAACTCGACCTATTTTTACAAGTAGCCATTAAACAATATCTAAAAGACTGTTTACCAGATATCTTTCAGTAAACATGATTTTTTTCTGAACCAATAAGAGAATTACACAATTTTACTCGTAATCTGGTTTTGTATGATTGTTCAAAGGGAAGATATAGGATGAACTGGAATATAAAGATGGTAATGTTCCTATGTATAACTAATAAACTATACTACTGTTTACTGGGTCTGGAACTTAGGTGATTATGTACGCCATTGTTTTTGAATCTATTCCTAGTCGTGATATCATGCAATCACAAGAAAGTCATAAGGTCAGATTTCAACATTAAGTAAATTTTTAACTATTCCACCAGGCAAATAGAAATTTAAGACCAAATCTTCTCATGTTCATATTTTGATCAAAACAGTTGACCATATTTTTAGTGGGATATATCAATTTAGAATATCAACTTGATATTTAATTGAGAAAGAGAGAAAGAGAGATCAGCCAACAGAGACAATACGATAGCAAAAGCCAAAAGTACAGAATTGACCAAAAATGTAGAGTTAATGCTACTTTTAGACCCATGCATTGGGAGAGAAAAAGCTATCTTCCCCATGAATGGCATCTGGCTGAATAAAGTAAGGTGGTAAACACCAAAACTAGTAAAAAAGATGGCATACCTGTGCAATCTTTACAGTTGATATGCACTCGACCACCTTAGGTGATGTAGAGGAAAATACCTGCAGGAGTGAATACTTGAAAACTCAGCCTCAACCAGGTAATTGTTAAGTAGAAATAGTTAAGAGTCAAAATTATGACTTAGATATTACCTCATAAACCAAAGAAGCTACATTGACAAGCAGAGAAATTTCCCCCGAGCCTTTGTGTAGCCTGGAGCAAAGTTCTTTTATTGCTGAAAACACGGACAGTTTAACTGCCGACAACACATAATAGTGATTGTTAAGCAATCTGTAGTCGACTTTAGATGAAGGAAGGAAACATAAATATGTAGAATACCTATCCAAGGAATACTGGGTGATAGTGAAACTAAAAGCACATGAAGCAAGTTCTTCTGCTGTTCAAGAATGTCAGATACACGAGCCACTTGGATGCAAGATGTGATGCAATCCATAATTTTATCACGAGGAGCAGAAATATCTTCCATCTCATCTGCTTCTGCATATAAGAAAGTAATGGCTCAAATTAATTTTTTAAACTGAAGATGACACCTTCATGTTAAAACTTGCAGATCCATGCTAGCTCTAATATACTACAACCTTTATGGTAAATTTACAGATTCCTAAGGCAGCTTTGCTGTACTGAAATAAGGTAAATAAAACAATAGGTAAACTTATTTCTTGCCAATGGATAACAAGCCAAGGCTAACATGTTACAAGGTAACATACTTTGCATTTTAAAGTCGGTGTCAACGACACAGAATTTAACATTAAATGTGACTCACTATGAATAAAACCTCTTTTTGGATATGATGTGATTTGTACGGTCCAGTAAAGAGTATGATGAGTACTGTAGACAGCTTCAAGAGCATATACAAAGGAATATCAAGAAACCTTCATGTTTATACAGAGTTAAGGCTCCAAATTAATTTTTTTATAAAATTATGAACAAACTCACTTTATTTCCAAATCTAAGGTGGAATATAGCCTGATTTGTGAGAACAACATAACATGAAACCCAAATTAGATGGATAAATCAGTTGTTAAATGAACTTCATACATTCAATGCATTTATGAAGGTGAAGAAGTAATTGTGAGAATGAACATGTTTTTCCAAAAAGTTGATTTTTAAATATGAACACAGATTTGAACTTCCAAACTGATGGTGCATTATCACCTGAACCAGTGAGAAAAACATAACTTGGAACGCATTTTTCTAGATTGACGTTAAATGAACTTAAAATATCCTACCCATGTCTGTTTTTTATGGTCATTAATATGGCAAGCTAAGAAACATGTATAAACAACCTTCACAAAGAATTTCAAAAATAGTGACGTAACTCATGTGTATACCCTTAATTGTTGGTTTCTATTTAAAACTTGTCAGTGTCATGTATTCGGTTGAACATTTTCTAGGAATTCGATTATTGACAAGTTTTACTAATGGTTTGAAGGTATTGGAAACTAAATGGAAAAATACAAATTGTGATTTGTGAAATTACCTGCTTTAACAATGTTATTAGTTGAAGGTACTTGACTGGAGTTCATAAGACTGGCTGAATTGCACATCTCATATAATATTGGAAAAACCAAATTGAAGAAGTCCGGATTACTGAAGGCTTTTACAATCTGAAACATGAATAAGCATGAGAAACTGGAATTTCATCACCAAAACAGAAAATATAAAACATCATAGTCAAGCAAAACATAAGCCGCCCTAAGGATATCATCTTGAGACTAGAGAGAAGAAACCATAATATAGGAAAACAATAAAATTCTTAAGTGATTAAAATTGTAGGCCATGTAAAGAAGCACAAACTAGCACATTATATCCAAGTCAATAAAAGGAAATAGAAATAAGTTGCAAGAGAAATTACGAGTATTAGATAAAAACTAGAGTTGGACAAGAATGCAAAGCTGACATAACATGTGAAACCCCAATTAAAAATTTAGATAATCATGTATATCAACTAGTTTAAGTTTGAAATTATTTATTTAATCCATGATGTGCTAACTACAATTTCTTATATATAGAAATAGAAAACAAAATTCAAATTTAAATAGTAACCATTTTATTTATTTATTGATAAAAGAAGAAATTTTATTCCTAAATGATACAATAAACAGGGAAACAAGAAGTCCACTCTCAGCAGACTAAAAAAAACAAAATCAAAATAACACTTAGAAAAGATATTATTTAGGGTAACTATTATTTAACCTAAATTAATATTTGTTTGGCTTGAAATAATATAGGGAAATATAGTTTCTTAATATATCTACGACTATAAATTAGCCTAGACAAGTATCTAATTAAAAATTCAAATACCTTTTACTTATTTACAGATAACTTAATATTGAACTTTATATGGTCATAAATATTTATAAATTGCTAAGAGTTTTATAATTTACTAAACCGATTTATATGTTCTAACACTTGTTTACTTTTGGAAACTTAAAGAATATATGAATTACTGAAAATATATACTTTGATGTAAACACTAGAGCAATTTATTCGATCTAATTGTGATATATTTATAACTACATGCACTAGTAAAATATGCAGAATAAATGAAAGTTGAATCCTATTCTTTTATTCGAATTCGTTAGGTAAGTAGATAAGAAAATATTTTATTTTTCGTACTCTCTTGCTCTTGCACAAACAGAATTAATCTCACTTCCTCTCCGTATTTAATTTTTCTTTTTTCTTTTCTCTTTTCTTTTGGCCAGTTCTATACTCTCACTTCATTTTCCTTATTTCATAGCAGCCACTATAAAAGTGTCCAAAACTCTTTCAGTTATTCTAGAAAAACCTATAACTCTCTTGTCTCCTTACTCTCATATGTTTGTTCCTCTCTCTCTCTCTCTCTCTCTCTATATATATATATATATATATATATGTGTGTGTGTGAGTGTGTGTGTGTGTGTGTGTATTGTCGCGTCGCATACCCTAAAAACCGCACACGATCCATCGATACTTAGAACGCAGTACATGAAACCGTTACGGATACACGGTATGCTATAATAAAACTAAGTTTTATAGACAATCTGTAGTTGAATCAACAAGTTGATTGTTCGTACACATGTGAGTACTAAGTTAGAATATTAATACTCGTGCAGCTATTGGTAAAAAAACAAACGTGTATTTTAGTATTGTTAAATTTAATGTATTGGTACGTAAGAGTACCATATTTGGGAGTACAAGTACCAGTACGCTATTCACTAGGTAATTAAGAATATCAGGGGCCCAAGCCTACCCAAAGACCCACCCTTCTTCTTCATTTTGTTAACTTTTTGGCATGATGATGTTGTGATGAATGGCCCAGAGCTTGGAGGAGTGACTGATTTGGGCTTTGAAGCAAATTTATAGTGATACAAGTGTGTGTTTGTTCTTAGTATTTAAGACATTTTGGTAATATATAATTTTAGACTTTTAGTGTATATTTAAGTAAGATTTGTTGGATTCCATAAGCTTAGCAGGTTTTGGCATAACTTCCTTTATGTTTGCTCATGTTCTTGAATTACCAAGTGAATATTCTTAACACTCAATATTATGCAGCAGATTCTTATCAGTACTAAATTTTACTCTACTTTGCACAGTTATATTTTACAATCTACCGATTGGCTTTGATTTTTTTAACATCTTTTACAGTAGTATCGGTGGTTGTCAAAGTTTAAATTCAAGCCTAAAGAAGACCAGAGGTCATTGTTCTATAATTGCTCAAAGTGGCTAGTCTGAACATTCTGGCAGCAAGAAATTTTTAGCTTCAGCGCCAACTTTAAAAGAGAATATCCTGGTCATCTTTAATCTGAATGATGTAAAATCCGAGTCCAAACTATAGAAAATTTGGTCTAGTTACTAGAAACACTAATCACAGGTTTACAGGGCTTGGATTGAGGAAGTTGATTTCTTTAGTGACAAACGTCCACATTTCAGACTACTATCTGAAATGGGCTTCATTTATCCAACCTCACCTGTCATGTATATTCTGTTTTGTTTATTATCACTGCTCCGTATTTCTTCTTATTCTCTCTCTGTCTGTCGGTTTCTTCTTCTTTTATACTTTTTAGTTGGTTGGTGGGTGGGTGAGGTTTTTCTTTTCTATTTTGCTTTGTATTTTTTTCTTTTTGGAGGGGGGACTGGAGAAGGGGGTTCCCTGGTTATATTCAAGAGATTATAAAAGGTCTTTTGGATTTTCATGAGATAGGCCATATTCAAGCAACTAACTGAACCCAACAAGACATTGTTTCAATAATATTTTAATTTCCTTCTGTTTGAAATAATATGAGTAATGAAATGAAATTTTAATTTCCTTCTCTTTAAATATGAGAAATGAAAGGAAAATATCTATATATGAAGTCTTCACATTATTTTGCAGAATTCAGTTATCAAATTCAAAGAGGAAAATAAGCTAGGAAGAAGAGATTCTTCATTATCTCGACAAACTGCTGTATTGGCGCACTGGATACTTCAATTCTTGAGGGTTCTTGGGGATTCTCTCCTCCTTTATAACTTATGTGTTATGAATTATATATGATTAATTTTTGGTATTGTTTGACTTCATGCTTATAGAAACATGAAACTTATATTATTTGGTGGGTGTTTGTTGTTTTCTCTTGTAGTATCTATTTTGTTGAATGTTTAATCAAATATATAATTATACACATAAATATATACATATTCAATAATAAAATGTGTCGAATCCCTGTGCACCAAATCCCCATCTTTTAAGATTTGGCGAATCGTAATATCCCCGTATGACGCACCAGTATCCCCGAACCTGTATCCGTGCTTCTTAGAAAATAAGTTTCAAAAGTACGCACTTCTACGCCATATAGAAAATTTACCTGTTCTAGACAGCAAAAAGCTGCTTCACGATATTTCTTGGCGTTCTTTCTGCATGCAGAAGATAGCAAACTCAAAACAGCATTTGGCATAGCAGGATCTGCAGTTGCGATTGCTTTATGGCATGACGTACAAAGAGCAGATAATGCACATAATAAAGCATCCTTTCCCTGTCAAATTACTAATATACATTAGAAAACATAAATAGCATTACAAAACAAGAGCCTCATACTCTCATTATATGCACAAGTAACAGATTCGGCAAATTGCAAAACTGTCCCCTCAAGTTTACATTGATTTGCAATGTCGACACTGTTTCAATTTTTGGAATGTCATAATAAAGTTCAAATTTGGTGCAAATATGTTCCTCCTACCAATTTTGACCAAAACACATGCAGGACATGTGAAATCATAAAAGGGAAAAGCAGTCCATTAACACAAAAAAAAACTCCTACTACAAGGGTAACATAGACATTATAATATTATAATAATAATAAATAAATAAAAATTATGATATCCTCTATTCATCTTCAACCATCTGGTATATACATTTGTATACAGACATAATAGCTCTACAATGTAAAATAGCGCAGAGAGAAGGGAAAACAAACAGAAGAAAGTGAACAATCATAAGAAAGAAAAAGGGCAGACCATCAGGAAGAGAGAGATCATGGAAGAACAAAGAAGAGAGAGAGAGAGAAGAGGAGGAAGAACATGGAGTGCTAATTTTGTATGGGTTTAGTGAAATTAAAATTGGTTGTAAATGGGGTTTCGAACAAGCAAATTTGGTACTAATGTTTGTTGAGGAAGCACAATCAGTCCAAATCAGAGGCAAAAGACTCAACCCCAATCTGACTATCATAGAACCTAATTGATTTTCTAGGTCAGTTTAGCATTTGGGGGTGCCGATCTATAAGTGAAAAGGTTGAAAATCCGATTGCATATGAAGAACAAAGATGACGATGATGAATGACTGAGGTGAAGGACGGAGATGGCGGCAGCTGGCAATGATGAAGGACGATGACTAAGAACAACGGACGAAATTTTTTTTGGTACTAGCAGGTGGGAATTGATTTGGAATTGGTACTTTATTATAGTAAGTTTATGCGTATTCAATTTATACTTTGTGAAGAGAAAAAAAATGAATTAGAGAGATAGAAGGTTCAAATTTCAAATTTTAGATTTAGTTATTTTTAACATTTATAATTTTATAGTTTTTTAATTAATAATTTTTTTAACACTAACAGTATATTTACATTAATAATTATTTAATTACTATATCCTTAACATAAAAAATAATTATACTTTGATAAATTTTTAACAAATAATATTTTAACATGCGTAAATAATAAATGATACAAAGATTCAAACACTGAACAAATACAAGTATATTTAATATTGTGATGACAACTTTGCCCTTTAGTTTGAAGGAAAAATATCTTTACGTGTAAAAAGACAAAATTTACCTTGAAATCAATTCATGAAACTCGTGCTTGGTCAAAATTTGTCAAAGGGATAGTTTTACATGAAATTTAAAGTTTAGATATGACATTTCAAAATTGAAACATTAGAGGCTATATTTCAAATCAGTGTAGACTTGAGGGGACATTTTTGTAATTTTTCCTAAATGATTTAAACATTTAACAAACAATAAGACATACAAATACAGAGACGCAGTTAGGCTTGGAAATAATGACAATTTTTATTACACTAAGTAAGTGGTCCAACAGTTTTATAGGACATTATTCCCCAAGAACTCGTTGAAATGAGGGTGTTAAAGAAACATTATAGAATGAAAAGAAATAAAAAGTAGAAATAGTAAAAGATAATCTCAATGAATAACTCAGGTATTGAGACTATGACTATGTTATGTCAATCATCACCAAAAAATTTTTGTTTGACATCAATCATGTTGGGATATTTCATATGAATTCCACGTTAGATAAATTCAAAAGTATAGATAGGTTAATCTTCTAGGTAAGAAGGTGATCCAACATACTTGTTGGGCCAGTTTACATAGGTGTGCGATGCATTGGTAATACATTGATATGGGACGGATCGTTCAATTTTCGCTACAAGTGGTATCAGAGTGTTTGATGGAGCATTCACAGACCACGTGTTACCCAGTCCGCGTGATGGAGCTAATAGAATTGAGTCAGGTGGAGCATAGGGGGATCATTCCCACGGTTGCCACTACGTAGTGAAGTATGATTTGAGTTGAATGGAGTGGGCTAAGGATGGGTCTGGGAAACTGCTTAGGGTGAAGGGTTCACAAGAAGCAAGCTTGTACTGTCACGTTGGCCACTGGGGTAGTGAAGTAGTATTAGAGTCGAATAAGGTTGTTGAAGGACTCAAAGAAGGTGTGCTCAATGGTGACTACTCTAGTGTGATACTTCTAATGGGTTTTCAAGTGAAAGGAGAAAGGTGAAAGGTGAAAGGTGAAAAGTGAAAGGTGGAAAGTGGAGATTGTTGGGCTAATTCACATGAATTCCACATTGAATAAAATCAGGAGTGTAGATAAGTTAACCTTTTAGGTAAGAAGGTGATCCAACATGCTTGTTGGGCCAGTTTACACAGGTGTGCGCTGCATATGTACTGAATTGATGTGTGATGGATCGTTCAATTCCGCTACAAATCACTCTTGGCCTTATTTCTTTAAAGTCATTTTTATCTTCATGGAGGACAACACATTCCACAAACATGGTTTATTTTGATTTGCAGATTCAGGATGAGGTCATATTCATCGAGGAGAAGAGCATGATTTATTGTGCAAATCAATCGGGACAATGCATTGAGAGTTTACACAGAAGTATTTTGGTATTTGTTCTAGTAGGCTATGCATGTGAATTTGAGTTATTTGATTTCTTAGTGATTAGACAAAAGAAGCATGTTGATTCGTTTAGTTTTGTGTTTAATACAGGAATTCAAATGTATGGGCTTATACAACGTGATGAGTTTCAAAAGTTGACATTTGACCCAGGATCGATGAAGTGGTTATGTCTGCGAATGATCGAGATCATAAGATTCCCTTTTGATCCGAGAATTCGTCAATGGGTGTATTTGCGAATGGACGAGATCATCAGATTGATTTTTGATCTGGGAATTCGTAAATGGGAGTTTGTGCTTACATGACGAGTTCTACGTGTTGATATATGATCCAGGAGGATATAGAGCTTTTCATAGTTTTATTTGCATTTATTTTATTACATATCTATTTATGTACTTAGGTAGGAATTTTGATTGCATTTTTTTTTTCAATATAGTTAGTACTTTGGAAGTATTTCGTTTACGTGTGGAAGAGCATCTTGATAACTTGGACAGATTATTGATTAAAGGAGATCGGAAGTTTAGGTTTTCAGGTTGTGCTTTGATAAGTTTGTAGTGTGCTATGTCGCTTCGAGCATTGCTTGCAAAGGAACGTTTACAAGTTGTTCATGTTATCACCAGAAAAGTGTCAGTTGTTGCTATATTCTTGGCGGGAGTTGGAATTTTAGATTATTCTTTTCATAATTTTGTTTGCTTTGTTGATATTGCTTATGTGTTATTTGCAAGTTGAATTTTGGGATTATGATTCGTTTGAATCTACTAACTTAGTTTGTTTTTGTATAGGTTCAGATTTGTGGTCAAATCGTTTTCGAAAGGAGTGGATGTCAGATTTGAGGACATTTCCTTTTGAATAAGAGGGGAATGATAACAGACTGACCGGGTCAAAAAATTTCGTTAATTTATCAACTCCGGCTTATGACAAAACATTCGTTGACAAAACATTCGTTGAGGAATATGATTATAAATTCATTAGTTCGGGCCAAACAATGACTCAAGCTTAGTGGAGGGAAAGAACGAGGAGCAAAGGATCATATTTCGAGCTTAAAGTCATCAAAAGAAGCAAAGTGGGCAAGTTTAGCCAGACTGGCGCTGCCGCACCGTAATGCAGGCCAAGATTGGCGTTGTCGCGCCTAAATGCAGAACAAAGATTTCAACTCTGGAGTTCCAGCGCTGTCACGCCGAAATGCAATACAAAAGTGGCGCTGCCGCGCCTCAACACTCTGGATGTGTCACGACCCGAAAAATTTTACTTAGTTAAAAATTAAGTATTTTGGAATATTATTGAATAAAATAAGATTTTATGAATATTGCTCTATTTGATGTGTGAAACGTGAAATTTTTATGGTGGAACGAAATTTTGTGATGGAATTTATGAGTTTTAGGATCGTATAAGAAAATAAATTTTTTTCGAAAATAAAAGTCGAAAAATGATTCATCCGAAAGCGTAAAAACGTTTTTTTTATTTTCGAAGAACGTGCCAAAATTAGTATGATGAGGAATGACGGAATGTCAAATAAAATTTGAAAACAAAAAAACACAATTTTTTGCCTGCGTAACGGATTTCGGGAGATTAACGAAGAATAAAACGAGAAGAATATGAAAATTGTGAGGTAGAAAGACAAAACTTGTTGGACAAATTTGGTAAAATCTCTCCCATAATTTAATGGAAGTCTAGGAATTAAAATTTTAGTAATATGAGACTTTTTATCAGTAAAAGTCAATTAAATCGAAAGAATAATACAAGTATAAAGATAAAGATATCAAAAAAAATATGCCAAAGCATATTTTATTATTATAAGTTAAGAATGACATATTCCAAGCATATTCCGTTCTTAAAAGTTAAGAAAAGCATACTCCCAAGTATATTTCATTTTAAAAGTTAAGAATGGCATATTCCAAGAATATGCCAAGGGAAAAAGTGTAATTAGCCATGAAAATTAGGAAAAGGGCCAGTTTGCCCTAACTTTGAAAATCCTATAAATAGCAAGTCATTTTCTTCACCAATTTACAAAGTAAATTTCAAGCAAAGTTATAATCAAGAATTAGAAAAAAAGAGTTCTTGTGAGCTTTGTTACTCGGACACAGATGGAGTGTCCGGTTGGACACGGTATCCGACACGGGTACTTCTCAATTTTGTCAATTTTTAACACTAAAGTGAAGTATCCAAGTGAAGTATCCAATTTTTGGACACGGTGTCGGACACGGGTACTTCAGGGCAAAGTGAAGAGTCCGAGTAACACAGCTTGTGAGTTAAATTAATTTCAAGATTTGCAAAGGAATAGTTAAAGCTTGCAACTACAAGAGGTATTACTCTAGTGGTTATTATTTTCATTATTCTTTATATATGTAGTAAAAATATACTTTTACAAGTAGTTATAATGCCCAAATTATTTTAAGTAAATAGTATAAAAGTCCTATTTACAAGCAGTTATAATGCTGAAATTATCTCAAATACAAGTCAAATATTCATTTTATAATGCTATATTTATTTCAAATATAGTAAATAAATATTCATTTTACAAGCAATTATATTGCTCAATTTATTTTAAATATCGTTGATGAATATTCATTCTATAAGCAATTATAATGCTGAAATTATTTCATTTATAGTACAAGGAGTCTTATTTATAATCGGTTATAATACCCAAAATAAAGCTTAAAAGATTTAATCGTTAAATGCTTAATTAGTCTACATGGACTTATAATCGTGTAGGATTTACGAAGAATGTTTAGATCAATAAATTTATCTGTAAAAGATATACGAGACAAGTTTTTCTAACTTCATTTAATTTTTGTATGAAGTGCAAGAGTCTTCTATTTTTACTGTACGAACTTGTTTATATACGTTGTTCGTGTTATCTATTGTTGGGAGGTTATGGCTTATTGTTCAAGCATAACCAAATAAAATTAGGTGTTATTTGCGTAAATTGGATTTGATTTGATATCAAATCATAAACTGTGATGGAATCGATAATGTTTGGTACAGATATATATACCGATACTATTTATGAACGACAATTATATACTGACCGGGGGTTATAGGCAGTAGTACATCAATGACCTTTTTGTGTGGTAGGATGATATGCATACTCCTAGGATATGATTAGGCTGATCCCCTATGAGATATCCGTTCTTAATGACTTCTAAGTTCATCTGACCTCTGGAAGGGATTACTATGTCTGGTTGAACAGATCAACTTCGGGGTTTCAAGTCTTTATGACTATTAGAGGCCAGAATGATGTGGGGTTGGGCAGACAAACCTCAGTATATATATGTGGCAAATCTTTGAACTATATGTTCATTTAATTCAGATACAGTGTGAGTATAAAGTATAACTTGTTTAAAACTTATTGAGCCTTTTGTAGCTCATCCTTGTAAAATATCATTTTTCCTTTGTAGTATCGAATGATATTCCCGGTTGTTCCTGTACTCACTCTTGTGAATAGAAAGACTCTACTAGTTGAAGTTTTATTGTGTTGGGCTTGGTTACATCTTTACAGACTATGATGTAATAATAATTTGATTTGGAATCATGTAATTAGATTTGAAAATATGTAATATATTATTAGTTTTGTCAATTGCTTAGTTTTACATTCTTAGAGAAGCTAGAAAGAAGTACAACATCTATATGAACTATACATCAGAATGAGGGAATTGAATGATTTTGGGAGTTCTGTGAGCACTGAGGTTGCGCCCCTCAGTTCCAGGAACAATTTTATCATTTATACTGTGAATGTCAGATAGGTAGGAATTACCGATATGAAAGAAATATCAGTAAGATTATAAATCTATACATCCAAGTGAGGGTATATATATACAGCAATTGTTCTGACGAGAAATACTATCTGTTATGGGATACTATGAATCTTGGATTGATATACGTTATTATCTTATGTAATATTTACGTAAGCACCAAATCTTCTACAGAAAGCGTAGAGAATTTGGGGGCGTTACAGGATGTCCGGAGCTACTGCGCCCCAAACTCCGTAAAAACACAACACTCCCACGCAGTGCACGAATTTCGAGATTTTCTTTCATAATTATAGGGATTTTGATATCTTTTCAGTTTTCACAATTCTATTGTAATTAGGATGTGTTAGATATGATTTGATTTCCATTTATTTGTTAACTAGGATTTAGATTTCCATTCAAATTGTTGATTACTTATAAAATTAAGATTTCTTATTTCTAGTATAAATACATTACATGACTTATGTAATAAAAATACATTATACATTATACATTATTCAAAATTCAGATTTATATCATTCTTGTGAGATTATTCTCTACTTTTGATTCTTTGAAGAATTCTTAAGTTCTTTTCTTAGTTTTCCTTTGAGATTCAATTTGACTTATCATACAACAATTCATAGTTGTGTGAAATCTTCTACCGTATCAATCGTCGATTGTACCAAGATTACCGTTTCAATATAAGCCAGTGGTTAAGGTGTCGTTGGTGTCCAATCAACACAGAATTCCGAACGCAAGCAATTATACTGAGATTACCGTCTACATATAGACGAGGGATTGAGGTGTTGCGAGTAACTCATCCTACAAATTTGCAAGAAACGATCCGGGCAACGACCACCTCACGCGCAAGCGTGCCGTGGAGTCCATCAAACGGGGTGGGACGGTAATACTAAAGATTGGAGATGAAGGGTTCAATAGTACTTTAAAATATGGACTACCAAGAACATGACATTTGAGTTCGCAAATGTAGATAAATAAAAAAATTAACAGATAAGGCATTTCTATCAGAAATCTCAGGTTTATAAATTATTTATGGCATCGCTTATCAGAAAATATTATTGTTTACTGTGTCAAACTTCAATGAAATAGTTTAATATTAAGAGGGTGAGAGCAAGGACTAAAATAACAAAAGTAGGTGTGAGAGCTGAATAGTTGGTATAAGAATAAGCTTTCCAGCTTCACTTATCAATTTAAACACCTGGTTCCCTACTTGTACCCTTTTTAGAAGTGTTGTGTCCAGACGACTAATAAAGGGACTTTGACTGAAGGCACCAATTGAGGAATAGGTATCTAGTATAAGAACCTTTCTAAGGTCCTAGATGTTAATTATTATTCCTCAGTCAACATTGGTATTGCTACCTATAGTAAATAACATTAAAAAAAAGAAGAGAAAAGATATGTCTGTGATGCCGACTAGGATTCACGCAATGGTATAATGGTATTGCTGTATAAAATTATATTTGCGCAAATTTGATCCCAAATTTCAGCCTGATTTTCAGACTCACCACAGCCTTGCTTGTATTACTTGTACTCGCATGATTAATATCATAAGTATATAGCTTACCTCCCATAAACGGCCAGGAATTTCCTTCATAAGAGATATGAGTAGCACATGATGGTATGCTGATAGCGATTCACCCAAGACTTCGCTAAGCTTAGTGAGAGACTGGGCTGCCTACAGTACATCGAAAAACTCGCTCAATAAATAACACAAAAAGATTTTGGGATAGGTCTTCTATACATATGTACATTATATATATATATATATATATATATATATATATATATATATATAATTTTGGGGGTGGGGTTTTTAGATTGATACCTTCTTTTTTGTTGCCCATGACGATGATGTGATTCCTTCATCAACTAGTGTAACAATTTCTCCAAGATATAACTGGAGGGTAACTCGTTCACTACTCATATTTTCCTCCCACAATTCCTCATATAGGCTGGAAACATTTTTGTCATCCTCAAATCTGGACAAATTTGAACGAAGTTATCTCGATTTAAGGATCAAACTTTCAGATAGATCAGTAAAGAAACAGTTAACAAAAAAGCATAAGGAATATAAGCTTTAATTTAAACCAAAATATTAAGAGGGGCATCGGCCCCATTCTTCACAATATAGCCTCACTTCTGTCCCTGGGCCTACAAGCACAGCTTCCAGCAATTCATTGCTTTGTCATAGTGATTCTCTTATGACCTCACTCTTTTACTGTACTTTATGACACCAGCCTTCAACCTCCTAATTGCTCCATCTTTCTTATAAAATTACACATAGGCAATTGTAGCGGAATAATTATTCTCTAATGGAAGAAACTGAAGTGCAGGTAGAAAATCATTCTAATGCTACAAATCGTCATATAGCTGCCAGCAAGGTTGAACTACAGCCCTTACAGAGGTATCAGGTTATAAAGTAAATATCATACCATGATCCCAATCATTTATAATATGAGATCAGATTAGCATTATTAGGACATGTTAAATAATTGCATGCGAGATGTCAGAAAAAATTAAATTATACATGTAGATTGATTACTATGGAGATCTCTGTCTCCTTTTGTTTTTGGTCCTAGAAGGATCTTAGAATATATTAAACAGGTTCTAGATGCCTATATGGAATAGATACGCCACGTAGTATGAAAACTAGTTAAAATTCTATCTGAGAATAAGAAAGATAAGAACACCATCCGGTTAGACTAGAGCATTTAGTGATTTTTATATAACGTCAGGCAAACTTTAAGACGATACAGTTTAATCCAAAAGAGTACTCCTTTAAGTGAAATAAGAGAAGTCAAAAATATAACAATTCGGCCAGGTCACCATGTCCTAAGATTTGGTGACACCAACATGAAGCAATACTGCATCACACCTATACACTATAAAGTCCATATAAAGGCACCTTAAAACAGCTAGTTTACAACTTTAAAGAAAAGAAAAATGAAAGACAGACGGGAACCAAGTATTGTCTCACTTATAAAAGTGACAGGGAGGCAAAATTGAACTGAGGCCGAGGAAGTAATAAAAGAACCATTCAAGTTCTATGACAAGAAATCGTCAACTAAAAAGACCGAGGATGATGTCTAAAAGCCACAACTGTTTATCATGTTCATGTTGATTAAACGAAATAGGCAATATTGCATCTCAAGAGATTGAAGATCATTTTTCCGGTATTAGTTAATTATTAATTGAATCAATAAAACTGCACAGACAATGAAAGTCCAACAATCCTGTCAAAGAGAATTGAAGAAACCAAATCTCAATATAGTGAAAGCAAGGTAAGAGAAATTCTACCTCGAAATAAAAATAACTGGAACAATTATAGTGTGATATCCACCTAATATATCACTAGCCATGGATGAGTAGCTTTTCAAGAGAAGTGCACACGAAGTCTGAGCATTTTTGTCACCGGTGTGCAAAGCTGCAGTATCTTCAACTAATTTTTGGGCCTGAGAGGGAGCTGCATATTTTAAAACTATTGCACAAGCATTTGCATAGGCACGTTTGGATGTAGCACTTTTCTCCTCCTTAACAACTGGAAACAAGAGCTTCAGTAGCATGCTTGTAAATGGTTTGATTTCAACACCGACCTTCTGAACTAACAAGCTTATAAAGCTTGCTACACCAACCCTGTAAAAGCAATATTAAGATAAAAGAGATCAGTCATGTTGGGCCATCTACATTGATCAACAGAACAATGAAATGATCCTGATATTTGAGGAAGGTATTATTATTCAGTTTAAACATTCATAGAGCTTTTAGATACATACAGGCACAGCTGAATATATTATATATTGAAAATAAGCATATTTTACTATAACATGGAGTTTGATTCAATAAGTTTTCACTCCTCTAAACCTGCCAAATGTTCCCAATACCCACATATACATACCTTAACTATGCATAATGCATGAATATCACACGAGTAAAAATGTTTCTGTTGAAGATGGTGACCAGTTCTAATAATAATATACACTAGTAATGCCTATAGACATTATCCTACAATCCTCTTTAACACTCTCCCTCAAGTTGTAAGTCATAATACAAGTTGAAAGTCTTATATTACGACTTACAACTTGTTACAAAACATATCCCAAAAATAAAAAGATTCAAACCAAACATAAAATGAAATTATGTTATCTCGAACAGTTTCAATAGGGTGATTCAAGATGTGTCAATAAAACTATCCTTACATACCTCATTATTATACTCATTCGTAACTAAATTAATTCCTAAGTTCAATTGCTAGTGTATTAAGCGTTCTTAGATCACTAATTAACTTATCATTTAATCAACTGCTTGGCAAAGATTTTACATATCCCAGTCAGGCTGACATTTTGTAATACAAGTGAGAAATTGAAATTGACTTGAACTGAAGCTACCTGATACGAAGACGGGTGGCTACATCTGATTAGGAAGACATCAACGAATTAAAGAATGATTAACCAACACAAAAGAATTTGATTTTAATGAAAATGCATATAACGTTCATATTCTATGTTCAGCTCAGGCATAGTATTTGGAAAATACTATGCAATGGGCCAGCTAGATGGGTAATACCCCAATAGAGCACAATAAATAATAATTTAATAATTAAAATTTCATCTGGTCTTCTAGTTCAATGAAATTTACAAAAATCCAAAGATAATCTTAATGATTTGAAAATTTCTTAGGGATAAAATAAAATTTGAAACAGCCAACTTGTTCAATTTGTGCACAAGCTAGAAATAAGTGTAGCTTAGCACTATGTACTAGTTTTCCCATACTTTTTCATCGGATTCCTAGGGATTCCTTTCAATCAATGACACGGATGAGATAAAGATATTATTTAAAGTTGTTAATAAAAATTGTATGTTATTATTTAGAAATAAAAAGTGATGTAATTATTTATTATATTTTATTATAATAGATAGAATATTTTAGAGCTTTAATTATAGTATATATTATTAGGATTTTCTTTCCATACTTAATTAGATATTTAGATTGCCTAGGATTTTACTTGATCGTTCAGTTTAGGGATATTTCTTATTGTTATATATAAGAATTGTAATCCCTATCAGTTTATTGATACCGAATGATTGATTATTATTGATATAAGCCTTGTGGTTGTGGCTTTTTAGCCTGATTATCTTCTTTAATCCCTTATCCCTTTTATTTCTTCCTTCCATCTTGTCCTAAGTCATTTAATAACAAAAGCCTGGTTGGTGATTAACTTGTCTTCTTCCTACCCAATTTTCAGGCCTCCATCAATTTGTCTTAATTCGGTAGAGAATCAACAACAAACAACTCCTTACTCACCATCATCATCACTCCTGGCAACTACTAAAAACCACCGATATAACAGCCCCAGTCGTCCCACAGAAATTGTCCCAAACCAGCTTCTTCCCACAATTTTAAAAATATTAGATATAAATAAATAAATGAATAAAACACCAACCAATGCCTTAGCTAAACACAACCTTAACCTATCCCTAACACTAGTCGCTGCCACGAAAAACTCGCCCCCACCATCGTTGACAAAAAAAGAGCTTTTTTCCATAGGAAACATGGAGTTAGATATTCCAAAATTTAGAAAGGAAGATTGCTCAAATTGTGACACTATAGATACTCCCAAATTTAGAAAGGAGGATTGCTCAAATTGAAACACTACTTTTACTTCTCTTCATTGTGCAGAATAAGTATGCAAAAATATCATGGAAAAGAAATGCTCCATAAATATTGTTTCACCATGTACGATTGAAAAGATTAAGCTTATTGTTGAACCGTATCCAAAGTGTTACATCATCTCTCGCATCAGTGTTCTAAAAATCCCCGCCTAGGTCCGATTAATCCCTGCCTAAGCACTAGGTGGTGCTCTACCACCTTGATTCGGCTAGGCATCTAGGCCCCTACCTAAGCAGAATCAAACCTCTATTTTGAAGCTCTACAATACTTACAAGAATTTGTTATGCCCTAAAAGATTGTTTTTTTGGTAATGTTTCATGTAAAGTTTAAAAAAATTACATATACTATATCTTTTGTATAATATAACAAGTATACACAATAGAATAATAAACAAATGAGATCGTCTAAGAAAACGCTTAGTCCTGAAACTAGTGAAATCAGTTACAGTTACTTGCCCCACTGCCTAGGCGGCCTAGGCATTAGACGCTCCCTCCGCCGTCTAGGTCCACCTAACTATTTTTAAAACATTACCTTACATTGGTAATACTCTATATTTCAGAAAGGTGATTGGTTCTAATCAAGATGTTCACATATTCTGAAAAACTTTGTCGTGATGTTCGAAGCACATATTCTACTTGGTCAACCTTTAATTGAGCATCTAGATGTGGACCATGAAGAAAGTGATATCTACACTTGACCATGGAAATTATACAATCAAATTAATTTCATCCAATTCAAAAGAGAAAGCGGAACAAGATATAGTGAAAGAGTCAAATGAAGAAATTCAACAATTAAACGAAATCTCCAACAAGTCACATGAAGATAAAGTTGACGTTGAGGATACAAAGAGCAAGATAGCGCAGAAATTTAATGTCGAAGCAACTTGATATTTTCTATGAAGAAGCCAATGATCAAGCCATCGATTTCACTGTCAATGAGACCTCTAACAAAAAGTAATACAAAGAGGTTTTCTCCTTATTGTTTTCTAGTTATCAATATGTCTACAAAGGAGGATCAACATTCCTTATATATTTCGAACCAAGATTGTGACTTATGGATTCTCCTATACTGCAAAACTCGAGGACAAGTTTTTTTCAAAGGGGAGCATGATACGGATGAGGCAAAGAAATTATGTACAATTTTATTAAATATTGTAGTTATTATTTAGAGATAAAAGTGATGTATTCTTTATTATTTTATTTTATTAGGTGTAACGTTCTATGGCTTTAATTATAGTAGATATTATTGTGACTTTGTTTCCATATTTAATTAGATTGCGTAGGATTTTACTTGATCTTTAAGTTTAGGGTTTTTTTTATTGTCATATACAAGCATTGTGATCCTGACTAGTTTATTGATATTAAATGATTAATTATTATTGACCTAAGGCTTGTGCTTATGGTTTTTTTAGCCAAATTATTTTCTTTAATCACCTTTACTCTTTTCTTCTATCTTGTCCTACATCAATCAAAGGAGTGGATTTCGAACATAAGTCAATTTCTCCAATTTATCCTTGAAATCAAAATATGTAGCTAGTGCTTTATGTTTGGTTACAGTATAAGATATGATACAACCGAAAACAATTTGACGAGTAGGTTTTATACCTACGAATCAGACATCTTTTGGGCTTGATTCTTTGCTACTTTGAGTGTTTTTTGTATCATTATACTTGTTTTCATGTTTGTGTTGTAGGAACTGGGTTTGGATGGCGAAAACGGGAAACTCTTGACATAATGCAATTTCTAGGCTTTGATGAATCCGTTGGGGCAGATTCCCTAGTTCACTAAGTGTGTCGAGGCGGATTGGCACCATGAATCCGCCGGGGCGGATTGGTCGGGGAAAGGAAGTTGCCATGTTTGAGAATTTGATTCTAGAAAGGATTCTACATGGTTGATTTTTGGCAAGCAATGACAGAGATATTAAAGATACATGGAGAGAAAAAACATACAACAAACCCTAGTTTGAATCAAGCTTTTCGAGAATTGAAGCAAGGGAGCAAGCAAGAAGGATTCAAGGCAAGAGCTGAGAAGAGAAGAAGGATTGCAACACAATTTTTACTCTCTTTCCTTATCTTTTACTTGAATTCAGAATGCTTTATATTTTGGAGTTTAATTCAATGATGTTGAACTAATTTTCTATTTAAGGCTACAATGGATCTTATTGTGCAACTGGGATTGACATGCTTCCTTATTAAGTTATTGAGAATTATTCTGTGATTGTCTATTATAATTTATGATTAATTATTTAATTGTCTGGCCAGTAATTACAGTAGTAATCTATATGAACTCGAAAGATGGATTATAGGTTTAGACTTATTCATAATAGCATGTGATTGTGTTTTCTGCATTGCGATAAAATTCATGATTTGTGTTTAGGATAGAAATATACCTACACACTGCGTGTAATATGATAAAAACTTGTGCTTTAAAAACTTTTTAATTGTAATTCACATAGACATACAGTGGATTAGTTAATTAGGGTGTTCATCTTATTTCTATCATTTGTGGATTTAAGTTGATTTGATTACGATGCATTGAGAGATAGTCATAGTTATTAATGTGTTCTTGATTAACAATCCGGAATAATTAACGAGGCTTAAAAGGAATTGTGTTGATCTAGTGAAGCAATAAGTGAAATTGTAGTCTTAAGTCTCCTTTATTTGATTAAATCTTGTGGTAGTTAGTTTTTATTTAGTTAATTAGTGAATTTTATAATTTCATAAATTTTAATCATCTGATTAATAAAATCAAAATAATACAAAATTGGTAGTTGTTAGTATAAATTACAGTTTAATTCCTTGTGGAACGATACTCTACTTATCATATATTACTTGTGGACTGCGTATACTTGCGTTTTTTTTTTTGTTGGTATAGATTTTGGCAAACAAAATTCACCTGTCATGTAATACTAACTTTAAAGAAAGTCTGAAGATGATGTTATCATAGATAAAGTCCCAACGAATTCTCATCTATTCTGCCCATGTTATAAGATGATAATTTAATTATAAATTACCTTGTATTTAGCCCAACACCAGATCGAACCAACTGAGTCAGACGTGGTATCAACAGTATTAGTGATGGTGCATCCACAACCTCAATACAAAAATCAAGAGTTTCCCACATTGGAGAGCCTTTTGCAATTGAAATTCGCAAATTTTCAAGTTTCTCAGATTGTATTCCAACATTTGCTGCATGCAACTGAGATGAAAAAAAGAAGCAAAAAAAGCAAAAAAACAATACCAAAATTAGACATGCAATGAAAACGGAAGATAAAATGAGTGAAAGACTATTGAGCACATCAACGAAGACAAAGTAGGCCTCCATCGGTGCACATTTTGGAAGTGCATAAAGTTCTTAATTTAGACCGACACATAATATTAGACCAAACCTCAACATAATTTAGCCCTTGGTCTTCAAGACTGGACAAACCTTCCAACATGCAACAAACTAGATCAGATAAATGCGGACGGATCGCAATACCTGCACCCTGCAAACATGGCACCAAGTATCTCAGATAGTTGACCAAAAACCATACAATTTTCAGAAATTCAATTATTCTAGTTCATAATCTTTAGGAACAAGAAAAATATACAACATGATACCCTCCGTCCCTCACATTTGGAACATAGTAGCAGTCTGACAACTTGACATTGTAGTGATTAATGGAATATTGAATTCATTCACCGAGGAGTTCCTAATTTCCGTAGTTAAGTTTGAAGGTCATCAACCTACACGATACCCGAAGGACTAAGCTTGTTGTGTAATATCTATTACACACAACCCTTCGAATTTATATACATAAATATATGTACATATATATACATGCATATGTATATGTGTCTATATGTATATGTATATAGACACATATACATATACAAATATAATACAAACATATATGTACAGGGAAAAACATGGTTGTGGCTCCCACAGCTGGTTGGTTACTTGGTTGTGGCATAAAGCACAATACGGTGTATTTTTTTATTGATAAGATGATGAAACGACCAAGCTGCATTAATGAATTTGTGCTTGTTTCATTAGGTGTTTGATGCGTTTAGTGTGTTTGGTAGTTTAAACACTCTAAAGTCTTGTTTGACTATAAGCAGCATATTTCAAAAGCTTATTAAACTCATAAATTAGTGTTTGGGAAACAAACGCACCGCACCAAAAATGGTGCAGTGAGTTTGGTGCATTTGAACTCCAAGCGCACCAAATGTTACCGCTACAAATCTGAGAACACTGATAACCAAACATGCCTTTTATTGAAAAGACAATACTACCACTAATGAAATGTGTGTGCCATAGCAAAGTTGGTTGTGGTTGCCACAACCACGTTATCCCTATATATGTATGTGTGTGTGTATTACTAATGAAATCCGACATACAATAGGAAAAGTCTTGATGAAGGAAAAGGCTTAAAAAGGACAATACTTAAGAAAGCTACTCAACAAATCCACAGCCAGAATAGCATTTCATAGAGTACTAAGATCTGCAATC
Source organism: Panax japonicus (assembly GCA_020205505.1). NCBI lineage: Eukaryota > Viridiplantae > Streptophyta > Magnoliopsida > Apiales > Araliaceae > Panax > Panax japonicus. The sequence goes on along the minus strand of CM035104.1, from coordinate 27,972,209 downwards.
ATGTCTACCTTCGCAAGCTTTGTGACAATTGCAATAGACTTCTTACGAATACTGTCAACTTTACTCATGATTCCTTCCTTTAGCAACAAAGGCAAAACAATATCCATTGCTTGTCTTGCATTGGATATATCTGTGAGAGAGACATCACATAGTCTAATTGTTAATGAAGTTATCGTTCGGCATAATCTGTCACCAGAATTGCGAACAGTCTCTTTTATGTCATCCATAGCACGAAAAGCAGCAGTCCATATATTTTTCAAATGCTTTCCTACCTACATGACATAAACATATGAAATCTGTAAGTTCCATAAAACAACAATTGTGATGGCAGTGCAGAGATGGAACAGATCACCTAACCATCTAAAGATAGGAATATAAAATCTAGGATATCAGTAGTAGAGCATTTGAATATATACTTTTAGATTTTCATGAACAATGATGGAATTGGAGAGTGCACCAATTACTGAATTCATAACAATATTACCTCATTGATGAGTTGTGAAATTTAATTTCTAGCAATGAATGATTTAGCCTTGATTACTTCATTTGAGTTGCTATCAAAAGCTTAGAATCTTGATTGCTAGAAATTATTGATTTACTTGATTTCACTAGACATGATTAATTAGTAATAATATTTTTTTACTAGTAAATAAATCCACTATAACTCTATCAGCGCCAAAAGGGGGGCAAACCCAAGTACATGCTTAGTACACAAAAGCATATGGGTAAAAGAAGGTATTCCTATGTGCAGAGAAAACCAATTACAATCACTAGACAAGAAGCCTCCTAAGAGAAGATATCTACACTAGACTCAAAAAACAAACTCCCCCAAAAGGATCCACAAAATGCAAATAGAAACTGGAAACATCCCTATCAACAATTGACTTTGCTCAGTCAATGTGGATGGATTAGTGGAAGATTAGTTAAGCTCGCCTCTTATACATTTTTCAAGTATTCCTTCTAAATGAATGCAAGATAAGTAGTTCGGGATGGGTCATGATACTATTGTTATGTACTAAGTGTGACGGTGAATATATGAACACGTTTTTGTGTAATATATGCAACTTATGTGTGTAAAGAAATATATTCTTTTAGGCATCTAAACTTTTATGATATATGAGAGTGGTATGTATATATACAAACATATTTGTTTGTACATCTTAACCAAATTCTCTTCGCTAAGGAAACTTCCAAAACTATTCCCCAATTCCCAATTCCCAATTCCCAATTTCACAATTTCACAAGTCAACAGATCATTAACCACCACCCTGCAGAGACACTGGCTGATAATGGATCCACCTACGGATAATATACTCCGATAATGCTGAGAACCTTTATAATCAATATCTAGTTGATTGAATAAAATTGAGATTAGTATAACACTGCAGTATATTGGAATGTTAAAGTTACATGAACATTCATATAGATGCCCATTGCCCAACAAATGACAAACAACAAAGATATTTTCAATTAAGTTTACGTGGTTTTATGTTTACATGCTAAATAGAATGTAACATTCATAATTAGCAAAAAAGGATGTATCATCCATGCTACAAAGCAAGAATACATTAAATGGTTTCACAGAACAAGAACTTTTAGATTGCTATGTTACATAATGACAGTAGTTGCAAGGAGAAGCCAACTGCTATAAATATCACTTCGTAGTTATCCAGATTTTATGTTCTCGAGTCTATTCCTACTTTCAGCTCCTGTTTCATATACTTCCCTTCTACATCTTTTTGGCCCCTGACCCTTTCTGAAGAATTAATTAATTGAAATTAATGAGTGCTCATTAGGGTTTTGGTAACTCCTATATTGTTTCATAGTTATATTTAAAGAGTGAAAGATGAAACCCTAATCCTATTCTAACTTTCTTAGTTGAATATCCGCCTAATATTCTCATGTGTACTGCAGCACCTTAGAAAATTCACAATTAATTCATCCGGTAATAGAATTGAGTGAATCCAAAAGCTATTTTTTCAGTTTTTGTCCTCTTCAATTATGAAGGAAAGTTATTTGACGTCATCTTCCAACCTAAAATTGATGAAAACCAAAATCTGTCTTGATTCCCGTCACTATTTTCAGCCCTAACTTTTAATATTATAACTCGGTCATATTAATTCCGAATTGACTGATTCTTGAGCCTATTTCGCGTATATTTTTGAGAGCTACAATTTCTTTCGAGATTTTAAGAGATTTTGAGGACTATCAGAACCGAATTCAGATTCTTCACTGCTGCAAAATTGAAGAATGAAGAACAAGAAAGATAAATATTATCTTCTATTATGGCTTTAAGTTTTTATATGTGGTTTCTAAATTAGAGATTATTTTTAAACAAAAGATGGACATAGAATTCGAAGCCATACTAATAGGGAAGAGGAGATGAACTTGTATAAAGGAAAATAATTTAATTAAATGTAAAAGTTAAAATCTGAAAATTTGTTTATATATTTTTAAGGTCTATGCGTAGGTTACATCCCCCAATCCGACCGTTGGATCATTATAAGTTTTGTATATGTTATACTTACATGAGCTAAGAATATTTCACTAATTTTGAACCGTTAAAGGTAATTATTTTATTTGTTATGCATTTTAAGAAATGGCTGGTCAGGGAATTTTGTACCAAATTTTCAGCAGTGAAATCTCATATTTTTAAATGGATAACTTGATTACCTTAAATCCGATTTGAGTGATTCTTGAGACTAAATTGGAGCACTTAAAGTCTAGTTTCTATTAAAATTTATTAATGTGGAAAATAATTTCTAAATAAGGGTTATAAGACCAAAGTAGTGGACTGAGGTCATAAGAATAATTTCACAAACTGATATTTTGAGATTTCTTAACTTTTTTTATTGATTTTTAAATTTGAGGTATTAATATTTTATAATTACGAGCTAATTGAGGATCACATTAGGTTTTTAATAATTATTTAAGGCGAGTAATTAAAGATACCTTGAATGGGTTAAAAAGTGTTTGAAATTATTTGTTTTGATTATTTTAATTCGAGAGGAATATTTTTAGGTGGTGACTATTGACTAAGATTTTGTGCTTGGTATTATTGGTGTTTGTGGTTAAAGAATGATGTGGAGTGTGCTATAAGTTGTTTGATTATTAGATACGGATTTCGTATTCCACTCCTTTGATAATTTTTGTATTCTCTATATCTCGTGATATCTTGTCATTTATAACCTTTTCTTATGATTTTGTTGGCTCTTGAATAAAAATTTGATATTTGATACCTATTGGGTAGAGGGAATTTTTAGATTTATTGGTTTTCAGAAACATGATTTTAATTTGTAACTTTAACTCTTTCCCTTCAAGTTGTATTTCGTACTTATTTAGCGATGCTCTCATTACATGGATATATTTAGTTTTGCTTATGTTTTGGAATTTGGTACTCACTCAATTGATTCGTTTACAGTTAAATACTTATTTTGCTTCGTTTTGGTCTTGACGTTCCTAACCTTGTAATTTGTACTCTTTTAAACTTGTTCATCATGCATAGAACTTTGTTTTGATCTTTGTAGAATGGTTCATGTTGTTATCTTATTTTGGAGACATTTTATTTATGATTTAATTTGATTCAACATGTATACTTTAGAATCCTTTTGTTTGGTATTGTGTCGCATATGTTGTGACATCATATCTTTGGTAGAATAAATGATAGGGTATACCTAAACTATAATCACTTATGGGGATACCACAGGCATGTCCACTTAGCACCAAGGCATAACACTTTATGTGGCAATGTGATCGGTCCATGGCGTGCCCATTTGTCTCCGGTGGGAATTGGCCATTAAGATTATGATTTTGTTTTGGAAGACGTATGAGACGACCGTAGCTTTTTGTTATGTTTTGTGAAATGGAGATGTTGTGCCGAACACACCTTCGATTTTGCATACATCTTGATGCAGCTGGTCTGATGTGTGATTCTGGCATTTTTTTGACTTACCTAGATGGCAAGGTATGTTTCTATTTTGTTTTGAGCTCTATATGAAATAACCACTTAACTACTTTGATTCAGCCTTATGTTTGTTTTGTTAATTTTATATAGTTTAGTTATGTTCTTTTAGACTTTAGAGATTATATTGTTGTTGTCTTTATATTTGAAGCATGTTCCGTATTTTGTTCAGTTGATTTTGTATTTCAATTCTGCTTCTTTTGTATATCTTTGTTCGTATTGGGCATTTGGTTGATCCTGTGTTTTTCTTCCAGTATGTTTGTAGGGGTGATTTAGGGTTTTATGGGGAAAAAGTTACCTTTGATTTAAGCTGATTTGGCTTTGGATTTTGTTAATGTTATATTATTTTGTAAATTTTAGACAATTGTATTTAATTCGATATTTATGACTTTAGATTATTAAATATTTGAAGGTATTAGTGCTTTGTTTACGGATTTTGAGATTTGTTGTACTACCTCCGTTCCTAAAAGATTGTCGTTTAAAATTTTTGCACATAGATTAAGAAAATCATTTAATACTATCACTTAACAATTAAAATTTGTTTGAAATCACTACCCTTTATGGGAAGTTGAAAACTATTAATACAAGGAAGAGAATTTCTTGGGACAATGAAATAAGGTAGGGGTGATATAGAAAAGTAAATAATTTATTCTCCTAGAAAGTTGTAAACGACAAATAAATTGGAACAAATTTTTTCTTCTAAAACGACAATCTTTTAGGAACGGAGGGTGTACTTTGCATATGACCTCCCTTTCCTATTTGAAATCAGGAAGCAAAAATAAATTAGTAAAGAAAGCAACGGATATATATTTGAAGAGTCTAATTCATAAGATCTAAATATGTTTCCAGTTTCCACATCACTGACTTCCCCTTAAAGCAACTTCTCATGGTACTAAATTATTTTAAGCTTGGGGCATCATACTGACAGATCAAGAGAAACAATTATTGGTGTAAGAGTGAAAGAAAGTAACTGATTTTTTAATTATTTTTTCTTTTTTGGTTGTTAAAATGTAAATTTTATAAACCAAAAAATATTTATAGATAGATATTCAAATACAACAGTTGACAAATGGGCATCTAAAAATATTTCAACATTTCTGAGTTGCCTAAAGAGTAACTATATTGTATAACGTCAACCACTTTAAAATTGCTTACTTGTTCACACGCCCTATTTCTATTCTAGCAAAAGTATCACTATTACAATTGAAAGGTCAACCACTTTAAAATTGCATACTTGTTAACACACCCTATTTATATTCTAGCAAAAGTATCACAACTACAATTTAAAGAGATGCAGAAGATCTAGATTCGGTGCATTTTCAGTTAAAACTTACTATTTCACTTTGTTCAGACAGTCTAAACGTCATCAATATACAGGAATAAGTTTAACTATGCTAAACTTGTTTGTGAAGTACATTCACAGATGCACGTGTCCTTGTGATGAGTGGGATTTAAACCCGTGAATTGGATACTTTATGACTTAAATAGTTGCATGTTCTCGTAGATTTTATATAGTTTTATATGATTATAGTGTTATTGTGCTTAATCGATGCAATGCAGGGCTTATCAGGTGTTTTCTAGCATTTAGGGGCAAAATGATCATTTTCTATACACTGGCACCGCAGCGCCAATGCCAAGTGCTAGTCTCGCGCCGCGGCGCCGCCCCCTGGTCCTTGCTGACGTCAACTCCACGCCGCAGCGCCACTGACCCTTCTATGGCTCGCGCTGCAGCGCGAGCTCCGTGTCTTCCATACTAATGTGGCGCCGCAGTGCCATTCATAGAGCTATTGCTCGCGCCGTAGCGCCACCTCCGATGCCCAGCTTGGTTTGACCTAGTGAAGGAAAGGAGGCGTATATAACACAAGAGAGGCACTGCACCTGAAGACCAGACATCATATATCATATATTTTAGATAGCTTAGCTTACTTTTAGCTTTCTTCTGTAATTTCTCTTCCTTTCTCTTAGTTGATGTCTATAAATATAGATTAGGTAGATTAGGGAGAAGTTTGGTATATCCTTGGAGCGACAAGAGCAGTGAGCGACACGGATTGGAAAGCTTGATTTGAGCGGGATTCGTGCAGATTGAAGGGCTTTGACAGAGTTTCCTCTTATCCATTTATTTCCTCTAATTTTGTATTCTATAAATGTTGTCTTTATTGCTACTTGTATTTTGTTCAATAGCTATGAACTGAATATTGGCTTTAAGGTTATAATGGATCCCTTTGTTATTTAAATTGACTGTCTTATCTCTTTGGTTGGCACCATATGATTTGGTTTAATAAATTTGTGCTTAATGATTCTTGCTAAGACATTAGTAATGATTTTGGTAATCTACATGATATCAACAGAAGAATTGTAGATTTACACCTAAATATATTGGCATGTGATTGTGGGTTTCGAATGCATAAGTTGTGCGTAGAATAGACATATATATATGTGCGCCACGTGCGACCTAATTGAGAACTTATGCTTAAATCCTTGTTATGATTAATTCGCATAGACATGTGTAGGATTGCATCTAGCTTGGACGTTCTTTTCTGTTCTATTCCCTTTCGGTTGTATCTGGAGAGGATATGTTTGTGCATACCTCGACAAAGGTGCATAGGCACCTGTGCGTTCTCAGTCGACAGATTTTCGTGACCATTAAGACCAAAGAGAGAAGGGTAGCTAGTTTGATGAAACATAGTACGCCAGGTGTTCGACAGAATCCCTGTGTGGGGTGAAGTTGTGACCTTAGCTTGAAATTCCTTAAGATTACCATTTGTTATCCATTTACTTGCTTTGTTAATTAGTTTTAACTAGATTAATCACACTTCCATTTACTGTTGTTCGAATAAGACTTTAGCGATACATAGTCGGTACTTGGTAAATATTAGTCATAGTTTCTCGTGGGTACGACATTCTACTTATCACTGTATTATTTGTTAGACCGCGTATACTTGCGCGTGTTTAGTGATCGGTTTTCCGACCAACACCTTGACACCATGAGAAGATGCCATGTTAGGAACATTGTGTCCATTTCACACTGCAACAGTTTTGTCTAGGTTAAAGGTTATCCTTAAAGGTAATGCTTAAAAGTTTTCAACTGCATATCAGATTAACTAAGTTGATACTATCACGTCAAACTTCAAAAAATAGAAATAATCCTGATATTCAGAAAATCACCTGATCAAACTTACGCCCTTGAATTATATCTGCAAGAGCAAGACAAGAAGCCTCACGCGAGCGCCAAAGCCTGGAACCACATTGTATCAGAAGATCTTCAATGATAAGGTTCAAGTGATCGTCAATGGTTTTCTTCGAGTCAACAACAAGTGATTTCCAGATGTGCGCCATTGCATCCTGGAGAAATTTAGAACTTGAGTAATTAACAAAATCACGCTACAAAGACACATGCAACTGCAAAAGAAATTTGATCAATAAAATTTGGATGTAAATAACTAGCTTGAACAAATGATACTTGAACCGCTATAAATCCATCATACTTAAAGTGCTTAATGTTTATAATCTACTTCTGGAATGTTGAACAACAAAAAACATACCTGCACATTTTTATCAGGATCATACTGGTACCGCAGAAGCCTCGGAATTAATAAACGCAGGTGCGGCTGTAAAGCATCTCCTGCAAGTTTTGCTATCTTTGAAAACCCAAAAGCAGCACCTCTCTTGGAATTTAGAGAAGCCTGATAATTAGCTAGATCCATGAACTTATAGATCAAGTCTGGTTGCCCCATCTCGTTAGCAAGATTGCAAAGCTCTTTATAAGTGCTAAGCTTCCCTCCAGTAGGACTGCCGCCGATGGAACCCTCTTGAAAAACTTCAGAGTCTTCAACGAGCTACAAAGAAAAATTTAGGGGGAAAATTCAAGTGGAAAAAATAAGATATGGAAGGTAGAAAGTAAAATAGAATTGCTTCTTAAATCTTACCTTTACAGCTCTTTTCCTCTTCCCAGAACCAGTCAAGGTGCCAACAAGTGCATTTACCAAGTTCTTTTGCATTGAAGCATCACCAAGTTCATAGACAATACTCAGGCCTTGGGATGCCAGCTCCTGTGTAAGTTCATTTTGCTCTCCTAGTAGGTGTGAGAAAGCTTCCTGTGGTTACATGAACAGTGTCAAATGGTTCCAAAGTCTCTAGACAGATGAAGCATCTTAAAAAATATAACACAAATATATGAAAAGGAAAGAAGATGCTAATTAGCCACGCAATCTCACTACCTCACTAAAGAAAATCATGGCAATATATGAGGCATTATCAGTTTTGCTACAACGAATAAAATGTGTCATCTTACTGAAACGCTCCACTACAACAAAAACTGAATCATGACCCCTCTAGGTCCTCAATAACACCAAGACAAAGTCCATGCTAAGATCTTCCCAAGGTGCATGGGGAACCGGAAGTGGAGTGTACAAACCCGTGTTATGCTTCCTACCCTTAGCAGTCTGACATGTGTGACACTCAGAAACAACACGGGCTACATCCCTCTTAAGGATAGGCCAAAAAACCTATCCTCGACAATGGCAATGGTCTTATCTCGACCTAAGTGTCCAGCTAAACCTCTCGCATGTAACTCCCACAATAAATGCTCACGTATCGATGTACTAGGAATACACAAGCGGGTGCCATTAAAAAGATACCCATCGTGGAACGAATATCACTAAAGGGTGGGGAACTAGGATACTAAAGGGCAACATAAATATAACTAAAGTCTCGACAAGTAGGGTACTCCTAAATTGTGCCCTCAAATCTCACAACCTTCACTCTCAAAGTTGACAAGAATAGACACCCTACTCAACGCATCAGCAAATATATTATCATCCAACACACTCCGCTCAAACTCCTTTCTATTCAGAATATGGAGTGATTTGATTTGTTGGGTAGGTAAGCTAGTCTCCTTTAGTTGACTCTGGGTCTCACATGTGCTAATAATATTTTTTGCCCCATTGTGTGTAAACATATGTGTTTATCCTCCCATAATAAGACACATCACGGTCATATAGCCAAGGTCGCCCCTACTAGAATATATGCAACATCCATAGGAAGAACATCACACCAAATACTCTGCTCATAACCCTGAAGGTGGATCAGCAATAGATATCTCTTTGACACAGGAATGGATGTCTTGTTGATCCAGGATACGCTAAAAGGCTTGGGATGTGGTTTTGCCTTCAACTTCATCCGTGGTAAGGCAAACTCAACAACCACATTTAATCAACTACCCCCATCGATGATCAACTTAGAAGAGACACCACCTACTTTGTTATAGGTATGAAATATGGCGGTTCTCCTCCAATAATCATCTCTCCTATGACTCGTGAAAACGCACTTCATGACACCTACTTGATTACCTATCAACCTCCTCGTCCTGCGAGTCATACTCACCCTCAACTTCATCACCGACAATATCCCCCTCCTCTTTTAAAGTTTCCCTACTATTGTTACCTGCTGGCGATTGCGATTAGGGCACTCAAAAAGACTTGTGACCTAACCCCTAACCCCTGACACATAAAGCACCTCTCTTGGGTAGTAGACTGAGATTTTGGTGTAGCTACACCCTTCCTTTTGTTACGAGATGGCCCAGCTACGGTGTTATTGGCCCTAGAGGACGACTGAGAAGTGGAAAGATCTTATTAACTTAATTAGTTTTGAGCTAACTAAGGATTTAAAAGAGAAATGATTTAGTCAAGATGATTAAAGGATAAGTGAATTAAAGCTTAAGTTATTAATTAACAAATCTTGGAATAATAGCCTTGTGTGGCATAATCAAAAGAGACAATCAAGTACAAAATAAACCTTGTTGGCAAGCCCAAGTGCAAGGCCAATTGGGAGAGTCCAAGAGAAGAAGTAAGAGGCCCAACCTAAGTTGAAAATCAAGCATGTAACAAGCCCAATGAGAAGCCAAAAACCTAGCCCAAGTAAAAGTCAAAAGGGGTGGTATATGTGTTGGGGAGAATTGGGGAGCAAGTATGCAACAATTGAAGAAAAAAATGAAGAGGAAATCCGGCCAAGCATGTTGGGGAGGGGCCAAGGGCAAAGTATAGGCCAATTCTACAGGGCACCAACTATTCCAGCTTGGTTGAAAATGGTCCGCCAAAAAGTAAATCATGTTCCCTTGTTTTGTCTAGTTAATCCTTGCTTTAGCTTAATTGATTGGTTGAATAAGGTGAATGAGGATTAGCTTAAGTAATAATGTGGGACCAATGAGGGAAGATGAATAGATAAGGGCGTTGACCTGAGTTGAAGAGCAAGAAAGAGGGAGCTACTTGCAATTCTTTCATTTGGTCTATAAATACCCAAGACCAAGAATGTTTGCACCACTTTATTTTCATTTTCAGTAAACTAAGTTAGAGAGTTTGAAAGAGCTAGAGCAAGAAAACAAGTGAGCATTAGAGTGAGAAGCCATTTTCGGGTTGACAAGGAGGAGAAGGAAGAAGAGCAAGCATCATCTAGCAAGAAAAGGAAAAATAGCCAAGAAGATTTAAAAGTTTTCTAAACCCCAACTCTAAATCTTAGCTTAATTTGTGTTTCTGTATGATTGTTGTGGAAATTGATGTTTGTGATGAGGATCAGGGTGGATCCGAAGGTACAAGGGTGGTTGTTATGGAGTTATGTGAATGTTTTGTGTTAACATGCTTGAAAAACCAAGAAACATTAAAGTTCGAAAAATTGCAAACCCTAAAAATAGAACCTGAAAATCAAATGACCATAACTCTCATTATATATCGAATTTTTGAGTGTGGTTAATTTTCCTAGATAGATTTATGAGTCTTCTAAACACTCCAACAAGAATTTCGGAAAAATACCATGTAGATTATTTATGGTGATTTTTCTACCAAAGTAGGAAAAACTAAAAAAACTGGAAAAACATACTGCCCTAAATTTCCGTAGACAATTTCGTCCACTTAACAAGTGAAATAAATGACTTTAGATGAGTGAGATATGGCCAATCAAATATTAGGGTTTTAAAAACTAAAACTGCTATAACTTGAGTTCTAAAAATCAGATGGTGATGAAATTTTAACTGGAAGTTCACTTTGATGTATATAAGACTGACCAAATTTGGTGATTTTTGGAATTAAGCTTGAATTTTGGAAATTGTTAAGTTTTGAACCGAAATGGCTATTTGAAAAATACTTAATAAAGCTGAAAAGTTATAATAAAATTATTTTCACGTGTAGAATACTTTTCAGTATGTGGGGCCAGAAGGAAAAAAAATATTAAAATGGTTAAGTGGGCTTAATGAAGAAAATGAAATTACAAGAAAGTAAAACAATTAATTAAAATAAAGACGAGAATTATTAATATAATTTCTATTGACTAAATATGATGACACAGGACGTATGGGACTAAGTAAAGGTTAATCGCATATTTTTATGAAAATATTTTAAAAATAATGTGAGGGGACGTTTAAGATTAGATTAAGTTGAAAGCATAATTATCGGATTAGGTTACGTTTAATACCGGCGATAATTATTAAGAGGTAACGATTAACTAAATTAAGCAAATCCTTGTAGATGTTGTAGGTAAACATTTGGAAGAGTTTATTAGCATAACCAAGGAAGAGTTTCATAAGCCAGACAAGTTCTAACTTACACAAACTATATATATGTGTAAGTTTCCTATTTATGTGCAAGTTTCCAAGCGATGCTAGTCTCTTGAAAATTTCTTAAATTTTGCTTGTGTGCAATCATTAGCACTTATGTGCATTGAAAGAATTGTTCTACAATCGAGATGTTAAAGCTTTTAAATTCTGAAAGTCATGGATTGTGTTAAGAGTGAGTCTATGCCATTTGTTTCAGCTAGACAGATATTAAAGTGATTTATTGAATTGTTAAAAATTCATTGAAGCTATTTAAAAGCCAATTCAAACAAAATTGTTTTGGTGCGGACTCTGATGTTAACAACCCTAAAAAGGAGAAAAGTGATATCAAATGTTATGATTCCGGTTTACGCTTATGTGTTTAGATTTATATGTTGTGCACAATATAGGGTACAATAGGTTAATCCCCTAGAGTATTTGCAGAGAATATTTTTCAGTTTTTGTGATTGTTAAATATTTTGTCGGTTTACAGTTAATTAATTGTTAAATCTTGTTCAAAAGTTCAAGGTCTAGTGTGACCACTCAGTATGATGTTAAAAAGGTTAAAGGAATCTCTTTTATTTCGTTTATTCAAGTTGTTTCGCATTTATTGTTCAATTGTTGAAGTTTTCAGAGAAAGATTATTTTATTCATAAGATATTGTTATTCAACTGTTTTTATACTTGCTAAGCAATTAGTTGCTCACTTTTGCTTAAATTAAATGTTTTTAGCCAAACCAAAAATGACCAAAAGATCTGTGTAAAGACAATGGAAAAGGAAAAATGAATGAGTAGAAGATCTGTGTATTATCTTAAATATTAGAAATGATGCATCATTTTGTAGAATATTATCTTTTGTATTTGTAAAGGTAGTATTATGTTTTGTATATGTAAGGTTAAGAAACCTGGGAGTAGACTAAGACTTATTGTAATTACTTTATTTCGTTAAGAAATGCTTATATAGATGTGTGTATGTGTAGTACAGTGAGCACCATATCCAGTATTTAAAGTACATGGATGTGGGGGTGTCACAACTACCCCTAGGGTTTTCCAACCACAATAAGGAGGAAAAGTATTGATCGCAACCAATAATTAGGATAATTTCAATATTGAAGTGTAAAAAATTTGACATGACTTGCAAACATATTTACAAGAAAATAAACTCTAATAATCCTAAGGGTCTCTAAATAAATAACCCAATACTGAAATAAACCAATAAATAATAAGTCCAACAAACTAAATAAATAACTAAATAACGAATCATCCACAACGACGACGTCTCACAGAATCCCTATCAATATCAACCAACGAAATACTTTTCACAAGGCACGAGATAACTCCATTTTTATGTCAATTGAAAATAAAATTTTCGAGACACATGTACTAGTCATTCCTAGTCATCAAAGCTACTGAATCTTGAAGGGGAACTTTTAGGAGGCAAACTTCTGAGCAAAAAACAGGATACTTTGCCTTAATTGGAGAAGAAGAATACTCTTTGGTTAATTGAGTATTTGCATGTGCCATTGAAGCCTTCCTTCTAGAATCTCCTTTACCAGTGCCTCCCAAGACTGTAACTTAGATCCTCTCAAAAGAATCCTTCCTAAAGGCAAACTTATTACCAACTTAATATTCAGAAGCTTAAGTTGCGGAGAATGGAAGTTTCATGCTCTTGGAATAAGCTTGCCCAAGCCAAAGACTCCTCATTTAATTACCAAGTTGATGGACAAGAGATGTAAAAGCCCCTTCGGATTGTAGCTTTGTTGTTTTCGTTATGTTCATTTTAGTGTTAAACTAATTCATTCATCCTACTCCTGGGACTCTGTTGCCTTCAATTGTATTGATATCATTCCCTAGTCATGTTTTCCAATATCTTGCAATGGGATCTATTCCTTATCTACTACAAATAACATTTGCAAATTCTTGCAATTCGATGGAAGGTTTGGAATGCCTTCATATGCTTCTATTGGAACCATGTGAAGGTTTCTATTCTGCAGTAAATTCTTCATCTTCCCTGAACCATGTGAAGGTTGAGTACTTGGAGATGCCCTCCAATTTGCTTCCAGAAGTTAATGTATAACCAATGGGTTTGTGGGTTTAGGAATGTGTCCCACCTTTTTAGCTTTTTCTGAGTTTAGCAAACACCGAGTACTGCCACTGGTATTGCTCAAATTTCCTGCAACCACTAAGATTTTAGGGCTAAAATGTTCCTTCTTTTCTTCCTATATAATTTCTGCACCAGAATGCTCTAGTCCGTTTGCTTTCCTTGGAGCAGAAGAAGATCAAATTATTAATTATTAGTTACTTTATATTATTATTTGGATATAAATTATGTAATACAATTCAATGTAATTTTTCTCTATGTGAACAAAAAAAGAAGGGAGAAGACGCTTATTATTTGTGTCTTACTTACAATGTATAGTAGAGTCTTTATATAGGCTTCGAGTTGCAATACATTTGGAAAGTAAATCAATCATTATCCCTTAATTATGCAATCCCCCAAATTATGTAATCCTCAAATCATACCTTTAGAATAATATCTAGAATTCTCTAAAATATCTACTAACACTCCCCCTCAAACTGGAGCATGTATGATTGTATGTATATCAATCATGCCTAGACATCAACAAGTTGTTCGCCGGGTTTTAACATGACTTGTGGATATAATTCCTTCTTAGATCTTTTCACGAACAAAGTGGCTATCAACTGCAATGTAAAGAGCTGTCTCATTATCACACCAAAGGTGCATAAGTACCAACTTGTTGAATCCTAGTTCAGTTAACAAATGCTTCATCCAAATCAATTCACACGAAACATGAGTATTGCTCTATATTCTGATTAAGCACTAGATCTAGAAACAACATTCTGCTTCTTACTCTTCCATGCTACAAGATTTCCTCCAACAAATACGCAATACCCTATAGTAGGCCTCTTATCTGATGGAGCCTCTGCCCAATCTGAATCCAAAAATCCTTCTACTCTATTATGTCCATGATCACGAAAAAAATCAATCCACGCCCTGGAGCACCCTTAAGATAATTCAAAATCCTCATAACCGCATCCAAATGTGAGGACCTCGGAGGGGATAAAAACTGACTTACCACGCTAACAAGGAAGGCAATGCATGGTCGTGTGACCATAAGGTAATTGAGTTTTCCCACAAGTCTCCTATACCTTTTTGGATTTTCCAAGAGGTCTCCTCCGTCTGTTGTTAACTTATGACTAGTATCCATGGGCGTGTTACCCGGTTTACATCCTAATAAGCCAGTCTCCTCCAAAAGATCTAAAATATATCTTCTCTGGGACAAGAATATACCCATGCTAGATCGAGTCACATCAATCCCCCAAAAATATTGCATCTTTCCAAAATCCTTAGTGTCAAACTTTTGCATCAAGGACTTATAATACCTTCTTTGTCATCCCCTGTAATTACGATAGCATCTACATACACAACTAAGAAGATTCGCCCTGCTGAAGTTGCCCGATGAAATATCGAATGATCACTATCACACCTTGATAAACCAAACTCAAGAACCACCTCTGTAAATCTGCCAAACCATGCCCTTGGAGACTGTTTCAATCCATACAAAGATTTCTTTAACTTACATACCAAACTAGACTCCCCCTGAGCAATGAACCCTGGATGTTGTTTCATGTACACAGCCTCATGTAAATCACCATGGAGAGATGCATTTTTAACATCTAACTGATGTAACGGTCACTGATAAGAAGAAATCAACAAACGCACAGAAGCCATTTTTGCACCATGAAAGAATGTCTCGGAATAATCAACACCATAAATCCGAGTATATCCTTTGGCAACCAGTCGAGCTTTTAAGCGTGCAAGAGATCCATCAGAATTCACTGACTGTGTAAACCCATTTGCAGCCAACTACGGATGCGTGAGGAGGTGGCACAACTAAATCTCAAGTACCATTTTTCTCCAAAGCCATCATTTCTTCCACCATTACCATCTTCCAACTAGGATGAGATAATGCTTCTGAGACGGTCTTAGGGATAAAATGAGATGAAATAGTAGATAAACAAGAAAGATAGGAAGAAGATAAACCAGAATAGGACTATGTTGAGTACAAGTGCACTTACCTTTCCGAAGGGCAATAGGCTTATCTAAGTAGATTACTCAAAAGGTATCTCAAAATCTTGCGATGAAGATGGAGTGATGGTAGAATCAATCGGCGTGGCAAGAGGAACTATATCTGTTCGAGGTCGGCGAGAATATATATACCGAATGTCTTGGGTAGGACGCGGTAAAGACACTGAAGATGGAATATGATGGATGACATATGTAGGGATGTCCTCATCTAAATCTGTATATGACTCGGACTGAAAGGTAAAGAGTATGGTCTCAAAGAAGGTGACGTCTGCGCTAACAAAATACCGCTCGAGTTCAGGAGAGTAACATTTATAGCCTTTTTGAGTCTGAGAATATCCAACGAACATACACTCTAGAGTTTTGGGATCTAATTTGGACACATGAGGACGATGATCCCGAACAAAACAGACAAATCCAAATACCTTTGGTGGTAACAAAAAAAGTAACTCAAGAGGGAAAAAGAACTGAATAAGGAATATTCCAATTTAAAATAGATGAAGGCATGCGGTTAATTAAATAACATGTCAGAACCGCATCTGCCCAAAAACTTTTAGGAACATGCATCTCAAACAATAATGCACGGCAACTTCCATAAGATGTCGATTTTTCCGTTCAGCTGCACCATTTTGTCGAGGTCTATCTGTACAAGAGGATTGATGAACCATACTATGTTGTGCCATAAATGTAGTGAATGGAGAAGAAAAATACTCAAGTGCGTTGTCACTTCTTAAAACACGAATTGGAATACCAAACGGAGTGGCAACTTCACAAACAAAATTAGTTAAAATAGGGAACAACTCAAAACAAATTTTTCATTAGATAAAGTCAAGTAACCCTCGAATAATCATTCACAAAAGTAACAAAATATTTAAATCCTAACTGAGATGTTACAGGACAAGGACCCCAAACATCATAATGAACTAAATCAAATGGGTTTGCAAACCACTTATTGACTCTAGGTGGGTAAGGCACCCGATGATGTTTCCCAAACTGACACGACTCATTCTAAGCTAGACAAGGAATGAAAGTTAGGCATCAACTTCTCCAAGCTAGATAAAGAGGGATGTCCTAACCGACAATGGACTTGAAGAGGTGATGCAACAACGGAATAAGCAACTAATTTTGACACTCCAAATGCAGACTCATCAAGCAGATATAAGCTCCCTAATGCACGGCCTCTACCGATCGTCTTCTTCGTCATAAGATCCTAAAACACACAAGAATCGGGATACAAGGAGACTGAATCAATTAAAAGCTATTGTCAATTTGCTAACAGAAATTAGATTAAAGGGAAATTTTGGTAGAAACGAGGTAGATTCAAGAGAGAGAGAAGGGCTCAACGGAACAGTGTTTATGCCTTTAACATTGACTGTGGACCCATTCGCTAGAGTAACACCAGCATGGCTTGATACTTTTTGAAAGAAAAAAAATTATTAGAATTATTGTCATATGATAAGCCCGTTAATCAATTACTCAGGGATGAGAAGTGTTGAGGCAAGCACTAGCATTACCTTTTGGACAAAAGTAGCAGTGGAAGAAGATGGTGGTTGATGAGAAACTTGGTACCGAGTATATTGTGCGTATTCGTGAGCACTCATAGTACTTTGGGAAACCCCTGGTTGTACTCTAGTATCTAACCCAATAACAATATTAGCATATCGGGGTTACCCCTGAGGGGATCGACCTTGTAAATGTCGACAATATCGTTGAATATGGCTAAGCTCACCACAATGAAAACAAACAATATGACCGAATCCAGAATTGTCAAAATTCTAACCCCTGTTACTTCCTCGACCTCCATTGGTGTTACCACGCCCATGACCACTCTACCGAAACCACGAAAAACAGAGAAAGTATCGGCCCAATGCCTATTCCATGAGTAATAACAAGTGCAGCCTTCTCAGAAGACACATGGGGAGTAGATCCTTCACGAGATATCTATAAAACCCTTTCAAAAGTATCAATGAGTGAGGGCATTTCAGAACTACTCAAGAGTTGTGAGCAAACCGATTCAAATTCTGGACCTAGAGCACCAAGAAACCCCATAACTGCCAATTATTGTTGTTGAACGTGCATTTTTGTTACATCGTTTGTGATAAGAAGCAAAGTATTCATCTCTTCACACATTTTCTTATAATCCGCAAAGAACTTAGTCAATGGACGTCCATCCCATGTAGTCCTGTAAAAATTTTAAGACACATCATAGATAGATATAAACAAGATTATTTTTACCATAATAAATAACCTCCAAATACTACCATAATCCCTTTAACTATATCAATATAAGTGACCAAATCCACAATCTGACTATCCATAGAATTAAGCAACTGATAAAAAATGCGAGCGTCCGTCAAGTCTCATTCTTCTGGTACAACTGTAGAGGGCCGTGTTTGGGTCAAATGTTTTTCCTGTTCCCTCGCAATCAAACATAAGCGGAAAATTTTCTGTCATTGTGGATAATTATGGAGATCCTCTAACTTCTTATCTGTAAGGCGATTAGAGGATGAAACCACCTCAGTAACCATAGGAGAATTCTTCAAAACCATTACCGTAGACATCTCGGTTGACTTAGTTGTCATCTTGCACGTATCAAAAACTTAAAAAAATTAGATATAGTCCAACTCTTAACACTAAAACATCCAGGAATAAGACAACCAATTGTCAACCGTCCATCAACTCAAAAAAAAAAAACTTCACTAAAAGACTCTAATCCACCTTCTAAATCATTCAACAAGACTGCAATCGAAAAACAAACTTACTAACAATAGCGATGAAAAGAACTCTGCTACAGTGTCGATGAACATTGTTTCTGTTACAGTGTCGATAAACACAGTTTCTGCTACAGTGTAGATGAACAGTGTTTTTGCTATAGTGCTTCTCTTTTTTTCTTTTTTTGAAGGGAGAAAGGAAAAAATTAAGATACCGCAGCAATGCAGAACCCTACCTCTGATACCATGTGAACAAAGAAAGAAGGGAGAAGACGCTAAAGTCTTACAATGTATAGGAGAGAGCTTTTATATAGGCTTAGAGTTGCAGTACATTTGAAAAGTAAATCAATCATTATCCCTTAATTATGCAATCCCCCTAATCATACAATCCCCTAATTATGTAATCCCCAAATCATACCTTCAGAATATATCTAGAATCCTCTAGAATATCTACTAACAATCTTATTATGCCAAGTGTTAGAGAATTCTAGAGTACTGATTATTTAAGGTAGTAGATAATTACAAGCATTTTATTTCCTTATTTAATCAGGGTACTTAATATTTTTACTTTGTCATTAAGAGGGTTCTTATTCCTTGTGTGCTTTGTGGTTTTTTAGATTCTTTATCTCCTATTAATCTCCTTTATTCCTCCCTCCATCCTTGTCCAGTTGTCCTACATCATTTGGTATCAAAGCCAAACATGATGATTTACCCAATTGCTTTCTGCCCAAAAATTTTCTGGCCTCCTTCAATTGACGAATATCGCTAGAGAGTCGACAATAACATCCGAGACGACAACATAGTCTCAAATCTATCCCAAAACCGAGATGATAGCATAATCTCATCATCATTTTTCAATGCAGTTTGACCATTATTGTCCCAAATCATAGTCATAAACCAAAAACACATGCTGCCAAACAACTCCTTAATCAGCCAACATTTCCTAACTTTTATATTTTCTGCTTCTTCTGCCCCCAAATAGCCCCAAAAAGGCTGCCCAAAACTGCTATAGTTCCTGCCGCCACCACAGTTGCTACAGTATTTTCTCTGCTGTTCACGCTACAGTAGATGCATCCAAAAAAATGTGCTATTTTGTGGGTTTGCTATTCTTCTGTTGCAACCAAGGAAATGACAGAAAATACAAGTCTGGTTCACATTCTTCCATTTTTGCTTCAGAGGCGAGTTAGGTCCCAAGATTCAATAAATAAATATAAGTCTGTTGACCAAAAAAGAAAAAAAAATCACAAAAAAAAGAGATTTTTCCAAAGAAACATGGAGCTGGATATTCCAAAATTTCAATAGGACCATTGGTCAAAGCAAGACACTACCTTCCATGCATCTCTTCGGTGTGGAGAAAGAATATGCAAAATTATCATCGAAGAAGAACGCTCCGATCCATTAATGTTGTTACTCCACGTACAATTGAAAGAATAAAGCTTGTTGAATCGCATCCAAAGCCTTGCACTATTCCTTGGCTAGGTAATACTTCTCTGTGTTACAAAAAGGTGTTTGGTGTCCAAATTTCTAATCAAGATGGTCACATTCAGAAAATATTTGGTGTGAGCACTACCCATGAATGTTGCACAAACAGACTGGAGGGGCCCCAGTTTGGAATGTAGGTTTCAGTGAATGGAACTGAGGGTATGTGAGTAAGTGGAGTTGGGAGGATCTTCTAGCTCCCGCTAGCATAAGCATGACAGAAAATTAGATCTAATCCCACACTAGTAAGACTACACCATCGCATGGCTCTTGTGAGGTTGTAATTTTGAGAATATTGTGTGTACTTCATAAATAACAGACTCAAGCAAGGGTTGGTCGGTCCTGACACAAACCTTAAAGAGATGTTGGCAAATAAAATATTTTCACGACTCCAAAGTCAAACCGAGGTTCTATCGCCCATGAAATCATGCCACGTTTACAAGGTAATCTTCCTAATCATAATTTTTTCCACATGTCACAGTGAGTAAATCTCGTCAATAAAAAATTGACCCACATCCTCAAATTGATATTTGGATTGCAATTCTATCAAAATTTAGCTGAAAATTTACAACATATATTACAGCCTAAAGAGTCGAGTTCAAATTCCATCCAAAATGCTTTAATCCAAGTTACTAGTAGTTCAGAACTTGAAGCCATACGTAAAATTATATTTTCTCCTCCCACAGCTGTAACACATAACATTCTATCCAATAACTACCCAAGGTGAAGTGGGACTTCAGAACCTTATCCCACTCAGATCGCCTCCACCGATCTCCATGATATTCTCCCTTGCAGAATAAAGGCTAATGCACATGACGTATGCACTGCCCGCATGGGGCCTGCACACTAAAAAAGGCATGAGCTTTGATACAATTTGTCACAACTCACAATCCAAGCTCAAAGTAATTTAGTAGCCCGCTAAATTGTTCGGTTGGTAAATCACCCAAAACGCTTCACTCCAATGTATTAGAATTCCATCACTTGAGACCTTTCACAAACTTATGTTTTTTCATCTCCCACCAATGAGGGATATAACATTCAACAGACGCTATTTAGAAAGCCAACGACTTGTTCAAGGGAAAAAGGATGCAAGTAGAAACGGACAATTTTAAATGAAGATAAATATAAGATCTGTTCAGGAATTACAAGGACAGAAATTTATGACATTTTTCTTATTCTTGTGGCTCTGTAATGTGCTTTTCAGGATCTTTTATGGAAATTTTTGAATAATTTTTGGTGTATGTGCATGGATAATAGATATTTTCTGGCAGACTTTCTTTCCTAGTATACAAACTGTCCATTTTGTACTTTACATTATCGAAATTCTTAACTGATAGCTAGATCCCGGTTATCTTGTGTATGCTTTTCACACACACACACACACACGCACTGCACACCACCGACCCACACACACCGTCACCCCTCGACCTCAAAAAAGCAGCATTGCACACCTAGAGTAATCTGTTGTGCGCATTCTAATATGTCTATTGACCCAAAAGCTTCAAAGTACCCTAGTGTCTGAAAAATTCTTCACTCTCAAAGTAATACGTATTTATGGTGGTAGAAAATTCAAATAGAGGTTGAAATCTTGGCACAGATGGGCATGTTGATCTAATGATTCTAATCAATCCACCATTGAACTTTCCAAAATGTCTAATTGTCTATACCGTAAAAAATGTGTTGTCCTTCAAATATTACACCATACTTGGGGCCAAACTTACCTATCAAAATGATTATGTAATTGGGTTGCCTGAAACTTAACGTAAGTTGCACCTTCCAAAAAATCCACATCACATATGAAGACTGAAATATCTTGCATTAGAACAGTTGGCGCAAGAAATAACAATGAATCTCTAGAATATAAATTATAGGTGTGTTGATTCAGGTATATAAAGGAACCAAAAAAGTATAAGAAATTTTCTTAGCTATTAAACCATTTTGTAATGCTAATTAATTACGAACCTGGATATCTGGAAGCAATTGTTGAATGGCTGGATGCCGCCCGCAATATATCGTTAGCGACAGTAACCAAACTGTTCCAGCACACCGCTCCTCTTTTCTGTTACTGTATAATAAAACATCAAAAAGCTTTCTAGTAATCGAGTCTCTGACAATGACGTTGCAATCTTCATTGGCTTCAAATTCTATGTAGCTAGATTTGGACAGGGTAGATGACACATCTCCCATTAGAAAGTTTGTACTCATGGAAAGTGAAGTATAGTTAGTTTTGAGAATCATATCAGCGGTCACTGGAACACCACCCCACAAAAATGATAGAGCTTCCCCAGTAGCAAACAGGATATCCTCAACCTGCCCAATCTCAAAGGAACGTGAAAAAGAAAATAAGATATTATTATACATAGCATAAAAACTATGAAGCATCTTGCAGAGAGATCACCATACAAGTGACAAAAACTTAAGAAAGTGGCATGAAGTTCAACCCACCTTCGACCGGCAAAGACTGAAAATCAGCTCAAGCGCCACATTTAAATGTGACAAGGATGATTCCTTTACACACAAATACCCTGAAGCTAGAACAATTTTCTGAATCGCTTTGACATCATCACCAGAAAATAGCTTGCTCAACTTCTCATGCAAGAATGTCAAAATGGCAACTGCAATTCAAAGAATAGGAGAGTGGATCATCACCACCTCTTTTAAAATGTGAAAACATGTATATTTAGAGGGTGTTTGGGATCGCTTATAACCAATCAAACCTACTTATAATTAGTTTTAATAACCAGAAATTGTTTGATAACCAGCTTTTTGAAATTACTTATAATCACTTTTTATGAAAATAATCAAAAGCACCAACTATATTACTAGTCTATCACTATTTATTTTAGTAATTCCACCTGTTGCCCCTCTTTACTTCTCAAAACCTTCATTTCAGTAATTACACTAGAAATAAGTAATGAGCAGTTTTTTTTAATTCCAAACCACTTTTACTTTTTATTAGTTTAAGTGTTTTTTCTTTACCCAACACACTGTTTTTTAAAAACTAATTATAAGCAAAAGTAGTAATCAAAATCACTAATCATATTTTTTAAGCGATCACAAACATAATCTTAAAAACCCCTCCATTCCAAAATATAAGCTATTATTGACTTTTTGAAAGTCAATTTGAGATATTTCCAAATCCAAAATTGTTATGTTGCATTCACTATTACAAAACAATAAAACTTATAATTAGTTTACACTATTTATCATTGTGTTGACTAAAATTAAATGATTATATATCAATTTTGAGTTTGAAAATGTCTCGAATTGACTTTCTAAAAGTCAATAATCATCTTCAATATGGAACGGAGGGAGTATTTCACAAGCTTCTAAAAGAGACATAACAACTTCACCTGAGCTTGATTCATGTTGTAGCAAAGGCAGTGGAATGCGAAGTCCAATATGACCCAGTGCTTGCATTGCAATGGAAGCCAATGTAGAAGTCTCAGAACTAACAATATCAACAAGACATTTAAGTGTATTTTGAAGCAATGACTCCGGAATCTGTACAAAAATAATTTCAGAGACTAAAAAAGTGTGACAGTGAATATATATATACACACACACACACATACATTTATATATATATATATATATATATATAATCATTTCATGTTCAATAAAATCATGAACGAAATAGAAGACATCCAAAACAGTTTCATTTATCAAACAAATAGACCAACATTAACTCAAAAACTGTTTAAGAACATAACATCTGGACAAAAGATTTCCACCACATCATGTTTTCCAATCTTGGAGCTAAAACATCATAAGATGACAAGATCAAGATAGAAGAAAGCAATGAAAGTTTCACTTCACAATCTTTGGGAATTAATAGAAATGTGTCGGACGAATAATTTTTTTTAAGGTAGAAGGACAACATTATCTCCAGTAAATGATGAAGCACTTGGATGGAAATGTATTTCTTTACCAGGACACTTGTCCCAGACTTCCTTGATAAGGAGAAAATGGTAATGCTACACTGCCCATCAATCTCGCTGAGCATATAAAATAGCAACTCCCCTAAATGCTCCTACAACCTAAGCCTACAGAGAATCAGCGATGCTAGAATGAAACTCTATCCCAAAGAAGAGGAAGAGAGAAAAGAGTATCATTGAAAACTCTAGCATTCAGCAAAACAATAATACCTCTAAAGAATCTTTGCATCCTCGCGCTTCCCAAAACCTAAAAATCTTACCCCCAAAAAAACTCTCCAAAGTGTAAGGGAACACCCAAGCCTCGTCAAAAATACCAAACAAAACAAAATTCTATAACCTTCGCTTTCTAGCACAATGAAAAAGTTAATAAAAAAAATGTTCCATCCATATTATTAATCAGACATTACGTAAATGCAGTATGCTCTAGCATCTACAAACAAATTAAGCTACTCAAGATTTGACTTTTGGTTTGGCTTGTGGCTACTTTAGGATTGGCTTGTGTGATGAACAATGATGCCAAACGAGACACGGAGACTTAAAGGATTATCAGCAAGTTATTTTATATTATTATTCATGGATAAATTGATTATAATTATTTTAGATATTTTAGTTATGTTAGGTAATAATTAATTGGTCTCTTGTATTAGATTTTAGTTGGTTTCTAAGTCTTTGGTTTTCTATACAAGTATTATAATCCTACATAATGACAACAAAGTAGAATATTAATTTAAGATTAAGACTTGTGTCATTGCGGCCTTCAGGCATAGTTCTTCCCCTATCCCCTTCTTTCCACCTCTTTTATCCAGTGTGTAATCCCTTCCAGACCTTGCTTGCATCAAGCAATTAACCTTAAATTTTGTTTAGCACTATGAAATCTCGGCTCTAAGTGAAAGAAACATGTTAGAGTATATAACATATAAGCTACTTGAGCTCACAATAAGTGCGATTAAGTCCAGTTAATATCAATTTCAAAATAAACAAACCAAGGTTAAAAACTATTTGAACTTAACAAAAAAATTAAATTGAACCTCCATAAATCCACCAGTCAAAATTGATGTAATGTTTGAGTCTATTGCGGCATGTATACATTTAACTTGATCAACACGAGATGAGGGCAAGAGATAAGCAGGGAAACCACCAAAGAATAATAATAATTGATGGAAGCTACGGTTAGTGTTTAATGGTCTCAATGTACATGAAACCGTATCACATTTTCTGTTCCAGCTGCTTAACTACATTCGGATATTAGCAAAGAATGGACTATACCCATAATTTATATATATATATATATATATATATATATATATATAACTTTGCAAGAAGAAATAGAGATGTTGCAACTAAAAAGAACATTATAATATAAAAATGTTACAACAAACTATGGCAAACACAAAAACAACGAAAAAAATTAATGACAAGAACACAATATTTACAACATGAAAAACCCAAATCTAGAAAAACTACGGGTAAGAGGCAGAAGATATTCACTAATCAGAATGTGAAGAATACAATTGATGAAGAGAACTCTCAACCCAAAACCCCAACACAACCAAACTCTTTCTCTCGCTATTCGCTAAGGACAGCTAGAAAAACTACGGGTAAGAGGCAGAAGATATTCACTAATCAGAATGTGAAGAATACAATTGATGAAGAGAACTCTCAACCCAAAACCCAAACACAACCAAACTCTTTCTCTCGCTAAGGACAGCTACAAAACGTAGAAAAGAAGAATATGTTATTGATGAAGTCTGATACAAACTTTAATTCAGAGGTGTTTATGGCAAGCAGAAGTGAGTTAGCTTTCAGAAAGGAGGGAAAGCAGCGGAACTAGAAAGATTAGACCTCATATATTCTGATGTTTGGAGACCTGCTCAGGTAAAATCTTTCGGTGGTAATTCTTACTTTGTTTCATTTATAGATGAATCTACTAGAAAAACGTGGGTCTATGCCATCAAAGAAAAGTTTGATGTGTATAACGTTTTCAAGAAGTGGAAAGCTATGGTAGAAACTGAAACAGGAAAGAAAGTGAAATGTCTCAAGACTGAAAATGGTGGTGAATACTGTGATGGTGGGTTCTTAGAGTATTGTGTTGAGTATGGATTTAGAAGGGTGTTTACAGTTCGAAAGACACCACAGCAAAACGGAGTTGCTGAGAGAATGAATAGAACCATCCAGGAACGTGCTAAGAGTATGAGGATACATTCTGGACTACAATTACAGTTTTAGGGAATTTTTTTGATTAAACGAAGTTCATCTAGTGCATTAGATAGTGGGATTCCAGAGAAGAAATGGTCAGAAAAACAAATGAACTATTCTTTTCTCAGAACGTTTGGTTGTTTCCTATTCTTTGATTGATAGAAGTAATAGGAAGAAGCTTGATGCTAAATCTATTAAATGTGCTTTTATTGGATATGGTGGTGATAAGTATAGTTATCGTTTATGGGATTATCAACATAACAAAATCATCCGATCTAGAGATGTTGTATTCAACAAAAAGTGCATGTACAAAGATAGGCAACAACAGCAAGGTGAGAAAGATGCAGAAAAGGAATTTGAAGAATTTGATGACATAGCAGATGGATTGATACCTACTATGCATAATGACGAGTTTGACAGTGATGAGTCTAATGGTAAATATCTTCAAAATAAGGAGCCCGAAACTCTTATTCTTAGAAGATCGCAGAGACGGACACGACCTCCAGATAGGTATTCCCCAGCTTTATATTATGTGTTGTATACTGATGCTGGTGAACCTGAGTGTTTTCAAGAAGCAATGCAAAATAATTACAGGAAGAAATGGGAGCTAGCTGTGAAAGAGGAGATGTTGAAGAAGAATAATACTTGGGACTTGGTAAAGCTGTCGGATGGGAAAAAGGCGTTGTTAAACAAATAGGTATAGTAAAAGATAAAGTTCATAGTCACGGTCACGGCGAGTAATGGCGATAGCCGACTGTCTGGACGCCTAGGCGACAAGGCGACCGTCATGGCGTCCGACAAGTCGTTTACAATGTGCAATTTATATATTATTTATTTTACTTAACAAGTATATTGGAAATAAAATTTCATATACATTAAAATTCAAAACATAACACAATGGAATAACATTAAAGACATAATTATGTAAATACTTAGCAATAACAATCCAAAAACAAAACACTTGATATTAAAAATTAGTAAAAGAAATGAATAATTCAACAAACACCACATAGAAAATAAATTTGCAACCAACCATCACAAATATGTAGTCTAATAACTAATAAAGCACCACATAACAAGCCAAAATAATGTCTAGACTCTCTACACTAGTCTAGAAACATCGTTCAAGCAAAATCATTAAGGAAAGGTCATCTCCATCTCTTCCACAAGAACTACTCTCATTCAAAGGCGTAGGTGGTCTTTGTCCAAAATCATCCTCCACGTCTTCGTCATTATTTGGAATCCTCTCTTCTTCATCAACTTCATTATCGGAGTCGGAATCCATCAACCTTGATTCCCTTGAAGTTGAACCACCACCACGTCGAGAGTACGTCATGAGATTATCACTAGTATTAGAACGAGCC
Source organism: Panax japonicus (assembly GCA_020205505.1). NCBI lineage: Eukaryota > Viridiplantae > Streptophyta > Magnoliopsida > Apiales > Araliaceae > Panax > Panax japonicus. Next base: position 27,944,874 of record CM035104.1, on the reverse strand, counting down.
CTCCTTGAAAGATTGTGACCCTCAAGCATGTTGGATGCACCGGTTGCTCGATCCACATAATTCCATGTAAGATCCTCCCCAGGATGAACAGCATCGGCCTCATTATTGATTCATTCATTACCCCATTCAAAGCCATTAATGGATCAAAATTATTTCCAAGTTCACGCCTCTTTTGGAACCTTGAGACGATCTTTCGATTGTATTGGACATACACCAAGTCACTCAATCGTTTGTGTTCCAATCTATTCCTCTTCTTTGTAGGAATATAAAATAAATAGAACAAAAAATAATAATATTAATGATAAAATTTTAATTATATAAAAAATAGTTAGTATTAGTAGTGAATGATTTGTTACTTTTGAAATTTGAACTAACAATAGAAAGTACTTACAAAATCAAATGTACTCCAATTACGCTCACAACCGGAAGAAGAACAGCAAAGACCTAGAATTCTTTTTGCAAACGAGGATAGCTCAATAGCCCATCCTCCAAAAGCATTCCACCAATCAACTAGCAAACATTTAAAAGAAATATAAATATTTTTAAAGAAAGGAAAGGAAGAATGTATATAAATTATAATTATAATTTAGCTTATATGTCTTTATATATATATTTTAATATACTTACGAGGATTCTTTATTTTCCGTTGACTAATCACCATTTCTCTTGCAAAAGCATCTCGAGAAGCATTATAGTTGTAGGCTAGATTGCTTATCTTGTCTAGCAAATCTAGCTCGGGCACTATTTTTGCAAGAACGTCATTGAAGTCATCTTGTAAAGTACTAGCAAACAACAGACGTTCCTCTTTGATATCAAAGTACTTGACCGAATTGAGAAACAACACAGCCCCATATAATTTTTGCTTCATTTGACTTTCCCATCGCCGCTCAACAATTTCAATCACCTTCTTCTACAGTCTTTGTCTGTTATCAAATGCATATTTGATTTTTTTACTTTGCACATTCCACCGCAACAATAACTTTTGGCATAGCAGACATCTCATCACTATCAACAATCTTCAAGATTATAAGAAGATTATAAGAAGTGGTTGTGACGCCCTAATGCAATCCTCAACATGATGCCAAAATGTTGTTGAACTAACAGTATCACATACTTTCTTCCCCCGCTTCAATAGCCGACAACTTTGATTTTAACCAATCCTCGCTTATGAACAAATGTCCTCGATGCATCTTTATGCTTGTACAAACTTTGCAAGGTGAGGAAAGCTGTAGCAAATCTAGAAATTGTGGGTCTCACAAAATCCCTCCCATTTGTTTTGTCCCTCATCGCATTAAGAAGACAACCATGCCTATAAATGAATGTTGTGATTCTTCTTGTATTTGTGATTGTAGGCTGGAATTGTTTCAACTTGCTTGTGTCCTCTAGCATAAGGTCAAGGCAGTGAGCGGCATAAGGTGTCCAAAACAGTTTAGGCCCCGATGCCTTGTAATTAGAGGCATTGTCCGTGACCACCTGAACAACATACTCGGTGCCAATTTCATCAATCTTGCTATCAAGTAGATTTGTCAACAATGTGGCATCTTGCGATTGACTGGAGTCATCAACAGAACCCATGAAATAAGTCCCCTCCGGACTATTAACAAGGAAATTCAACAAGTGTCTTCCCCTCTTATTTGTCCAATCATCCGACGTGAGTGTGCAGCCATATTCCTTCCAAGCAACTTCATGTTTCTTCTTCAAGTCATCAGTTTTCGTCTCTGCCTTCTCAAGTAAAAAAAACCCTCAACTCATGATACGTTAGAGGCTTTAAACCCAGCCCATATTTCCCTATGGACTCGATCATTACTTCAAATCTCCTTAAATTTGCAGCATTGAATGGTATGCCACATTCGTAGAAAAAGTCGGTGTAGAAAGAGAGAAACTGATGTAGGAAGACTTCTCACACTGAATATCTACATTTATATGCCTTGGTTTTCATGTAACAAGTAGCTACATTTATACACAAAATGCTAGCCCAACTCTAGGAGAAAAACAGGGAGAGGAAAACAGGGAAACATGAAATGTTTAATCCTAAAGCATGTTATGCTACTAACATCACTAACATCACTAACATCAACATGTTATACTACTAACATCGCTAACATCTGCTAACACTCCCCCTCAAGTTGGTGTATAGATGTCTCGCATACTCAACTTAAAACGCATTGAATGAAACAACATGGCAAATCAAAGCAGAGCAACACCAGTTTGTTTCCGCCATATAAAACAAAATGGAGGAACCAAACATAATGCGAACAAGAACTGAAATCCAACCAAATCGGGCCCCAAAGCATGAAAACCCAGACCCACGTGGGACCAAAACACTGTCAGAATCAGCAACGCAGCAAACAAGGACCCACGTGAGGCTGCAAATTACATTAAAACCAGCTGAAGCACAACAACCCACAATAACGTGGGGATGTGCAGTAATCAGCAACAAATAGAGAGACTGATGTAGGAAGACTTCTCACACTGAATATCTACATTTCTATGTGTTGGTTTTCATGTAACAAGTAGCTACATTTATACACAAAATGCTAGCCCAACTCTAGGAGAAAAACAGGGAGAGGAAAACATTGAAACATGAAATGTTTAAAGCATGTTATGCTACTAACATCACTAACATCTACATGTTATACTACTAACATCACTAACATATGCTAACACTCCCCCTCAAGTTGGTGTATAGATTTCTCGCATACCAACTTGAAACACAATGGATGAAACAAGATAGCAAAGTAAAACAAAGCAACACTAGTTTGTTTCCGCCATATAAAACGGAATGAAGGAACCAAACACAATGCAAACAAGAACTGAAATCCAACCAAATCGGGTCCCAAAGCATGAAAACCCAGACCCGCGTGGGACCAAAATACCGTCATAAATAAGCAACAACGCAGCAAACAAGGACCCACGTGAGGCTGCAAATTACATTAAAACCAGCTGAAGCACAACAACCCACAAATAACGTGGGGATGTGCAGTAATCAGCAACAATTAGCCCATGTGGGCGCACCAAAAAACAGCCAGTAATCAGAGAGAGAGAAGAATCCGTGGGACCCAAAAGTCACCCATTCAAACAAATTAACAGCAACCAAAACAGGAAAAAATGGTGCACCAAGGAGACAAAGCAAGACACTCTGCCCCACACACCAAGAACAGCAGCAATGTGCGACCAAATGTACAAAGACCCTCAAGCAAAGAGCAAAAAATCACATTCGGCAATGGGCTGGAAGCAGAAAATGACTAGCAATATCGTGGCTGCACCCATGTGAGCACAAGGAAAATCAGCTATAAATTACTAGCAATATCGTGGCTGCCAAAAACAGCACAACTTGGGCAACCCCACTTGGAAAATGGGTAAAATGCATATCGAGCCCTTTCTGTTCGAAAATTTGGATATTGAGCGCCCAAGTGCCACATTGGCGTTGACCTACTGACGTGTCATACATGGTGCCTTCGTGGCATATCTGACGCGTACATTTTCCATTTAATTTTCCACATGTTCAGCTGACGTGGACGTGTTCTAATTATTTGCCAAAAAACTGGTCCTGCCCGGGATTTGAACTCAAAACCCCCAATTTGAAATCTTGGTCAAAAGGTCACCCGAACACCACAGGCCTAGCTGTTAAATTTACTCAAGAATTAAGTTTTATACCAAAACAATTCATTTCTCCCCAGCCCCGCCAGATTATTAAAAGACAAAGATACCCATTAATTTACAACATTGTTATCTCCATTGTTGTCTCTCTCATCTAAAGCTCACCAATTTCAGATCTCCAAAATTAGGATTTGCTAAATCAAGAAGTGTTGCTAGTTTTGGGGATATGAAACAGCCAAAACCACGAAATCGCACCCATCAAACTCCATTTCTCTCTTTCATGGAAGATGATGACGAGTTCGGAGATTTGTATACAGATGTCCTCACACCCTTTATGATTTCCTCTGCTCCTCACGTGGCTTCGGCGACGTGATTTCCTAGGTTTCGACCCCAAAAAGTTCGAATTCGAAGTGGCGGCTAGGGATTTGGATCAAAGTGGGGAGGTGAAACGACTATATTTTCTAAAATTTGAATTGTTATGATGCCTAGTTTTAATTTAGATTCAAATCTTTATTTGGAAAAAGTAAGATCGTATTTATAAGATTTTGAAGAGTAAAAGTCATAGGCTTGGTTTGGTTCGTGGATTTGCTTTGTGTTGTCTTCGTCACTGCTTAGTAGTTAGTACCTATATTGACTATTTAATCTTACAGATTTACAATTAACTAAAGTGGAATAATTAGGAAATTACTGAATTTCACTGTGTCATCGTGCACATTGCTATTATTTATGAACATAATGACTATTTTTTTTTGTTTTATGAAAATTACCCATATTTAACTATTAGGTTTGTGGAATCCTTCGAGGATTTGGCTCTAAAATTGTTTGTTGATTAAAATTGCTTGGTTGGCTGTAGTACTGTACAGGGGCTGATGTGGAGGTTTCGATGGCTGTTTTTTTGGTGGGTTTCTTATATAGGATGCTACTTGTATAAGGGTTCCACCCCCTTGTTTCTCTTTGATCGTTGTAAAAGTAATGTGCTTGTTATTCATAAATCACTTTCTTATAACAGATGAAATCAGTAGATTCTAAAATGAAAAAATTAGGTATTTTTATTATTGTTATTAGAAGTATTATTATTATTATCATTATTTAATTTAATATTATTATTATTATTATTGTATATTATTATTATTGATTATTATTATTGTTATTAGTAGTATTATTATTATTACTGTTATTATTATTATTTTTATTATTATTGTTATTATTATTATTGATATTATTATTATTGTTATTGTTATTTTTAGTATTATTGTTATTATTATTAATGTTATTATTATTATTATTGTTATTATTATTATTAATGTTATTATTATTATTGTTGTTGTTGCTAGTATTATTGTTATAAAATATTTATCAAAATAATTCTCCTCCCCCTTTCTTCGTCATCTCCTTCTGTTTTATTTAGTTGTTATGAATTGATTTAGTATATGGCAATATTCTTTGGGTAATTTAGTAGTTAAGCTTATGGTGCTGGAGTGGTCTTTTGCCCAAAACCTCGAACTTGAGGTTTTGGGATCAAATCTGGGTAGTGACATCTTTTTAGGAATTCATTTGATTAAAGTTGACATCAACGGTGCCACGTAGGCGCCACGCATGATATGTCAGCAGGTCAACGCCAATGTGGCACCTTGGGCTCAATATACAAATTTTCGAACAGAAAGGGGCTCGATTTGCATTGACCAAAAGAAAAGGGTTAAATACCAAAATCACCTAAAGTTCAGGGGCAACCCATTCATTTTACCCCTTGGAAAATCAATGAGCAAAACTAGGAAACTGCCCCTCACCAAGTACAAATCAGCATGGGCACAAGAATGAGCACCATGTGCAGCCACCCATACACATTAAGATACACTAAAAGTCCAAAGTTGAGAATACAGCCGTGTGCAGCCACCAAAACAATGAAGACAAACCGCAAAACGCAGCAGAAAACACCATGATTTCCGACCACAAGGTCAAGAAACCCAAACGTAAAAGAACTTCCTGCAAAACTCCCCAGCAAACTGGGAGCATAAAACTCCCCCTCAAATACAACTTTAGCTAAAGGGCATTAAAGTGCATTTGGAAGAGACTCCCAGGCACAATGTAACCTAGAAGGGACAAAGGAATCACAGCGGATGCAAGCAACAAAGTGGATGGCAGTTGTAGCTCATGAGTAAAACAGCCCAAGTGGCGTGGACTAAGCAACAAAGTAGCTGAAAAATGCTGGAAATCAGTAAATGAGCTGCTAACTAAAGTCCAACAATCAGCCACAAGGAAGTGAGAGTAGCAACCAAGGAAGTGGGCAGCAAAAGTGCAGCACCAGCCCACGAGGGGGAAAGCCACAAGGTAGCTAGCTAATACTCCCCCTCAAATGCAACTTTAGCAAAAGGACATTAAAGTGCATTTGGAAGAGTGCAAGTGCAAACTAGCTAATACTCCCCTCAAATGCAACTTTAGTAAAAGGACATTAAAGTGCATTTGGAAGAGCAAACTAGCTAATACTCCCCCTCAAAGAAGCGTCGGAAAACATTACGGAAAATCCCATGTTGGAAGAAACATCAACAAAGAGTTCCATGTTGGGAGAAACATCAACAATGAGTACCATATTCGGAGAAACATCAACAATGGATATCATGTTGGAAGAACATCAACAAGGGAAATCATGTTGGAAAAACATCAACAAGGGATATCAAAGAATCAAGTAAAACCAAATAACCATCAAAGTCCAACAGCCCTATGCCATGACAAGCTGACAAAGACAAGCAGCAGCAAGTAGACCAAAGGTAGCAATAGGAACGGCCCAAAGCATGCCCATAAGCCACATTAGTGCACCAATAGGCAGGAGGGCAGAGAAGCCAGCGAACCCAGTAAGGAACCTTTGAAAACTAACAGTAAGCACCAGAAGGCTTAAGCACAAGGACTGCAAAACATGGCCAAACAGCCCAGCAATAGCAAGAACCAATGGGGCAACAAATTACTAACAGGCCAAAGAAAGAGGCAATTGCAGGCAAGGAAGGAAACCAGCAGCCAAAATTACCAACAGGCGAAGAGCAGCCCAAGGCAACAGAAGCCTCCACGCCCAGACAACCATTGCAGAGACCAAGCATATCTAAGCAGATAGAAACCGAACAAAGCAGGGACAACAGCTGCACAAGAAGCAGCAGCGAAATGCTCAGAAGCCAAACAGCAGGAGCAGCCTGCACACAAAAGCAAAGCAACAACAGCTGGTTGACAAGGCCGGGCGGCACGGTCAGAGAGCAGCCGTGCAGGGAACGCGTAGAGGAGTCGGGAATTGGGCGCACACCAATCTGCGCGTGAGTGCCCCAAAATTGCATAATGTTGGGTGACGTTTAACAGGATGCGTGCGGGCGCGCTGTAGTAGAGAGCAAACAGAGAGCCCAAGAGAGATAATCAACAAACAGTCCAGCGGCAGAAGAACAAAGACACAACGCCACCGCAACAACAACCAACAATAGCAGCTAGAGCACAGTGCAGTGCACCAAAACTTCATGTCCATTTCAAATTGCAGTAAAGGAAGCTTTGAAAATACAGTAAGCACCACTTTGTTCCGCCATAGAAAAGTATTAACAGGGAGCAATCTATACCAAGGAGAAAAAACTTTCCAAATGATATCAAGAGATTGTATAACACTCCAAACACAGGATATGCAGGCAAAGCAGTGAGTCTAGTTGTGAAAAACAAACATTGCTAACAAGGGTTGTGAAAAAGTGAAACCAAACACCTTAAGTCCACTGTAGATAGCAAGAGGAGAGAGAAACGACCACACTGCAAGAAGTCGCGTCGGAAAAGGCTGCCGGAAAAGGTCTCACAAGGAGGCAAGTGCAGTCGGCAGCCGGCGCGTGGGTCAGTGGGTCGAAAAATTGAAACCTCCGGTCTGATCGTCCGGCAACAGGCACTCCAATTATGATATCAATTCCTCTATATGCAACTGCTCAACTAGTTTTCTATTAGAAACTATGAACCGCAGTGAAAAAACGAAAAAAGACGGAAGCTTTCGATAAAGGATCAAGCTCTGATAATGGAGCATAGCTTTGATACCATGTAGGAAGAAAGTAGGAAGAGAGAAACTGATGTAGGAAGACTTCTCACATTGAATATCTACATTTCTGTGTGTTGGTTTTCATATAACAAGTAGCTACATTTATACACAAAATACTAGCCTAACTCTAGGAGAAAAACAGAGGAAAACAGGAAAACATGAAATGTTTAAGCTTAAAGCATGCTATGCTACTAACATCACTAACATCTACATGTTATACTACTAACATCACTAACATCTGCTAATGATAGACAATGTACATATGGACTCTCTCATTTTCCTCCAGTGTCCTCAAACAATTTTCAATAGTCGTTTCGGTCAAACGCTTGTTCTGACTTTGCTATACAACTTTTTCGGGAGTCTTCCTTAGAAGTGCTTCAACCGTCTTTGTTAGAGCTTTTGGTTGTGGCTTTTGGAATTGAAATACAGCTTTCTTCCTTTTAGAAGTCGTCCCAGAACTTGGGATAGTGTTGGAAGAAGTATTGGAAGCCATGGTTGGACTAGCATATGACTGTACTTCATGCACTTTTATTACATCATCATCATCTAGCTCAAGTGGCTTGTTCCTCTTTCTACTATTCAAAGTCACTTGCACATCACTCATAATTTGTGTTATTTTGGGGCACTTCGCTACATCTCCAAAATTTCTTGATAAATGTTGTTTCAACCTTTTGATTCCCGAATGAAATTGCTTCCCACAAAGGATACATTGCACTATATCCTTATTACTCATTTCCGGCCAATACCTATATTTCCAACTCGGGTCATTTGATTTGGCCTTTCTTTTCAGGTCCTTGGTTATATCATAACCATCGGCTCCCGAACTTTCCGTCATTTTATTTTCTAATTTCTACAAAATACAATCAAACAAACAATATAAGAGACAATTGAGTCATTGACATATTTTTATTTTTACTTGTGAATGTATTAGTATATAACCAAAAAAAAAGTAAACAATAAATATAACTTATTAAAAAGTCGAATCACCTCTCACATAATTTTGTACATTTTAAACTTTAAAATATATTCACAAAACACATTAAATGTACTAACCTAAGTGGCTAACTGTTCTCTATATATTTAATTAAGCTTTATGTATTGGCAAGGATAAAATATATTCTTAAATCCCAAGTCATTAAGTTTTAAAATATATTTCTAAAATCAGCTTGTCACTATCAGAGATATGTATGACACAGATAAATAAATAAATAAATAAATGTATAAAATATATTCCTAAAATACATACATTAGTTTGTCATTGACAATTGGCTGGCTCACTAGTAATCTGACTCGTATGTATATGATTGACACTTGGACAATTGAAGTGGCACTTGGCATTCATATGCATATATGGCATATTTTATTAGTGACAAGTGATAACAGATATCAGAGAAACAAACTGAGAAGTCAACAAAGAAAACAAGGAACTAGCAAAAAAAAGAAACAGAGAAACAAAATAAGCAACATAGAAGGTCAAAAAAGAAGAAAGATGTAACATAGAAGGTCATCAGAGAAGATCAAGGAGAGAAACAGAGAAGAAGAGAAGCAGAGAAAGAAGTTCAAGGCAAAGCAAGAAGAAGAAGAACCTGTGTGAGAGTCGTCGGAGCTGTGATGGGGCTGCAATCAAGTGTCGGAGCTGCGATGGGGCTCGATCAAGTCGTCGGAGCTGCAATCGAGTCTCGATCGAGTCTCGCGATGTGTCTTAGTCTCTTAGATGTTGTGAATTTGTCTCGTTTTGTCTTCAGAGTTTCTACTTTTAATCAATTTCAGCCTTTCTTCTTCTTTTTTATTTGATGGGTCATGGATTAGCCCATGGTTAAAATTTTAAGTTGGGCCAGAGCTGCTAAGAAAATTACTGACAAAGCTGAAAAATTTGTGGTTATCTTAAGAAGATCATGTCGAGAAAGTATTGAAAAGATTCAACATGGCTAAAGCGAAGGCAGTTACAACTCCATTAGCGAATCACTTCAAGCTCTCGAAGAAGATGTGTCATTCATCCGATGAGGAAAAAGAGTAGATGGAAAGAATTACATACTCTACAAAGGTTGGCAACTTGATGTATGCGATGGTTAGTACGAGGCCAGATATTGCACATGCAATGGGAGTTGTAAGCAGGTACATGCAAAACCTAGGCAAGAAACATTAGCAAGCAGTACAAGGGATATTGACGTATCTTAGGGGTACAAGCAAGTATTGTTTATATTTTGGGGGAAATAATGTTGATGTGCAAGGATTTGTTGATACTGATCATTCAAGGGATAGGGATAGGGATAGGGATAGGGATAGGGATAGGGATAGGGATAGGGATAGAGACGATGGTATGAGTACTACTGGTTACGTCTTTACAGTTGGTGGAACTGCGGTCAGTTGGCTTACTAAGCTATAGAAGATAATTGCTCTTTCGACTACAGAGGCAGAGTATGTTGCAGCTACTGAGGCAAGGAGAAAATTTGGCTTCAACAATTCATGGGAGAGTTAGGTTGGAAAGAAAAAAATAGTACTTTGTGGAGTAACAAAGTGTTATTTATCTTGCAAAGAATTCAGCTTTTCATGCGAGAACGATACATATTCAGCTGAGGCTTCATCCAACAGGTTTTAGAATATGGTTAGTTGAAGCTTGATAAAGTTGATGAGAGCAGAAATCCAGCAGACATGTTAACGAAGGATGTTGATAGAAGGAAGTTGAGCTTTGCTCAACCTTAATTAATCTCAGGTGATGATTGGGATTGTCGACAGTAGATCGTGAAGCTGTGCTGAAGGAGAAATGCAGATATCAGTCTTCAAGTGGGAGATTATTATTTGTGAAGCCTGATCAAAACTTTAAGAACGGATCCCCACAGGCGTAATCATCATTTGATTGTCGCTACAAATAATTTAGCTAGGGTCAAGGGGAAGTGGCTCCGACCCAAAACTACAGGGGTAGTTTTGTACTTTCGGATATATTAGTGTTACTTATATTGCGTTATATAAGGAGGGGATCTTGCACTGTATTATGTACGAATTTTCTAAGAGGTGTTTTCTATCAATTTTTCTTTGCTATTATTTTTCGTTGCGTTGTTGTTCTTTAACAGAATATACTAGAAACCTTGCTATAATAACATATATATATAACGGGGTTAAAAACATACAGACCCAAATAACATAATAGGTCCATGACTATCTTTCTTTTCCTTTGGGTTACAAAATATAATTCGGGTTGGTTCAAATGCTGGATCCCGGATTAGAATCCAAGACACTCATAACAAAGATCATTATTCTTATGAACCAACTTAGGAGTTGGAACAAAGACATGCATAAACTAATCCAACTTGAATGATGTCAAATTTTGAAAATTGTTGCACTGAGTTTATCAACGGCTATGGAAGCTATCAACGTTCCAAAGACGCATAACAAGAAAAGGCTCAGTCATTCATAATGGAGTTAAAAACACAATGAATAAAGCTAAAAAGTCATGCTGTCGTGGGAAATGTAAAAAGTTTTTCCATTTTTTATTCAGCTAAGTAGAAGATGACATGCAACAAATGATACATCATGCTGTGTACAAAAGCATCTCAAACAGATGGAACATTTGCCTGATGAAGTTATAGAACCATTAGCCAGCATAATATCCTGCTTCCATTTCAGACGAGTGTAAACAAATGTCAAGAGTAAACAAAATATAATCATGCAACTTACAGTAGGTGATCTTGACATACAGTTTGCAGTAACATATCCTAACGCACATAACACTCCGTGCTGGATTTCAAACCTAAAGGATGTTAAATGAACTCTATATTAGATATACAGCAACAGTGACCTCAAGAACAAAGACACCATGCTGATAAATTTGAATGCAACAAAATCAGAATTAATTTGAAACACATACCTTAACTTAAGTGATCCGTCAATGGAGGAAATTAATTCGCTAATAAGATCAGATAAAGCAGAAATAGGAAGAGCACATGAAGTTATTCCAAGTAAGCGTGCTATAGATTCACGAGTGTCAAAGTCCACATGACCCAGTAATTGCTTTATCCAAGATATTCTACCAGCATAACGAGATGCTACCATCTGTGGATAGGAAACATATGTCAAAAGGAATACAGAAACAGGATGTGCAAACTAATTCATGAGTTCAGAAACATATGGAATCAACCTCTGGAAAATGAGCTCCAATTTCAATTATTGCCTTGGACGCATTAGCATGCAACTCAACAGAGCCTTCATATGCCATCGCATGTTCTAGCAGCAAACACATATTCTCCACTGAAGCCCTAACCTCAGGAGTTCTATCTACGGCATTATTTTGATCCAAATCTGCCTTGAAGCACTTCAGCAAGAATTGGATCATAGCTACATATGTTTTGGAAGGGAATAGAATCTTTGCGTCCCTCATTTCTGTGGATTCAAGCAATGCTGGCTGCTGTTTAAGAATATAATCTAGCATATCACCCATTTTTGGGAACTTAAAATCAAAGTTTTCATTGATGGTTCTCCTATGATCTTTACCAAGAAATAAACCCTCAAATGCCATTTCCCTGTAAAAAAACAGAAGTTAGGAACTCTGTCCAGAAACCACAACAAAACCATGAATCATTAATAAGAAAACAATCCACCTTTCTGAGAAACTACATACTGTTTATCAGGTAGTGGCAAAGATAATAAGATATTAATGCTAGATTTGGGCAATAAACTTAGATAGGCTGGTTCTATTTCAATAACTACTGCTTTCTTACTCTAGGTGGATTCCGGGGGGTTGTACTGTGTCTAGAAGGTTTCTGATAATGAGAAAGACCAACAGACATCACCCTCAGTTTCTCAGGGGAACACAACCACATCCCCCCCCCCCCAGAGGGGACATAGTTGAATGTCAACAGACAAGTTCAAACATACCCTATTTTGTTTATTAAATTACATCCTCCCTCACTTCATGTTGCCTCATTATCTTGCTCAATTCTCTAGATAGTGGATTCATATCTTAAAACTTCTACTTATTTCCTGCTCTTCCACCTTGGTTGCAATTCATCTCCTTTCTCCTGATAGGCATGTTTGCACTTCGGAGTCGTCAGGGTCCTCCTGCACATATTCTTCTCTCTCCTTATCGCCAATCAGCCAAGGTTTTGATTCCCCTAGTCTTATATTTAGAAGGCTAAGGCTCCCCTAAAGATTAGGCCTTTTGTTTGGTCTCTTATACTTAACAAGCTCCATACCAGAGAAATAGGCCATTCAAAGCCAAATTTTGTGAGAAATTATGACCTTAAACACACATAGAAGTTATGCTGAAACATGACCATAATTGATGAAAAAGACAAGGAAATATGAACTGGCAAGAAAATAAAGACTACATACCACTGTAAAACACAAAAAATATTCTTATCCACAGAAACATCACGCAACAAAAAAATATTTACAATAATTTATGCAATTGAGCATAAACAAAGTCTCACTAGATATAAAGCAGGTAATTGACGTTACCTTATGTCCATTTTTGTATCTGCAGCTCCAAGCATACAGATATATCGGCTTGGGCAATGCTTCAACTCAAATAAGGATGTTGCCCATCTCACTGCACAAAAACGTACTTCACTTTGTTCCTGGCGAGAAAAATGAAAAATATGTAAATGAGTATAAAAATGTTCTACCGACCCAGAATACATTCAATAAAATTACTTAACACTATGGTCAAACAACAGAAGAGTGTGAGTATCCTGTAAATGAGTTGTACCACTTGAGAACTTTTCAGCAGAAGCGACTCCAAATCCTCCAACACAGTTTTGGGTGCACCCTGATACCCAGTAGAAATTATTAAAAAAGAAACGGTGAAACAAATAAAATGAAGAGAGAAAAGAAAAAGAATATTATACCTTGTATGCAACAGCAAGAGAATTGGTAGCTTCTTGGACAGTTAGGCGAAGGAACTGAGTCTCAGATTTCAGAGCATCAAAAAGTTGAATAGCCATGTCAATCTTATTTCTGACAAAATAAGCAATCAATAAAATTATACTAGATCAACAGATCAGGGCTTCAAAAAATAATAATAATAATACAATACAAATACCTGAAAAGTTGAGGCATGCGCTGTGCAAGCAGTCCAATTGCTTGAAATGCAAAGGTCTTGGTCTCCCTAGCAATAGTATCTGGATAATTGTAATTATAATGATTATTACAGAAAGTTTTCAACAATTATTTATACAATAGATAAATATGATAAAAAGTACATATCAGCGTGTACAATGCACTATAAATACCTGATTCTGAAGCTGAATAGCCATCAAGGGATTTCAAAATTCCAGTCAATATAACAGGGCCCATAAGCTTCAGCTGATCGTCTCTTGCCTGTATATATATAAATATACCCAACCAAGGAAGTTCTAATCACTGCGTTAGAATACTTTGCATTCAATCTAAAGTCAAATTGGGACAATCAAGTTTAAAGCACAAAATAAGTAGAATAAGGTGAGAGAACAAGTATCAGTAATTGACAGGCATGTATATTTGTTTTACTCGTAGTGAAGGCGAGATTATTGTGGTAAAAAGAACGGTGAAGAGACTAAATTTGCAGATAAGCAAGAAGTTCTTGATATGTAAATTAGCTCAACAGAAACATTTTATAACATGGGTTTATCCCGACACACCACATGGATCTGAAATTCACACATAAATGAAAACAGTTACAATCGTATACTATAGCCGGTTAATCATCCCACTAGAGGACAAACATGTCATTCCAAACTCACTAGAGCCAGGGGCAAACTGGTCAATCCACACTTACCCCAGCAAGGTGGCAAAAACTTGTCAATTGATGCTTACCCCAGCAAAGGGGGAAACCTGTCAGTTAATGCTCACAGCTTATCCCAGCAAGGAGTAAGGGGGCGACTAGTCATTCAGTGCTTACCCCCAACAAGAGGGCAAGCTGGTGAAAGAGCATATGTCCTAATTACTAAAGTGTGAGCTTAATCCCGAGGCAGACACCAAGGAGCCTTCAGGTCCCAGTATTGTGGTGCAAAAACCACTCTTGGGACCTCTTTAGGCTTTTACTTTGGTATCTAGAGATAAAAGAATAAAGCTGGGGGCCAAAGCCTCTTAAACAATTGGGTTAGCATGGAACTCTTATTACACTAAGGTTCCGTGTACCAGGTACCATAGTTCTGAATCGTGATATGAGAACTAAATGCCTTGTGCATTGTAGCATTGTATCATAGATAGCATTCCTTGTACACGGTTTCATTCCACATACTCAGTCAACCAACGTTCCTGGTAACCATAGATAAAACATATCAAAGCCTCCTCGAGGCCAAACGAGAAATATGTGTATCCTCTCGCAAGGACACATGTCAAATACTCAAGTATTTTGCTACACTTGCAAAAGGATCAACTTGAAAGTTACAAAGCTTGTGCAAACTACCGCAATAGGCCAGTCGTAAACAAACAAGTGGCTAATATCTAGAGAACTTTTATACTCTCATGTGCAACACATCTAAAACCCTAACTATAAATATTAAACAATCCCAATGGGCAGAGCCCACGTCGACCGTTTATCTAATAATTGCATCCCTTCCAAAAGTTTGTGTTTGTTGTATGCATTAGCTCTAGAATTACAATGGTTATCTAAATAGCAAATACCATCAAACAAACTATAACTAAATTAATGAGCCATTCCCAGTTTCACACTCTGAATTAGTTCATACTTACACGTGCATGGCTTAATTATGCTTACTTTCGAACAATTAAGTCATCCTTAAAGCCAACCTATGTTCTTCATTCCATTCAAGAACAATCTTGGCTCTGTTATAGTGCATCTCCTTTAAGTATGCCCAATTACTTACTCACTACACTGAATTGACTTGACCCTCTACCCTACCCTCCAAACCCCTATGGAGGTCTTGTTTTAAATCATCTATGTTCACATCTTCATCTACACCCCATCACACATTCACATAACATCCAACACACTTACTCCAAACATACATTGGTGTGTCAAACTATCAATAAGAGAATCACTAAAGGGCGTGGTTGTTCAAAAGAATATCAATCTACCTCTTACATGCTAGAGGAGAATGAAGTAGCAGAGGAAATCAAATTTGTGTCAGAGACCATTCAAAGGTTTGTTACAATTAGTGTTCTTAGACAAAGTCTAGGGGCCGCTTAGGCGCTAGGCACTGCCCAACCTTAGCGAGTAAGTGCTAGGAGCCACCTAACATCCTAGGGGGTGCTACTATCCACCACAATCACAACAACTTGTTTCCTCTTCTCCCCTGAAGAATATATGTTGTTGCTATCTATTTCTCTTTTGAAAAGATGGGATGGGATAACATAATATATTTCATTTTTATATATTTCTCATGATTACAACTCATTTTCATATATTTCATTTCTTGCAAATGTAAAAGCTATTACAACTAATTATAGAAAAGTTACTTGCAAAAAAGTAAAATAATCCTACACCTCACTCTTATCCTTCACCCATTTCTAACTACCTTCACATGGAATAAGCTTACTTCTAGAATATACTTTTATTCACTAACCACCAATTGTACTTTTGCCTAACACTCCCTCCTCTTTAAGAGCATCCATGCCGCATGGATGTAATTTGACAAGGCTTCTTCATGTTTACTAGACAGACTATCTGCTGCTGAATCATCCTTTCCCTTTTTGTAGCATATAACATAGTCATACACCAGTAATTTGCTCATCCATCTTTGTTGCATGCATGATATGAGGACCATCTTTTGATAGCTTCAGCTATTGTCATTAGTTCCTTCTCATAAGTGGAATAAGACTGTCTTTGGTCCCAAAGCCTTGCTGAAATAAGCAAGGGGCTTACCTTCTTGCATTAGGATTGCTCCAAATCCAGTCCATGAAGCATCTATTTCAACCTCAAAGGTTTTCTCAAAATTGGGCAGGGCTAATAAGGGAGTTGTGGGGAGAGCTCTCTTTAACTTTTCAAAAGCTAGCCTGAGCACTTTTATTCCAACCAAAATTCTCCTTTTGTAGCTGACTGGTGAGATGTTTTGCAATGACTCCATATTGCTTTATAAACTTCCTGTAACACCCAATGAGCCCCAAAAGATGCTTGTTGTGATCCTTCATGTCTTTTGAGTAAATTAGAATGTCATCAAAGAAGACAAGCACATGCTTTTTGATAAGGGCTAGAAAGTTGGTTCAAGAGGTTTTGGAAAGATGCAGGGGCATTAGTTAGCCCAAAGGGCATAAATATGAACTAAAACAACCCTTATTATGTTATAAATGCATTTTTTTTAATGTCATGCTCTGCCATTCTCACTTGATGGTATTCAGCTCTCAAGTCTAACTTTGTGAAGACTTTGGCATTTCCCAATTCATCTAGAAGCACATCAATGAATGGGATGGGGTATTTGTTTTAAACGGTGAGTGAGTTGAGATGTTTGTAATCTACACAGAATCTCCAACCCCATCTTTTTTCTTCACCAATAGGATACGAGAGGCATATGGGCTATGGCTGGGGTTTCTAACCCCTGATTGCAGTACTTCTAGAACCAGCTTCTCAACTTCATTTTTTTGGTCAAATGAGCATTTATGTCTTAAAGAATATGGAGATGAGTTGGGTTTTAAAGGTATACGTATACTACGGTCTTAAGCCCTTTTAGGAGGCATATCCTTAGGTTCCTGAAGTGTTTGAATTTCTGGGGGTGGTAAGGATCCTGAGGGAGTAATAGAATTGCAGCTGGGGTCTAGGGCCTTAGAGCTAACTTATGAATTTTGGTCAGGTAGTAAAGCTTGTAAAATAAACAAGAATCTATGCTCTTGTTCAGTGATATGTTGAATGAGGCCCTCTGCAGTAATAATCTTAAGGGTAGGTTCCTTATCCTTGTTGTTTCCCTGTAATTGTACCATTTCATCTCCATACTTGAACTGTAAGGTGAGGTTCTCATAATTAAAAGTAGTAGGCCCTAGCTTTCTCAGCCATTGGACACCAAGTACTATGTCACAGCCTCCTAGGGGTAAGATTTTGATTGTATCTTTGAAGTAGAACTCCCCCATTTTCCACTGAAATTTTGTGCATTGTAGGTTGTTGATTAGCTTACTTCCATCTGCCACGGAGACTGTCATGGGAGGTGTGGATTCCAAAGTGAACCTCACTCTTTGTGCTGCTTTATGGTCTATAAAATTACGAGTGTTGCCTCCATCTATTAGAATGGAAAGTGTTTTCTTCCCAACATAGCCAGTCCTGATCATGGTTTGAGAATTGGGCTGTCCTTCAATAGAATTGACAGATACCTCCATGTCTCATCCCCATTGGTTTTTTGCTCTTCATTTATTTCCAAGACAGGTTCCTCATCATATTTGGGGACTCAACATCTCCCAGGTTGGAATGATCTTCTCCTACTATCATGAAGGACTTTGGATTCTTACATTAATGGCCAAAGGTGTACTTATCATCACAGTAAAAACATAAACTTGGGATTTCCTTTCATCCCTTTGCGCAGGAGTGATAGGCTTGGGTTTGTTGAAGTTGTTCTTAGAATAGGTAAGAATAGGTGGTTTGGTGTGTGATGGCGAGGAAGTCTCCTTATGTGGACCTAGTTGGGCTTGGGGTAAGGTGTTGGGTCTTAGTCTCATCTTTGAGTCCTCCAATGAAGTCTCCCAAAAAGAAATCCCCAGTTAGCTGGGGTATTTTCTCAAGCAACCTGCCCTTGTACATCTCAAACTCATCATAGTAGGTATTGGCTGTGCTTGTTTGCTTGAGGAGTTCGAACTGTTCATATATATTGAACCCCTGCTTCTGAAAACCTGTTAATGAATTCACCAGCAAAAAGTTTCCCATGTTAATCCTTCCTTACTACTGATAAAGGACTTATATCAGTATTTAGGAGACCCATGGAGATGCATCCCAGTAGTCCTTCTTTGGAATGAATACCATTTATATCAAAATATTCTTCACAATCTTGTACCCAACTTTTGGCACCATCACCTCCAGTAAATGAAGGGAAAACCAATTTAAGGTGCTTGAGCTCCTTATCTTCTCCTTCTTCACCTTCCCAGTTGTTTCTCTTTCTCATTTGACATCTATTTCCTCATTCTTAAATGTCCTTTCACTCTCAGCATGATCAGAGTTTCTAAAAAATCCTTTGGTTTCCTTGCTGCCATCAAGACCAGGTCTCTTACCCCTTGTCTTGTCCCCAAAGGGATTCTCAAACTCTCCATTAGTTTCTGGAGCTCTACACTTGAGCAGCTCATTCATCCCATTCATGAACCACTCCATTTTCTCATTTATGGTTTCCAACTGCTCATGTGTGTACTCTCTGTAATTTCGGAAGTCCTGTTGAAACATTTGGTTGGAAGTGGACTGAATGATCTTGCCATCACTTCTATTTATAGGACTGGAGTGAATTCCCAGAACAATTAAGAATTGGAATTGAAAAGTTTATCTAGTAGTGACAACACTACTAGATATTCTGAGTACGTGAGCTTGTGTGATTTTTGTGGTGTGACTTGAACCTCTCACAAGAATAATTTGTGGGTTTGAGTTGTAATGAACTCTTAACACTGACTAGCACTAGGCTTAGCAAGAGTTAATAGAGTAAATAAGCACAGAATGGGAGCTAAGCTACGCAAATGATCAAATCAGTTATAACTAAGTACTAACAGTGTGTTAACACTTGGTTAAAACTGAGACTAGCAGAAACTGTTTGTAGGAATACTTGTGAGAAGTTTTGATGAAGTAAGAAAGAATAACCCCAGCAGTTGGCGCAGTGATTCAAGGTCGCCCTAGGATGAGCCGTAAACCCGGACATCTTAGGATCGACTCCCACCCGCAACAATTTGTTAAGGCAGAAATGCTCATGGGGCCAGACCGCCAGTGCAAGCTGGTTCGAAAGGCAAAATGGTTGGGTCCAGCCTAGGGGATTAGTCCGACCGCGGTTGGGAAACCCCACATTATCAAAAAAAAGACAAAAAAAAAGAAGTAAGAAGAATATCTATGATGGATATATGTTTAAATAATGTTCAGCTATTCAAATAATGGAAAACTTGTGGATCTACAAAGGAATTATGCAGAAAATGAAAAATCAATACCGAGCATTTTTTGGATTTTTTGAATAATAATCAAATAAAACAGGCTAACTAAGAGTTGTAAATGTTTGGGCTATGTTAAATATACCTAAACGAGTCCTGGGTAACAGAATTATACCTCTAATAATCACAGGGAGTGATTATAATCTTCAGTTGCAGGTGTTGGTGCGAAAAACAAATATTGGCAACTCCATTTCTGATTTCCATGTTTTTTTGCTTATGGGTTGTGTTTGTTGATGGCTAGAGCTTCGTTTGGTGTTATATGGACTTTAGGTACTGGGTTTTGAGTATTCAGTTAAGTTTTTATGGGAGTTATGGAGGATTTGGGTGTTTGAATGAAAAAAAAAGAGTATCGGAACTGGGTTTTTTTATTTCTGCAGAAAAAAATCAGTGATGAATTTAAGGCGAGAGAGATGAGGGGGAGGAAGAAAATGGTGTCTGTAACAACCCGGAATTTTGGATTATCCAGAATTTAGGTTTAAAGAATTAGTTATTAATAAAATGTATTTTTATTAATACTATTCTGTGCCCTGTGTTTATTAATCATTTTATAACCAAGAATGATTATTAATCGGGAGGATTCTGGCTACGAGCTAGATTGAACGAGTAAGAATTTTCAAGACGAATAAAATTTTTCCAGGAACAAAATATTTCCGGGGAAAAAGACGAAATAGGAACTATTAACCCGACGAAACCTAAGGATTAGGGTTTGAATAACCTAAGCCTTTCCGAAAGTTCGGTATGACAAAATGACATTCCGTCGAAAGATTTGACGATAATATATCGTGAAAAATTAAGTAGTCGATAAGTTTTTTCGAAAAACGTGCAGAAATCGGACAAAATAAAAATGACGAAAAGTACTGTTGTGTACTTTTAACTCGTTTAGCTACGTTAGGGGAAAACGTGAAGGAAAACGCTTGACGCCAAAAAGTGTTTTTTAATTTTTCGAAAATCCGAAGAATACGTAAAAGTTAATCGGTAAAGGAAAAACGAAATATCCAAAAATATTTGGATTCCGAGAATCGCAGTTTTTAAAACTGTCGGACGAAACCTGAAAGACAGAACTACAAAACTTAAGGGCTAAGCAAACTTGAGGGCCAAGTTACCTTAGTCCTTAAGTCTTGAATAGAAAGGAGGTGTGAATAGTGATTTTAGGGACGAAATGACTACTATTTTGCCCCTAACCTTGAAAATCTATAAATGGGAAGCTTAATCTCATTTGAATGGGATTTTGAAAATCCTACATTTTAAGAGAGAAAGAGAGAGTTCGGATGAGAAAGGAAGAGAAAGAGAATGAGGAAAAGCTAGCTGGAATGCACGCTTTGTCCGACGGAAGGAGATTAAAGAAGAACGGTAATCCGAACCCTAATTCTTCAAAATTTTCTTTAAGTTTTTATGTTTAAAACATAACTTAATAAGAATAAGGATTAAAAGATATTGAGAATGATTTCATATGGTTGAAATCATGAGAAAAGAAGAAATAGAAATAAGAAATTTATAAGCAAGTATAAGATTCGTGAGGATTTTGAGCGATCCGAATGAATATTATGAACGAGTAGGTGAATTAAGTAAGGAATGATGTTCTATAACATCAAATTCCAAGAAAAAGTGAAATCGTAATCCAAAATATCGATTAAAAATGAAGAACGAACGAAGAACGAAGAACACGAAGAATGTTGTTGATGGACAAATTAAAAACCATCGTAGTGTAATTGTTGTTGATGGACAAGTTTAAAACCATCGCGTATAAGTTAGATGTTTATTGCTTGGTTAGGAACGTTAGACACGTTCATGAAGAACGGATTAAAACTTAGCTATAACGAAGTATGACGAAAAGTTCGTAAAAGACGAGCGAGAATTTGAAAGTTAGTAAATGAACCCGAACGTGTAGGGTTTCATAAGAATGTAAGAGAACGTAGAAAACGTGAGTCGTGGACTCAAGAACGAACGAATTCCGAGTTCGGATGACCGAATTACGGACGAACGAACAAAGAACGTTAAAATGAACGAAGAGCGAAGATTAAGCCAATTGAATGGCATGTTAACGGATTCAGAACGAAGTTCTGTCCGAGGCATATTAAAGTACGTAAGATAAGGAAGAGAATGGCTTTGGAACGACCTCGTTCCGAGTTATAACAAAGAAGTTATGAGATCGTAAAGTATGCGTCTCAAACTTGACCTAACACTTAGAAAAAAATTTAAGTTTCATGCTCGGCGCCGCAGCGCGAGTTGTGCCTTGGAGGCCGGCGCCGCAGCGCATAACAGTGTCCGAGCACACTGCAAGAGTTCGCCGCAGCGCGAACCGTAGTACAATTTGTGGCGCCGCAGCGCCATGTACAGTACGAAAATCTTCTGGAGTGTGGCGCCGCAGCGCGGCCCATTAAGTAAGGACTCGCGCCGCAACACCAGTCCAGGAAGAGAGGAGAGAGAAGTAGGTCGCGCGGCAACGAAAGAGGAAGGGAAGGGCATGGCGCCGCAACGCCGGTGCAGAGTAATGCCCAGAAGTGAGATTTTTAGTTCCAGTTACTGGAGGATGTGCAAGAAAGAAATTTGAACATAATGTTCAACTAATGTAACACTTAATCAAGTGTTTTAAACCTTTAATAAAGGTTGAACGAAAAGATTAAACGAGAATAAAAGACAAAGAATGTAGATGCGGGTTACGGAACCGATGTCCGGGGACCGTAGTCACGATAAACGAACGTGAAGGATTGCTATGGTTGTGATTCCTTAGACGTTAGTTGACGATGTTAATGTATAACATTTTGATGTTATGACATGGCATTGAGAGATGAATGTAAAGCGTTTAGACGCTGTGAACGCAACATTGTTGCGATGAACGATCGGTTTTAGCATACAACGGACTGTATGACTTCGACATTAAGAAAGAATAATGAACATGGGATTCATGGGTTGAATAACGATGTAATGAAATTGAAACCTTGAGTAAAGGTTGAATGAGAGATTAAGAGACGAGCAACGTGAACGTTGAATACGTAAACGATCCTCGTGAATCGTATTCGCGTTGGACGAACGTGCTAAGTACACCCTGGTTGTATGACTTAGACGTTGATGAATGTAGTAAGTAAGATATGAATTATCAAGGAAAGCCGTAACAAACGGTAATGAGATTAAAGAAAGTCCGAGTGTGAGTCGGATAGAGAATGTTAGAATGAAGTAAGCGTTGAACACTTTAACCAGCGTAAGGGTTGAGTGTAAGCGAGTGTTAAACGGGCAGAACCGACACTCCGTGTATGGTTTAACCGTAATGTAATGAATACTAAGTTTTAGCCGTGATCGGAGAAAAAACTAAGTTAAAGATAATAACGTATAACGTTAAGAAGCCGAGTTAATAAGTATAACTTGGACAACGTTCCAAGTTGAATGAACCGGACGTTGTAAGGTATGAATAAGTTAATATGAAATGTTTAACGCTATGTTCTCATAGTATTGACATTGGATGATCGTTCCGAGTATACAAAAGACTGTATGACTTAGACGATGATGAATGAATCCTGAGGTATGGCAATTAGTTTCCAGAAAGCCATAAGGAATATGAATTTGACTTAACGAACATTATAATTTAATAATTCGTATAAGTTAAGAGAAAGTTAGGTTGTGGTACAATCGTAACCTTTGATGGTTGACATATGGGAGCTGGGCTAAACAATTCCTTCAGTGAGCGAAGGTATATATGAAACTGGCAACCGATCTAACTCACTGTGATGGCAGTGTAGATGAGACGGGAACTTGTTTGTTGGTTGTTTGTGGGAAACCACTCAGAGTACCATATGGACTACTAGCAGATAAGCGATGCGTACCGAGTCCTAGAGAAGTATATGAAGCAGATAAGAATGTGAATCATCAAAGATGATGGATGTATTGAGTAAGACATCTCCGTATGTCATGAAACCGTAAATCGGTAATGAAAGTTAGTCGTGTAAAATTATATTGTAAGAACGCGAACCTTAAGAAGTAAAGTTAAGTAAACCAATGCGTAAGTCAAGTATATGACTAATTGGTGTATTTGTTATTTCCTTATGTGTTATAGGGATTGGAATGAGCAGTTCAGCGTAAGGTGTAACTGTGCGTAAGGCAAGTTTCCTAACTTCATTCATATTTTTAAATGAATGCTAGTTTCTAAAACTTCTCAGATGTTGAACTTGAGAAGTTCTGTCTATGTGCGAATGTGTGATATTTGTACAAGGTGGTAGAACGTATGAGGCCTTGTGCCACAATGTGAACACTTCGGTGTTTTTGTCAGATGAACTGTTCTAAGTTTGAACTGTTCAATAAAAGAATGTTCTGTTTATACATGAACCGTTATTGTTAAGTCTGTGCTATTGATTCTAGCCAGACAGAATGAGTATGAAAGATAGTAGAGAATGAAAGTATTTCAAAGTGAATGTGACTAATGTTTTAAAATGATAGGAATCGAGATTATTCCTATTGTTCAAGCTGCTTCATAACCTTTGTTCGGTTATTGAAGTTCCAAAGGAATGTTAAACTCTTGAAGTTGTTTGTTCAACTGCTATGACTTGCTGGGCAATTGAATGCTCACACTTGCTTTAAATGAAAAACATTTTCAGCGAACGATGTTAAAAGAACTTAAGGATCCCGTATAGATCAAGTTGACGGTATCCAGATGAAGTGTCATTCAAAATGTGAATGAGCGAGAAGATCAAGTGAAGACTTGTAATGTAGAAAGATGAGAACTAAACTATAGAATAGTTTAATGAACGATTATGTATCCTTGGTGGCGGATAAAAGTCACTCGTGCAAGATGTAAAGAATAATGTAATTATCATTATTTGTAATGAGAAAAGCTATAAGGTTTTTAGAACCTGGGATTTGAGAGTGTATGTTGTTATATTTCAGTATATAATGATGTATGCAGAATGAATGATGTACTCGTGACGTACGGAATTCGGGTGTGAAGATAGACCGGATTTCGAGGCGTTACAGGTTGGTATCAGAGCTGAAAGGTTATAAACCTTAGGTATGAGTACCTAAGACTATAATCGTAAAGAGAAGGATGAGAAGATCACCACGTGATCATAGTAAATCGTAGTAACAGTTGAGCTGTTAAACGATGAATGATTTATAGCTAATGCTATGAATGAATGGTACTACAAAGTAGTACGGGAAGAACTCAAAATGAGTTGTAAAGGATAGTATACGAATTAAAGAAAACTCGTATTAAGTAAAGAGAAAGATAGAAGTTGTAAGATTTCAATTGAGGACTCATGTGATGGCTGAGTTGTATGAATCTTTGTATGGACAGAGGTTTGTGCTTGGTGTAACCACTCAATTTATTACAGTGATAATCATTGGAATTGGTCGCGCTATTAAGATGTATATGACGAGAAGGTGAATCTTTTCTCATGTATATACTTGATAGGTAGAGAACGATAAGGTAGGTGCGAGTTCTTGAAACTCATACTTATGGTACGTTCGTGACTCATAATAGTATGGTATGTTTTTGAATGTTTCAGCAAATGGACGTCAATGGTCTGTCTGGATGTTCTTAAACTCATACTATTGTGGAAAGTTCCTGGACTCATAATGTGTGGTAAGTTGATGGACTGTACTAAGGTATAGGAATGTTTATACTGGAAGTAAGTATTTTCAGTAGACTTAGCATTGAAGGTGCTAGAGAAGATTAAGTATTGTCGCAAGTAAGACAATTAAGGAAGATGGAGAATAGGATATTCCAAGTCATCTAACTATGCTAGATTTCGAAATTTCTTGAAATCGTGCTAATGTGCGCGTTTTGAAAATGAAGGAATGGGTTCGACTTTTGGAACCAATGGATTTTAAAAAAACTATTCTTGGTATGTCTATGCTAATTGTTTCGGCTAGACAGGAATTGATTTGAAATATCAAAATGAATTTTATATCATCAGTGCATTTGATGCAAGGATGGTAAAAGGATGGAGTAATTAATGCAATTAAACCTGGTGTGGAATTTGATCAGAGGATCAACAACCTGCTATGGTATGATGTATAATGACAAAGTCATAAACTGACGAAGTCCTCAACGTACTGTGAAGAGTGCGGTATCATGACGTCATAAAACGTTTTGATGTATTGCGAAAGAATTTAAAGAAGTAGTCGATGTCAATTGATTTGACTAGACGAATGTTTCAAGAAATATCCAAAATTTTTGGTATTAAGTCTGAGGTGAACATACCCCGAAATGGGGATATACGATAGGTTGATCACCTACGTATGGAAAGAGGTGGTTTACTTTATTTGTGATTGTAAACTTACCGTGGAAAGAAGGGTTTACGGCGAAATGTTGTTTAACCTAGTAAGAGTTCATGGTCAATTTGACCCCTCAACAAAAGTATGAAATGTTTTAAAGGAATCTTTATATTCCTCGTTATTCCTTCCACTTCATGATTCTTGATAAGTTATGAAGGGTAGGAAATGTTTGAAAGAAAAAAAAACTTCTTTGAAGAGAAGTTGAGAAGAAGAGAAAGCTAAAAATTTCGAGAACGAAATTCTGTGAAGAAGGGAAGAATTTGATGACCCGGGTAAGGGTTGGTTTTAAGAAATTCCGAGGACGGAATTTTTATAAGGAGGGAAGAATGTAACAACCCGGAATTTTGGATTATCCAGAATTTAGATTTAAAGAATTTGTTATTAATAAAATGAATTTTTATTAATACTATTCTGTGCTATGTGTTTATTAATCATTTTATAACCAAGAATGATTATTAATCGGGAGGATTCTGGCTACGAGCTAGATTGAACGAGTAAGAATTTTCAAGACGAAAAAAAAAAAATTACGGGAACAAAATATTTCCGAGGAAAAAGACGAAATAGGCACTATTCACCAGACGAAACCTAAGGGTTAGGGTTTGAATAACCTAAGCCTTTCCGAGAGTTCCGTATGTCAAAATGACATTCCATCGAAAGATTTGACGATAATATATCGTGAAAAGATAAGTAAGCCGATAAAAATTTTTCTCGAAAAACGTCCAGAAATCGGAAATAAAAAAAACGAAAAGTACTGTTGTGTACTTTTCACTCGTTTAGCTACGTTAGGGGAAAACGTGAAGGAAAACGTTTGACGCCAAAAAGAGTTTTTCAGTTTTTCGAAAATCCGAAGAATACGTAAAAGTTAATCGGTAAAGGAAAGACGAAATATCCAAAAATATTTGAGAATCGCAGTTTTTAAAACTGTCGGACGAAACCTGAAAGACGGAACTACGAAACTTAAGGGCTAAGCAAACTTGAGGGCTAAGTTAACTTAGTCCTTAAGTCTTGAATAGAAAGGAGGTGTGAATAGTGATTTTAGGGGCGAAATGACTATTTTGCCCCTAACCTTGAAAATCTATAAATAGGAAGCTTAATCTCATTTGAATGGGATTTTGAAAATCCTACATTTTGAGAGAGAGAGAGAGAGTTCGGATGAGAAAGGAAGAGAAAGAGAATGAGGAAAAGCTAGCTGGAATGCACGCTTTGTCCGACGGAAGGAGATTAAAGAAGAACGGTAATCCGAACCCTAATTCTTCAAAATTTTCTTTAAGTTTTTATGTTTAAAACATAACTTAATGAGAATAAGGATTAAAAGATATTGAGAATGATTTCATATGGTTGAAATCATGAGAAAAGAAGAAATAGAAATAAGAAATTTAGTTTATAAATTTCTTAAGCAAGTATAAGATTCGTGAGGATTTTGAGCGATCCGAATGAATATTATTAACGAGTAGGTGAATTAACTAAGGAATGATGTTCTATAACATCAAATTCCAAGAAAAAGTGAAATCGTAATCCATAATATCAATTAAAAAGGAAGAACGAACGAAGAACGCGAAGAACACGAAGAACGTTGTTGATGGACAAATTAAAAACCATCGTAGTGTAATTGTTGTTGATGGAAAAGTTTAAAACCATCGCGTATAAGTTAGATGTTTATTGCTTGGTTAGGAACTTTAGACACGTTCATGAAGAACGGATTAAAACTTAGCTATAACGAAGTATGACGAAAAGTTCGTAAAAGACGAGCGAGAATTTGAAAGTTAGTAAATGAACCCGAACGTGTAGGGTTTCATAAGAATGTAAGAGAACGTAGAAAACGTGAGTCGCGGACTCAAGAACGAACGAATTCCGAGTTCGGATGACCGAATTACGGACGAACGAACAAAGAACGTTAAAAACGTTAAAATGAACGAAGAGCGAAGATTAAGCCAATTGAATGGCATGGTAACGGATTCAGAACGAAGTTCTGTCCGAGGCATATTAAAGTACGTAAGATAAGGAAGAGAATGGCTTTGGAACGACCTCGTTCCGAGTTATAACGAAGAAGTTATGAGATCGTAATGTACGCGTCTCAAACTTGACCTAACACTTAGAAAAATTTTCTAAGTTTCATGCTCGGCGCCGCAGCGCGAGTTGTGCCTTGGAGGCCGGCGCCGTAGCGCGTAGCAGTGTCCGAGCACACTGCAAGAGTTCGCCGCAGCGCGAACCGTAGTACAATTTGTGGCGTGTGGCGCCGCAGCGTGGCCCATTAAGTAAGGACTCGCGCCGCAGCGCCAGTCCGGGAAGAGAGGAGAGAGAAGTAGGTCGCGCCGCAGCGCTGGTGCAGAGTAATGCCCAGAAGTCAGATTTTTAGTTCTCAATTACTGGAGGATGTGCAAGAAAGAAATATGAACATAATGTTCAACTAATGTAACACTTAATCAAGTATTTTAAACCTTTAATAAAGGTTGAACGAAAAGATTAAACGAGAATAAAAGACAAAGAATGTATATGCGGGTTACGGAACCGATGTCCGGGGACCGTAGTCGCGATAAACAAACGTGAGGGATTGTTATGGTTGTGATTCCTTAGACGTTGGTTGACGATGTTAATGTATAACATTTTGATGTTATGACATGGCATTGAGAGATGAATGTAAAGAGTTTAGACGCTGTGAACGCAACATTGTTGCGATGAACGATCGGTCTTAGCATACAACGGACTGTATGGCTTCGACATTAAGAAAGAATAATGAACATGGGGTTCATGGATTGAATAACGATGTAATGAAATTGAAACCTTGAGTAAAGGTTGAATGAGAGATTAAGAGACGAGCAACGTGAACGTTGAATACGTAAACGATCCTCATGAATCATATTCGCGTTGGACGAACGTGCTAAGTATACCCTGGTTGTATGACTTAGACGTTGATGAATGTAGTAAGTAAGATATGAATTATCAAGGAAAGCCGTAACAAACGGTAATGAGATTAAAGAAAGTCCGAGTGTGAGTCGGATAGAGAATGTTAGAATGAAGTAAGCGTTGAACACTTTAACCAGCGTAAGGGTTGAGTGTAAGCGAGTGTTAAACGGGCGGAACCGACACTTTGTGTATGGTTTAACCGTAATGTAATGAAGACCAAGTTTTAGCCGTGAACGGTGAAGAAACTAAGTTAAAGATAATAACGTATAACGTTAAGAAGCCGAGTTAACAAGTAAAACTTGGCCAACGTTCCAAGTTGAATGAACCGGACGTTGTAAGGTATGAATAAGTTAATATGAAATGTTTAACGCTATGTTCTCATAGTATTGACATTGGATGATCGTTCCGAGTATACAAAAGACTGTATCACTTAGACGATGATGAATGAATCCTGAGGTATGGCAATTAGTTGCAAGAAAGTCATAAGGAATATGAATTTGACTTAACGAACATTATAATTTAATAATTCGTATAAGTTAAGAGAAAGTTAGGTTGTGGTACAATCGTAACCTTTGATGGTTGACATATGGGAGCTGGGCTAAACAATTCCTTCAGTGAGCGAAGGTATATACGAAACTGGCAACCGATCTAACTCACTGTGATGACAGTGTAGATGAGACGAGAACTTGTTTGTTGGTTGTTTGTGGGAAACCATTCAGAGTACCATATGGACTACTAGCAGATAAGCGATGTGTACCGAGTCCTAGAGAAGTATACGAAGAAGATAAGAATGTGAATTATCAAAGATGATGGAAGTATTGAGCAAGACATCTACGTATGTCATGAAACCGTAAATCGGTAATGAAAGTTAGTCGTGTAAAATTATATTGTAAGAACGCGAACCTTAAGAAATAAAGTTAAGTAAACCAATGCGTAAGTCAAGTATATGACTAATTGGTGTATTTTTTAATTCCTTATGTGTTATAGGGATTGGAATGAGCAGTTCAGCGTAAGGTGTAACTGTGCGTAAGGCAAGTTTCCTAACTTCATTCATATTTTTAAATGAATGCTAGTTTCTAAAACTTCTCAGATGTTTAACTTGAGAAGTTCTGTCTATGTGCGAATGTGTGATATTTGTACAAGGTGGTAGAACGTATGAGGCCTTGTGCCACAATGTGAACACTTCGGTGTTTTTGTCAGATGAACTGTTCTATGTTTGAACTGTTCAATAAAAGAATGTTCTGTTTATACATGAACCGTTATTGTTAAGTCTGTGCTATTGATTCTAGCCAGGCAGAATGAGTATGAAAGATAGTAGAGAATGAAAATATTTCAAAGTGAATGTGACTAATGTTTTAAAATGATAGGAATCGAGATTATTCCTATTGTTCAAGCTGCTTCATAACCTTTGTTCGGTTATTGAAGTTCCAAAGGAATGTTAAACTCTTGAAGTTGTTTGTTCAACTGCTATGACTTGCTGGGCAATTGAATGCTCACACTTGCTTTAAATGAAAAACATTTTCAGCGAACGATGTTAGAAGAACTTAAGGATCCCGTATAGATCAAGTTGACGGTATCCAGATGAAGTGTCATTCAAAATGTGAATGAGCGAGAAGATCAAGTGAAGACTTGTAATGTAGAAAGATGAGAATTAAACTATAGAATAGTTTAATGAACGATTATGTATCCTTGGTGGCGGATAAAAGTCACTCGTGCAAGATGTAAAGAATAATGTAATTATCATTATTTGTAATGAGAAAAGCTATAAGGTTTTTAGAACCTGGGATTTGAGAGTGTATGTTGTTATATTTCAGTATATAATGATGTATGCAGAATGAATGATGTACTCGTGACGTACGGAATTCGGGTGTGAAGATAGACTGGATTTCGTGGCGTTACAGTGTCAGGCTTCAGCTGAAGCTCTTATACCACTTTGTCAGGCCAAGCTTGGCCCTGACTTAGAGAAACAGAGAAGAGAATTGGGAGGAAAGAGAGAATTAGACTGACAGAGTTCAATTTGAGGGAGGTAGGAAGGAGGTAGGTGCAAGACAAATGCTACACATTTTCATATATTTCATTACTTGCAAATGTAAAAGCTATTACAACTATTTATAGAAAAGTTAGTCGCAGAAAAGTAAAACTTATCCTACACATCACTCTTATCCTTCACCCATTTCTAACTACCTTCACATGGAATAAGCTTTACTTCTACAATATACGTTTATTTACCAACTACCAATTGTACCCTTGCCTGACACAGTGCAATGTCGAATTTGGGAAGTGGGTGCTCTGTGATTCATTTATATGCTAATAATGGGGTTTTGATTATTCAAGCCAATGGCCTGATGAAATTTCTAGTCAGTGATGTTTCTTGGACTGCAATGATTGATGAGTAAATAAACATTTGCCTAGAGGCTCTGAGAGCTTTTTAATTTAATGTTGCCAAGTGGTGTAAAATGCAATTGGGCTACAATGATTACAGAGATTCGCATGCTCGCATAATGGGAACTTTTTTTAAAGTTGCATAACGGGAACTTGTGTGTGGTGGTGGTGGTGGTGGTGGTGGTGGTGGTGGTGGGGGGGGGGGGTACATGCATTCATAAAAAATTATGTGAATGAACATATCAATAAAAAAAGGATGTGAATGAACTTGGGAGGGGGAGGGGGAGGGGGGAGGGGGGAGGGGGGAGGGGGGAGGGGGGAGGGGGGAGTATATACATTCATAAAAAATTATGTGAATGATCAATAAAAAAAAGGATGTGAATGAACGTCACAACTATGTATGAAAGAAATGACTGCTTGATAACAGCTAAACATATGTTTCATAAGATGATAAATTACGAATGTCCATATATTTTCTTTTCACAAACTTTTAATGAAAAGTGTTAGCCGATGTTAGTGATGTTAGTAGCATAACATGTTTTTCGGCTTAAACATTTTATGTTTCCCTGTTTCTATTTACCTGTTTTTCTCCTAGAGTTGGGCTAATATTTTGTGTATAAATGTAGCTACTTGTTATATACAAATAGATAAAAAATACACATTCTTCATGGTATCAAATGGTCCATAACAGACCTGCTTCTTTTCTTCCTCTGTTCTTCGGAACTGTTCTTAATTTTTTCTTCATTTCGCTGTTCTGCTGTCGGTCAGAAACCTTGCAAGATCAGCTTGGTTAGAGAAATTGAGGCCATATTAGGATTCTACAATGCCAGTCGACCACCACCAAAAAAGATCCTCTGACACCCACTAGACCACGCGCCACACCACGCCCCGGATGCCGACGCCACACGCCTCCTTCTGTCGGCGCGTGAGCAACTTTCCGACAACATTTTTCGACACGGATTCTTCATGTTTTTATCGATTCTCTCTCCTCTTGCTATCTACAGCGGAATTAAGGTGTTTTGTTGAATTTTTCATAAACCCTTGCAAACAGTGTTGGTTTTTTCACGACTAATGTCACTATTAAGGAACTCGAGCTATTTAAATAGTGGATTTTTTTTCTTTTCCTACCTATCCTATATTATATTTTTAGAGTGTTTTACAATCTCTTGATAGTATTTGGAAAGTTTATTCTCCTTGATATAGATTGTATCACCCTGTTAATACTATTTTATGGCGGAACAAAATTGTGCTAGCAACGAGGTTCATACCAATAACACGGGACAACATCAGGATGTTAGGAGCCATGCTCTTAACTCAGTTTTGGCTCTCAGTCCCTTTAAATTGGATGGATCCAATTATTTGGCATGGTGTCAAGCATGTCGTATGTCAATTGAGGCCAATTGTATGCAGCACTTCATCAATAAAACTTCGACTATGCCTGCACAACCGGGTATGAACCAAGAAGAACAGAAATCTGATAATTCCATGGTAAAAACATGGATTTTTAATTCTATGGAACCGACTATGAGAAGTAGTTGCATGTTTTTAAATACTGCCTATGAGTTTTGAGAGGCTATCTCTCAGACTTTCTCTATTTCTAGTGATATGTCTAACGCTTAAGACATTCGTAAGCAAATAAGTGAACTGAGTCAAGGGGAGAAGCCTGTGGCACAGTATTTTGCGGAGATTAATGCCCTATGGTAGGAGCTTGATCATTATCGCATTTTTTCAGCCAAATGTACGGAAGATACCGCAGGTTTTGAAAAGTTTGTTGGCGAAGATCGAGTTGTTGATTTCCTGGCTGGTCTAAACATAGATTATGATCAAGTTCGAACACAATTGATTGGTCAAACACCTTTTTCATCACTGCGAGAGGCTCATGCTAGAGTCCAGCAAGAGAAAAGTAGACGTCGGGTGATAGTTCTAAATCTAAATTTTGTAGACAAATCAGTCATGGTCGCCTATTGAGGAGTCCCGCGAATGTGATTATTGCAGGGAAAGAATCATATCAGGGATCGTTGTTTTAAACTTCATGGGCGTCCTAAAGGACGTTGATGTCGGTCTGGTCGTGGATGTGGATCCCAGGCTTACATGTCTACTCCACCTCTTTATGTTGATGCACCCAGTACTTCAGACTCTACTGTACTCACGAAATATCAGTTTTTCGAAAATTCTATTCCAAACCTACTTCCTCTCATTATGCCCAGTCAGGTATACTTCTTTGTTCTTTTCATGTTTCATCCACTTGCCCTAGTTGGATTATAGACACAGGTGCCTCTAAGCATATGACTGGATCCTCCAACCTCTTTACTTCATACACACCCCGCTCTGAAGACAAGGTTTGAGTAGCTGATATCACCCTCTTTTATCTCCGAGAGTGGTTCTATTATTTGTACTCTTTCATTAACATTATCATATGTTCTCCATATCTCTTCATTTACTGAAATTTATTATATGTCCAACTTCTTTCTGAATCTCTACATTGTTCAGTAACATTCTTTCCAAATCATTGTGTTTTTCAGGACTTGGTGACGGGGCAGATGCTTGGCAGTGGTAGTGCAGTTGATGTTCTCTATTATTTAGATGTTCCTTCATCTAACATGTTCTCTACTCAGGCTCTTCACTCTACTTCAGACTCCAGCCTGACCTCTCTCCATCAATGTCATCGTCGTTTGGGTCATCCTTCTTTTTCAGTATTAGAGTCTTTATTTCCATCTTTAGTTAAGCAATGTCCCAAACTCAGTTTTTGTGTGAACCATGTGAATTCGGTAAACATAAACAGTCGACTTATTCTACTATTAACAGTCGTCACTCTGAGTCTTTTGCTATTATTCATGCTGATGTGTGGGGACCCTCTCGGGTTGTTTCCCATTCTAGCTTTAGATGGTTTGTTAGCTTTATTAATTATCATTCTCGTGTCACTTGGATTTATCTTTTGCATTCCAAAAATGAGGTGTTTGATTGTTTTCATGACTTTCATAAAATGATGCAAACACAATTTAACGTTAAAGTAAAAATTCTCCATAGCGATAATAGTCGTGAATATAGTAATAATCATGTTTTTGACAATTACCTCTCTCAGCATGGCATCATTCTTCAAACCTCCTGTATCAAAATTCCATAACAAAATGGAGTGGCGGAAAGAAAAAACCCACACTTACTAGAGGTTGCCCGCAGTCTTATGTTCACAATAGCAACCCCTAAGTTTCTATGGGGTGATGCGGTTCTGACTGCAGCATTCCTTATCAACCGCCTTTCTTCTAGAATCCTTGGGAACAAAAGTCTTATGTCTTTTCTCCAACACATGACCAGTCCTTCTCCTTCGCCTAGAGTTTTTGGTTGCGTGTTATGTTCATAATAAGTCTCCCACTCCAGGGAAAATTAGATCCCAAGGCTCTTCGGTGTGCTTTCATTGGTTATTCTCCAACCCAAAAAGGTTATAAATGTTATCATCCTCCTTCTAACAAAATCTTTGTCACTCGGGATGTCACCTTTTGGGAATTAGAATCTTTTTATTCTTCATCTTCTCCTCAGGGGGAGGATGTTATTAATGAGGATAATCTTCCATCTGAGTTTGTAAGTTCTACTTTTCCTATTCCTGTTGTTTTGAATAATTTTACATAGGGAGAGTTACATGAGATTGAGCCACAGGGGGAGTTACATGAGCCTGAGTTGAGGACCTATGTTCGAAAAGTCAAGAATAAGGTTACCATTTCTGCACCACTACACCAACTCTGCTCCGAACCTGGTCTTGATAATGCTAATTGTGAGAATCATAATACTACTGGTTCTTCTAATGATATTGAAATTCCTATTGCCCTTAGAAAAGGGGTTCGATCTTTTACTCAACATCTTATCTCTAATTTCTTAACCTATAATAAATTATTTGCCTTCTACCACTCATTTGTTTCCTCCTTGTCTTCAATATTTGTTCATCAGGGGAGAGAAGCAATTAATGATGAGAATTGAAAATAGGCTATGATTGAGGAGATGAATGCCCTAAAGAAGAATGATACATGGAAACTAGTTACTCTCCCTTATAGAAAAAAACCAGTTGGTTGCAAATGGTTATATACCGTTAAATAGAAGCCAGATGGGACAGTTGAGAAACTCAAAGTCAGGCTAGTTATAAAAGGGTATACTCAAACCCATGCTCTTGTGGCGAAGATGAACTATGTTCGTACCATAATCTCATGTGCAGCGAACTTTGACTAGGATATTCAACAATTGGACGTGAAAAATGCATTCCTTCATGGTGACTTGACAGAAGAGATATATATGGAAATACCCTCCAGTTTTGCTTCATCTGTCACTAAGGGTAAGGTTTGTAAACTGCGAAAGGCTTTATATGGTCTAAAGCAATCTCCCAGAGCCTGGTTCGGTAGATTCCACAAAGCAATGATAAGATTTGGGTACATGCAGAGTCGAGCAGATCACACTCTATTTGTCAAACCAATAAATGGTAAGGTTGTCATTCTTATTGTTTATGTTAATCTCAAAGTGAGTTTGGCCAAATAATTTGAAATCAAATATCTTGGTCCCTTGAAATATTTCCTTGGTATTGAAGTTGCAAGATCTTCCGGTGGAATTTTTCTATCTCAACAGAAGTATGTCCTTGATCTTTTAACAAAAACTGGCATGTTAGGTTGTAAGCCTGTTGATTCTCCTATTGAAGTTAATCATCATCTAGAAGGAGGCACGGGACCTATGGTTGATAAAGAAAGAGGACGATTGATATACCTTTCTCATACTAGACCCGATATATCTTATGTTGTGGGTATAGTGAGCCAGTATATGCATGATCATCGACATTGTCACCTAGAAACAGAATTCTAAGGTATCTCAAGTCTGCTCCTGAAAAAGGTTTATTGTTTGCACCAAATGGTCATATGAGACTCGAAGCTTTTTCCGACTCAGATTGGGCTGGCTCTATTGAGGATCATCATTCTACATCAGGCTACTGTTCATTTGTTGGAGGTAATCTTGTTACTTGGCGTAGTAAGAAACAATCCGTGGTGGAAAGATTAGTGCTGAGGCTGAATATCGAGCTATCGCTTGGGTATATGTCAACTAATGTGGCTTCGCACTTTGCTAGAAGATTTAGGTGTTACAACTAAAGGGCCTATGCAGTTATTTTGTAATACTAAGGCAACCATTGGATTGCAAACAACATAGCACATTGAGATTGACAGACACTTCATCAAAGAAAAGTTAACCACTAGTCTTATTTGCTTACCTTTTGTAAAAAAAGATCATCAGCTAGCTGATATTCTGACTAAGGGTCTCAGTAGTAAGATGTTTCATCAATTGTGTTTCAAGTTGGGTATGCGAGACATCTATACACCAACTTGAAAGGGAGTATTAGTAGATGTTAGTGATGTTAGTAGCATAACATGTTTTAGGCTTAAACATTTCATGTTTCCCTGTTTCTATTTACCTGTTTTTCTCCTAGAGTTAGGCTTATATTTTGTGTACAAATGTAGCTACTTGTTATATGAAAATAGATAGAATACACATTCTGTTAGAGTTTATGCCCTAGAGGCCAATTATTTGATATAATTGCTTAACGTTTTGATATTATATTTGATTGAATAAATATATGATTTTATTATGGTTTTATTTACTGCGTAATATAATTGTTAACATAATAAAATTCCTTAGAATAGTGATACAAATTATATAGTTTCAAGTATGTGACTTGAACATGAGATTATATATTACCATTAGTATCAGTGTTCTTAAATGTCCCTAGTCGAGTATCATTGTTGATGGGACAACAATGATGCATTCAGACTAGTATGTGGATTGACTGATGACCAAATCTCATTGGTCATAAATATATGAGATATTAAGTCAATGCATAGGTACATGTTAGAGAACGATGTACTGGACAGACCCACCATGAGAATTCTATATGGAGCATTATGCGAAGTGTCATTAGCAATTCTCATAGTGACAATGATGTAATGGTCCTCCGACCTGAAATCGCTATATTACTACATGAGAATTTATGTACTTTGATATCATCAAATGTCACCTTTAATCAGGTGGACTATAAAGGTGATTATTGGGTTCATCATTAATCATGTGAGAAATATGAGTGATCTAGATGGAATTTAATCATCCTATATATTATGGGTGATATCCATAGGCCTCTTGATTGAGTAGGACTATGAAATGCATGGCCATGCTCAAATAGTGATTTGTTTCATATAGTCTACTCATTGATCAAGAAAACTCAGATTAAATTATGAAGAGTATGACACATTCCATGACTCGAGTTTAATCTAGGATATTAAGGTTAAAAGGATTAAATTGCATTGAAACATTGGTCACAAAAGGTTGCATCGAATCATCGATCTTATTATTACTTGGGTAGCAGTGATGCATTACTAGATGCCGCTCACTGTTTATAATTTTATAATATGATTTTAAAATTATTGCCAACGTAATAATAACCTATAGGGTCACACACATAGAACGTTATTTAAAAGGGAATTAATTTAAATTTTAAGGATTTAAATATATTAATATGATTAATAGTATTTAAATCACGAATTTAAATTAAAAGGAGAATTTGTATATATGTATATTAATTAAGTAAGACTTAATTAAGAGATATATATATATATATATATATATATTCGGATTTTATATAATTAGGTTTTGATTTTGATTAATTCCTTTTAACTACTATATATATGATATATAGCAGCTACTTAGGGTAAGATATCAGAATTGAAAACCCTAGCCGCTCTTAGAGAGAGACTAGAGAGAAAACAGTTTCAAAAATCCATTCCTTTTGGTGGCTAGTACCGCAAGTCCTTATTGCAGAATCGTTCGACGGTTCGTGCGGCGTTCGTGTGGATACCGTAGAGGCGCAATCGGTTTGTATTGCGTTGGAGATTCGAGGCGCAGTCGGTTTCAGATTCTCGTTTTTGTTTATATCTGGTATAATCTCTAAACCTCTGAATTAATTGATTTTCGCATGGATCCTGTTTTAGGGTTTCGGAAATTGTTTTAAAATTTTAATTTCCGCTGTGCGTTTCTGTGCCGAAGCCCAACACATTCTTCATAAAGTAGCTTAGATATGCTCAAAGCCAGTGGTCTATTCTAAGAAAGTATCAATTCTAACAGGTTTTTCATTGGAATAAACCTCCCCTCGGATGCATATTGGTACATCATATAAAAGAAGACGGTATTGAAGGCTTGTAAGAGAATGATGACTGTGGTGCTGAGTATGGAGAATGTTGGAGACATTGATAAATGACTATTAGCTACTTTCCGATCGTAGGAGATATTTTAAACAAAGAGTACATAATTTTCTACAAGATTAGTTATTTGATCATTCACACAACACTAGGAGGTGGTTTATTTTTCTTTTCTTTTTTTAATTTAGTTCTATCAATTCAGAAAGTGAGTATTTTCTCTTGGCAGTTTGATATATACAGCAAGTTTATGAGTTAATTGACAATCTCCAAAAAGTGAATTGTTTGGTAGATGATGTTGACGTACATTACTGTGAAAAACTTGTGTTATTCATCCTCGGGAGATAATTTCAGAAAGAAAATAAGAAAGAGACCAAATGTTGCTTACATGTTTGAAAACCCACACAGTGAATTCCATCCCCAACTGCTTCAACCTTGAGGAGGTACCGTTTCCTGTTACATAGCAAATATGAAGAAATCAAATAATTTTTCAACCTATTACACACCAATGAAGAAAAAAGGGAAAAATAATAAATAAAAGAAAAAAGAAGAAGATTATTTTGAAGGAGTGTAAAAGGTTACTTGTTATTTTAAAGGGGAGGAGAACTATTAAAGATATGTGCATGTCTGAATTACATGAATAAGTTAAACAAAAAATCATAATCCATCCTTCCCAATACCCCCCCCCCCCCATGTTAACATCATATTCTTTAATTTCATAATAAGAGTTTTCATAAGAGGAAACAAATTTGTGTTAGAGATCCTGACGCATATTTCTGTTCATACAGTTTGCCTTTTCTCATGATGGATACTATGTTGATGTTATTTTAGAATAGCAAGACTACACACAAATCTATGGAATAAAACAGGTAGTTGAGAACCCAGGTTTCATGCCAAAACATATGGCATGTGAATTGGTTTATCCTCGCTACATCTTTGCAGGAAAGGTTTCATTTAAACAGTGAAACTTGAGTCCTGACATTTGCATTCAGTGGGGTCAGTAAAAGGCAAAGCTGATTATCATAAATACAATTATCAAAAATGAAAATAATTCTAAAGCAGCTTTCATTTCTGTGTCACCAATAGAAGTCCCAATACCTCAAGAAACAGTCACCGCCTCATTAGAAAGTAAACGTTGTACTACATATAACATAAGAGATTTCCCCACCCGAAGATGAACTAAAACTTCTGTTTTCAGGTTAAATGTATATCCTAGAATTTTTTTAGACAGAAATTATAGAAAACCTAAATGAAGAAAAAAAATCATGCCTGCAATGCCAATGTTTTTCTGTACAGGGAAAAAAATTATTCATGAGAGAGAATAGAGACAGAGAAGGAACAAGTAGTCCACCCACTCAATAACAAGTGGAAATTAAATAAAACCAAAGAAAGTGTAGCTCTCCAATCTATACAAATATTAGACACAAAAATGCCCCAAAAGGCACATCACAGTACAGGTTCCACCAAAACAAATGAAGAATCTTCTTTTGCATTGTGCTACAGAGTGAAAATTATGGAATTTTCACTTTGGAATTTTTGAGGAGGCTTGGGAGTTGAGTGTCTCCTTACTCCTAAGAGAGTTTTCTTCAAATAAGATTTAAGGTTCGTAATGCACAGAATGCTAATAATTTTAGCAGGTGTTCTTGCTTTGCTATTACGGGGTAATTTGACTGAAAGGAATGCTATAATTTTAAATGATATCCATATCTCTTTTTTTTTCTGGGATAGAATTTCACTGCTGTGGCTTCAGATATGGGAGCTTTTAGAGGATTTTCTATTTCCGCTTTTTATTGAGTTTGGCGGCCAGTGCTTGATTAGTTTGACTTTATTTTCCCACTTCCATCTATGTTACACGGATTCGGATGGAGTGTCCGGTTGGACACGCTATTTTGAAGAGTTTGACATGGGTAAGTACAGGTACTCCTCAATCTTTCCAGCCAATGTTTACAAATGTCCAATACCCATACCCTTGTCCGAGTGTCGGACACGGGAACTTTTAGGAAAATTGAAGAGTCCGTGTAACATAGACTTTTATTTCTT